>BOLG01000737.1:770000-1364446 GCA_016861445.1 Oryzias woworae
CCTCCTCAGCTGTGGCTCCTGCTCAGTGCATGAAGGGACTCGAACTGCTCCGTCTCCTCCGTCCTTGTTCTCCTGCTGATCTCGGGCTGTGTTTGCAGACGAGCCGCTGAGGAAGCCCGTCCCGCTGCACGAGCAGACGGTCAAAGATGAGAAGGGGCGGTACCAGCGGTTCCACGGGGCCTTCACCGGCGGCTTCTCGGCTGGCTACTTCAACACCGTCGGCTCCAAAGAAGGTGTGTGTTCAGACCTGACCGCCACCGCGGGCCTTACGGCGCGTCTCATCTTCTGCATCATCCTTCAGGCTGGACGCCGTCAGCGTTTGTGTCGTCACGGCAACAGAAAGCAGATCAGCATCATGCCAGGCCGGAGGACTTCATGGATGAGGAGGTATGGGGAGCATCTGAGCAGAGTGTCGCGGGTGACCTGGGATGACCACCTCCGGGGGGCGGGGCCTGTGTGGTCCAGGAGAAGCTGGAAGTTGTTTCTAAATAAAGTGGGTGGAGCTGCTGACGGCGTCTCTGTTTTAGGATTTCAGCGAGCATGGCATCGCACCACGGCACATCACCACCAGCCACGAGTTTGCGTCGGGCCGCAGAGATGAGACGGCGGACAAGGCGAGAGCGGTCGGTGCTCAGGCCGCCCTGATCCCCGGAGATCTGCTGCTGGAGGAGCTCATCACACCTGCCAGGTGGCCACTGCCACGCTCGCCATCACCGGGAGAGTTCTGCAGACCAGAGCGGAAACGCCAGTCTGCAGAACACATTTCTGCCAGCAAATAATGAATTTCACTTCCCTTTCATTTAAAGTTTAGTAAAACTTTAAAAAGTTGATTTATATGAAGGTCATGTAATGTTCTGCTCCCTGAAAGGCTTTTATTTTCTAGATCAGTTGTGATTTTATATCCTGCGAGCTGCATGTTCACATCTATGATCACCAGTCAATGTTTACAATAAATCTGGAGTTTTACTGTCCGGGTCTCAGCATCAGTTAACCTGGTGAAGGTTCAGTTCTGACCCGTCTTCTCAAATTCTTCAAACTCTGTCATCATCAAAAAACTGAAAATGATTGAAGACAAACTTCGCGTTTGTCGTCTGTCCGTCAGGTCGTCCATCGGGGTGGAGCTCCTGAGGAGGATGGGTTGGCGGGAAGGCCAGGGGGTCGGACCGCGTGTGAAAAGGAAAGCGCGCAGACAGCAGGCGGGTATGTGTGCTATGTTCTGACCGGAATTCTGTCTTTCTACTGATTTTGAACCATAACACCAAAAACCAACGAGGACGCAGTCCACCTCAGTGTGAAACCAGGAGAACCAGGAGAAGAAGAGCAGGAGAACCAAAGATGAGAACAGTCCTGCAGTAGCACAGGTGCTCATCTGGGGGCGCTGTTGTCTGAAGGGGGCTCTGAGCAGGACAGAATAAAGCAGGAAGAAGAAGATTGGCTCAGCCTCTGCTGATCGTCTGTGAAGAAGCACCTGTTGCTCCTCCTGCTCTGCTCCTCCTTTATCCAGAACACATTTCCAAACTTCTTCAGAGTTCTTGATTCTTCACGCTGTGGATTTCTGGTTCTCCTCCGAACTCACAAAGTTTACAGCACCTCCTCGCTCTGGTTCTCCTCCTCCCTCTGGTTGGTGGTCTAGTTTTTAGAATTCTAGGTTTTGAAGGCGGAGCTTTACATTCCCGTAAACTCGGACAGACAGATGGCAAGGTCATGTGACTTGCTGGTTATGTTGAGCAAATTTATTTTTTGCAGTCGCCTCTTTAGCAGGAAATGATGTCATTGACCTCCAGTCTGTTAAAAGAACAGAGACCAACCAGCTGGAGAGTTTGTGAAACCACAGTTCTGAACCAGAAAATGAAATTTCCTGTTAAAAAATAAGCCACGCCTTCTTTTGCAATTTACCATCGAATCAAAACTCTTTTTGTTTTATTCTGACAACATAAACGGTTAGATTTTGTGTCAGACTGATGTGGGTGAAAGAGGAATGTGAGGATCCCTGTTTTGTCCCGACAGATGATGGAGGCAAATTGTATGGCTGTGCGCTGCCCCCTGCTGGTTCGGAAGAGGTAAGTGCAGCAGTTGAAATGACAAGCATGAGGCCGCGGTTCCTCATCCTCTCTGCCGGTCCAGGATGAAGACGAGGAGGAGTTTGCTCCAGAAAACGTGACGTACGCTCCGAAAGACGTGACGCCTATGGACTTCACCCCCAAGTCAGGGCTTCAGGGTCTGGGGTACCGGGGTCTGGACCCAGGGTTGGCGCTGCAGGGCAGTGGAGCCGCCCAACACATCGAACTGTTCGATCCCCAGGGAGACACGGGCAGTCGTTTGTTTGGAGACTCGCGGAGGGGCTTTAGAAGAGGAGGTGTTGCCGGACAGGTGAGCTGCGGGGGCCTGAAGAGCTGAAGGACGTAAACCTGTTAGGTGCTGATTGTCTGCTGACCTTTGACCTGCAGGCCTTTGGCGTGGGGGCTCTGGAGGACGATGACGAGGACATTTACCACAGAGATTCCATGTCCAGATACGACACCGTTCTGGGGGGGGAGGAGCCTGGAGACGGCCTGTACGGCTGGACGGCGCCGCAACAGTACACCAACAAGACAGGTGGGGAACAAAGTAAATGTTTGCTTCTCTGCCTGGTCAGAACCATGCAGAACCAGCAGGTTCTTCTGAGGCAAGAAGGTGAACCAAGAAAAAGTGCCTAGAAAATGATTTTCATTCCCACGTCTCAAACGATCTTCTGTAGCACGTTGGAGGAACACCAGCGTCTTCTGGAACTCTGTTGACGTCTTGTCTTGGACTCACCACTCAAAGCCACTGTTCTACGTAGATTCTGAATATTTCACATCTCTTGGCCATAAAATCCAGTATTTGGGTAGGGTCTTGATTCAGACCACCTTCTGTGATGGTTTCACAAAGAATAACGTCTTGTTTCTAAGGCTGGACTCAGACTGGACATTTGGTTCATTTAAAGTGAACCAGAGTTTGTGTCCTCCAATAATCCAGAACAAACGTCCAGTCTGAAAACACCCAACTGGACTCTGGTACGGGACCAGGAACCGCTCTCGGGCCCGTCTTTCCAGATGGTCTTGGTTTGTTTTCTATCTGTCTGAGCTCCAGTTTTCTCTGAGTTTCCTCAGTCTTTAGGCTCTGTGCTCAGAACAACTGGAACAACACGGCCACCGTTCATGAAGGCATTATGGGATGTAAACGGAATAAAGGAGCAACGAAGAGACGCAGCAACTCATTGAAATGTTGCAGGTTCATTAAGACAACTTTGAACCTGATCCACATGGCTTCTCACTGGCTTCCCAACAATCTGTCATAAACGCGCATCAGCGTACCTCCTTAGCCGTCGTCTCCGCAGTAACCTGCCTTGCAGCATGTCTCCACCGTACCGAAGCAGCGGTAAAAAGCGCTGTACCTGACGTTGTTAGACGTTCAGCATTGGTCAGCGACATGTAAAGTTTGAATCAGTGAATTATCCTGACAAAGACTGCTAATGCTTAGGACTTCTATTATTCGTTCTCTTGTTTCTTTGCTCCGCCTTCATAATTCTGGCCAATGACTGAAGAGATATTTAGTTGTGTGGTTCTGTTTACAAGCTTTGGTCCAGAACAGAAACCTCCGGTTGTCAGCAGTCTGAACACAGACCAAAGGCAAGGTTCAGGGACGAGTCCTTTGGGGTTTGAATTCTTCTTCTTAGTCTCTGCAGTCAGTGAAACATCTGAAGACTTCACAGGAACATGTGAGAACGGACTTTGTGTGTTCAGGCAGGAGCAGAGACGCTTCGTACCTCGGGAAGATCCTGGAAGGCTTCACTCTAGCCCAGAATCCACTGGAGGAGAAGCAGGTGAGCCGCTGGACGTCTGGCTCTGGTTTGAGGGACTTCCTTCAACTCCCCGCCCCTCTTTGTGCAGGTGTTCCCGCCGCCCACGCTGCCCAGAGGTTATCATCCGGTTCATCATTTCCGCCCTAAAGTGGACGTCCTGAGGCTCTCCGGGGTTAGCCCGGCGCTGGCGGAAGCTCTGAAGACCTCCAAGGGTCACATGGTGAAGGAGGAGCCGCAGCAGGGGGGACGCCACCAGCTGGACTCCAGTCAGAGGGGGGCGCTGCTGGGAGAGGACAATCTTCAAGGTATGTGAGGGGGCGGGGCATCTCTGAAGACCTGAAGAAGGTGTGATGACCACTGGTTCTGGTTCAGGTCCCAGATCAGTCATGGATCTGCTGAAACCGGAAGACAGGGAGCGCCTGCTCCGCCTGCGCAGCTCCTCCGCCCAGACTCCGCCCACCACAAGTCCAGTCCCCTCTGTTTTAACTCCTTTGTCATCCAGCCCTGCTGCTTCTCTCCGGACCCCGTCCTCCAATTATCAGGAGGCACAGGCGGCCTGGAGGGGCGCCCACCCTCCCTCGCAGACCTTCAAGCCCTTCGATAAAAACCCGAGCAAGCAGGCGCGCTACGACCTGTACCTAAGCGGGCTACGACAGGGGAACAGAGGTGGGAGGGTGCTTGACTGGTTTCCATGGAGATGTCTGTCCAGCTAGTTTGGGGGTTCAGACTGACTTGTGTCCGCAGACGCCCTGGAGCAGAGTCTGGACCCCTCCATGACAGAGTGGGAGCGCAGCAGGGAGCGGGACGAGTTTGAGCGAGCCTCCATCCTGTACCGGCCCGCCTCCACCTCGCTGTCGTCACGCTTCACCCGCGCCAAACATCAGGAGGACGAGGACACCGTGGAGGTTGCCCGTGACCAGGAGGTGGGGACAGCTCCTCGGGTGGGGGTCATCTGCCAGGAGCTGTCAGATGATGTCATTTCGGTTCTGTTTGGGTTCCAGGGCGACGTGGACGACAAGCAGGCCGCCGTCAAGATGAAGATGTTTGGAAAAATGACCAGAGAGACGTTCGAGTGGCATCCCGACAAACTGCTGTGCAAACGATTCAACGTGCCCGACCCCTACCCTGGGTAAGACCTCAGACCCGCCCCTACAGTCCAGAACCAGGTGGTTCCTTCTTATTGCTACTGCGGTTGGTTCTACAGGTGCGGTCTGGTCGGTCTGCCGAAGGTGAAGAGAGATAAGTTCTCCGTCTTCAACTTCCTGACGGTGACGGAGAGCAGAGAGCCGACAGGTAACGACCCCGTCAGTAGAACCGCCATCTGTTGGTTCTGCCGCAGAACCCGGTTTATGTAGAAACAGCCAATCAGAACCTTTTCAGGTTAACCTCACAGAGGATCGGTAGCTTCGTTTCAGCTTTGCTAAACCTTTCTCCTCCTGATTGGTTTGTTCTTTATCGTCTCTCATTTGGACATCAAACCGTTCCGAGATTTTTCCTCTGGAATCAAACTTTGCTTTGCGTTTGTCGAGTTTCTGACGACAGTTCCCCGGTTCCTCAGCGTCCCCAAAGCCTCTGGATTCGGGGAAGAAGTCCAGGTGGGACGTTTCTGAGTTGAAAGAGGAGGCGGAGAAGAAGGAGAAACTGAGTGATCTGCCCGGCACTGCGAAGAACCACTCAGAGCCTGAACCAGAACCAGAACCATCTGACACACCTGCCGCCACGAGCATCAGATCTGAGGTCTGCTGGGGTCGCAGCAACTGAGCAGCTGAAGGAGGAAAGATGAAGATGATCTCCTCATTTTCTCCTTACAGACACGAACGGAGGATCAAGAAGGATCAGAAAGGGCGATGAAGAGGAGGAGGAGAGTAGGCCTCCTATGGATCTATTCAAAGCCATTTTTGCTAGTTCCTCTGAAGAGAAGTCCTCTTCATCAGAGGCTGAGAGCAACGATGAAGAGGAGGAGCGACAGGATGAAGAGGCAAAACTGGAATCTGAACCTCTGAACCTGTTCTCCATCAGCACCGGCACCTCCTCCCCAGCCAAAACAACAGCCTGCCAGCCTTCAGGTGCTCCAGCTCTTCATCATCTACAGCATCTTCAGCTCCTCTTCCTCTGATCTCAGCCACCTCTGCTCTGATCCTCAGGTTCATTCCAGACCAAGGAGGAGGAAGAGGAGGTGTTCGGGCCGAAGCTACCGCCTCCCTCAGCTGCCGTCTGTAAGTGGGGTGCTCAACGGGGGGGTGTTCCCGCAGCGCTTACGCTGTGCTGTGATAAACAGGAAGTGAATGTTGGTTTAGACCTGTGTTGGTTTCCATGGCAACATCAAGTGTTGAGACTAAGAACAAGTTGAAGTTTTTGTGCACGGAGTCAAAAAGGAGGGCGAGTTTTCATGTTGTTCCCTGTTCAGATACAGGAGGCGCTGTAGCCGTCTGCCCTCCCAGCCAGGAGGACAAACGTGTGAAGAAGAGGAGCAAAGAGAAGAAGCCGAAGAAGAGCAAACACAAAAAAGAGAAGAAGGTAAGAAGAGGAAAAAGAAAAGCAGCAGGAAAAGAGCCGTTTGAAACAGATGTTGGTTCTGCGCAGAAAAAGAAGCAGAAGAAGAAAGGAAAGCAGAAGAAGATCAGGAAGGAGTCCGAGAGCAGCTCTGAGAACACCGACCCAGACCAAGACGTGTCCACGGACTTGCTGCTGAAAAGGTCAGAGGTCATTGGCAGGAGCCACTCCTCTTTAAAAACTTTTGTAACAAAGTTTTTCTGAAACATTTGAGGAAAAAGATTCAGAACCCTGAAGGGAAAACTCGCCACGATCTGGTCATGTTTGACTCTGAACCACAGGGGTTCAGTGGGGGCGCCCTGAGGTGCTCCTGTTAAACAGATCTGTCTTCTCCTTCCAGAATGAAGAACATCAGGTCCCAGCAGAGCTGGTGATTCAGCAGAACCCCGTCCTCTGTGAGGACCCACAGCCTCTCAAAACCTCCAATAAAACTTCTGCATGACTTCGTTCTGGTTTCTGCTTCTGAGTTAAATAAAGTCCAGGAAGGTCTGGGGTCCCAGGTCAGAGCCGTCAATCATCTGCTGACTCAGAAAACCTTCAAATTATTCCAAACATGTTTCCAACTTCAGCCGGTTCAAAGGTCTAAAATGTTCTTGGAAGATGTGATTGGACCTTTACCTACAACGTTTCCATGGAAACAGATGGAGCTGCAGAAGAAGCTGTCATGAACCTCAGTCATCTTAGCTTCACGTTCAGCAGACAAACATCTGCAGCAGAAAAGCCTCTTTTCTTCATCTGAACGATTCCAGCAGAATCCAAACATGACATCAGTAAAAAAGAAATTCATCCGTTTTCCTGGTGTTCAGATATGTCCTTCGTTTCATCTGATAAAAATGAGATGCACATTCCTGTTGTCTTCATCTGTTCAACAGATATAAACTCATTTTTAGAGACGGGAGATCTCCAGGAACACTGGTTAATCCCAAAGCTCCTGAAGGCAGCGTGTGACTGGTTGCCACGGTAACAGTAAAAAGAGGCTCGTCGTTTGGTTTTGTTGTTGGTGGAGGAGCGGGGGCGAACCGGGACCGTTCATGTCGAGGATTTGTGTCAGCTGAGATGGGCAAAATCCAACTCGGAACTGTTTCTGAAATCATGAAATCTGACAATAAACTGGTTCGAGAGTTTTAGGTTCTAATGAAAAGATATTTGAGGGATTTTAATGGTTTTTCGAGCACAGCTCAGAGCAGAAGATGGTTCTGCATGAAATGTTCCTAAATCTTCTTAAAGACCCGCTTCAATGAACATGGTATTTCTTAATTCAAATCCATTGCATCAGAAAGCGGATGCTAGAAAAAGCTCCGGCTAATGACGCCGTTATTGAAACGTGAGCGTCCTCCGCCTCCTTGCGTGCATTCATGTCCTCGTCCGAGCTGGCCTCTGGCTCTAAACTGTACGGCTGGATTAACCCAATATTGCTCGCTATTATTTTTGTGTGGCTAATGCTAGCTTGGAGCTATAAACTGGCGTAAGAAAACCTGAGAGAGAGCGCGCTGAGTCAGAGCACCCAGTGACGGGAGAGGGGGCGGGGTTGCTCCGAGCCAACAGTCTCGCCCACAAACCAGAAATGTATTTCTAATGAGCGACAGCCGCTGGGCATAAAATACGTCTTTAAAAAACAACAGTCTTCTTGATTTTAAACCATTTTACAAAAGAAACCACTATGGCTGGAGTGGAACTTTAAAGTCTCACTCTGATCTTCTGATCTGTGTCCAAAGTGTTCCCGGGGGTTTACCAATGATGATGATGCCGTCTTTAGTTCAAATTTAAAAAACCTGTGCCATTTTCTAGGACATAGTTTCTGCAGAGCGGCAGTTCATTAGAAATTCACCTCTGAGTTGTGGGCAGGACTGTTGGAGTGGAGTAAGCCTGCCCCCATTTCCCATCATCCCTTTGTTTAAACTCTCTCGTGTTAGCTTACAGTCCCCTCACACCTAAGATCAGCAGTGCAACAAAAATGGCGATCAAAATCAGCGCTCTTCAGCCGTACATTTGGATCCAGATTCAAGCCCCAGCCCCATCTACGATGCTGCGCTTGGTGGGCTGTCGCTGAGAGGAGCAGAAGGTTAGAGTGAAGATCTGAACTGATGTAAAATGTCTTTTATTAAGTAAAAAGAGAAAACGTGATCACATACCAATAGACGAAAAGGGAAATGATGGAGGGTTCTTCTGGTCTGTGGTTGTCTTTACATTTGTGCTGTTTGATCTGGATGAAAGTTCCAGAAAACCACATGTCAAGCTCTCAGTCTCCTTCTGACCGGCCTCAGTGTTTGGTTGAACCACGACTTTATGCTCCACACTCTGGAGAACCCAGAATTTACAGGTGGTGTAATGCCGGAAACCTCCACCTTTAGCAGTTGCTGCTTCACCCGTGTAGCTTCTTTTTGCCAAGTCTTGTTGGTCATTCATCTGACGCTGACTCTTGTGAAAGGATGAGTTCCCCGGAACCCTTCAAAACCAGGATGATCAGCAGGTCCTGCCGGGTGCATGGGTCTCAGAAGGTGCTCTGCAGCAGGCAGTGGCAGCCACAGCCGGCCGGACACTCATCCTGCCGGCGGAACCAGTCCATCATGTGGTTGGTATGGCCTCCGTGACCGCAGCTCAGGCAGAAGTTGGAGGATCCGCGGACGGCCACGTGGCAGATGGCGCACTGGAACGTGAGCCGCTTGCAGACGGCGCACTGGGTCCCGCGAGCTTGGCTGCGGCAGTGGCAGCAGTAAACGCCAAATTCTGAGGGGACAGGAGGGGTTGTGGGTTACTTTAACACGAGAGACGGCTCAGAAGCGGCGGGACAGGAAACATACCGATGCCTTTGTGGGGTTCTGGCGGACAGGAAGCGAACTTCAACACGTCGGCTCTCTTGTCTCTCAGGCCCCAGCGGTACAGGATCTCCCCGTAACATTTCTTGAAGTCGTCAAACTGCGGCATGTTGGCGGGGTCCAGCAGCCTGCCACAAACAGAACGCTCAGGTCAGTGGTGTTTCGGAGGCCGTCCCATCAGGGCACAGCGCCACATCACCTCTTGTTCATGTCATGCAGGTCTTGCTCGCGTTCCCGAGGGTCTGTGTAGGCCTGGCCGCCGTAGCGGTAGTCGTCTGGCGAGGGCTCCCCCCAGGAGCTGATGTGATCAGACTCTCGAACTGAAAAACGAGAAGAAATCAACACTTTAAGAGCAAACCACCACGTCCAACGGGACGGCCAGCGAGTGGTGCTGCGACATCACCTGTGGTCCAGGTGCTGGCATTGATGGAATCGGAGGTGCTGGAGCAGGAGCCGGATGTGACGGAGCTGGATGTGAAGCTGGACTAAAGCAAAAACAGGCATGTGACATCACTTCCTGTGACTTCAGGCATGATGATGATCCTCACATGCTCCGTCAGCTGCTAAAGTTTAGGGCCTGAAAAGGTCAACTTCTCAGAGACATAAATCACTGAGGTGGTTCCAGAGTTCAGGTGAGATCCTCATCCTTCACAGTGGAAGACAAGTTACCGCACAGCATTCTGTCAGCAAAGACAGAGGAAAATTCACTAGAATGTAAAGAGAGGATGATGAAGTCTGACTGTTGGAACCATTTCTACTGAATTATTCTGATATTCAATAAAAGGTTAAACCCGTTTACCAAAAAAACCAGAACCAAACAATGCAGAACTGTGTTAACGTTCCATTTCAAAGCTCCATGAAACACCTGAACGACCCGGAGAATCACGAGCTAAAGACAAACTAGCTAAACAACTGAAGCTCTACAAGCTGCTGAACAGCCCCTCCAGGATTTCACCAAACTGCGATCGCACCACTTCCTGCACAGTTGTCTGGAGAGCAGGTTTATCTAAAATCCCTTTTTTTGGAAGCAGTTTTTTGATGCTCTGTTGTGAGTTTCATCTCCTTTATTAAGATAAAGGTTGAATGACCAATTCTATTTTGGACTCAAAGCCTTACAGAAAAATGGAAGGTGACCCTTTAACCCCAGAGCTTCAGCTCCAGTAGGACACTCTTAAGTACCGTAACTCTTTAACTGTTTACTCACTTAACGTAATTCCAGCAGATCCGGGAATAAGCAACACTTTACGTTAGGAATGCGCTTCATATCAGAGCAAAGCTGCATTTTTCTGCATCAAAACAACTTATTCAGAATGGTGACGGTCGAAGAGTTACAGAAGGTCAAAGAGGGTTCAAATTAACCATCCATCCACCAGGCTTCGCCACCTTCTCTGAGGCCACGCCCACAACGCTTTAAAATCTTCCAAAAACCTTTCAGAGAGAAAGATGGCTGATGGATGCAGACTCACATATCGGGGGTGATGTGAGGCCAAGCGTGGCAGCTGTCCGTACAGCGAGCTGCAGTCTGGGGGCGGAGCTTGAGCCTTGAACACGCTGCACAGCATGGCCAGAGTCTGGACGTCACTCATGTGACTGTAGTGATCCAAACTGGAGGTAGAAAAAAATCAAAACCTGCTGCTCAAACCGTTTCAGCTGGGCAGGAGGAAACGGTGCAAATGAACTCACAGCGTCTCCAGCAGGCGGCGCCCAAACGGGTGTCTGGCCCAGGGCGTCTCCGTGTCCGGGTCTGAATCTGGACTCAGATCCTGACTAGTGGCTGCGGAGGCCAGAGCCCACACCTGCAGACAAATGTAGTCGGGTCAAACATACCTGAACCTGCGGCTGTGTGAAACCACGGGGGGCAGTTAACCTTCGCCACGTCCCTGCGTTCGACCGCCAGCGCCGCCGCCGCGTTCTTCTGGCAGGTTTCCTGAATGTCGCTCATGTTCAGACTGTGGAGGACAGAACACGCTTGGTTTAGTGTCCACTCTAAGAGTATGAGGACCATTTTACCTGAGTTTTGACTGCAGGCACGCCTTTGTGTTTTTCCTCAACAGGCTCATAAACTGCATGTGTACAGTTACTGCAGATGGAGTTCAGTCCATGGAGACCTTCACCAACCATCACTACAGGTGAAGTCAAAGGTTTCCGACAGAAGGACGGTCTAAACCCGGGCCTCCAGATCTGCCATCCTGCCTGATTTCTATCATCAAACTCACCTGTTCCAGGTCTGCTAAGGAGACAAGGACCTGGAAGCGCCTGATGCAGCTGCTCAGCAGCGAGATGGAAACCAGCTAAGCGTGGACCCTTTGACTGTAAATGAGAACTGGACTGAACGACGGCGTTCCAAACAGGAAGTACCTGCAGGCTTCATCGAGCCAAAATCCCACAGACTTCTATTAAAAATTCAAGGTTGCTGGAGCCTACCCGGTTACTGCTGAGCGAAGGCAGTCCATCACAGGACCATTCACGGCGTTTTATGTTCATATATGAATATGAACATCACAGTTGGATTCATTTTTTTAGGTTTACAGTAAATTAAAGAGGCAGCTTTGCAGAGAAACTGAAACGAGTAAAAACTCGTTTCTCTGTCATCCTGAGACGGATGCTCCTGATTTTAGAATATTCTGGGATAAGCTCCAGCAGCCCAGTGACCTTAAAAGGGTTAAACATAGATCGATGCAGATAACATTCTAAAGTGGGGCTGACAGAGAAACAAGTTTTCACTTGCTTTGGCCAGGCCCTCACAGACCCTCGGGAACCCCGCTGTAGGTGAACCTGACAGAACTGTTGGCTTCGTCTTACATGTAGTTCTCTCCCAGGGTTTTGTGGACAGGCAGCAGACAGGAGATGTCCTGGACGATGACTTTTCCCGCCAGTTTGATGGGCCGGTTGCTGTAGTCCGTTCCCTCCCGCTTGGTCTTGAACCGGCGTGATTTCTAACAGACAAACATTTGGTTCAGACGCTGAAGCTGAAGCAGAACAGCAGGCGGCGTTCTTTCTGGCGGAGGTCTCAGCAGCTGAAGACCGGATTCGTGGTCTGACACTGACAGCAGCTCCCAGTTCACCACCGCCGCTTCAGCAGCCAAATTACAGCAGGAACGGCCGGAAGAGGTCCTGCTGGACCCGTCTGGACATCTTGAAGGTTAGTGGACATTAGAGCAGACAGCAGTTATCGATGTTAGAAGAATGAACTCCGACTCCAAAGAGGTTTAAAGGCAGGACTTCAACATGGAGCTTCTTCTGAGGGAACACGCCCCCTTTTCCACCAAGATGCTCCGGTGTTGCTGTAGAGTGGAACCAGCAGCTGGACATGTTTGGTGGAAAAGGGGTCAAAGTTCACACATTTCTCTGATTGATTTGGGTTTTTCTGTCAGAGCTTCAGCTGAAGCTCATCTTCCGGTTTGGTTGATGCTCCACCTGAACGTCTCCAAAGCTGTTGTTCACTTCCAGAGTTTCCCTTGAAGTGACAACAGTTCAGCTCAAGCCCCGAAAGATTAGCTTCAGGCTGTTAGTCGAGGCGGAGTCAGGGGAGGAGCTATCATGCACAACAAAAACGATGCAGCGAGGACGTGCGCGGATGAAGGCGGAGCTCAGAGGAAAGATCAGGCTCAGTACCGGCCAATCATAGAGGGTTTGGACAGACCAGCGGCGACAGGCGGACACTGGGAGCTCCTGATTGGAGGAGGGCAGGAAGGAGGTTTGGCCCACAGCAGCAGGTGGGCGGGTGATTGGCCAGAGAGAAAACGCCAAACAAATGAAAAAAAGACAAAACAAAGCCAATCAGGGAGGAAGACGGGAACGACTGCCGGGACCTGCTCCTCATCCTCATCCTCATCCTCGTCCTTCGTGACAGAAACAGTTCAACAAACCGCAGGAAGACGGAGCTGCACACAGAACACCTCTGACAGAACGCGGTGGACCCATCCGGACCTCCAGCAGTCAGAGACACAAACCACAGTCAGAAAGGGTCAACAGAAACGGCTGAAGCCGAAGCGAGCTCCGCCCAGTCCGCCTCGCCTTCGCTTGACTGGAGGTCAGACCATCAGCTTCTTTCATGCAGCGAGTAAAGCTGGATTATGGTTCTGTGTCCAGCATGATGGCGTCGGACCCCAGACCTCGGGGGCTGATGTCCTGCTACTTTTCCAAACTTCCGTCAGCAGAAGGGTAGATGAGACCAGCGGTCCCGGACTGGAGCTGGTCTCTACACCTGTTCCTCGTTGCTGGAGGTCAGCAACTTTCATTCAGAAACAGCAGCTTCCTGCGGAATGACCTCGGCTCAACCCCCCCCAGTCCAGCAGAACCATAAACCCACCAGGACATGCAGCTGGAGGGAGGGGTTTCATGGTCTTGAAGTGGGGGGGTGTCTGTGCTCTTAAAGCCTGTTCTTTTGAATGATGGGTGCTGCACTTCCAGGGTCACTGAGCATCATGCACCCCCCACCCCCAGCTGTCAAACATGCGGCAGAAAGCAGCTTCTCTCCTGGGGGGTCTCCCTAACAACAGGGTTCAACCATCCTGGAGGAACTCAATGCTGAGCTACTTCTCCTCATGGAGACCAGGTTTGAACACCAAAGGGGAGGAAGCTCCGCCTGCTGAGGTAGAGCGGTCCACCTCTGACAGGAAGATCACAAGTTCGGTTCCTGCTCTGCCCCCCATGTGTCAAAGTGTCCTTGAGCAAGACACCGCATTACTACTGCTGGAGGCTGTGCATGACAGTGGAGCCATCAGCGTGTGAATGTGTGACTGTAACACGCTTCGGGCTTTAATGAAGATAAAAAGCGCTTTACAAGTATGAACGCCGCTCATCACTGTGACCTAAATCTGTTTCAAAAAAGGTCACGTTTGTGCTGGACTGCCTGTGAAGTCACTTTATAGACATGTGCTTCTTACACCCTGTTGCCATGGCAACTGGTGACTTTAACATGGACGCAGATGTGCTGAATCCACAGGTCTGTCTGAGTGAAACCTTCATGTCAACGTATGACGATGTGAGCGTGGAGGACAGAAAAAGGAGAGTAAAGTCCAGCAGCGGCTGGGTCATCACCCGTTCTTTATAGTAGAAGGAGGAGATGGAGACGGTGTCTTTGTCGGAGCGAGTGGGGCTGCCGCTGTACAGACGCAGGGTGCTCTGGGACTCGGAGCGCATCTTCATTGGGGTCAGAACTCCGCTGTGATAGGCCGACAGCGCCGACAGGGACCTGAACGCAAAAACACAATGAGTGACAGATGATGCTCCTCAGCTTAGAGGACAGCTTCCTGCACCAAACCTTTTCTTGGGCGTGACCTGCAGCCTTTCACAAAGGTCAGAGGTCACGCTCAGATTCTGCTCACAGTAAACAGTCAGCATCTATTCAGCGCTTTTCTATCTGCTGCCCTTAAACTTTCACACACCGATGGCTGTCCTGCTTTACAGAGTTTTGCCCATTAACACTCTGACAAGCTGGGAATCAAACCACCAGATTGCTGCTCTTGTGTCCTCAGACACACTGCTATCCGCTGCCTTGGCGTTTGTACCTGGGGGTGGGCTCTATGGCAGGTGCCGAGCGGTGCATGCTGATTGGCCGTGTGAAGTAAACAAGACAGCCGGTTCCACAGAAGCGAGCGCCAGACGTACGAGGGAACGGGATGTTGGCATCCTGGAAACAAAACGATGACAAGAGGACGTCAGCTAAAACCCAGCATCGCCTTCAGCGCAGATGAAGGTTCCTGACCTGGTAGGAGCCGTAAGTGTTGCTGACTCGAGGAAAAGCCTGCAGTGACGGCGTGACGGGGTTAGGCAGCACAAAGGGACCGGATGTTGGGCTGTTCTCCTGCGTCTGAAAGAAGACATGAGAACCAGAAAGGCTGCGGAAGGTTCAGGATCAAGTCTGAATAGGTTCCAACTTCTCACCATATCAGACTCCAGGCAGGACACGAGCTGTCGGACACACGGCTCCAGACAGTTTAAGTTCCTCTTCACCTTCTGGAGAGACGTGTCCCTCAGGATCTGAGCAGACACAGAAAGCTGTCAAACGCCAGATTCTGAGTCTCTTCAGCGTCTGAGAAAGACGTCCTGCTGCACCTTCTGGATCTTGGTCTTCATGGTGGATGAGATGGTTGTGGGGGAGACGAACTGGAAGGTGGGAGCAGCATTGTTGGGATACTGATCAGGAAACTTGACCACCAGATGAACCTGATGGCTGCCGAAGTGTGCCGACACCACACAGCTGCGGTTCATGGCGTCCATCTGCACACCACAAACTGGAGTTACCATCCAGGCTCTCGGCTTTTACTTTGAAGGGCCACAGAGGAAGCAGACAGATGACAAACTGGCTCACCTCCATGTTCACATTTCTGATCTGCTGGTTGACCAGAGAGAACTCCTGTTGCAGAGTCTGAGTCAGACCTGAACCCGGAGCCAAGTCCTGACGAGTCCCGGAGCTCTGCGAGCCCCCCTGGTCTGAGGACCACCGACAAACACCAGTCAGTGCAGGTTCAGAGTCTCCAACAAGGACTTCCATGAGTGAAACTAAACTCCATCTGTCTCACCCAGAAGAACGTCTCCCTCCGCTGAGCTGACCCCCAGGCCCCTGAGATGACGGAGACTTCTCTGTCTCCACGGTGAGAGACATCCCCTCCATCAGGTCCTCCACCCCGTCACTGACACACAGCTGCAAAAACCACACAAACACCATGGAGTCGGAGCCCCCTGGAGCTGCTGCAGCAGGTCTGAGTGGAGCTGACCTTCTGCAGCTGAGGGTCCACCCTCCAGATCCTCAGAGTCTGATCTCTGGACCAGGTGACCAGCTGGAAGTCCTTGGAGCCTGAAGCAGCACCGACAGCACACAGAGAAGCCAACGGTCAACTCTGGTTAATGTTAATTCATGATGTCATTTCCTGCCAAAAGTTACATAAGTTCAGTTGTTCACAGCTAATAATCAGACTTTCATTCGAATAGAAATAACATGTTCTTGTAATATTTTTCTCATAAAAGAATGTAAGATTCAAACTGCGTTTCTGACCAGTTCTTTATTCAAATCGGATCAGAAACCGGATCCCTAAAAAATCTCCGTCTAATGACGCAGTTACTGAACTGGGGGTGCCAAAGTCTACTCTCCCCCGGAGTGCAGCCTGGCCGCTCACATTTAGGTGTGTGAGAAATGAAGAGCCTTCAACGCTGTAGCGATCTGCAATTCTGATCCAATAACAGCAGTCAGCTTGCATTATCTTTGCTAGCCATTATTTTTGCGCCGCTAATGCTAGCTTGGGGCTATAAGCTTGCGTGTGAGCGCGCAGACAGAGCTCCCAGCAATGGGGAGGGGGCAGGGTTGCTCCGAGCCCACAGTCCCGCCCACAAACTAGAATGGTGTTTCCAATGAGCTACTGCCGCCGGGCAGATTATTCTGCCACAGCCTGTCTGGACATTCAGCCGGCAACAGCTGTGTCTGCCTGCGCCTAAACAATCATCTCTGATCAACCGTACCGGGTCATGGGAACACTCCCTCCACCGAACCAAAACAAATCTGCTTCAAGTGGCATAAGCAGGACCAGTTGTCATGGAAACCTACCTTCCTGCCCTCTTCACGACCCTGTCCCTAAATGTCAGAGCTCCCCCCGCGTAGCGCAGTGCGATGATGCACGGCAGCAACGTGTGGGAGCTCGTGTGCATGGACCTTTCGTCTACATGAAATCCCTGTCCTTATATGTTGATGCATTCCTGCTTGACTTCAATCTATGCCGTTCTACTGCGACACAGACCGGAGATGCTTGAGTTTTGACATCATTCCTGTAACCCCTCAGCTGTCTATTCCGGGTGATTAGAAACCGCCAGTATTGCGTGGCTGCTGCCAATCACCAGGCAATATGTCTTGTATGTGTTGCTAAAAACTGCACAGTCATCATTAAAAGACTACTGGAAACCTGAAATCTCTTCCCAGAGGCAGTTAGCCAAAAATCCAGTGTGGGTGCTTGGACAAGACCCTCTGAGCTATTGCCTAAGCGGGCCCCCCAGTGCCACGAAAATACAGGGTTGTGTCAGGAAGGGGATCCGGTGTAAAACTCTCTGCCAAACCACTTGTGAAAATCAGTGCAAGCTAATTCACTGATCCTGATGAGATAAGCCAAAAGGTGAACAGCATTTAGAATTAGCATTTAGCATTAGTATTTAGCATTAGCATTAGCGTTTAGCATTAGCATTTAGCATAAGCATTAGTATTTAGCATTAGCATTAGCATTAGCATTAGCATTAGCATTAGCGTTTAGCATAAGCATTAGCGTTTAGCATTAGCATTAGCATTAGCATTTAGCATTAGCATTTGGCATTGGCATTAGCATTAGCATTTAGCATTAGCATTTAGCATTAGCATTTAGCATTAGCATTTAGCATTAGCATTTAGCATTAGCATTTAGCATTAGCATTTAGTATTAGCATTTAGCTGTAGCATTAGCATTAACATTTAGCATTTAGCATTTAGCATTAAGCATTAGCATTTAGCATTTAGCATTAACATTTAGCATTAGCGGGGTGTGACGCAGCCCTTGGCTTTGTCAGAAGTTGCCGTCGGTTCCGTCCGCAGCTGTGAGGTCATCAGGACGCCACCTGCTTTTTGCGGCCTCCACTGGAACTCCAGAACCACGTCATCATGTCCGACGAAGGCGTGCACGGGGCTGTTGAGGTCAAGTGTGCTCCACAACAGCAGGCTGTTCTCCCTCCTGAGCTGAGGAACCATCACAGTGACCAGCCCGTTGGAGAACGGCTGCAAACGAAGGAAAGCTGAGTTGCTCACAGTCTAAACATGAAAACTCTGCGACGTCTCGTCTCATTTTTTGTTTCTTAATCGCATTTTAAATATCAGTCAGAAAAGAAGCGTCTTTATTCTGGACTTGCAGTGTTTCGGTTGTTCTCTTGAGGACTAACCGTGTAGCGGGCTTTCCACACTGGTACTTGGCAGGACAGGATGTTCAGGTACTTCCTGGGCTGTCGGAAATCCCAAAACTGCACACAAAGTCAGCCTTACTGCTCCTCTCTGTGGCCTCGGGAGAAACCAGCTTACTGTCTGGACGGGCTGCAGGTCTCACCCTCACTGAGTTGTCCTGACTGGATGTGGCAAAGACAAACTCGCTGTCAGGGTGCCAGTCCAGGCCGTGGATCTTGGACAGGTGAGCGGCCACGTACTCCACCGCCGTGTTGGGTTTCTGTTCAGAGGAGACACCAGAAAGAGGATCCAGGAGGACTCACGAGGGGAGAAGACGCCAACACTGAAGGGCAACGCAAACTAGCTTAAGTTCAACGATTTCACACAAGCAGACGAGGAAACATTAGACCACACCCCTTTCTACACCTTTCACGCTACAGAAACATGAAAGGACCTTCAGCCAAACTCACTCTTTTATCCCAGATCCGAACATCTCCATCGTGGCTGGAGGCCAGCAGGTTCTGGTTCTTCCGGTTCCACTTCACCTGAGAAGCCCCGGCTGCAGAACACAAACACCAATCAGCTCAGAGACAGACCGACCTTCAAAACTCTAAAACCATCAGAGTTCAGATCAATGATCCAGATTACAGCTCTCACCAACAGCAGACAGCGCCACCACAGGTTTACGAGCGTCTCTGCAGAAACCAGAGAATCACTTCAAGTCAATGTTTATACGGCAGCTCCATATCACAACACAGCCGTCTCAACGGGCTCGACCGGAATGACAGAAAGACAAAGGCAGTCGTTGAACATAAACAACAGCTGGTTGATAAACCAAACTAAACTGGCTTTAGACCCTCGTTCTCCTAAAAAGAACCACATTCAGACAAACACACCGACCTCGTGTCCCAGATGTAGATGTACGTGTCCACCGAGCTGGTGACCAGGAGCTCTGAATCAAACCAGGACCAGTCCAGATCGCTGAGGACACAAACGGACCCGAGTGACACCAAGCCGGTTCACCTGCAGACAGGTGTGTCGCTGCTCTACCTGATGACACGGGTGTGTCCCTGCAGGGAGGAGTGGGCCTCCCCACAGCCGTCCCTCCACGAGTACAAGTCCACCCGCTGGTTACTCTGAAACACACACACGCAAAGAACACACAAATACACAACAAACACACAAATATACAACAAACACACACACGCAAAGAACACACAAATACACAACAAACACACAAATACACAACAAACACACACACTCAAAGAACACACAAATACACAACAAACACACAAATACACAACAAACACACACACTCAAAGAACACACAAATACACAACAAACACACAAATACACAACAGACACACAAATACACAACAAACACACACACGCAAAGAACACACACATACACAACAAACACACAAATACACAACAAACACACACACGCAACAAACACACACAACCCACACCTACAACCACTCCACAACAACACCAAATACACAACAAACACACACACTCAACCACACACCCATACACACCCCAACCCCACATACACACCACACCCACACACACGCAAAACCACACAATACACCACAAACACACACACTCACCCACACACAACACACACACAACACAACCCACACACACACCAATACACACACACACCACACAACACACACCACCCACACCCACAAACACACACCAACAAATACACACCACACACCCAACACACACACATCACACAAAAACCCACCCACAAACAACACACCCAATACACAACAAACCCACACCCACCCACCATACACACAAACACAACAACCACCACCCACATACACACCACAACACACAAATCACCCAACAACCACCTACCAACACCCCAACCACCCACACCACCACCCCCATCCCACCCACACCCACCTACCCAACAAACACCCCACAACACCACACACTCAACCCCCCACAAATACACAACAAATACACAACAAACACACACGCAAAGAACACACAAATACACAACAAACACACAACAGACACACACACACATTTCAGCCGTCTGAAGGACTAAAGATGGTGTCTGAGTTGACAGCTGTCTCTGAAGGACACAGGAGACCCTGAACGCCTCGTTTACGGTTAATCACAGAACATTTACTCCATACTCTTGTATGGACTCTGGTGTGTTCTCCGCTTGTTTGCTGTTGTTCCAACCGAAGCTGCGGTGGAACGGTTCTTCACTTTCAGCTCTTTTTCAACGTGTGCCGTTAAGCAGAAAAACTCACTGAGGCGGCAAAGACGTGGGCCTCCGACCCGTGGGGGTTCCATTGGACCGTCCCCACGTCCCACTTACTGTGGCGACCAATTTTACGTGGTGGTTCTGACGGCGCCTCCAGATCCACCAAGTAGAGGAAGCGGCGGCTGGAGGTCAAAACAATCCCATCATGCAACATTCTGGATCAGACCAACTAAACTGAGCTGTGAGGATGCGTTCAGGTGACGGCAGCTTACCCGGACAGAACAGCATGAGAACCCAGGCAGTCCACAGACATGGCTGTGGCCTGAAACAGAGAACAGGCTGCACTGTTACCATGGTGATGGGGTGCAAAAGTTAACGCAGTCACACAATAACACACTTAGAAACACAGAGAGCTTTTTTTGCACCAGTAAAGGACATTAAAAAACATCAGTTCCTGACATTCCTGTCAAGTGATGTTGACACATCAACAAACTTTCCTCTTACATGAAAAGAAATAAATGTGCAGAGAGAAGGCTGGTCATTGACATAAACAAGCTTTTTACAGCAATGCAACAGAGGGATGAAAAGCAAATAGTTCACAGTTATCCATTTCAAACCAGATGCTTTAGAGAATTGATCAATGAAGTCTAATCATTTCGGATTGTTTTCTTCTTAGGAGAATAATCTGCAAACTGGCTCGTTTCTTTCATAGTTCTGCTGCTAGAATCCGCAGTGGTCTGATGTCTCTGCGCACTTTTCTAAAAGGACCTGACTGAACACAGAGAGCTGCTGTGCTGACGAAACGCCGTCCCGTTCAGGTCACGTGACAAACTTTATTTAGCAAACAAACAAACAAAAGGATGAACGTTTGACTGAATGAACAGCGAATCTGTTCTAAACGCAAAGACAAACAAACAAAAAGATCCGGAGTGAAACAAACACCTGCGCGTCCCGGAACTCCACCACCACATTCTCGCTGCTCCAGCGCGCCGCCATCTTCCCTCCTTCACGGTCAACAGATGTCACGTGACCCCAACGAGCCGGAAAAAAAATAAAACAAGAGAAAAGAGGAGAAAAGAAAAAAAAAAAGAAAAGAAAAGAAAAGAAAAGAAATAAGAAAGAAAAGAAAATAAGAAGGGAAAAAGAAAAGAAATAACGAGACAGAAAAACGCCGAAAGCGAGAAGGCACTCCGAACGCTGAAACACGGCCACATCGAACAGAAGAACAAAGACCCCTCCCCTCCCTCATGCGACTCCCCGCCCCTCTCCGCCCCCCCCTCCCCCCACACACATCAAAACCCCCCCCCCAACCACCAACACACGCACCACACTCCCCTCCCCCCCCCCCTCCCCCCCCCCCCCCCCCCCCCTCCCCCCCCCCCCCCTCCCCCCCCCCCCCCCCCCCCCCCCCTCCCCCGTATCCCCCCCCCCTCCCCTCCCCCCCCTCCCCCCTCCCCCCCCCCCCCGCTCCCCCTCCCCCCCCTCCTCCCCCCCCCCCTCCCGCTCCCCCCCGACTCCTCCCTCCCCTCCCCGCCCGCCCCCGCCACCCCCGCACCCCGCCCCCCCCGCCCCCCCCCCCCACTCCCCCTCCCCCCCCCGCGCCCCTCCCCGCCCCCCCTCCCCTCCCCTCCCCCCCCCCGCCCCGCCCCTCCCGCCCCCCGCCCCGCCCGCCCCGCCCCCGCCCCCCCTCCCTCCCTCCCCCTGCCCCTCCCCGCCGCCCCCCCGCCCCGCCCCCCCCCGCCCCGCACCCGCCGCCCCCCCCCGCCCCCCCCCGCCCCCGCAAAGAAAAGAAAAAGGGTCAAAATGGCGTAAATGAACACAAACGGACCAGATGAAAGGATTTCTCTCAGTAAACTGTGTTTCACATCTAAAGAAACGAGTAAAGAATCATTTTAACTCTTGAAACTTAAAGCAGTAAAAGCTTTATTTTTGTTAAATCGTGGGATGTTTCCACCAATAAGTTGATAAATACCTGATTGGTTTCCACTGAACCAGAGTGTTTTTATATATACATATATTTTGATTTTATATTTATTATTCATTTTATATTTATTTATTTTGTATTCTTACTTCCGTCTATTGAAGTAATGTGGTCGCTTTGATTATACAGAATTCATTAAATCAATTTCTTTCTTTTTTGTCAAAACAGCTTGCTTGTTTTACTCAAATCTCACTGGAATCTGTTTTTCTCTGAGGAAACAAAAGATGTTGAAAAAAATCCCATTTTAGCTTTTTTTGAGCCTGAATTTACCGATGAGACAGTGAACGCATCATCAAAGCAGATCACGTGGAAGCCAACCTCACTTTTCAGGACCTGCGCTTGGAAGTTCGTGTCACGTGACAGCGCTCTTCCTTGTCGTTTGAAGTTGAAATGGAAGAGCTGCCAGTAAATGCCTCACATGTAAACAATGTTCCTAAACTATTGGGTGAGTATCCAGGGTGGTGAGGGTACCCTAACCCTAACCCAAACCACATTAGAAAAGCTTTTGCTCCTGTTGGGAGAGTGGTAGTGAGAAACCCAACAGTGTTGTTTGAGGCGATCAGAGATTTATGATCAGACCCTAGTTAAGAAGTGAGCGTACCCACCACTCCCCTCTGGGTTTTCCCAACTGTCCTGGTGGATTTTTATTGGATTGGGAGGACCTAACAGCAAACAGGTTGGCTATGGCTCATGCTTCATTCATTCCCATTTACACAGAGGGATCTACAAGCCCAGAAACTAAGAGAACTGGTTTTGCTTTCTGAAGAATGTTGGTCTAAAAACACCAAAAGATCTGTCCGTTTTCACAGTTGAAATGTTGGCAATGTCATTAGTTTGCACCGGTTGGACCAACATTGAATTGGTAATGGTGTTATTTGCTCAGACTCATTATCAGCCTTGATGCTGTTGAAATCCTTTTCTTCTGATAGCAGATCTGTTGTACGAGATTCATGATCCAGTTCAGATTGGAGAAACTGAAGACCAGAATCAGATTCGCGTGGGTACCGGCTCATAGGGGGTGGAGGGAAATGAAATGGCTGATTTTCTGGCTAAGCAGGCGTTGACACGGGGCCTGGAAATAGAAATTCTGTTAGGAAAAACAAAAGTTCAGTCAATTATCAGGAGAAGTATTATGGAGAACTGGCAGCAGCAATGCAGGGAGAGGACAGGACCACATGTTTTCAACAGAAAAAGTAGAAAAAGGTCTGAATCTTAGATTACACGACAGAGATCAGGCTTTAAAACGCAGTCTACGCTTGAAGAGGAGGAGTCAGTGAAGAAGAGGAGGAGTCAGTGAAGAAGAGGAGGAGTCAGTGAAGAATAAAGGGAGGAGAGTTGGTCAGTCCCCACTCTGACTCACACTCCTACACAGTAGGGGCGGAAATGCATCTTGACGTTGGTGCCACCCGCCATTAGAACACGCGAAGAAGAAGCGCGGCCCTGTGATTGGTCGTTGATGTGGCTGCTCGATTACCAAGATGGCGCCGACCCTGGTGGAGCATGTTGTCGCTGATGCCGGAGCGTTTCTGAAGAGAGCAGCTCTACAGGTGAGAACACGTGACCCGCAGACAGGTGAGAAGGTGTGTAGGTGAGCGGGAGAGGCGGAGAGACCGACCGGGTAAAGTGCAGCTTTCCGGGGAGTCGGTGTGTCTGGATGTGAGGCGTCGGTCTGTGTTCCAGGAGATCGGAGCGAACATCTACACGCTGCGGGATGTGGTGGACGAGATCCGGGACAAAGAGACCCGGAGGAGCCTGGCCGTGCTGCCGTTCCAGCTGCACTTCAGGGAGCCGCACCCGGAGCACGTCAGACACGGTGACACCTGAACGCACCACGCGCTTCAAAACACGGCAGTTTCTACTGATGTACCGTCACTCAGACTGCACCTGAACGCACCACGCGCTTCAAAACATGGCAGTTTCTACTGATGTACCGTCACTCAGACTGCACCTGAACGCACCACGCGCTTCAAAACACGGCAGTTTCTACTGATGTAGCCGTCACTCAGACTGCACCTGAACGCACCACGCGCTTCAAAACACGGCAGTTTCTGCTGATGTAGCCGTCACTCAGACTGCACCTGAACGCACCACGCGCTTCAAAACACGGCAGTTTCTGCTGATGTAGCCGTCACGCAGACTGCACCTGAACGCACCACGCGCTTCAAAACACGGCAGTTTCTGCTGATGTAGCCGTCACGCAGACTGCACCTGAACGCACCACACGCTTCAAAACACGGCAGTTTCTGCTGATGTAGCCGTCACGCAGACTGCACCTGAACGCACCACGCGCTTCAAAACATGGCAGTTTCTGCTGATGTAGCCGTCACTCAGACTGCACCTGAACGCACCACGCGCTTCAAAACACGGCAGTTTTCTACTGATGTAGCCGTCACTCAGACTGCACCTGAACGCACCACGCGCTTCAAAACACGGCAGTTTCTACTGATGTAGCCGTCACTCAGACTGCACCTGAACGCACCACGCGCTTCAAAACACGGCAGTTTCTGCTGATGTAGCCGTCACGCAGACTGCACCTGAACGCACCACGCGCTTCAAAACATGGCAGTTTCTGCTGATGTAGCCGTCACTCAGACTGCACCTGAATGCACCACGCGCTTCAAAACACGGCAGTTTCTGCTGATGTAGCCGTCACGCAGACTGCACCTGAACGCACCACACGCTTCAAAACACGGCAGTTTCTGATGATGTAGCCGTCACTCAGACTGCACCTGAATGCACCACGCGCTTCAAAACACGGCAGTTTCTGCTGATGTAGCCGTCACTCAGACTGCACCTGAACGCACCACGCGCTTCAAAACACGGCAGTTTCTACTGATGTAGCCGTCACTCAGACTGCACCTGAACGCACCACGCGCTTCAAAACACGGCAGTTTCTACTGATGTAGCCGTCACTCAGACTGCACCTGAACGCACCACGCGCTTCAAAACATGGCAGTTTCTGCTGATGTAGCCGTCACTCAGACTGCACCTGAACGCACCACGCGCTTCAAAACACGGCAGTTTCTGCTGATGTAGCCGTCACGCAGACTGCACCTGAACGCACCACGCGCTTGTAGCCGTCACTCAGACTGCACCTGAACGCACCACGCGCTTCAAAACACGGCAGTTTCTACTGATGTAGCCGTCACTCAGACTGCACCTGAACGCACCACGCGCTTCAAAACACGGCAGTTTCTATTGATGTAGCCGTCACGCAGACTGCACTTGAACGCACCACGCGCTTCAAAACACGGCAGTTTCTACTGATGTAGCCGTCACTCAGACTGCACCTGAACGCACCACGCGCTTCAAAACACGGCAGTTTCTATTGATGTAGCCGTCACGCAGACTGCACTTGAACGCACCACGCGCTTCAAAACACGGCAGTTTCTACTGATGTAGCCGTCACTCAGACTGCACCTGAACGCATCACAGTGGGACGTTTCTGAAAACAGACCTGTGACCCCGCCCCTGCCTCCGTTGCCATGGAGATTGTTGCTGAGATGGAAACCTTTGAAGCTGGGAATTTTCACTTTCATCTTTGGGAGGCAGATGAACTCTGACCTTCATCAATGTAAACTAGTTCCTTTGATGTCCTGTCTGACCACGCCCACAGACCGGTCTGCTCCGGCTGGACGGGTTTGTAGCCTCGTTCTAAAGAGGTTGTCTCTCCTCTCTGACGTTTTCCAGTGAGCGATTTCTCCAAGAAGACCGGAGACTACCCGAGCCTTTCTGCCACCGACATCCGCGTTCTGGCTCTGACCTACCAGCTGCAGCTGGAGCACGGGGGGGCACAGCACCTGAGGGAGGAGCCAATGCTGCAGGTGAACATTCAGAGCACACAGCGCCACCCGGAGACTCCGGTCAATGTCGCCGGCTTCCACTTTCCCTCCAAGGTAAGGAGAGTTGGAGCCCCAGGCGGCGCCGCAGACGTCTGGGGCTCCTCAGGAGTTCGTTTGGTTGTCTCCTTCTCCTCAGAAGCCTGCAGACGCTTCAAACACTCAGACTCACAACCACAGAGACGGCGAGCGCTTCAACAGCTTCCAGTTCTGGAGGGAACCCGTAGCGCCGCTCGACAACGACCTGCTGGCGTTACTGGTGAGTGTCAGCAGGGGGCGCCTCCCCGGAGCGCTGTGGGTTTTGTTAACATCCAGTGTTGCTGCTGCTCCTTCAGAGTCCGCTGGAGGAGTCACATGACAAACAGACTGAGGCGGCGGACGGCGAGCGTTTCAACAGCTTTCAGTTCTGGAGGGAGCCGACGCCCATCATCAGCGATGAGCTGCTGGCCCTGCTGGTTAGTGAGGGTTACCAACAGAGCCCCACGCCCCCAGCACCTCCTCCAGTAAGATGTTTCCTTCTCACAGGGTGAAGGCGGAGCCACACGCTCAGACCCTTCAGCTGGGGACCAATCAGACGACGAGGACAAAGAGAACGAGCCGAAGGAGGAGGAGGAGCCTGATGGCGGGGGCTGGATCACCCCCAGTAACATCAGACAGATTAAGATGGAGTCTGCTGATTGGGCGGCTCCTGCTGATGTCACAGTTGGATGTTTGACCACCGACTTTGCCATGCAGGTGCGTTCTCTCGGTCGTGTTCTGGTCGCTATTTAAGCGGAGTTCTAGACCGTAAAGGTTGTTCAAGAGAGCTGCTGTGCAGAATCCAGAATCAGCATCTTCAGGAGTCAAAGGTTCTGGTTCTGCTGATGGAGAAGAACAGCTGGTTTCCTGTCTGCTGAAGTCTCAACAGACGTTGGGGGTTCTGTTGTCCGGAGCATATCGAGCTGTGTTCACACAACCCGTGTGTTTCCAGAACGTTCTGATCCAGATGGGCCTCCACGTTCTCTCTGTCAGCGGGATGGTGATCAAACAGGCGAGGAACTACGTCCTGAGGTGTCACGCCTGCTTCAGGTCAGCGCCCCGCCCACAACGAACCCGTGAGGAGAACCGACGGGTTCTGAAGCAGGTCTTTGTTTGCAGGACGACCAGCAGCATGGCGAAGATGTTCTGTCCACACTGTGGGAACAGAACTCTGAAGAAGGTGGCGGTGACGCTGAACGACGACGGAACCATGAAGATGCATTTCTCCAGAAACCCTAAAGTTCTGAACTCCAGAGGACTGCGGGTGAGAGGTGGGGTGGGAGGGGCTTGTGTGGTTGGAAGTCATGTGACCTGTCTGCGTTTGCGTTGCAGCACTCGCTGCCTCTGCCTCAGGGCGGGAAACACGGAAACAACCCCCACATGGTGGAGGACCAGCGCTTCCCACAGCAGCGCCTCTCCAGGAAGGCCCGCCAGAAGACCGACGTCTTCGACCCGGACTATGTGGCCGGATCCTCCCCGTTCTGCGAGAACGACGTCTACAGTCGCGCCGCCAACCTGCAGATCAGAGACGGGCAATGCGGCGGTGGTAGGAGGCGGGCCAATCCCAACACCGCCCGCCAAAAGTTTGTCAAGAAAAAGTGATGAATGTTCAGAGTCCGTTTGAGCAGAACCAGAACTTTACGCAGTTTTAGAAACGAGCGGTTCAATGGAGCTGGAGTCCAGCGGTCTGTCTGTCATCTGTCTGTAGTCATCTAATAAACATCAAACACCACGGCGGGCTGTGTGGGTCACAGGGGGCGGAGCTAAAAGCTGCATAACTTCCACTTCACTTCCTCTGGAGGCAGGTCATAAAATCCTGGAAGTGGGTCAGTTCAGCAGCTGTCCATCAGGGGGCGCACTTCAGTCATGACATTCCATCTGGAGCCAACAAATCAACTGGGCGTGTTCAGCCCTCTGACAGGCATGTGTGCCCGCCCATTTCTCAAAACATCATATCCTGCCAAGATGGTGCCCCCAGAGAAAAAACGTGCCTTCACGGACGCGACCACGAGGCTTGACGGCAGGTTCTTTTTAAGTTTTCTAATTAAAGTTCTTAACTCAAGTTTGTTTCTACGGCGCCTTCAAATGACCGCCGGCAGACGAGACGCCGAACATTAACATCTCAAAACAAAACAAAAAATCCCTAAAAACACCAGATCAAACACAATCCTGGTTTTTTACTTCCGGGTTGAAAGGCTCTCCCGCGCTTTTCTATCGCCTTTCAGAGAAACTACATCCACATATATGATCATACGTTTGGCACAGCGAAGAACACTTGATGAGGCGAGTGGTTGTTAGGAAGACACCTCAATCTCTGAGGCTCCGCCTTTTCCCTCGTGGTCATTTCATGAAGTCATCCTAGACCCGGCCTCAGCGCCTGCAAAACTTTGCAGTCAGAACCTTAGCGTCTGCAGGACTGCGCGGCCTGGGGGGGGTTAAAAGAGATCGACGTCCAACAGAAACGCCCGTTTGGAAGATCTGCAGTACTGTGTAAATCACATGAAAGTGTTTTGCTGAGCGTCATCATCTGCATGGAAAGTGTGTGCGCGTGCGTGTGTTGGCGGCACATACGCCGTTTTCAATGGAGTTAAAAAAGTGGCTCAGTATATAGATTTATATTATACAATCCTATTTTTTTCTTTACCGCAAGTTATTTACGTTATAAACGGACCTTATGTTGGTGCAGCTGGAGGTAAGGTCGTTTCTCTCAGTCCAGTTCTCTATATACAGTCAATAGATCAAATCAAGCAGTGAGGAGGCGGGGCTTGTGTAGCTTCATGTCTCCACAACAGAACAATCACAACTAAACGAACATGTGAAGATTATTTTAAAAAGGCTCAAAATACATGTTTAAGCTTTATTGGTTCTTGTTGCCATGACAACTGTTCCAACAATCTTCCTTTAGAAAATGTTTGAACATTTCATTTAAATTGATTTTTCTTTTCTTTCTGATAAATAAATGTTCTTACAAATAGAAGACTTGAAAGAAAACGTTTCATCTGAAAAGTAGCAGAAACCTCCTGAGCAGAACTGGAACCAGAACCAACAACAGAGTCCCTAAAGTCCAAACACGTCTCCATTCCTTGATCAGAGTGGGTCATGTGACCACGGCGCTGTCACTCCTCTTCAGGCTGCAGATCCGCTGCGGGGTCAGAGTCAGACGGACTCGATCGGGTCGGTTCTGATTCTGACGGCCGGGTCTCTATGGCGAGTGAGCTCAGATCCACTGTGATCTCTGGTGGCGCCGGCTCCTCCTTCTGAGAAAGCAGGAAGTGCAGAGGCTGCAGAACCGCGGCGACATCGATGCAACCGAGACCCCCAAAGCGGATCAGCTGGGAGGCGGGAACACCTGCAGAGAGGAACACCTGAGCTCCAGCAAACACCAAGAACAGCATGGCAAAGTGGGTCCACCACGTCCTCACCCAGAACCAGCGCCAGCTGTGCCGGTGGGAAGAGCAGCTGCAGGCAGCGGTTCAGGAACGGCAGCAAGTCCTCTGCGTACGCCGAGCAGAACTGAGAGAAGAGCTCCGCCTCCCTGCTGCTGAACGCCGCGGCCTCGGCCCGGTGGAACCCCAGAATCTGATGGGTCACCTTCAGAAGAACCACAAGCTTCAGGACGTTTCAGGCCCGGTTTAGACCCAGAAGAACTCGCAGCTCGATAGTGAATATTTACTTAGTAGGAAAAAAGCATCAATGTACGAGTTTTCAGGAATTCGTTCTAAAAACAGACTCAAGGAGACAATAAGTTTGGTCAGTCACCACCCACCAGGAGCCAGAGGGGGCGGAGCTTCAGGCTACAGTCAACTGAAAAAGAATTCTTTCATATGTTTGGCTTTAAAATTTAAATTCAGGAAATTTGGTCTGAGGGTCGGAATGACATCAGACCTGAGCTCTCTGGCGCCCCCTGTGGCTGGAGCTGGGAAGTGTTCAATCGCTTTCATGAACGTTACTTCAGGATAAAGAAGAACATGGAAAAACGGTTTCAGAGCAAACGCGGTTCAACGCCTGGTCACATGACTGCTGCGCCCCCTGCAGGCTCTCACCATGTGGGCGGCGTCCTGCAGGCAGAGCGTGACGTCGTGCACCAGGCCGAGAGGGCAGCAGAGCCGCAGGTCATTGAAGGCGCTCAGGAGGCTGTTGAGGAAGCAGGCGAGGGGGGGAAAGTCCAGCAGGACCATCGGGGGCTGCAGGGTGCCGGGCTGGACGCCGGCGCCGGTGGGGGGGATGGCCCCGCCCAGCACGGAGGGAAGCGCAATGAGCGTGTACATGTTCATGTCCTCCTGGAACTTGTCCACTGCCTCTTGCACGGCGCTGCGGAAGGTGTCTGCCGCCACCCGCTGGAACATGGGCGCCAGCTGCCCCCGGAAGTCTGCCCCCACCCTGCTGAAGGACAGGCCGAAGTACATGCACTGCCCCAGCAGAGAGTCCAGACGGCCCCCCACGCCCCGCTGCAGGTCCCGCTCCAGCGTCTCCAGGAACTCCGCCACCTTCTGAACCACCCACCCGTGAAAGATGGCCGCCTCGTTCACCGCCGTCTGACCGGCAGGGGGCGGGGCCAGCGGATCTTCGTCAGAGAAGATGGCTCGGTACTGCGTGATGATGTCAAACAGGTGGACCCTGCAGGCCTCGATGGTTTTGGTGATGTGGACAGTACGGGTCGTCGTCAGGGATCGCCGCGAGAACCGAGCGCAGCCAGGTGCTGCGCGCCTGCAGGAACTTGACCCGAAGCTCCGCCTCCGTGAACACGTCCATCCGCCGCAGGTAGCCGATGACGCGCAGACACACGGGCAGCTGGGCGTTACTGCGCAGCTGCTGCAGCAGCTGGGAGAGCATCAGCTGAGTGGACTGACGCACCTCACGTACGATGCCCTGCAGCAGAGGAGAGGAGGAGAAAGGGGCGGAGCTTCAGAGAAAATCACGTTCTGATTGGAGCTGAAGCGTTCTGAGCTACAGACAACGTTTTGTGAACGGGTTCCTCACGTTCTTCACATTCTCACTCATGTTCAGTTTAGAACATCAGAGCAGCAGAGACCAGGTTCCTCAGCGGCAGAACCAGAACCAGGTTCTGCCGCTGAGGAACCTCACGTGCACAGAAATGTGAAAACAAACGTGATCAGAATTGATGGTGAGATGAATGCAGCACGAATCAGAAGATACTGGAGGAAAACTCTTCAGCTTGGACGCTGTCCATGGGACATACTGGACATTTCAACATGACAACGATCCAAAACACAAGTCCAAGTCCACCTGTTCAAGGTTCTGGAGCGGCCGGCTCAGCCTCCTGACCTCAGGATTATTGGGGAGATCTCAAACAGTTCAAGGAAGACGGCTCAAGAATTTAAAAGAACTGGACTTCTGCCGAGAAGAACGGGCTGCTGTTAGAACCGTTAGAGAAAATAAAGAACGTCCACGACGACCACCAGAGACTTCAGGCTGTTGGTGACACAAAAGGAGGGAATACGAGGTTTGGGTCAACTTTGAAGCTTTGGGAATGTTCTGTTGTCATTTCTAAAGAGTTAACACTGTTGTTGAACCAGAAATGTCTTCACCAGAACCACTAACCACGAGTGGAGAAAAGCTTTGGCGTTCTTCATATTCTCTGAAGAAACGCCCAGAATTCATCATTTCTTCCAGGGTTTGTAAACTTAGAGCTCAACTGTACTTGAAGTGCATGCACCAGAAAGGGGCGGAGCCTTCCCATGAGCTTTGGCAAACGGCATTGTTTCACATCGACGTGGATACAGAAAGACTCAGAAACGCAGTTGATGCTTATTAAACACCTGATCCATCAGAGCGGGTCACCAGAGAGGGAACACCACTCAGGTACCATCCCGTCACGAGCGCAGACTCACCTGGATGACCTGGAGGCCCGCGTGCTTCCTGTCCATCCTCTTGACGTAGGCCGCCAGCTCCAGCGCCTCCTCGTAGTAGCCGTTGCGGACGCAGGTGTCCATGAGCTGCGGGATCTCCAGGACCTCCAGGATCTCGGTGTGGCGGTTCAGCGTCAGGCTGTTCATGCGGCGGCTCGCGGCGATGTCCTCCGCCTCCTTCATGAAGCTCCTGCAGAGCGAGAACCCAACGCGCTGAGAACACGGGCGCTTCCGGCGGCGGGATCTCTCTCTCTCTCGCGCGCGCGCACGCACCTGCAGCGCTCCCCGAAGCGCGGCAGCTTCTCCAGCAGGCTGGACACGCGGGCCTCCACGCGGCCGAAGTCCCTGTAGATGAGCTCGGTGCAGTCCGCGGTCCGGATGAAGGTCTGGTAGTTGGAGAAGGCGAGCTCGCGCGTCTGCTCCAGGATCTGCGCGCGCTCCTCCGCCAGCCGCTCGGGCTCGCGGCTCAGCTCCTCCACACCGCACGCGCTCAGCTCGGACAGGTAGGCGGCGAAGTCCGGGTTCTCCCTCCAGGTGTCCGGAAAGCTGACCCGGAACATGGAGGCCAGGAGGCTCTCGTCCTCCACGTCCACCGCCGCCATGCTGCCGGCTCGCTGTGACGTCAGCAGAGGCGCTGTGCTTCCGCCTCGTCCTCCAGCAGCACAGCGCCCCTCCGTGGAAAGGAACCGGAACTGCAGCTGTGACTCACCCGAAGGACCCGGATCGGCTGAAGGGTTCGTGCTCTGATCTGGACAGCCAGCAGGCGCTGCAGCTCTGCCCAACGACTCAAAGCGACTCACATCCGCAAGCTCCATCCAACATCCGCGTCCCACAGCCGCATCCAACATCCGCGTCCCACAGCCGCTCACTGAAGCTTCAATGTCATTTTCTGCAGTGAAATTGAGCGTCGGAGCGCCTTTTGACATGATTTCATTTTGTCCACAGTATGATCCCGTAGCTCTGAGGGTTTTGATCAAATGAGCAGATATGTGGCTGAACGCGGACTTCTGCTGGAAGTCCGTTCATCTCTGATAATAAACGCATCCAAAGGATTTGACCTGCTTATACAGTGTTCACTCAAAGAAACAAATGTAATCAAATATTAGAACTTTAATTTTGCATTAAATAAATAGCGGACTACCGCTTTAAAACGCAGTGAGTTGTCATGGTAACAGAGCAGCAGTAGTCCGCTCAGGTTTGTGTTGTCTGGTGAGAGTTTGCGCCGTTTCTGTAGGAAGGTATTGATGCTCCGGAGACCTGCAGTCATGGATTTGTTATTTTCTATTCAAGTCACAATAAACCAGAGTGAAGCTAAAGTCACATCATCCTTCCTAACTGAACACAACGCAGAGAACGAGTGAGGCGTTTGCAGACCTGCTAAATGTGGGAAACGCCCGTTACATTGACGTGATCAGGAGCTGAATTTAACTGCATAAAATGACATTACAGTTGTGGTGAGCTGCTCGTTGGTCAAGCTGGTCCATATCCTTTAATACATTTATCAGAAAACTGCTGCAAGTTTAAAGAAACAGAACAAAGATCCTCATGGTTGTGTAGGGGAGAGTTGATGAGGAAACAATAAAACAACTAAGTTGAAACTTCGCGGGCTCGCCTCACTCGTAGATTCTGCTCCGGGGACAGAGTGACAGCTCATCAGCTGCGACCCAAAGTCCAGCTTCCAGCAGAAGTCAGCGCTCAGCCAGACTTACGCTCTGGAGTCGCGACCCACCGGATTTGAGTCACCAAAAGTAGGTCAGAGCTGTTTGCAGCGCCAGCCTCTGCTGGAGATCTGTGTGGTTCTAACGAAACAACCAAAGGACCGCTGGAAAACAGCCAGAATCCCTGCTGCTTCAGCTCCAATGTACACTGGGAAGAAAGGTGGGCTTTGTGACATCAATAATCACTGACACCTAGTGGTGGCCTGGTGAACAGACTCTTTTCTCAGCGTGCTTCCATCTGGAGGTCACGTGGTTTTTCTGTGGTTCTAAAACATTTTATGTTCAAGTTGAAAGTAATTTTCTATTTTTGTCAAACGTGGATCTATGCATGCAGAAACCCTCTCAGCACCGTTACCACGGTAACGCTTTAGAGCTGTGATCGAGGTCAGGACATTTTCAGGTGACGTGAAATCTGCAGCTTCTGCGAGGAACACAGAGAATGGGTCTGGTTGTACAAGATATATTTGTGAATCTCCAGACAGGAAGCAGAAACAATAAATAAGGGCAACCCCGTCACGGTCAAAGGCCATTACAGAAATCATACAAACAACTCGAAAGCTGATCTGGACACATGAACGGGCATGTCTGTACTTCTCTGATGACAGAACATTCATGATCAGCTGGACAGGACATGAAGCTCCGCCTCCACTCAGTTTCCTGTTGTCAGCGTGTGAGAAAAGCATGGACCGACACAGCTGAAGCAGCACAGAAGAATGGTCAGGAGGTGGTGGCTGGACATGACCCCGCCCTCAGTCCAGATCCTGAATGCGGCGACAGATCTCAGCCGTGAACTCTGAGCACTTAGAGTTCCCTCCAAGGTCCTTCGTCAGCACCTGGAACAAAGCAACCTCGCATAAACAACGCCATTTCCATGGGAACAACCTCATGTCCTTCTGCAGGGAGGGTGGAGTCAGTACATAAGTTAGGATTGTGCTTTAACGTTAAAATGCTGCACCATGAAGTTTACTGACGACTTAGATTTGATGAAATCTGCTACATCAGCTAGAATGACACCAGGAAAAACTCAAGAAGCTGCGCTCTGTTCGATGTTCAGCGGTTCAGAAACACGGCGGTCGAAACTTCAGCTCCTTGCTCAGACTTTTGAATCAAACACAAACCCCAGAATTTATCCGAGATCTCAGTTTCAAGATCTGTGTGGCGCCTTGAGGTGACCTCCACCATGAATCTGAAACATGGCAACACCAACAATTACTAAGAAAAGATGTGCAAAAATATTTGAAAAAATTGTGTAACATTCAGCCAAAATGAAACACAAGACAGATAAAAAAAAACTAAAATCAGATCAAATCTAAACTACTAAAGTATAATGAAGCACTGGGCAGTTTATTCACCAAACAAGGAGGCACAACCGTGACTTTTCAAGCCAGTTACCGGAAAACAGAGCTACAAACATTTGTTTAAAAGTGCTAGTAAAACATTCCCTGCAAACACGTTCAGGGGCACCGCAGACACGTTCAGGGGCACCGCAGACACGTTCAGGGGCAACGCAGACACGTTCAGGGGCACCGCAACCACGTTCAGTGAAAAATAAAAATATGTACAAAAGGGTTAACAATGCTGACAACAGACAACAAAGTGTAGAGCTGATAAAAGAAGTTAAACACAGAAATTTATGATGGAGTATTAGGAAAACCATTAAAATTAAAAAATGGTAATAAAGTACAAAAAAATACGAGAATAAACTTATAAAATTATGAGAAAAAGTCAATATTTTACAATAAAATTATATTTGAAAATTGAAAATTTATGAGATTAAAGTCATAAATGTGTGAGGAAAAACGGTCTGTTTACTAAAAAAGTAGAACACATCAAAAAAGAACCAACATTGTTTCAGTCAGAGACGTAGAGTGCATATTAGCAGTTACTTTGACAGGTCGCTGAACCACACGCAAGGGATTTTCAGTGACACGCCGTTTACACCGTAGGCAGTATAGCTGTCCAAATGCGTTATGGCACAGATTCTACAATGAACTGAAGCCTTCTGGCACTGCCATAGATAGCTGCAGTGATGGATTCAGTCCAGTTCATTTCTTGTAAAATTACAACTTTCTCATAACTTTGTCAGCAGAGTTTTTAACTTACGACTTTGTCCTCATACTTTGGCAAAGGTATTCTCGTACATTAATTTCATGTTATTTAATGGTGGCCCTAAAAATCAGTTGTAGAAAAGAATGTTTCTATGGGTCGTCGTCAACAGTGACATCACACTGCACTGCTTCCCTATTGGCTGCTCCACAGTGGGCGGTCCTACTCACTTTCTTGTCTCGGATGGTATCAAAGCAGGCTGTCTGGATCTTGTTTCCGTGATCATGGAGGCCCATGTGGCGCAGCATCATGACGGCGCTGAGCAGCAGGGCAGTTGGGTTGGCCAGGTCCATTCCGGCGATGTCGGGGGCGGTGCCGTGCACCTGCAGCACAAAGGCCGGTCACGCCAGAGAACAACACGCCTGCGTTTGTTTACTGCAGCACACCAACCGATTCAAAGATGGCGACACCATTGGCACCAATGTTTCCGCTGGGAGTGACGCCGAGCCCCCCGATCAGACCGGCACACAGGTCACTGAAACAGTCACATGACCTCAGCGCCAACACATCAGCCTCAGTTCTAACAGAGCTTCGACCACACCCACCTCAGAATGTCTCCATACAGGTTTGGCATGACCAGGACGTCAAACTGCGTGGGGTCCTGAACCATCTGGCGGCAGAGAAAGCAGACATGTCAGGTGTGACTCCGGTGAGGCGGCTGGTGGAGCGGCGCTGCTCGGCCTTACATTAAGGCACACGGTGTCCAGGTACATCTCTGTAAACTTAATGTCCTTGTAATTCTCGGCCACTTCTCGACATTTCCTCAGGAACAGCCCGTCAGACATTCGCCTGCAGACACACATGATTAGTGAGCAACAGGCCACGCCCACAGCCCTCACCTCAAAACAGGAGGGCCGGGTTAAAGCCTGAAGGGGCGGCTCACATGATGTTGGCCTTGTGCACGGCCGTCACGCTGCTCCTCTGGTTGTTCCTGGCGTACTCGAAGGCATACTCCGCGATCCGTCTGCTGGCGTTCTCTGTGATCAGCTTGATGCTCTGAACGACGCCGTCAACAATCTGCAGAAAGACCAGAGCGTCAGAGCTGAGGGAGGGCGGAGCCACAGCAGCACAGAACAGGTGAGCTACAGGAGGTTCTGCGTCGGCTCACCACGTGTTCGATGCCGCTGTACTCGCCCTCTGTGTTCTCACGGATGGTGACCAGGTCTACGTCGGTGTACGGCGTCTTGTAGCCCTCAATGGACACACAGGGTCGCACGTTGGCGTAAAGGTCAAAGGTCTTTCTGAGCAGCAGGTTCATGGAGGGGTGTCCCGCAGCGATGGGCGTCTTTAGGGGTCCTGCAGGAGCAAGCGGACCACCATCAGCAGCAGGCACCCAGGACAGAGGTCGAATGACCGAAATTTGGAGCAGATATTAATTTAACGTAAAAGTGAAAATATTTGCATCAAAATTTAAAATAATTCAAACACCAACTGGTGACCTTTATAAAAAAAAAAAAAAAAAACCACAAGTAAATAAGAAACCAAATAAACATCTAGAAGTGCAGGAAGGAAGAGGCTCCGCAGGTTCTTTTAAAATTAAATAAAATTATGTAAGTTTTCAGAGTAAATGAAGTCAATTTTTAACATAAACCAAAAGGATTTTGGGATTGTAGCGTGTCTTCTAAGGTCAAATCAAACTGGAAATAAATAAACAAATCACTCATTGTGACCAATACCCACAGGGAGTGGTTACTCGGGACACTGGTCATCTTCTGCAGCTGAGGCGCTCTCGACTCGCGCTGTCCTGTTTCTCAGTGCGGAGAACACTGTCATTTATGTTGTAACGAGTGATTAATGGGGTTTTTTGGTTATTATGGTTCGGGTACAGCCACGCCACTTTGTATCCAGCAATGTACAGCATGACCGACGCAGCTGCACCTGAAATGACGACGCAGCTGCACCTGAACCAAAATACTGCATTTAGTATTAGTCCATGGAATTATAAAAAGGCCAATGGCGATATCTGTCAAAATAGCAAATATCTGACCAACAGGCGTCCCCCGACCCGACAGGCGTCCCCCGACCCGACAGGCGTCCCCCGACCCGACAGGCGTCCCCCGACCCGACAGGCGTCAAACCTGCATCCCAGGATGAGCTGCAGCACAGACCTTTCAGGCCGATCTTGCTCCGGTCCATGGACTCCTTGGCATCTGGAGGGATCATCCACCTGCCGCCTGGTCCTTTTATCGCCGTGACGTTTCGCTCCTCCCACCTGATTGGCGCCTGCAGGTAAACAGTGATGAGTTACAGCTTCCTGCTGCAGTCGCCGTCAGGTTCAATGCACTCACCTTAGCAGCATCAAAGATCTGCATCACAGCGGTGGAGATCTCTGGACCGATTCCATCTCCGGGAATCAGAGTGACAGGTCTGCAGCTGCACAAACATGCAAAACACAGATCCAACCGCTGATGTGAGTTCCACTGAGTGCCTCTCTGACCCGCTTTTACTGAATAACTCTGGAGTGTTAGCTCATCTGGTGAATGAAAGTGTAATACCATCCATAGACAATGGTTTACTTCCAGTTCCAACCAAATGAAGTCAATTCAGTCCCTATTTAACAGGATACGGACGCCACCATGTTGGAGCCAGATGTCGGCAGTAAGCAGGGATTGATCTATCAATGTTTCTATGGCAACCAATTTCACCAATCAGGAGTGAGCTTGTTGGAAGACCACACCCCTACCACTTGAAGAAGGCTTGAAGGGGGTGGGCAGGCTTGACCTACTTTTGAAGCATCCGATTGGTCGGTTTATAACTTGAATAATTTCAACCACAGAAAAATATCATGAAAAAATGAAAATTATCAAGAAAATGTTAAAAAATGTAGAATGAGAAACAGCTGTTTCTTTCTCTATAGAAGTTTTTGGGATTTTGGCTTAACCCTAACCCTCCAATCAGCCAGCAGGCACTTCCTGATTGGAACACCAGTGGGAGGAGTCACTCAGTCCAGTTCTCTGATACAGTCAATAGTTCTGACAGAATGAAGTGAAGAACATAAACAGGTGTGACAAGAATCGGCAGTGTCGCTCTGTGGGTGGTGAAACGGGGAGCACAGGTGATGGTCATTCTCACCTGATGACTGATTCAACAGGAAACAGACATTCTGACAGAGGTACCCACCCCTCAACCTTGTGGGGAGGTGCCGTTCGCTGCTGTTTAGGGATGCCGGCGGTGAAGACAGGTAAAGAGGAGGAGCTGTTCCAGGGCAAGGAGGGGAGGCCTGACGCCTCCTTTAGAAAGAACAGGGCCGGACTGGGTTTTGCATGTAGTTTGCGGTGCCTCAGAAAGATGCTGTTTTGTTTGCTGTGAAGTTTGTCACCGTTAGTTTTTCCGAACTTCATTCCTCCTGCAGGCCCATCTCTTCCTTGGTTTACTGAGTCTTTGTTTTATTGTTTTTTTTAAGTAGAGCCTCTTGTGATGCCTGGCTTCTGACTGACATGATTAATCCTTGTCTAGGAACCCCCGCAGCAAACATTACACAGGCTTGTAACTTCGAGAAGCTGCTGTTCCAGAATTCCCCTCAGAGTGATCATCCCTACAGTCTGTCCCCACAGGCGACACAACCCTCCGCGGCTGCTTCTGCCCCTCCCCGGAGGAGACGTACTCACCCCTCTGGAGAAGCATGCAGAGCGTGGGGCGGGTCTCCTCGCGGCTCCGCCGACCACACGGCTCACCTGAAGGAAAGAACAACCCCCGTTAACCTGGAACTTCTCCGTCATGGAGGCTGTTGTTGAACACAGAACACCTTTGATCTGTTCCGACCGTCCACAAAGTCTCAAAAGTTTCACTCGGAACCGAACCCTCACACCTTTCATGGCCCCCGCGCGTGAGCCCGCCTCTGGCAGATACCGTTTTTTGTTTCGATCACTAGATTCACTTTAACGCCGAGTCTGTTGACAGGAAGCTAGCTTTCACGGGCGGCAGGTGAGCGCGCGGAGCTTCTCCCGGAGCCCGCTCTGAAGGACGCGGGCGGAGGCTAACGGTTAGCATCCGAGCGCTTACGCGGCTTTCACGAGGCCCACGGCGGACAAAGGCCTGCCAACACCTCCGCTGCGCCAGAACCACCGCGGTTCGGAGAACGGACGGTTCGAGCCGCGCCCGGAGAACCTTCTTCTTACCAGTGACCTCCACGCGCTGCCGGCTGCCATTCTGCTGAAGAAGAACTCACCGAGATCCTTTAACACGAAGATGTCTCACTACGAACGGCTGCTCTGTTCTAAGATCGTCTCCTAACAGGAGGTCTCACTCTGACACCCAGTCGCAACTTCTGCTTCGTGTCCGCGTGAATCTGAACGTGTTTATTTGTTTGTTTGTGTTTTTGAAGCGGTTCCTGTTGGGCGCGGATACTTTCGCTCTGTCTTAATACATTTATGTGGCTTGATTTGACATGTTTCCCTTTTACTGATCACGAACACTGTCATAGAAAGAAAATGATGTCACAATATTCACGCAACAACGGAGCGCATGCGCGTGGCATCCTGTCCTGCTCCCACTTGCGCGTTGCCTTCATGCATTGTCTGGAAACACGTCTTCCATGCCAAGGACATGGAAACCGCAGATGAATCTAAGACTAAATACAAATGTTTATGCATTTATTTTCTTCATGTTGAAAAATCAATGATCAAATTTAAGCCAGGAATGGATTAGAAAATATAAGTTAAAAAAGGTTAACGTTTGTTTATTGAACTCAAACAAATACCGTTCACTTGTTTATTTTACTGTCATTTTTTATATGATGTAATAAAGTTGAAAATCATCTCAGTAATGATGAGAAATGTTGGGAAAATGCAGATTAAAACTGACGGTTGTGTAATAAAAACAAACTAACCCGTTTCTGATAAGTTGACTTTATTATGTTTATACTGATGAATAAAAGTTTTTATTTGATCACAAACATGAAAATTCCCGCAGCAGATTTAGGATTACACATGTGCAATGACACAGTCTAAATATTATTATCATTTTAACAGCTGGGCCTGACGCTCAGTGACGTTGTCACATCAAACATACATTATCTAGATTTATGCTAAAGATTCTGAATGTTTGTGGCACATTTTCCTGAAATGTAAAAACCCCAAAATAATCTAAAACCCTTGACATAAATAATTGTGAAATGCTGAGATATTTGAGTTGTTCCAACACACGAAAAACCCCGGAAGCCCTATTTTCAGAGCGACCTCTGAAGGCAGCAGGCTGGTCCTCTGATTTTCCTCCGCACCTCCTCCGGCGTCGGAAGCATCAGCCTCGGTGGAGACCTGGACCAGGATCTGGATCTGGATTGTGGTGGGGCCTGAATCTTGCTCTGAGAAGATTTCCAATGTGATGCAGCCGTGTGATGGGAGCATCCGCCGCGTACGATGGGCAACAAGCAGACGACCTTCACAGAGGAGCAGCTGGAGGCGTATCAGGTGATGCTGGGATCGGAGGAGCAGCAGCTCCCGGGTCTGAATGTCCTTTAGGGAGGCGTTAAGGTGAAGCAGCTCAGACCTGAGAAGGCTGCTCCTGATTGGTTGATGTGCAGCCTCTTCTGCATTTAGTGGTGACTCTGATGGTTTGTTTGTTTGTTTACTCACAGGACTGCACCTACTTCACTCGAAAGGAAATTCTGAGGTCAGTCTCCTCACCGTCACCACCATGAAAACATGAAGAAATGCAGAGATCATCTGATCTGTTCATCAGAATTGGTTTCAAATCACTTTTTTGTTCGTCTGTAGTTTCAGTTCTGACCCTTAGAGGGCAGTGTAAGTCGGTTCAGAAAGTTTTACATCAAACTTTTGGCTGCTTCATTTGGAAGCTTTATTGCATTCATTAAAAAACAGAAACAATTAGAACAGCGTTTTGTGGTTTATTGAATGCAGTAACTTCCAAAGCTTCACCTCCTTCTGCTGTTTTTATTTCTTTAGAAATCTCTTTTGTTAGAGTTTGAGTTTCATTCTTTTCTGCTTTGGTTTTTGTTGTTGATTCCTTTGACTGTGAAGCATAACAAGTGACATCAATGTTTGTGAAGGTTCTGTGTTTTTATCAAGCTGAGCATAATTCAATTTAATTCAATTCAATTCAATGTTATTTATATAGCCCAATATCACAGCCACAGCCGTCTCATTGGACTGATATCAGGATATTGTAAGAAACAACCAAAAAATCAATCACGTAAAAGTAAACAATAGCTGGTTGTTAAACAGACTAAGCTGAACAAACATCTCTGTCCTTACACCCTCCTTCGCGGTGAGGAAAAACTCATAAAAAAAAAAACCCAATTTTTTTTTTTTTGGTAGGGGAAAAAAAAAACTAAGAAACCTCAGGGTTTCCCACATGAAGGAGAGATCCTCAACCCCGGACGGACAGGTGATGTGCTAGAACTATTAAAGAAAAGTGAACTTAATTAATTCTATAACTGCATGGTTGAATAACAAGTATATGACTAATAAACAAATACGTCCTAGATAAACGGCTACAAGTCAAGATAACAGCTAAATATTTAAATAAACAACGACATGTTTGAGCAGTGTAGCAGATGGGCTTCATCCAGTAGGAGTTGTGGAAACAGCTGGGTTTGCTGAATGAGCCAGAGGCGAAGGTCACGGCCAAAGACAGGAGCACAGGCGAGGCGAGGTCACGGCCAAAGACAGGAGCACAGGCGAGGTCACGGCCAAAGACAGGAGCAGGAAGAGCCAAGGCGAGGTCACGGCCGAAGACAGGAGCACAGACGATCCACCTGGAATCAGAAATCTCTCCAGCTCCCCCGTAGGGGGGTGGGAAAGAGGGACAACATGTGAATCGCACTGCACCAAACAGAGGCATGATAAACCAAATAAAATAAAGCAATGGCAGATGGCAAGTGATGCGATGAGGATTGCAGGTTGGTGGAGTGGGGGTGGGAGAAGGATACAGACCCTGGTTAGGGTAGGGGGTAGAGGAAGGGGGGAGGGTGTAGGAGGCAGACGAAGAGTGAGTGGGAGTGAGTAGAGTCAGTGTGGAAAACCCCATCACAGTAGGTGAGGTAGAGCAGCAGTAAGTTAAATATTCTCTAATTACTAGCTAGCCTGACAATAAACCTGTCCAAAGAGGAATGTTTTAAGCCTAACTTTGAATGTAGAAACTGTGTCAGCCTCTTTTACATGAGCTGGGAGCTTATTCCATAAAACAGGAGCTTGGTGGCTAAAGGCTCTACCTCCAACTGTGGTTTTAGAAATTCTAGGAAGCATAATTGTTGTTGATCATCTTTCAGTTGAGGTGTAAGTGATTAATCAATGAATCTATTTTTATTTCTATGATCCAACCAGACCAATCTGCCTGCAGCAGATCAAATAAACCTTTGATCTTAGAAGACACAGTTTGGAAACATGATGAGGTTTATTTTATTATAAGATCCATCACAGACAAACACATGTGATGCAGTAAAACTGATCAACCATCATTCCAGTCCACTGTGTGGAAACACTTTGAATTTAACAAAGTCATGTGATCATACCGTGTTCCAGAATGTTCTAATAATGTTCCTTTGGATTATTCTGATGTGGAAAAACAACAGTGGAATGAACTTTATCAAACTCAAATGTGAATGGATTTGACTTTCATTCTTGTTTACTTGTTTGTTTGTACACATATTTATTTACACTTGATTATCTTGAAGAAACACAAGAATCTGGAAAACTTCACTGTTCAGAAGCAGGAATATATAAGTTGATATTTACACATATACACAATATATATATAAATATTGCATTTTTGGAGAAAGCTGTCCTGGGTTATTTAAGTCAGCAAATCGAATCGTTCAAAATGAAACAATATTCAAAGTAAAATTTGAATTACAACCATGAATATCAAATTGAATCAAATTGTTGTTCAATTCTATTCAATTTTATTTATATTAAAACAATAGCCGTCTGAATGGGCTTAACACCAGAAGTCAGTCATAAACAGTCTTGGGGTAACAGATTACAAAGTAATGAATTACTGTGATTTAATTACTTTTGTCACTGCAGTGTAATGTAATGAATTACAGTTGCTGGACTATAGAAACCCTTGTTACTTCGTTACTTAGGTTTTGTCGGCTCTGACATTTTCTCTTGTTTACATGAAATGGAACAGAGATTGATAACTATAAGAGTAAGTGGTGCATACAAGCATGTGTGGGATCAGTCAAAGTACAGACATGCCCTCATTGCTGCATAGTGAGGCATAGTTTGGTAGACTCACAGCAGCGCAGAACTGTGGACAACACACAGACGTAGAGAGTGACTGGTGCAACTCATTGTAATGGAATAAATAAATTCAGCCAGAATAAACACGGAGGCTTTTAATAGTTCTTCGTGTTTTCAAAAGACTGACTTAGTTTCAGATTTGATAGACATGAACATAGAGATGAATATAGACGTAACAGTATTTTCCACATCTGACTGCGGTCTATTGTGTCAAAGGCTGCGCTAAGATCTAACAGGACCAGAATAGAGATTAGTCCCTTTTCTGTGACCAGTAACAAGTCATTAGTGACTCTAACTAGTGCAGTTTCAGTGCTATGGTAAGATCTGAACCCTGACTGGAAATCTTCAAAGAGGCTATTGTCCTGTAGGTGGCAGTATAGCTGTTTAACTACCACTCTTTCTAATATCTTTGAGATAAAGGGGAGATTTGATATTGGTCTATAGTTGGCCAGAATGCCAGGATCTAAACTGGGCTTTTTCAGAAGAGGTTTAACAACTGCATATTTGAAAGACTGTGGTACATAACCTGTTTCTATGGAAGAATTTATAATAGTTAAAACTGATTCATTAATTAAGGGGAAGGTTTCTTCAAAAGCTTAGTGAGGATTGGGTCTGAGCTTTTGGAGGATGTAATAAGTGATGTTAATTCTGCTAGATCTACAGCAGTGAAGCAGTCTAATGTTCCAGAGGTTTCTATAGATGCCTTTGTTTCTACTGTTTTAGCCTGATCTGGGCTGATAGTAGGGATAACTTTGTTCAGCTTTTGTCTAATATTTAGGATTTTATTATCAAAGAATGAAAGAAATTCCTCAGAGCTGAGAGTAGCAGGAATATGTGGTTCCACTGAGCTGTGACTGCTGATGAGCTTCACTGAAAAAAGTGAAACTACTGTGTCATTGATTTGAAAAACTTTTCTTGCCTAGACTAATGTAAAATTGTGATTAAGTTTCTTGAATTATTTTTTTCAGTTTTCTTCAATATAAACGTTAAACCTTTTGCTCTAAAAAAATTAACATTTCGATAAAAGTGCTTCTTTAATTTGGAGTAAACATCAGTGTCACGTGACTAATCAGCGCGAGTGCATTCCAGAGTTACCACAAGGTTCATCAGGAAGAGAACAGTTCAATCTGTCTCCACCTGTCAAGGTAAGACTTTATATCTGTGCTGCTTTATCAAAAGTATCACTTTAAATGTATTCTTGTTAGTGGCTGATTCGACAGTCGATGAAGTATGTATTTCCCGTTTGAAAACGTCTAGGTTATTTTTCATGAATGGTGCAGAATGTGTGTTATAGGGGTATCAGTAAAACGTTTTTTATGTCATAAACAAACTTGTTGCTGATATCATTTTTTATATCTGCACGAACTAAATTGCTCATTACTTTACTTTTACTCACGTACCAGCTTGCTAGCCCTGTCACTAGCTAGCACCGAGTGCATGTGCTCAAGATGGCGATGTGGTTTCCACTGTTGTTTCTTGACTCGACCTGAAGAAAGTGTTTTAATTAAACGCTTATGCTGCGTTTATATCAAACGTGATTCGCGTGTCAAATGCACGTTGGACACCGCTTTTATGCCCACATGTCCAAAAATATGACCTTAAGGTTGACGCTCTTGTGGAGGGAGCTAGCAGCTAATGCTTTTTAGCCTGGAGGGAAGAAAGTCTGATTGGTTCAGAGTATTCTGAATCCCATTTTTACATGATGCTTTTTTATTCTGATCAGGTTTTTAATCGGATTAAGTGTCCATGTAAACTCAGCTACTGTGAAATGAAAAAATGTTTACAGTTGTGCCCTAAATAATGTGACAGCAAATGTTTTTTGTTTTGTTCTTTTTGAAGATCAACGCAGAATTCAGAAGAATAACAACAATTCCACTTCAGACCAGATTCATGGCTTCCATAGAATTTCACTTCCCCGAGCTCATAGACATCATGAGAAAGAAGGGAGGATCACGCAGAGAAACCATTCAAAGGACACTAAAGGCTCTTGACCAGGTAAATCTTTTCATCAGAAAAGCAATATTTTAAAATGGTTTGTCTGGTTTTGTAGTTGAAATGTATTTTGTAATATAACTTAAAATGTGATGTCTACGCATGGATCCCAGGACCTAATTGGTTAAGTGGAAGAATAACATGTCAGACTCCTTGCATTACTAAATTATATGCTGATTTTTCCTCTCTTTTTCTCTTGTTTTCATTCTAGGTTGGTGAAAAGAATCAACAAGAGCTGGAGAGGTGTCCCATGGCCGTGGTGGTTGTAAGGGAAGTGTTGGATGCTCTCCATCCTCCACATGATGTTGGCATTGTTGTCGATGGTGTTGAAGTGATGGAAGAGTTGCCATCTCTGGCACATGGCTGTGCCATAGTGTTTGGGCTGATCTTTGCTCTGAACTTAAATATCCACCGGGGTTGAAGCTCACTTTTGAGTCTCTACAAAAATGATCTATGGAAATCAAGCCAAAGATGATGTCACATCGAATACCGACTCAGATCCAAGCTCTACTAATGACCAAGGAGAAAAATGATGTTCTTTGGTTAATATTCGTATTGAAAATGTTGTTTCATGTTAGCTGTTAAAGGAAGAAAAAAATAACTGGAGGGGTTTATTTTGGAAAAATGTTTTATTTGAACGTGAGGCATTTTGTTTGATATTGTGATACCTTCCAAATGTTAAATTGGGTTGAACAATAACTGGGTTTATTTTTTGAAAAACTTTTATTTAAACATGATTCATATCATTTGATATTATGTAGTTTTTTAAAAAGTTTTATTAAACCAGAGAAAAAAAAACTGGAGAGGTTATTTTTTATTTTACTGTTAGTGTTTAGCATTTTGAAAATTTTAAAAAGTTGTTGGACTAGGAAAAATAGTGGAGAGGGTCTTTGCTATTATTTATGTATTTATTTTAATGTGATGCGTATTATTTAATCAATTTCAAACAAGTAGTTAGACAAGGGGAAAAATTACTGCAGAGATTTATTTTAAGGAAATGTTTATTTTCAGAAAAATAAGATGCACTCATCTTTCAAACAGGTAAAGAAAACTGGAGAGCTTGTTTTTTTGTTAAATGCATGTTTTCTGTTAATAAAAAAAAAGTCAAAAGCATTTTTGGTTTATTTTCCTGTAATTCAAAGTGAGAAAACTTTCTGGAATGTAATCTATTACTGATATTTTCAATTGAAGAACATTTTGGTTATAGTGGACATAAAAAAAACAATTGTACCTAATCAAAAACTTTACATTCAAATAAGAAAATGTAATAGCATGTAACAAATTACAGCAATTTAATAACTAAATCTAAAGGAAACATTTTAAACTAATCCAAAGAAAATGATTATGTTGAATCAAAGTAAAACAAAAGGCTGTGTTCATTGAAATTACTCAAATTTTTAATTTGAATGAAATAACACATTTTCATTGGTGTAGTTTACAAAAAAGCTTAAATCAAGTCAAACTTGATAGTTTAAATCAACTCAAAAATGTAATTTGATAAAACATAATTTTAAATGTAACAAATAACAGAACTTTTGTTAATTGATCCAATGTTTCACTTTTTTTTAGTCTGGCTATAGTACTAAAAAGAAATCTCGGATTATTTCCATTCTGTGATATTAAAGCTGAATAGTATTGGGTTCTGGCTTTACGCAGAGATTTTTTATAATTTAAAAGGCTATATTTCCAGTGATTCAGAGACTGCTCTGAGCCGGATCGGCGCCATTCTCTTTCTAACTTACAGGTTACTTGTTTAAGGGAACGTGTTTCAGCGTTAAACCACGGTGATACTCGGTTTTGTCTAAATAGTTTTGGTTTCAAAGGAGCAACAACATCAAGTGTTCTCCTGAGGGCCTCTGTGGAATCATCAATAAACTGATGGTTTTTGATTTCAAACTGAATTTCACTGACTGTGAAGGAGGGCTGCATGGGTCAGTCTTCTTACAATAAGAAGGTTCTGGTTCAAATCCCAGCAGGGTCATCCCAGTGTGGAGTATGGAGGTTCTTTCTGTGGGTTTTCTCCAGCTTCCTGCCTCACAGGTCTGTGGGTGAATGGACCTCCATGTCTCTGATTCCTTTATCCTGAGGTAGCTGGGATTGGCTCCAGCAACCCTGCATAGACCAAAACAGGAGTAGAGAACAGATGGCAGGAATCACATGCTCCTCATGTAGGTCTGGTTATGATGGAGGAGGCGCTTCCTTCTGCTTTCTGCTCCAACAAACCTGCAGATGAGTCATCTGGGAGGAAGGTCTGTGCTGACAGAAGCTCAGAAGAAGCAGAGGAACTCAAAGTGTTCTCTGGTCTCTGCAGGCTTCATGGACGCTTCCGTGAGTTGGCTCCACATTTGGTGCCGCTGGACTATACCAACAACCCTGACATCAAAGTCCCTCTGACCCTCATCATCACCATGCCGGAGCTGAAGGTACTGTGGTTCCTGGAGCTTGGTGAGCAGACCAGTACCGGAGCTCCAGGGTCTCTGCCCTTTCTGGACTCACACAGCAGTCTTGACTTGCTCTTCTGTTTCTGTGGCGGCAGGAGAACCCGTTCAGAGAAAGAATCGTGGAGACGTTCTCTGAGGATGGACAGGGGAACCTGAGCTTCAATGACTTCGTTGACATGTTCTCAGCTCTCTGTGAGGCTTCGCCCCGAGAGCTGAAGACCATCTACGCCTTCAAGATCTACGGTAACCGTTCACACACCTGCAGTAGGCACCTCGAGTGGCCGAGAGCTCAAAAGCTTGAAATATCCGAGCACAACAAGGCCGTCGTCACAGCAACAGCAGAAAGCTGTGACCCTGCTGATGCAGTGAAGCTGAGGGTGATGCGTGTGTGGACACCAGTGTTAATCAGTTAGTGTTGGCCACGCCCACATGTTGGGAAATATGAACAGACTGATGGATGCTTCCAGCTTGGAACCATTGAACAGGTTATACTGAGATGAGATCAAGTCTTTATGGTGCTGGTTATCACAGCACCATCTTTGTGAGGTCACCACAGCTAAGGCTTCCCTTCCGTTTCAACTCTTTTTCCAACTTCTAGTGATGTTTTGATTCAGAAGATCACAGCGTAATTCTGTTCCTGTGATCTCAGAGAACATGTGGTTTCCACGGTGATGTTCTACAGAGAGGAAGTCACTGATTGAATACATTGTTCAGCAGTCTGGAGGTTTTCATGAAGGTTCAGTCATGCGTGTTTTTTAACAGAACTGTTTCTGGTTCAGACTTTAACAGGGACAACTTCATCTGTAAGGAGGATCTGGAGAAAACCCTGAACAGGCTGACCAAAGGGGAGCTGACGGCAGAGGAGGTCGCTCTGGTGTGTGACAAAGCCATTGAGGAGGCCGACCTCGATGGAGACAGCAAGCTCTCCTTCGCCGACTTTGAGAACATGATCTCTAAAGCTCCAGACTTCCTCAGGTAAAGTGCTGCTGCACTTCACGGCCAGTTCATTGGGTCAGAGCCGAGCTGTGCTGCTGCCTCCTAACCTTAACCTTGACCTTAACCTTCAGCCTCCATCAGCTGATGAAACAAAGACAGACAAAAGCAGCTTCATGTTGAACAAACTCATTCTGCTGAATGAAACTCTCAATCTGACATAAGAACGATTATTTCCAGAATGATAAAAACTGTTTTAAATGACAGATTTGGTCTTCTTCCTCTTCTTTGGGCTTTTTCCCTTTAGGAGTCGCCACAGCCAATCAGCTTCCTCCATCTACCCCTGTCTTCTGCATCCTCTAACACCAGCTTCCTTCATGTCTTCATTCTCTGCATCCATAAACCTCCTCTTTGGTTTTCCTCTGGACCTCTTTCCTGCAGCTCCAGACTCAGCATCCTTCTACCAACATATTCACAGTTTCTAGGCTGAACAACATGGCTGCTTTCACCACAGTTTTGTTCACCTTTCCTTTCATTTGAGCTGAAACTCTTCTATCACACCAGACACTTTTCTCCACCCATTCCAACCTGCCTGCTCTCACTTCTTCACTTCATTTCCAGACTCTCCATTATCTGGACTGTTGACTAATGTAATTATTCTAACTGCCAAATTAACTTGGAAAAGTGCAAACATTCAAAAGAGCTGAACAAAAACAAAAATGTGCTGAACATGAAGGCCTTCAGCATGACTACTGGTGACAGGAAGTTAACATCATTTTAAATCTTCACCTGTGTGAATCCAGAGGATTAAAACAACCAAAAATCTCTAAAGAGGAGGTTTTTTCTCATGTCTGTCATTTCTTGACTTTTCACTTGTTCTTCTGCGTCTCTGATAAACTCGTAAACTTCCATCCGTTATTTAAAAATCATTGCAGTGAGTTCTGCAGGAGTCAGAATGAGGTCCATTCTGGTTCAATTGGATAAAAATAACGCTTCAGTGTCTTCTCTAAACATGAACAGAGCAGAACATCTCTCTGTCAGTGACCTCAGGATCAGATCAATGCCAGGCTTTAGTCCAATGCAGAGCCTGAAACGCTTTGGACCGGGTCGGTGCCTTGAGATGGAGAGGAGTCCATCAGGATGCTTCTGCTCTGCATGAAGCTGCAGAGATAAAGCCACACAGTCAGTTTAAAGCTGATCATCCATCACTGCCTCCACGGCCGAGCTCACAAATGTTATATCCGGAAGGAAGACCGGGTCTGCTGCTACCATGGCAACCTGGTCATATAAGCTGCTGCCGCTCCAGCAGAACCATGAGCCGTGATCACATCACAGAGATGCTGCTGTCGAGTCACTGATGTTCCTTTCAAGAGAAAAGCTGGTTCCAACCACAAACTCTCATGACCTCCTCTGGACCTTAGCAAGAACCCTCCAGACTGAGGCGGCAGAAAGGACCGACACTTCAACAGACACACGTGGATGAATGGGAGTTTCAGGGTCAGACTTCTTTTGTTTCCGTTTCCAGATCCTGTTTTGACAAACTCCAATCACACCATCCGTAACATCACCACAACCCAGATTAAACAGAAGGTATGCAAAGCGCTGTTCCTGCGGTCCTGCTGCCACTCGGTCTAACGTCAATGTGTAGCTTCCAACAAACCAGGAATGGAACGTTGGCGGCAATGAATGAACCGTGCTGATCATCTGGTCCTTTGAACTGAGACAGAAACCAGAAATTCACCAACACAAGCGGAACAAATCTTCAAAGTGCAATAAGTGTTTACGTTAACCCGTGTCTGCAGCAGTCACATGATTGAATGAGTTGAAAGGAGGGAGGGGTCACAGCCATCCATCCGCAGCATCCGGTCTCTGCCAACGTTGAATCGACCCACAGAAGTGAAATCAGGTTGGAGCCGCAGTAAAGGTTTTCTTCATGACCTCTGATCTGAAACCAGAGTCATAGTGGTTCCATCTACACTGTAGTGTGAAAGCTCTACTGACTTTCAGTTTCAAACCAGTTTCACGTCCTGCCGCCTGGAGTTGTGTCTCTGCTGCCCGCTGTGGAGGGTTGATTTCTCACTCTGGTCTGTTTTGTGTCTGCAGTAACTTCCACGTCCGAATATGAGCCCGGACCTCGCAGAGATCCTGCCGAGACCAGAGGGCTCGTTAGGATCGGATCGCACCTTTCAGTTTGACTCTCAGCCCGTTCAGGCTGGACTGGACCCAGTTCTCCATGTGCGGTTCTGCAAAGCAGGACTGAAGGAACTTCTACGCTCTCCAGGACGTGGACGGAGCTTTCTCTCGTGTAAAAGCACACGTATTAAGGGCACACAGTGAGGAGCTATGCAACCTTTCTTGGTGATGTGCATGTTGTGAATAGCTTCCAGCTGGTGGGTTTGTACTTCTGCTGAAGCGAGGCGTTCTCCTGACAATCATCGTAAACTACAGCTCAGCTGATGGAAGGGCTCTCTGTTGTAAGTCTGGCTTTGATACTTCAGCTCTTTTCCTTATTCCTTCAGACTTGATGGTTTTTGGCAAAAGTCAAATAAAATAGTTTCCTGCTGCTTGATTTTTGAAGTTGCTTCTTTCCAGGGGAATCAGATCCTTGTGGGGCCAAGTTTAAAGGGGGAATAGAGCATTGTGGGAAGGTGGGCGGAGCTTTACAACAGCGTTTGACTTCCTAAATGCACACTGTCACACCCCGATCTGTCATGGCTACCCGATCACTGTGTGCAAATATTACATCACTTTCTCTATGTGGCCGACATTGCGACAGTTCAGTTATTTGTATAATTTTTGGACATTTGTTGTTTCAAGATTGTAAACTTTTGAATTAATTAACAAAACATTAAAATAAAAAATGTTAAAAGATCAGCTCCCGCTCACATTTCCCAACAGTTCTGCCGCTTTTACAACTGTCCGAGCCGTTTAAACCGCGGAGAACTCTCTTCTCAAAAACAGAGAGCTTCCCCCGACTGGATAACAGCGCTGAAAAATGAAGAAATGTCGCCTAAAACACAACCCAACTCAGTGGCCTCGTGGTAGAGTGCCCGCCTTGAGACCGGGAGGTCAAATCCAGGCCGAGTCATTCCAAAGACTCCAAACATGGGGCCCAATGCCTCCATGCTTGCCACTTACCATTTAGGGATTGGATGGGGGGGTTAAACCACCAAATGGATCCTATGCACAACTGTGACTACAGCTCACCACTCCCCCAGAGGATGGGTGAGATGTGGAGGTGTGTGACAACTGACCATTAAATCTGTCTGTTGTCATTACAAATAATGGAAGTCTCAACAAAACGCTCTCTCTTAATAAACATTTTAAGAAGTTATTGTCGTTGACATCTAAAGACACTCTGACCGTAAAACGTTTGTGCACGTTCAGAGTGATTGGGTAGCCGTTGCAGACTGGAGTGCGACACACATAAAATGTTTGACCGTTGGCACCAATGACTTATATAGGGCTATGCTTGCGTGTTGCTTACGCAAAGTTAGAGACCGTATTGGAATGGTATAGATGACTGTTCCCTGCTGTTCTACAATTGTACAAACAGAGCTGGAAAAACAAGGATGTGACGTTTCACAAGTAAATTATAACTGTCAGCTAATAAAGGAGAACTTTTAGAAAACATTTTAGGAAGATCTGAGTGTTTACTGTCAGAACAGTGAACGCGTAGGCTGATCTTCTGGTTTATTCAAAATCAATGCTTGCGTTAGACTTTGGACTATTTCCATGTTTTCTGGAAGGACCACATTGTTTTTTGGAGGACGAGCAGATTTTAAACATGTCACTAAGCAGAGGAGAAATTACTAACCAGGATTCCCTCAGTAGCAGCGAGCGAAGACCGCCAGGTGCATATCACGCTCTGCAAGCCCCTGCCGCTGCATGCTTCAATCCTTCCACTGAGCGATCCGGTACGGTCCGGTATTTTGAGCGTCTCCATTGTAAAATGAACCCATTCAACAGTATGGAACCGTTGTGGCGGAGCCGCTGTAGCCACCTGTTAATGAGAAAGTGATGACGACATTAGAAAGCGCCAATATAGCGCTCATTTAAGCTCATGTTTTTACTGTTTCTTTACGGCGGTATTCATCTTAGCCGCCTGCAATATTCTTTCAAACAACATTATATTCCCATTATAAACGATGGTCCAGCAGTAAAGCAATAAAAAGACAAGCTGCTGGATGACCTCCATTCAGTTCATGTTTATTTATACAGCCTAATATCACAACACAGTTGGGCTTCACACTGGTAATTGTACAAAAACATAAAGTCTGCACAGACAAGCAGACAGCTGGTTCCACTTGCAGCAGGTTTATTTGGAAGTGACGGGTAGGCAGTCACATAAAGTCCAGAAAACTAACTCTGAGTTATAATCCAGGAAAAAGTCAGGGCAGGCGGCAAACAGGCAGTCAGGAATAAAGTAGGGTCAGATAACAGGTGATCAGATCGGGAAGAAACGATCAGTAAGAAGGCAGGAAGTGCGGCTCAGAGCAGTGATTAAGAGTCCTTGTGTCTGACTGATGAGAGTCAGATGAGGAGCCATCCAGACACTGTTGTTCTGGAGTCCTGTCGGTACTCTGGGGACAGTTCCCGCCGGTGACCAGAGGAGGAGACGGAGCGCTGACTCCTGACAAAGTCAGTTATAAAATAGAAATAGCTGGTTGCTAAACTAAGCTAAACAAATAATGCTAAACTGGCATCCTTTCCCTCTCAATAAAAAAAACCTGATTCCAGGGGAGAAACCTCATGGACGTCCACAAGGAGGGATCCTCTCCCAGGAAGGACAGGCGATGTACCGGAACTGTTTAAGAAAAATGAGCTTATCTAACTCTGCAACTGCATGTATGAATAGTGTAGCAGATGGGCGTCATCATGATGGAACTGAAGAGAGGAGAAGAAAATGAGAATAGAGAATGCGCCGTAAAAACAAACCGCTCAGTGGAAGCAAGGCTTAACTGAGTGCTAAGGTACGCTTCCCAGAATTAACAGGACCGTACCAGACCACTCCTTACTGTACTGTACTGGACCGCACCACTCAGTGGAAACCAGGCTTTACAGCGCCCCCAACCCGGACCTCGCCCCACCAGGGCCGTGGACTGATGTGCTCTCTACGCCCTCTCTCCTGTCTGCAGGAGGGATGGGTCCCCCTGCTCCTGGCGCAACTGTTGACCGAGCCTCGCCGCCTTGAGTGGGAGCTGCTCCACGAACAACAGTGACAAGGGTTCTGCGGCGATGTCGGCTACCCATCCAACCCATTTTGAAACATGAATCTAAGAGTCTAACTGTGCAACAGTTATGTCAACACTTCATAATAACTATCTGAACGAATTATCATTAAACTGTTAGTTACTGTGTTATAAATGACTTGTTAAATAACAGTTAACAGTCTGTTAAGGATTTTTACATGTAGGGTTAGGGTTAGGATTAGAGATAGTATCAGGATTAGAGATAGTATCAGGATTAGAGATAGTATCAGGATTAGAAATAGTATGAGGATTAGCTGGTAATGTTCTTCATTTACAAGCAGTTAGTTAATAAGGAATAGCTAGAACTTAAAAAAATGTCCCAGTAAGATGTATACAATAACTGATTCTTAACAAGTCATGAGTAAGTAATTTAGTAACAGCTTCTTCGTGATCTATTTCTAATTAATAAGGTGCAGTTAGAAATCATTAATATACAGGTTACAGGACATTTATAACTCACTAACTAAAAGCTTGTTAGTTATCTACTGTCTATAAAGGACATTAAAAAATCCTTAACAAACTGTAAAACGTTATTTAACAAGTCCTTTAGAATTCAATAACTAACAGTTTAAAAATGACTTGTTAACTAGCTATAACAGGTAGTTATTCTAAAGTGTTACCCAAATGTATTTATGGAATAGTTTAAAATGTTTCTCATCTGTTGCACTTTGTACAAAAACATTATTACTATGACGTGGGTCTTGTTAATCAGTGTTATTTTAAAAAAATTGGACCAAAATGAATAATTTCATTGTCATTTTACTGTCTGCTAAGCCATGTCTCATTGTTTTGTACATTGGACAATGGTAACAGGCTAGCGCAGCATCTTTAACCTTTATAACTCAATGACTTTCCAGTCATATAAAAACTGTCAAGTCAGTAATTTCACACCGTTTTTAAAATGTTCCCATTAAAGTTTTGTAAACTACAAAGACAACAAGAGTTACCATATCTACTTCACCAGAGCTTCTGCTGGTCTTTCTGGTACAGTAGATGGTGGAAATGGACCTGGAGATGTGGTTTAGACATTCTCTTAAGTTAACCAATTCACTCCACACTGTCAAGAAGGGGTTGTTGTAGAGAAACACTTTTAGTTTTGAGTTAAATCAACAAACCTCTCAATTCTACGTAAAAGGGATGTTTTGATTCCTGGCAAGAACCCTTTATGTTCATATGACTGCCCAGACCTTTCATTCTCTCATTCTGACACCTAAAACTAAACACTGCAGTCCTTCAGATGACCCCTGGGAACTGGTTTCAGAAAGGAATGATTTCCCATCGACTCCATGGATAAAAAGTGAGATTTTACATCAGAGAAGAACTATAACCGGGTTAAAAACTCGATTTTATTAATGACAACTTTGTGTGAGTGTGGGAGGGTTATATAATAAACAGTTTTGACTTTATTAGAGCTTAAATGTGTGCATTATTGTGGGTGGAGCCACAAGCAAAAGTAAAAAAGAAACGTCAGAGATCATAGGTCCGGCTAATAATGTTTATGCAGATGCTAACAGAATGTTTGTTTTTCCTTGTTTTGTTCTTGAAGCAATTAGGCTCAGTTTAGCTCTCGACACCCCCACTCCCGAAGTTTTAACTGCACAATCCTGGTAGTGCAGTTAAAACTGCTGCTGCTGTGAAGGTCTGAACTTTGTTTTTCTGGAGAATTCTGCTTTATTTCAGTCTGAGATTGAGCATGCTCGGTGACACTGCTTCAGGTGATACAAAGGTCGGTGGGATTTAGAAGGAACATGAATTCTGCATAATTTGCAGTTCACCTTACTCTGTTTGTGGGATTTTAAATAACTAAAATACCTCCACACAGGGAACCAAATTTTATTTTTGAAGCACTGGCCAAGTTGGCTGGATTTTAATACGCTAAATTCTAACACTATTTTACACAGAAATACCTGGCATTTTACTTTAACATTTTTTCTGATTTTATTTTTAGGACAATAAAACTGCATTAAAGTAATTTCTAAAAGCTATGAACACGTCTTTACTGTCATCTAACTGTAAATTCAAACACGCTGAGAAAATCCAGGTGATCACATTTTGTTACAAATCATAAAAAAACCACCTGAAAACGGTAAAATGTTTTGGGTTATTGTCATTATATATCATTATTGACATTAAAGCTGCAGCTTTAGGGAGGATTGAGCACAACATCTGACAGGTCACAGTTTACAGTGAAACACAGACTCTGTTATGCTACACAGACGCTGCTAAAACAGTGGATGCAATTCTGTTATTTAGAAAATACAGTTTTTATGAATGTCTTATGAATTTATCTTGTTATATTTATCCGCCACGTCCTAAAGGTCAGTCTGTGAAAATACTGTCCAACTTTAAACCGGTCCGTGATCACACAGGACACACAGAACCGGTAGTTGGCACCATAGCATTAGCGGCTAGCAAACTAGCATCATAGCATCAGTGTCTAACAACAGCGCTGTCTCCAAATCAACACATTTTATGAATCTGTCTGTTGCTGCTTTAAGTGAAGCATCTTTATCCTCCAGTTCTGACTGGATTCTGTTAGAAATCTCTACATATTCTGCTGTTTCCTCAGCCAAACTAAACGCTGCACAGGTGAAGAAACGGTCGAGGAGAGGAGGACAAAATAAATTCCCCAGAAGAAGAGCTAATAAACATGACTAAGTTTACACAAACATTTACTCTCCGTGTGGTGATTAATCCTCTACCTTTTACCTGACAAAGAGGAGAAAATGCTCTCGCCTGGCGAGTGTTAATTTTCAAAATAAAAGTCATTTTACTATCGAGAAGAAGTTATATCATGATATCAATCGTCATTGTTCTATCGCCCAGCTCTAGTTGAACTGCAGAACTTCTCTGGTTCTAGTAAAGGTCCTTAAATGTTAGACCAAAATGTGCAAAAGTTCAGATGCTTTCGCAAAAGAAACTATTTAGGAATAGTTATCCAACTTGGCCACTTTTAGTGTGGTCACTTGCTGTAATGGATTTTTAGTTTAATTTTCTCTTTTCCCCCTGGAGTGTTTAGCATCCTGATTGGCTGTAGTCCTTGTCAACCAGTCTCCTCCATCCTGTGTCTCCTGTAGGTCTACAGATACGTTCAATTTGCCAAATCCTTCCTGCTAAAATCATGCAGATATAAATGTTGTATAACTGTAAAGTATTTGTGAACATGATGTTTGTATGTAGAGAGTTTGAAAGAGGACACATAAGTGAGGAGTCAGCGGCACACATGTTAAAGAGGATCTGCCTCACAGCTGTTCTTCTGTCTTAACGGCTTGCCATACCGTGGCCCACTTCTGTGTCCTGACTGTGACCCGTTGGTCTGGTTCAGGAAGGACTCAGACAGGAGCTCAAGAGCTTCATTCCCCATCGTGAAGGTGGGAGTGCAGCTCTGAAGAACACGGTTCTGTTCGGTGTTCCGGCTCGGATGATACCCGGCGGATGAGGTTCCCGCGCGCGTCCATTCGTGTAGAAACGATGCCGGGCTCCTTCACCTCAGACTGCAGCCACGACCCGGAGGAGATCCGAGACCTGCAGGTTCTGCTGGACCAGCTGTCCCGGTCCGGTTCGGAGCCGCGGCGGCTCCGCGGCGGCAGCGTCAACATGACCGCGTGCGTGCTCGTTCCCAGCTCCGAGCACGTGGCGGAGATCGTGGGCAGACAAGGTGAGTTCCGCTTTACCTGTCCAGTGTTTTAGGGAAACGTGAAGGACATGAAGAAAAGCGAATCAAATGAAAACGATCAGAAGGAAAAACTGTGAAGATTCAGTTACTTTGATTCGTTTATTTCCTTTTCTATCATTTAGTTAAATTCAGGTTAAAATCTGAAACAAATGTTAGAGCAAAAGGAGGAGAGGGACTAAAGTAAAGAAACCCTCGTTATCAGCAGCAGTGAGCTCAGTTTGGTTCAAAATACCTCCAGACACTAAACCCTTATATGACCCATCAAGCCACAATTGATGACAACATGTGGTAGAGCTTCCAATGCTAAACAGAAATGAGAAAGACGTGATTCAGGAGACCCAAAATTAGACAAGTTATTATTTTACGCCTAAATGATCACCTTTGTTTTGTGGCTAGAATATATGGTAATAATAACTGTGATGACAGGTAGAAATATGAAGGGATTTCTGTTGTTTCAGATCCATCTTTCCTGTCTAAACACCAGTAATTTATCACATAACATTATTCAAGTGAGTCAGCTTTTTAAAATATCTTTTTGGATTGTTCATTTGATGTTATTAAATATGTACTGAGTGCAGTTTATTATTCTGCGTTAAGGGCTTGAACCTACGGGCACTCATCAATGTTATTTGTCCCCATGTGACTTGTGGGACTCGGGTTTGCAATGATGTGTTTCCTCAATCTTTAGGGGGGGATTGGGGACCTAATTTACCTTGTTTCTTTCACAAATCTGTGACATTGACCCAAAGTCACAAGGAAGCTGCTGCCGCCTCACAAATGTTCCCCAAGTCCACTGGACATGCGCAACCAGCATGCGCAGTGACACCCTTTGCAGTCCCTATCATCAGGTCCTTCAGGCAGGAGCTCCAGTGACCCCTGAGGGCTCCAGTGACCCCTGAGGGCTCCAGTGACCCCTGGGGGCTCCAGTGACCCCTGAGGGCTCCAGTGACCCCTGGGGGCTCCAGTGACCCCTGGGGGCTCCATGAATTGTTAGTGTCAGGCTGTTAATCCGTGTATGTGCTTAAACGTGTGGATGTGTGTGTACGTGTGTCTGTGCACGTGTGCGTGACAGTCCCTACCTGTCAGGAACGACTCAGTCTCCATTAACTGCGCTCTTTGCTCCTCCTCTTCCTGTCAGGCTGCAGGATCAAAGCTCTGCGGGCAAAAACAAACACCTACATCAAGACTCCGGTTCGAGGGGAGGAGCCTGTGTTTTTGGTGACTGGACGGGGGGACGACGTGGCGGCAGCCCACAGAGAAATCATCTCAGCTGCTGAGCACTTTACCGCCATCCGCACCTGCAGGAACCAGAATGCCGGCGGCACCCATGTATCCGGACCCCATGGCCGGCCCGGACTGACCACCGTCCTGGTCCGGGTGCCGCACAACTTTGTGGGGCTGGTCGTCGGCCCTAAAGGCGCCACCATAAAGCGGATCCAGCAGCTGACCCACACAAGCATCAGCACACCGAGCCGGGACCAGGAGCCCGTGTTTGAGGTCCGAGGCATGCCGGAGAACGTGGACCAGGCTCGAGAGGAGATCCAAGCCCACATCGACCTGAGAACCGGCTCTCCTCCAGACCTGGAGGACAGGAACGACTTTGATGCAAATGGAACAGAGACCGGGCTATGGTCTAGACCTGGTTCTGGAATGAGTCCAGAGTGGGAGCAGAACCGGAACAGCTCATCCTTCTCAGTGAGAAGTTCCTCCACAGACTCTACAGCTCCATCACCGATGCCCATGGGGTGGTGGTGACCCTAGAATCACACTGGGGTCTGCAGTGACCCAGGAGGAGGTCCACTCAGGTTCTTCAGTTCTTTGGAACCACTGACTTGTAACCCTGGTCCAGCTTTTGATCTGAATACTTGATACTTTTGGATTCTTACATTTCCTCGTTTCATTGTGCTTTTAGTCTTCCAAAAACGATGGGATGCATTTCTGCTCCGAGTGAATTTCCCAACAAGCCAGGCTGAGGGAACGTTCCTGGAAACGTTCTCTGCTCTGTACCAGCATGACGGTCCGAGCCCTCTGACTGTTGGTTCTGTCGAAAGATGTTCCAACGTGGAGCAGATTAGGACGACTTCACATTTTCCCTCCACAGCCAGCAGAAAACATCCCCACAGCCTGATGCTGCCGCCGCCATGCTTCACTGTAGATGCTGAGCATAGTTTGATAGTCCAACAGAACCTCTGTTGCTACTTCACCCCACAGATGGATTGTCTGTCCGTCACCTGCAGCCTCCACAGGTGGAGGATCTTCAGCTTTACCTTCATTTTTAATACAAGTTTCCACCAGCTCATTATGGGATGTTCATCCATTTTAAATGGAATAAAAGTTCAAATGATAAAAAACTAAAGTTCTGCAGAAAAAGTTGATCTGGTTTGTTGGAAACTAAACCTGACATTCCTGCAGAAAGCACTGGTTTGGAAAAATAATTTAAAAAGTTTCTGACATTGATATCATTACTATTTTTCAGGTTAAAGCTTGTGAGGTTTGTGCATAATTGTGACATTAATCATGAACATGTACTTGTTATTTACACATCGTTTTAAAGCAAAAATATATTTTATGAAGAAATAATTTATCGTTTTAAATGTGATGATTTTGTTCAACATTTTTATATCTGATCATATTTGAAGTTTCTTCAGGATTTGTTCCTTAAGTTAAGCGGCATAAATGCAGAATGATAGTTGATTGAAATGACTTTAGAAACTTTAGCTGCGTTCCATCTCTGCTGTTTAATGATTGATTTGAATAAACGTCGTTTTAAACCAAATGTTTTTGTAGATTTACTTGAATTTTTGAAGCTAAAACTGCAAGAACAATTAGGAGAAAAGCAGAAGAAATACAAACTTTACAGATTTCATTGATTTGTATTTACTATGGCTTTAATATTGATCATTTTCAAAGCCAGAATTCTGATGTTCTGCAGAGGAATTTGCTAGAGAACGTCTCATCTGATGGTTCTTCAGAGTCTCTCCACAAACGTTTGGAGACATAAATAGTTCAAATCTGCAGCTTCAACACATTTGTGTGGTTCTGAAAACCCAAACTTCGATAAACTGCAGAACAGGCGCAGCAGAACCTCAAAGCCTCTACTTGTTCTTTCCCAGAGTCCTCTGCTTCTCTGCATGCTCCACAATCTTCTCCTCCACGTAGAGCCCTTTCCGCCGCCGTACAGCGTTCATGTATTTGAGGGCCTGGTTGTCGGAGTCAGCTTTCTCTCCGAAGTGCAGGTACTCTTCTTCTGTGGTGGGAACCCAGAACGGGTCGCTGCTGATCACCTGAAGAACACCAGACAGAAACACTGATGCTCAGACCTCAAGCATCAAGACCTTCTCACCAAGTTCTCCTGCTTCTGTTCTGTTGGGTTCTTTAGTTCCCTCTGGGGGGTGCTGTTGTCCAAACAGAACCATTTCATTTCAGGAAGTTCTGTAACCCAGAACCAGCAAACTGAACTATCAGAACCACTTTAAACACAGACGGCATCTCCTCCTGAACCTGCTCCTCCTGAACCTGCTCCTCCTGAACCTGCTCCTCCTGAACACTGCTCCTCCTGAACCTGCTCCTCCTGAACATTGCTCCTCCTGAACATTGCTCCTCCTGAACCTGCTCCTCCTGAACCTGCTCCTCCTGAACATTGCTCCTCCTGAACATTGCTCCTCCTGAACCTGCTCCTCCTGAACCTGCTCCTCCTGAACCTGCTCCTCCTGAACATTGCTCCTCCTGAACCTGCTCCTCCTGAACATTGCTCCTCCTGAACCTGCTCCTCCTGAACCTGCTCCTCCTGAACATTGCTCCTCCTGAACCTGCTCCTCCTGAACCTGCTCCTCCTGAACATTGCTCCTCCTGAACCTGCTCCTCCTGAACATTGCTCCTCCTGAACCTCCTCCTCCTGAAACCTGCTCCTCCTGAAACCTCCTCCTCCTGAACATTGCTCCTCCTGAACATTGCTCCTCCCTGAACCTGCTCCTCCTGAACATTGCTCCTCCTGAACCTCCTCCTCCTGAACATTGCTCCTCCTGAACCTGCTCCTCCTGAACATTGCTCCTCCTGAACCTGCTCCTCCTGAACCTCCTCCTCCTGAACATTGCTCCTCCTGAACCTGCTCCTCCTGAACCTGCTCCTCCTGAACATTGCTCCTCCTGAACCTCCTCCTCCTGAACATTGCTCCTCCTGAACCTGCTCCTCCTGAACATTGCTCCTCCTGAACCTGCTCCTCCTGAACCTGCTCCTCCTGAACCTGCTCCTCCTGAACCTCCTCCTCCTGAACATTGCTCCTCCTGAACCTGCTCCTCCTGAACCTCCTCCTCCTCCTCGGATGAGTTCTGGTACGTCTCCTCATCAGAACATCATCTGTTCAGATTGCTGACAGCTTCGACCATCAGCTCTTCTGGGTTCTGGTCTGACATCATCAACCCCCTGAATCTATGGATGGAACCAAACACGAGGAGCTTCACCTCCCAGTGGCTGAAGACCAGCTGAGGACTGGCCAGTCCGCTGGTCCTTTTACGGATCTCCTCTGCGAAGCCGAAACTCTCAGCAACAGGAAGGACTGCTTTGATGATGAAAACGTCCGTCCCCTCCTTCATCTCCTCGTGGAGGACTCGACCCTCCCTCTTCCCCAGAACGCCGTAAACCCGACCTGGAGGAGGAGAAAACTGTCAGGACCTGGAGCAGTACCGCTGCAGACCCCCCAGCTGCAGGAGTTAAGTTTAACATGTGGGAGGAGTTTACCGAGCACGTCGGCTGTGGTCATGATCTCGCAGGTGTACATGGCGGCCATCAGCCTCTGGGGCTGCACCTGAAAAGCCTGGCGGCAGGCCTCCTTCATGGCGGCGATCAGCTGTCCAGAAACTGGGCCGTAGCAGTCTGCGCTGGCCTGGACGGGCCCCGCCGCCTCGCCCCCAGCTGTGACGTCAGGGGAATGCGCTGCGTCCTCCTTCTGAGGAGCAGACGTCTGGACCTCCCACTTCTCCACAGAGAAGCAAACCCCCATCATGGGCTCCTCACACATGGGCCCCGACAGAGTCGCCAGCTGGAACCCGCTGACGATGCTGTTGTCAAAGTCTCTGAGGGCGGGAGCTGCCTGGGAGGTTCTGCTGGCCCGATCCAGACACTGCCACAGCGAGGGCCGCTGGTAGTCCTTCAGGCTGTTCAGGAGGATGTTGGGGCCGTACCTGGAATGAAAGAACCCAGACTGTTGAGATCTTTGAAGAACATGGCTCAGGAACCAATGACTCCACCCCCATATGTCACCATGGCAACTGAGCAAACTGTGAGAACAGAGACGACATGAAGTTCCTGCTAGAAAGCCAGAGGGAGGCAGGAGGAGCGTCCTCTCATGGCGAAATGAGGAAGTTCTGATCTTCTCCTCTTGGTCCCACAAACAGAGTCAGCCTCTGGGTTCTTGGCGGGTCCTTCAGAAACCTTCAGCCGGGATTCTCTCCTGAAACCGTATGGATGTTACCTGATCCCCAGCCTGGAGGGCTGCTTCCTTCCCCTGATCCTGGGTCTCTAAGCCAGTGGTCCTTCGGGTCCACCCCCACCCCCTTTTCCAGGCCCCTCCAAGCTGTGGTTGATGAACTGGATCCCAGAAGGAGACCACAGTTCTTCAACCAGAATCTTCCCTCATCTTTCCTTAAAAGGAGGAGGACCTGTTGGGGTCCCTTCAAAATAAGAGACCCCACCACAAATGAGGAGGTGGAGAAACGTCTCCACTTCCTGTTTGGTCACAACCTGAATGAACGTTCAAAGCTAACGGATAGTTAGATCGTTTAGACGCCATCTGGATGCTATACCTAGAACTGCGTGTTCTGTTCCATACGCTTCCACTTTCCTACAAAGTCATGACATGGAACAGTGTGACTCAGAATCAAAAGGTCATCGGGGTCAGACCTGCGAGGCCCAAAAGCCCAGACTTGGTCCACGACGTCCCTCCACCTCCTCCCCTGCAGCAGACTCTCCAGCTGGGCCTTCAGTCCTGCGATGGCCTCCACGGTTCTGGAGCTGATGTCCAGCGTCTTCCCCTCCCTGAGCGACATGTTGATCTGCTCCAGAGTCCGAATGACGTCCGAGCTGCTCTCCAGCAGGCAGGTCACCTCTGAGAGAAACACCAGGAATGTCAGAGCTTCACGCAGCCTTAAGATCTGCAACAGATCAGAGCCTCCGTGAGTCACCGTGTGGGAGGGGCATGGCTCGGACAGAGACTGTCGCCAGTCTGTTGGGGGTGGTCATGGTCACCAGGCCGCTGGAGTCCACGTGCACGCTGTCAGACAGGCGTCCTTGAGAAGCTTCCTCTTTCACCTGGAAAATGAAACATCTAGAAGTTTTGGCTTTCAAGAAAATTTACCAGAAGGAGGATCTCCTCGAAGGAGGTGAATCACAACAACCCCTTTTAGCTTCTCCACGTCTAAAGACATTTGAGTTTTGGAACTGTTTGATCACCTCAAATGAAGTTTTAGAAGTTTAGAAGACCTGAGGTAGGTCACGCTAACGCTAACCTTTCTTTGACTTTGTCGATTGAGGTGTTTTAAGCAAATGGATGGTTGAGGCTTCTCAGGAAGGCCACACAGAGTTCATGACTCCTGCCAACAGACCCTCCCCATCAAGGCCTTCACTTCACTCCTTCAACTTCTGCGTTCAGAGTCTCACCTGGTGAATGACGGCAACCTTCTGCTGCTTTCCCAGCTCCTCGTTCACCATGTCCACTTTAGGAGGACGGACAACAGTTTCTCTGAAGGGAATGATGGGCTTAGACACGCCGATCTCCACCTTGGCAAACCTTTCAAACATTGAAAAAGTGTTAGAAGAATGGGGGGGTGGCCTCCTTCACTGACATAAAGCATGGTGTCATCTGCAAACACATGGAACTTAGACCCACGCCACCGTAACGGGCTTTAAAACTCTGAAGGAATTTGAATTTTGCAGGAGGACCAAGAGGAGCTAAAACCGTTCTTGGGTCATAGTTTCCCAGCATGAACTTCCAGCTGGGTCTCCTGGACTGAAGTGCATTCGGTTGCTTGACCGCATTATCGGCACCAGCGGTCAGTGGGTCAGAGCTGAAACTGCAGTAACGACTGAGGAGGCCTCAGGAATGACAGGAATGGGTGGAGTTTAGGCAGAAAACCTATGCTGAACACGACAAAACTGGGTTCAAGTGTTAAAAACCAAAGAAATGAAAGTAGACCTGATGGAAAGAAGCCAAACAGCAATGACCAGGACTAGACGTCTGCATGAAATGCTAAAAGCACAAAACGTCCTGATAAAAGTCACAAATGAAAAAATACAAACGTTTCATCCAACAGAATCCCACTTGTTAGCATGACAGCTTTGGTTTCTTAACAGTTCATTTTCTATTCTTACATTTAAGGTCACACTGACCTTAAGTACAGCGTCCCCTCGTGCACGTTTCTCTGGTTTAAACTTTCAAAGTTCAAGCCTTCAGGGAAAAATACGTCCAGGATTATAGAATGAAAACAAAGATCTGAGCACAGTGGAAGGTTTATGTAGGTTTGACAAACTGACGGCACTCTGTACAGAAGACACGGCAAAGAGGAGATCGACTGACAAGGTCAACAACCAATCAGGACAAGGGACGCAATCCACTGTTTAAAAAAAAAAACTAAATTGCACAGAAAAAAATCCACAAGACGGGAAAGGTAAACCGCGATCTAGCAAGAGGTCAGTGGATTGTTAGTCTTTGAATTATTTTGTGTTTTTTGAGTGGAGCCGACACCCCCTAAACGAATGGTTTTCTAAACGTTCAACTTTCTTCTTTAGCAGATTCTGTTTTTAGCTCTAAATACTTTCAAAGAGTTTCAGAGGCTTCAGCTTCTTTTCTAGAAATCTACCAGATCCTGCTGATCAGACTGTTTCATAAAGAGGAACCGGACCGCTGACTGCTTTTTGCATCCCGTTTGTTTCCCTATTTTCAGCTGATTGTTGAGTCCCACACAGAAGCCTGAGGTGCAGCTGAATCGTGGGCTCAGCTCGTGTCTGGGTCAGAGCCGGCGTGACGTTCTGGACAGTCCCAACCAGGTCAGAGAGCAGCAGACAGCCTCAGCGCTCTAACAGGCTTAACCCGCCTCCATCAGCAGAAGTGGGTCAACTCCAAAGCCCTCCGAGGGTTTGGTGTTTTTAACCATGACAATATTTTCTACGTTTAAACTTGAAATGTCGATTGACCTAAACGTGAAAAATGTTTTCATCTTTTCTAGACTGAAGTTCCTCTGATCCACAGAAGACGACTGTCCTGCTGATGATCAGAGCATAAGCTTAAGGAGGAGGTGCAGGACGGCTGTGGTGGAGCGTGCAATAGGGCCTGACCGCTCTCTGAGGTCATCCAGGCAGCGCTGCAGGTGCACCTCCCCCGCCGTGACCAGGACGTGTTCCCCCGTCTCCTGGATGAGGATTTCGGCGCACGGATCAGCCTGGTTCAGGAGACGCATCCCGCGCACCAGCTTTGGCATCTCGCCTGTGACACACGGGAAGAAGCAGAGTTGAGTCCGTGAGTCAGCTCCAGCTGCAGGGAGGAGCCCCACGCTGCCCTCTGGTGTTCAGAGATGGTATTGCAGCTTCCTGCTCTTCTGTCTAATGCAACATTCACACGCGTGTTCAACCAACCACGTCATGCATCGCTATGAGAGTTTTATAGGTCTGTTCTCGGGCCACCACTGAATACGTAACAAAAGACCAATCAGGGACTCGGGTTTGTGGCTGTGTGTGCTTGAACGTAGCATTAGGGTTATGATTGTCAGAAGGTGGGTGGGGGCAGCTTTTCTCAGTTGGAAGGTTAGGGAAGACTGTGACATTAAGACGGTTCCTGTTTCCAGAAGACAACAGTGGCGAGCTTCACTAAGACGTGACCTTCCTCCAGCCTCTGCTTTGACATCAGCGGTTATTGTGACAATCAGCTTCAGACTCAAAGGTTCAGACACTTACTTGGATGTTTGGGCTCAATGGCGACCCGGACAATGGGTGTGGCCTCCATGTTGATGGGGGTGAAGGGGGGACATGCAGGCGAGACCGACAGCGTCGCTGATTTTAAGACGAAATCCTCCAGACCTCCGATCCCTGAGGAGCAGAGGAACAGTCCTTTCTGCTTTGAACATGAGGAGAGAACCTGTTCCTCAGGGCCTGAGGCGTTTACCCAGAACATTTCCTGCAGGGACCTGCTCCAGCTCCTCCAGCTCTCTGCCCATCAGCAGGTACAGAGTTTGCAGAGAACAACAGGACAGGTGAGGAACCTCGGAGTCGCTGCTTCCCTCAGAGAGCTGCACCACAGGAGAGGAATGATGGGGAGGAGCTTCACAAAGGTTTAAAAATCCTATGATCAAATATAGCTTCATGTACTGTGTGAGCACAACAAAAAACTTCATTTTTACGTCTATAAATATGAACACGAAAACGTTTTTTCTTCGTCTGCTGACAGAGAAGGTCTAAAGGGAAAACTTAAAGGGAAAACAAACGTGAAACAATTCAAAATGATCATGAATAACAAGCTAAAACTAAAACTAAATGACCTAAAAGTCTGTAAAAAGATCCAAAGTTACATCGTATTACATTTTCATCTTATTCATGCTAAAATAGGGAGAAAAGTGATGTTTTTAATCCCCGTTAAGACCCGAGAGCTTCTGTTTGTTGTCTGGAGGTTGCCTACCCATTTCCTTCAAACTGTCATTAGCAAATTGGAGCCGGCCGACCTTTTGGTGCCAATCAGCCGGGAATCTCTGCACCCAGTGGCTGAAGCATGATTTAGCACAGGGGTCACCAACCCTGGTCCTCGAGGGCAGCCGCCCTGCTTGCTGTGCAGCTAACCCTGCTTCAGTAATGGCTGCTCACCTGGATCAGGTGTGTTCAGTCAGAAACTGCGCTGATTCAGTCCAGCTAATCAGCATCTACTGAAGCAAGGTTAGCTGCAAACAAGCAGGACGGCAGCCCTCGAGGACCAGGGTTGGTGACCCCTGATCTAGCATGACCTCTGCTTTGATCTCAGCTCTTCTGTCTGGTTTCTTGTTGCCGTGGATCAACAGTTCAGTAGATTAGTAAATAAACAATAAATGGCGTTTACTTGTACAGCACTTTTCTACCTTCCTTGAAGGCCCGAAGTGCTTCACAGTCACGGTCCCATTCACACATTCACGCGCTGATGGCGGCACGGACGGCGGCGCGGACGGCGGCGCTGCTGCTGAACACTGGTGCCAACCTTTTTTTTTTCACAGCTTGGTTTTGTTTCCTGTCACTAGGATCTGTTCAGTAAACTATCGGTAATCCAGTGTGAATTTAGTAAATCAGCTAAACAAGCTAGGCTAATGCTAATATAACAACTCAATGCAAAACCTTTTATTAGTCAATTTATCCAACTAGCGAAACCAGCTAGACTGCAGTTTAAACTGAACTCTGACTCCAGGACCACGTCCAGCCAAAGTCTGAGAGCAGAGGAAATGGTTCTGTACCAGTCGCAGGCCCTGGGCAGGATCGTACTTTGGTCCGAGGACAAACACTCTTTGACCCTTCTTGACTTTCCCGCTGTAGACTCGAGCGAAGGCTATGAAGACCTCCTTCTGCTCCTCCTCCTCCTCTGACTGTGTAGGACGCTCCATCTTACCTGTAAGGACAGAAATCGAACAGCAGCAGCTTGAACCCAAAGAACCAGACGTCCTCAACGGCTGCTTTTAGAGACCGTTTCAGCTGCTTTTCAACACCAGATTCACAGATGAGCTTCACCTGAGTCCAGTTCTGCATCCTGGCCCTCTGCTGTGGACGGGTGGGTTTCTGCTGTCGCCATTCTCTCAGCGTGTCGCTGGCGAGCCAGCTCTCGCCGCCGAGCCATCTCCTCCTGGGTCAATGGTCTTCAAACACAAAAACCACCAGCATTATAGGATTTGTTTTTATCCTGAAACTAAGATTCAAACCAAACTTCTAGAATTCCTAGAGTAGAATTACATTGACCACAACCTTTATAGGACACTAAAACCACAGAAACAACAGTCAGACAAAGGATTCAAAATGGGACCCAGTGCCTCCCTGTTCAACCCTCAGCATTGAGAGGTTGGATTGGGTTAGAACACCAAAAGGTTTCCGAGTGCGGCTGTCTGCAGCTCCCTCAGGGGAGGGGTCAAATGTGCAGAACAAATTCACAACTGATGAGACTTTAACGTGACACTAAAACTGTACAACAGCTGAGATACGATCCAGTGTTGCTAAATGCTACAAATGCCTTACGGTTTATTTGGGCGGCAGTAGCTCAGGTGGTTAAGCAGGTCGGGCAATGATTGAAAGATAGGCAGTTCAGTTTCCGCTCCCGCCAACCAACTGTCGTTGTGTCCTTGGGCAAGGCAAAATGTCTTTTAAACGCTGTGATTAAGTGCCTCTCCAGCAGACTGCGCCATAGGCAACCGCCTAGGCCCAGCCCTGACAGGCAGCCATACCTCTGTCAGTCTGCCTCAGGGCAGCTGTGGTTACATCAGTCGCTCACCAAGTAGGAATGAATAATGGAGGCACATTGTGAGCGCTTTGAGCTAAATCCAATCCATTATTATTATTATTTGTCTGATAATTTGAATGATGCCAATCTGACAGGATTAGCCACCAACAGCGGTTTTCTGCTCCAGTCGCTCAGGAGACGTTCTGCTGTCTTTAAGGGGAATGAATCAAGTCCCTGGAAAACCGGTGGTGGTGAAATGCTCCTGATCTTACCTTTGTTTGTGCTGAGGCAGCGCCTTGGTGTCCACAGCAAACATCTTGGACACAAAGATGATGACCGGAGCGTTTTCTTCGCTGGAACACTGGAGGAATGCTGGGAAACACAAACCAAGCCTGAAGCTCATTCAGGAAAGGGAGGGATTCCGAGACAGGGACATTGTGAGTCATTATCGGCGTTTGGATGACCTGATGACCCTGATGACCCTGGTTCCACGCTGCTCGTTCTCAGACTAGAACCTCTGCTTTGTCTTTTATCAAACATTCTAGAGTTTTGTCCTATTTGAGCTGACAGGTTGAAGCAGATGAGCGGTTCCTTTCCACAGTCGCCTCGTGTTCTGCACACGTAAAACCAAACATGTCCTTATATTTAGAGACCCATTCATGTCTTTCATTCGTCTGCACCGTTTGCCTGTAAGCTGCTCTGAGCTGAGCTCCATGTGGAGATGGAGGTGGCTCCGCCTCTTCCTGTAAATGTCCTGTACCATGTGCTGTTTGAACATTTCGACTGCTGCTTACACGCTTCTGTATTACCACCATCAACCTCTAGCCTGTGAATGTGGTCTTTAGCTGAAGATCATGTGATTCTGTAAGTGTACCTGCTGTGCGTGAACACCTGGAGGATGGATCCTTTGATTTCAAAGGAAAACCTCAAACTAAATTGAAAGGAAACGGAACCAGATCTAGAAAAAGCATCAGAGGAAGGCTGGAGGGAGAAGATGTTTTGGGACGCATCAAAGCAACGTTTCTTCTGGGTTTGTGTTCAGTACCTGTTTTCAACTCCTGCGTCTTTTCCGGCAGCGAGTCAAAGCGCCGAGCACCCACGCTCATCAGCTTCTCCACGCGCTCCTCGCTGATGTCCAGCGGACTCGGGAGCTTCTCACAAACCATAGCTGCAGGTTGTTTTAAGGAAAACATGGTAGAACCTGATCCAAACAGCTGCTCCACAAACGCTGGAGAACAGAGAGGATACAGAGGACCGCCGTGGACACAGGCAGCCACTGGCTGCAGATGGCGCTCAGGAGCACTCTGGGGTCGGAATGTCGCAGGTCTCTGGACATCAGCTTCAGCCCCAGAGAACTCACCACCTTCTCCACCCTCTCTTTGTCTCTGCTCACAGAAACAGAACTTTTACTGACCTTCATTTCAGAAAGCTGTCTGCCTGACAATCATCTCTGATTTGACGTCGTCATAAGCAGAGCCAGTTGTCATGGAAACCTCTCCAGGACCCTCTACCTAGATTTCAACGCTTTGGTGATTCTCTTTCCAGGCCCCCCTAACTGTGCCGTAGAGCGCCGTGCGGCGGCTGCTGCCAGACTGGACGTGGGAGTTCGTTTGTGTGGACGTTTGTTGCATCAGTGTGCTTATATGTCGATGTATTTTTGCTTGTACTTCAGTGTACTGCAGTCGTTCTACTGCCACATAGGTCGGACATGCCTGATGTTTGACATTACTACTGGCTGCTGCCCTCCACTGGGCAGCGCGTTTTGTATGTGATCATCATCAAAGTTCTCAACAAAGGAACCACAGCCGCAGATGAAGCAGACTCCAGTTGGGATGTGAGTGTGTGAAGAGTTTGGAGCGTTAGAGACCCTGAACACTTGGCGTGAAGATGGCGCCTTCCTTCATTCAACCTTCATGTGGCGTGAAGAACCATCTGGCAGTTTTTCATTGTTTGAATTTGTGTGAATGAGAGTCGGCCAGAGACACCCGCCCCCCTGAGGATGAGGACACTCCACCTCTGAATGACCACGGCGTCGTACAAACTCCAGATGTTGTCCAGAACGAGCTGCACGAACAGAGGCTTCCTCCCTTTGGCCTGCAGAGAACAGAAGAACCCGGCAGGTTGAAGGTTTGAAACTTCACTCAGAAACCGATGAACTTCCTTCATTTCCGTCTTTAAGAAAACCTCTGAAACTCTCCAGAAACAGAAACTCAGACCTGAAACCTCTGAAAAAAACAGTCTGACTTTTGTAAAAGCGTCTGCTTCTCCCAGATGTTTGGAAAGTTCCTGATATTTAGATAAACTGCCGGTTTATGCAGATTAAAGGAACTTTAGGACAAGCGTTCATTTCAGTCTCGTGCTTCCAAACATCCTTTCTTAAACGCCAGCGGGCAGCAGTTGTGCTCGGGGTCGAGGGGCAGACGTGATGCTTCTGGGGTTTACCTGAGCTCCTTTCATGATCCTCTTTGCTTTGGCGTTCAAGTAGAAATCCCCCCACAGTGTTTTCTGCAGAACTCCGGCCTTCACGCCCATCTTCTGACTGTAGAGGTCAGCAAACTGCTGAGTTCTAAAAGAAAAAGAAAAAAGTAAAGCTCATACAAATTCTTTTTGACGGTGCACCGCAGTACGGCGGCGTATCACGGCACCATTAAAGACAAAAAATATATGAGAAGATATCAAAGAAAAAAAGAGGAGGGCGGGGGGGGGTGTCAATCTGTGTCGCACGTCTGAGCAGAACAGGGCCTAGTGATCAGATCAGGATGATCTGTATAGTCTCAGTAGCTTCCCGCGGGGTCCACTGTCAGACTGCGTAGAAAGTAAATACAACAATGAAGCTCAGAGACACAAGTCTGTCTGGCATCAGCACCACTGCCTTTTACTACATCTCCCATGATGCATTGGGTTAAAGTGACAGCGCTGCTAACTGTCATGAAGCACAGGAAAACGGTTTAGTTCTCCTTAAGGTTTGTGTTGCAGAACAAAGATTCCTTCTTTGGTTCCAAGTCATCTTTAGAAGAGAAACAGCTGCTTCATAATCATGACTGATGGAAGGAGAAATGCCGTTTCAGACTGCAGTCACTTTTGAAGCAAAGAACTTGAACACTTTTGAACTTGAAGTTAAGTTTAAAGCTAAGAAATAACAAAATGGAAGAAACTGCATTAAGGTGAAGTGCCAGCAGACACATTTAAACTAAACGGAAATAACCAAAAAGAAAGGAAACATTTTTGTTAAAGTTACATTTCTGATTTAGACCAAACAAACTAATAAAACTTCAGCGCGTTCATTTTTCTGCTTGCAGTGTAATGTTTAACAGAAGGGAGGACCTTCCTTCTGTGAGTGACACATCTAAGCTGTCATTTGAATACAGACATTGTGATATTTGATGTGAAGTTGCAGGCCGTGGGCGGGGTCAGTTGGGTGTGTCTGGCCTCTCACTGGTTCCTGTCCCGTTCTCCTGACCTGCTGTTTCCTCTCTGAGAGCTTTAACTCCATCTCTGCTTGTCTCTGGTTTCCATCAGTGTTCCTGTAGCTGTGGTTCTATACCTTTCTCTCTTTCTACCTTTCCTCTGCTGAACATCTGAGAACAAAGCTCACTTTTACTTTGACATTCATCTGTTCATTCATTCGCCATACTTGACACCAAGGTTGTTAGAATGAACTTTTGTCTTTGTTCAGACATTTTAAAAGCTCATTTTAACATTTTTTAAACAAAATACTTTTCATATAAAATTAGGACTTTTTAAAGCATAAATCCACGACTCTAATAACTGTTTGACTTTGTTCTCATTTATTTGTTGTTGTTTTTTATCTTTTCTAGTGATCCTAAAGCTCCGTTGGAGCGCACGGGGTTCTGGAGCAGAAAAAGGACACAATCTGTTGTGTGCTCCGCCCACATCAATTACTTTCCTGAACATGGCGTCTGGGCAGAACAAAGTTATGAGAATGTTCTGATGGGTTCACACACCTGACAGTTATAAAACCACGCTCCTAAAAACACACACGAGGTCTCAGAAGTTCAACACTACATGTGCGTGACCAAAGGGTAAATCCCAGAGGAAATGGCGTCCGGCATCGTCACGGATGGACGCTGGAACATGACTGCTGTCGTGGAATTCCCAAAGGGAAAAATTTCCTGGAGAAGCAGCTTAAACTTTTCTGGTTTTGTGACTGAAGTCACAGAGGAAGAGCGCTTTCACCTGAAGCCCCACCCATCCACGGCGCTGGCGAAGACCACGTTTCCCTGGTCTGGGGAGAAGTACAGGTGCGAGTCGTCGACCTCGTCCAGCCCGGCGCTCCAGTCGTAGACTTGTTCCCCCGCTGTCGTCTCCTCTTCCTCCTTCTCCTCCTCCTTCAACTTCTCCGCTCGCTCCTCCAAAACTTTGGAGGTGAACAGGGTTCCGGTGACAGCGTTCACCTTCAGGGGTTACAAACCAACACCATCAGCCCCTTCGTCTCCAGCGAAGCCTTCAGAGGACAGACGAGCTCCTCACCTGCTCCAGGATCTTCTTCAGGTGGTTGTGAGCTTCCGTGGAGGTGAGCTTCAGCTCCAGGATGAGCCGGTCGATCTTGTTGATGACCAGAACGGGCCTGATGTTCTCCAGCCACGCCTGACGGAGCACCACCTGAGTCTATAAGCACAGACACAAACCGTAACGGTTCTCCTGATGTTCACGCCTGATCTTCTGGTGGGAAGCACCACATGCACACATGACTCCGCCCCCGGACAGTTCCTACACCTTGTGTAGGTTCCAGATCCTTTTTTCCAGAAAGAACAGAGCAGGAACTTGGATCTCATAGAGCAGAACGTCAGACCTGTTCCTGGTGAGAGTTGGACTCCTCTGGAACTTTTCTCTTGACTTTATAACCTTTTAGAAGCAGAGTGACGGTACTCAGGTTATTACAGCAAACCCTGCAGGTGATCCACCTGCTCCTGTCCTGAGGACGCACAGGAACGCTCAAAAAGAACAAAGACGAGGGTGAAGCTGCACCCAAGCCGACGCCCGGCTGGGTGGAGGAGGATGGAGAAAGGAACAAAAGCCTTGCTTCCACTGAGCGGTTTGGTTTTTAACGGCGCATGCTTGGTGTCATTGCATCATTGTGGTGCAACGACTAGAAAAGAAACAACAATGGAGGCCATCCAGCGGCTCATCTTTATTTCTGGTACATCGTGTAGAACAGAATATAATAATGTTTGAAAGAAGATTGTGAGCGACTAAAGAAACGTTGGAAACTTTAGCTTAAATGAGCGCTATCTAATGTCATCATCACTTTATGCCAATTAACAGCTCTCCGCCCCAACCGTTCTGTTCCAATTTTAAATGGACCTACAACTGATGAGGGCCCCAAGGGCCACAGTTCAGTACTGTGTAATGGGTCCATATTACAATGGAAATGCTCCAAATACCGGACCTGACCGTACTGGACCACGAGGTTAAACAGTCCTGGTAAACCTTTGGTATTTGAATGTGTAAAATTGCCCGTTTAGAAGAAACAGTCCAGAGTGTTTTTCTGTTTAACGGAACATTCAGTGACCGGAACGTTGTATTTTACATTCTTCGGTTTTGTTTTAGCTAACATACCACTTGCCCTGTGAGGGACGCTCTTACGGTAGATCGAGCACAAGACGATTTGCCTTTTAGGATAACCGATGTTTGAACATGAAAGTGAGATCAATCAGATGATTGTCTGAGGAGCAGAGCTTGGACATCCAGGTTACCTGAGGACAGACGCCCTCCACAGCGTCCACCAGCACCAGGGCGCCATCACACAGGCGGACGGCCGTAGAAACCTCCGAGGAGAAATCCACGTGACCCGGGGAGTCAATCAGGTTCAGCAGGAACTCCTGATCTCCTGAGAAGATGACAAACTTCAGACTCCAGATCAGCAATAGCAGAGCTGGTCCAAAGTCTGCTGTGTCATCAGAGGAACCGAGCAGGTACCGTTCCTGTGGTGCAGAGAGATGGCGCTGGACTTCATGGTGATTCCTCGGATCTGTTCATCCTCTCTGCTGTCCAGATACCTCAGCTGCAGAATCGGCACGTTAACGTTAACCTAACCTGCAATGGAGGACCGCCACACCTGACCTGAAGCACACACACGGAGCGCTCACCTTCCCTGCCAGCCGACTCGAGATGATGCCGTTACTCGCCACCAAGCAGTCGGCCAAAGTCGTTTTTCCTGAAAGGAATAAAAGTCAAAGTGAAGAAAGCTTCATTCAGCGTCGCGGCAAGTAGGTCAATCCATCCAACTCCGCCTGTAGGGGGCGCCCTCCATCAGGTCAGGTTAGTTCTTATCTCAAGTGATGAATGTGTAAACAGTTAATCAATTTGAGTTTAAACGTTTACGCCAAAACAACTTAAACCAAGCAGCTGCAACTTTGAGGGCTATGTGGAATAAAAGTGTTCCTGTTGCTGCGCCACCTCCAAAAAACCTGCAAGAAAGACCAAAATACTGTAGAAAAATGTACAAACAAAAACACTTTTTAACATCTATGCCTAGATCAACATGAAAATGTTGAATCCCAGAAATACTTGAATGAATAGCAGCTGTTCTTATACATGTATGTAGAAAACTTCCTGTCATTGTCTGCCTGTGGTTACAAACTAAAACGCGGCGAAGTGGTTTGTTTTCGCGCGTTTCTTCTGGTTGTTTTTTTGAGCCTCTTGGCTTTCCATAACTTTTGTGCTTTGGAGCTTGGCTGCAGGTCAAAGGTCGGCCGCCAGGGTGTGCTCACCGTGGTCCACGTGGGCCAGGATGCAGAGGTTCCTGATGTTCCTCGGGTTCCTCTGCAGCTCCGAGATCTTCTGCAGGCTCGCGGGTCCCATCTTCTGACAGCCGCGCGCGGACCCAGTCCGAACCGAGCAGCCAGCGATCGGTTCCCGCGGATGACAGCGAACGCCGCGCGTGCGCTCTTTGTGTTCAGTGACGTAACATTTCAGGCAGAATTCGTGGATTTTGTTGAGAACCGCGCGAACAGGAGAAACTAACTCAGTCGTTCCGGAAGTGGACACTACAGTCAACCACGCTCTCTGCATACGCATTAGACGAGAGGCTTTCGCTATTGGTCAGGTTTAAGCCCCGCCCTCAAGGCTTAAACTTTATTAACAAAGACAGCGTTGCTTTTTACAATTTATTAAAGCACGAATATAAAGATAAATCAGTGCAGTAAAACCAAAGTATATTTAATCAATCTTTAATATTTTTATTCAACCATTTCAGACTATAAATAATTTAGGAAACAAAATCAGTTAGGATGATAAATATGAAATGCATGTATATAAGAATAACGATATAGAGAATGAATGTAAACTTAATCAGATACATTAACACAAATTCAAAGAAAAACCTATAAAACTTGACTTGCCTTTTTAGTTTAAGGTGAAAATGTGTATTTTATTTTAGTTGATATTCAAGACTAATTCTTGAAAATACTAAGTGTGTGTTTTTATTTTAATAACCCAAAAGGAATAGAGCAAATATTACATAATATTTTTAAATCATATTTTATATTTAGCCTTAAAAATAATTAAACAATAATTTCCCTACTGCTACTAAAGGCAAAATGACAGGATTCTGTGTTTTGATGAATTCTCTGGAGGATCATCATTATTCCCATTTCAAACCAGGTTTTCTTTGGTAGTTTTGGAGGATTTCTTTAGGTCTGCAGTCAGGACAGTGATGGGCCTCCACGGACGCATTTGAATCATCTGATGTCCTGTTTTTAACTGAACACATCACAAGCACTTACAGACAGAGTATAATGACTTAACATTAAAGGGACTACAAAAGACATTATATCCAGTCGTTTTTTGATGACCAAAACTACAAAATATTTAAAGCAAAATAAACAAGAATAAAAAAGGAGCCAAAACAGATACACAGAAGCTAAAATTACAACCAAGTTGAGATTTGTTGAAACTGGGAAGTTTTCCAGGTTTGTCTGGTCTTTAATGAGCTTGACCATATGTTGCCTCCAGAGAAAATACGTCCAGCTGGGAGGAAATGATCAGATCTGCTTTCAGAATAAAAGCTCTACTATAGAGTTCATGTTCTAAACCCAGTTCTTTGTTTACACGTGAAACACGAACTTCCAGTCATTTGATGTTGTTTTGTTGAATTGTGACACCTCAGTCAGAACTATTGATTGTTGAAAACTAACATTATTCCTTTAATTATTTCTTTAACTGCTGAAGTCACAGTCAATCATAATGGTGTTAAAGTGAACAAAATAAACCTTTCATTAAATATTGCAGTTTGGTCAGATTGGTCTAAAACTGCTGCACTTCTGCTTTTATTTTGAAAGCCGCTCTGAAAGCGTGTGCGTCGCTCTTTGCCGGTGACTTGCACGCTCTCTGTGCGTGAACTCATCAGATTTAAGCAGCATCAGCTGTGAGCTTGAACCCGCAGAGAGACAGAGGTGAGATTTCCTGCCGGGTCGTGAATGCAGCTCTCGGTTCCCCGCCTGACCCCCTCCAGCGCCGGGTGACCCCTCCGGGCAGCCCCAGCATGGCCTCCGCCACCTCCACGCCCGCCGCCCGCAGCAGCCGCGGCGCCCGCAGCCCGCCCCGCATCCAGGAGAAGGAGGAGCTGCGGCACCTCAACGACCGCCTGGCCAACTACATCCAGCGGGTCCAGATCCTGGAGACCGACAAGACCGTCATGCTGCTGCAGCTGCGGGAGCAGGAGGAGGCCACGGCGCGGGAGACGGCCGGCGTGCGGCGGCTGTACGAGGAGGAGCTGGCCGACGTCCGCCGGTGTCTGGACGCGCTGGCGGCGGAGCGGGCCCGCCTGCAAATCGAGCACGGAAACCTGCGGGAGGAGTTCCAGAAACTTCAGAGCAGGTGGGAGGGAGGTTCTGATCTCATTCAGTCCAAAGAACCGTTTGGTTCCGTCAGGTGACGTGAACTATAGTTGGAATGACTGAACCACCCATCACGTCACCATGGAAACCACGGGCCCCCTCCATGCTCTAAAGTTGGACAGAACAGGCAGAGCTCCAGTGAACCGAAACCAAAGATCAGAACACACAAAGTTCTGTTCTTAAGTGTGAGAATCAGGAGGTTCTGTGTGGAAGACGACCACCGTCACTTCACTGGAGCTCCTGGTTTCATGTCCAGCTTTCCGACAGACTCCTGATCAGAAAACCAAATACTAACAATAGGCCAAACTCCCATGATGCACCTCATCCTCAGTGGGCGTGGTTTAACCATGAACAGCGTTGCTGGTGTCATCGTTGACCACCTGCACCACAAATGCTGCTGTTGCATAACTGTTGCTCGTCCACGCCCCCGACACGTCCTGGACCCCTGACGGAACAGCCAGTCCAAGCTGTGGAGAATCTGGTTCTAAAGAGAGTCCAGTGGACTGGTTCAGGTTGGGGAGGGGGCATAAATGGGTTCATCTGGTTGGTTAGACGCCTCTCTCACCCATGGCGTCCTAGACAAACGTATCATTGCAGTATCGCAGCTGTATCCTGGTCAGTTAAGGTCATCTGTATCAAAGTTCAGAGTCCAGCAGCTGAAAGTTCTGGTTCCTCTGCTCCCTTTCAGGAACCAGAAGAAGGAGAACGATCTGGCCAACGCGTTGACTCAGTGGAGGAAGGTTGAAGCGATCCTGAGCTCCAAGGAGGCAGATAACATGAAGCTGCTGTCGGAGAACGGGAAACTCTGCAGAGACGCAGCCGACCTGCAGGTCCAGCTGGAAAACGTAAGCTTCAGTGGCGCCTCCTTTAACGCCGCCGTTCCCTCATTGATGAGAACAGAGGGCTTATGGGGAAAGCCAGAAGATTCTAAGGGAAATCAGATCTTCCCCTTTTCTAACCTCCTTCTCTGCTCCTCCTAAAGTCGGTGTGCTCCTCCATCACCTCCACCGTAGCAGAGAAGTTTCTCCATCACGAGTCTCTGGAGATCTTTGGAGGCACAAGCTCTGGGTTCCTCAGTACTGCGAGAACGATGGAGCTTTGTTCCATTTTGGTTCAGATCTCCGTGCCTCTTCATGTTTGTTCCTGTGGTTTTGCTCCGTCGTAAACCAGGCAGCTTTTTCAGAAAGTGGTTTACTTCCAGTTAAATCAAGTCGATTCAGATGCCATTTTTCCACCATACGGAATGGTTTCACTGAGGAATCTGATTGGTCAGTTTATAACTGTAATAACTTGGACTACAGAAAAATGGGGATTAAAATGGGATCATCAAGAAGAGGTTTAAAAAAAATGTTTCAGAGCAAGAACGGTTATTCTGACCAATAGACTGAGTCACAGCTGTTTATTTCTCTATGAAAGTCTGATGAGAGATTTTGATTTTTTTTGGAGCCAGCAGGCACTTCCTCTTTGGAACGCCAGTGGGGAGGGGTCACTCAGTCCAGTTCTCATGTAGAATGGCTAAAATGAGGGCAGGTGTAGTAGGGAGTATCAGAGTATGGGGGCGTATCTATGCTCTTACCTGATCGCAGACTGTGGATCCGTTTTCCGGCTTATGGGTCCATCAGTCTGCAGAGCGCGGTTCTGCTCACAAACGAGCTTCGTGTTTGGAGTAATATAGCTGAGTTTGTGTGTGACAGAAATCTGCCTCTTGGCCACCAGGTGGAGTGTTTGCTGGCAGAGGCAAAGAACCAGCTGAGCTCTGAGATCTTAAGACGGGTTGAAATGGAGAACCAGGTCCAAACGCTGAAGGAACAGCTGGAACTTCAGAAGAACATCAGCAAACAGGCAAGACGAGAACATCCTCAAAGTTAAGGCCAACGTCTGAGCAGAGGAACACGGAAGGTCTCACTCTGGTTGTTCTCTACAGGAGATCCTGGAGATCCGGAGCAGACAGGAAACTCGCCTGGTGGAGGTGGAGTCAGGACGACGGCGAGAGTTTGAAAGCAAACTGGCAGAGACGATGCAGCAACTGCGAGAAGATCATACACTCCAACTGCATCAGTACAAGGAGGAGATGGAGAAGACCTTCAGCACTAAGGTTCTGATGAGGTTCTTCAGGGGGTAAAAGCCACATAGATCTGTCTGTCACTCTGCTCCTCCTTCAGTTGCAGAACGCCCGACAGGCTGCAGAAGAGAAAAGCATCTCCATGTCGGTTAGCAAAGAGGAGCTGGAGGTCTGCAAGCAGAGGCTGGAGTCGCTCAGCTCACAGCTCCAGCAGAACCAGAAAGCAGTAAGACCAGAGTCAGAGATCTGCTGGTTCTGATGAACTGGACCTTCTACCTAAAGATGGATGACTTTAGCAGAACCACGAGGTTATGCTGTTCATTTGAAACTAAAAAGAACTAAAGTTCCAAAAGTCTGGAGGTCGTCTTTTGTTCTTCTGTTCAAAGGAAGTCGGCCCTCACTGGCCTTCATCAGAACTTGGTGTTCTTCAAAAATCCTCGGTGAATCAGTCGGTGAACGACTGATGAGGTTTTTGGGTTCAAATCGTAGTAGAATTCATTTACAGTTTTAAGAAAGAACCTCTGAGTTTCTGCTGCTCTGGGAGAAACTCCTCACCACCCAGAGCCTGTTTCAACTGTTTCTTAAGTCATGCAACATTCTTCCTTTACCATTAACGCAAACTGTCAAAAGTAAATCCATAGAAACAGTTTGGAGCCAAAAGAATTTGAGATTTCTGTTGGATCAGAACTTTTCAGGACCATTTTCCAGGTTTGATCAGAAGATGAAGTTTGGATAAGAGCTCCTAAACTCCTGGTATTTTCTACCTTCCACCTTTGCTGATGGTTTCTCTATGAAACCTTAGGTCTCTGGATCTTTGGGCTCTGATGTTTGTAGAGGTCAGAGGTCAAGGGTCTTTAAGGAACATGTGCACGTGTTCTTCACATCTACAAAACTCTTTAGGTTCCAGCTTATCGAACTTCTTCAAATTTGTTGTTTAACTTTTCAAGGAGGAGTTCTGCTGATGTCTGAAGTCGGTTTCTGGATCTTCATCTGATTTGTTAGAATAAATTAGCTTCATTAGCTGTGATGCTAACTTTACTGCTGACTCGGCACTAAAGGCTCATAAAGATGAGTCATCTCCACCTCCTTTTCACATGACACTTTGACCTTTGATCTCCTGCTGTCTCCTCCTCTAGAAACTGGTTCTGGAAGCCCGGTTCCAGGAGCTGCAGAGGACTCTGGACCATGAGCGGGGCGCCTGGCAGCAGAAGTCCAGTCAGAAGGAGCAGGAGCTGCTGAGCATGAGAACCCAGATGAACAGCCAGCTGGAGAACTATCAGAACCTCCTAGATGTCAAGCTGGCTCTGGACATGGAGATCAACGCCTACAGGAAGATGCTGGAGGTGGAGGAGCAGAGGTTGGCAGAGCACGGTGAAGTCAGCAGGACTTCTTCAGGTTTCTTCAGTGTCTGCTCCTGTTGTCCAGGTTGCAGCTGTCTCCCACCCCCCCAAAGCAGACCGCCGTTTCTAGAGTTCAGGAGCACCACCAGCCCCGAGGGAAGAAGCGAAAACATGAAGAAGCCAACAGAAGTTCTCTTGCATACAAGATATCCCACCGATCCATGAAGAACGGAGCGGTATCGGTGACCGAGGTGGACGTGGACGGCAAATACGTTCGAATCAAGAACAACTCGGACAAGGTGAGACTGAGACAAACATCTCTACCTACAACTGCTGAGAAGTCACGAAGAACAAGATCCACCCAGATGGGACCTCCATCAGACATGTTCTTCACTCGGATTCGTCCGACTTCGCCAAAAACCTTTTGGTTATCAACCATCACCTCCATGGAAAGATGACCTTCAGACGTTCATGAGGCGAGACGCTCTGGTGGAACTCCAACCTCCACCTCACAAAGATAATCAACACACCGGTGAAGAGCGCTTCTCCTCCTGTTTCCATGGAAACGATCAGAAGCATCAAATCGTTGAAGCAACAGTCAGAAACCTGAAATGATTCCTTTTAAAGATCCTGATGTTTGCCCTCTCTCCACCTTCAGGAGCAGACGCTCGGTGGTTGGGTTGTTCGGCGCGTATATCAAGATTCTGGAGACATCTCCTTCCAAATCCCCCCATCCTGCGTCCTTGCTGGAGGGCAGACCCTTACCGTGAGTACTGCAGGGAGACCTTCAGACTGATGTCCTGATGAAACAGACTTCCACCTCCTGCTGTGCCATCAGATCTGGTCCTCAGGAGCAGCACATGAAGCAGAGCCTGGAGACATGGTGCTGGAGAACCACAGGTCCTGGGGGACCATCACTGACGTGAGGGTCATCCTTCTGAACCCCAACCATGAGGTGGGTGAAGAAAGTCCCCCAGCTTCAGCACCATGAAGATCTGCAGCATCAACCAGCTTCTGTGCTGCAGGAGGTGTCCGACTGCCGGGTGAGCGTCCAGACCAGAGACGAGGACGACCTCGACTTTGACGATGTCTTCATAGCAGGAAGTGACAGGCAGCACTTCCATCGACAGGTAAAAACACCTGCTGAACCCAGAGGTAGATGTTCTCCTGAGGTTCAGAACAGAACCTGAAGACTAAACCGTTTACTCCTGAAGCCCAAGAGGAGGAGGTGCTTCTCTGTGAGTTAGGCTCAGCCCCGAGTCTGCTGGGGGGGGGGTCATTTACTGATCTTTGATCGTTCATGGCCTTGTGCATGAAGCATTCATGGTCGCATGAAGCTCAAACGTCCAGGAATGGTGGCTTCACTGAGGATGAGGCTGTTTATTTAATTCTGATAAACAAGTAAACATTTGTTTATACTGTTCTTCCTGGATGAACATCGACAATGTTCTGTTCTAGAACTCTCAGTCAAAGGTTCCCATCAGAGTTCGGTCACAGTAAGCCCGGCTCATGTGAGGTGGCCAGACATGTCTGACAGTAGCGATCTGATGCTGTGTTTGGGTTGAAGTTGCCCCCAATCTGCCGGTTGTTTCCACGGTTGCGTCACTTGAAGGTCAACCAAATGAAGGTGACCTTCTACACCCCCCCGATGCTCATGAAGGCCTGAGTTTTCCACTGACCATCCTCCTCTCTCCCAACAGGACCTTTCCAAGGAGGCCAGCTGTGCCGTCATGTGATATTAAAAGTGTTTAATAAAGTTTTTTGAAATCTAGTTAAATGTGTGTTTACTGTGAATGGTTGCTGAGCAGCTTTAAGCTGCATTCACACCGGTGACGTGTGGTGTGTCCGACACCTATGATACCTTTGTGATCATGTTTAAAACAGTTGGTACTTCCGTGTTGCAAAAGAACGTTCCACCTGTATCGTTTGTGTTTGGCGGACGAGCGCTAGTGAACAGGAAGAACACCAAAGAATCCCTTCCTGCCACGATCTGTGTGACTGGTGTGAATGCCAGCTGCTGGATGCGCGTGTTTGAAGCTGTGTATAGCGTGTTCTGAACACGGTACACGCGGCCGGTGTGGATGCAGCTTCAGATGTTCTGTCGTCATTGCTTAGCGTGAATCTAAAACGGTTCCTGTCCTGCAGGTTTTCTTGAAGGGGGTTTGGGAAATCTTATCCTGTGAGGGCAGCAGCTTCAGTGACTGATTTGCAAAGCGGTGCCCCCCTCCACCCCCTCCCCCGATTAAAACGTTTCAGTGGACGTTGCCTGACTGGGAGGGGGCAGCAAAGCTTTTACTCTCGCCAGAAGTTGGGAGGGATACACGAGCCACTTCATCAATCCCACATCTGCCAGAGGAAGACTAGTCTGGACCTCAGCCTGTGTGGGGGGCCTACACAGCCCTTCAGCATGGGCAGCGTCAGCTGGTGTCTGTCGGCGAGGGCTGAGACGGACGGTTTTATCAGGACGGCTCGCCTCCTGGAGCTTTTTTAAAGCCAGATATGAGCTCTAGAGGAGCAGAGAGGTTGCTCTGACAGCAGTTCTGCAGCTGTCTGAGCTCAGTCTGGGAAGAACATCTTATCACTTCACACCATCAGCGGGTCGTCTGGGAAGGGAAGAGCTGGTTCCAAAATGGATCGCCAGACGTCAGGGAGCATGCCAACTGATTCAAGAGGACCTCCTTATCTGAGGGCGGGAGGCTCTGCTGGAGCAGCTCCTCCCTCTGAAGCTGCTGAGCGTCCAGTGACCTTCTGTCTTCAGCTGAGAGGACACTGTACTGCAGAGGCCTTGAGGGTCTCCTGAGTCGGGCCGGTCCTCGGTGGATCCGTCCAGAGCAGGCTCCAGCATGACGGAGTGGACTCTCCTCAAACGCCTGTTGGACGCCGTCCACCATCACTCCACCATGATTGGGCGGCTGTGGCTCACAGTCATGGTCATCTTCAGGCTGCTCATTGTCGCCGTGGCAACTGAGGACGTGTACACGGACGAGCAGGAGATGTTTGTGTGCAACACGCTGCAGCCGGGTTGCTCCACTGTCTGCTACGACGCCTTTGCGCCCATCTCGCAGCCACGTTTCTGGGTCTTCCACATCATCAGTGTGTCCACGCCGTCGCTCTGCTTCATCATCTACACGTGGCACAGTCTGTCCAAGCCGCCGCACAGCCGCAGGCCGCAGGCCAAGCCCGAGGCGTACGACTGCAGCTGCGACTCTGACAGCTGCTCCATCCGCTCCCATAAACACCTGGGACACAGTCTGAAGGATGTTCTGGAGGTTCCCCAGGACCACCAGGGAGGAGACCCCACCCCAACAGAACCCCGGACCCTCAGGGAGTCAGGGGGGGTTTTGTCCAAATGCTACGTGTTGCACGTGTGTCTGCGAGCTCTCCTGGAGGTGGGCTTCGTTGTGGCGCAGTGGAAGCTCTTTGGGTTCCAGGTTCCGGTCCACTTCCTGTGCAGCTCGCAGCCCTGCAGCCAGCCGGTGGACTGCTTCATCTCCAGACCCACAGAGAAGACCGTCTTCCTGCTCTTCATGTTCTGTGTGGGCGTCTTCTGCATCCTCCTCAACCTGCTGGAGCTGAACCACCTGGGCTGGAAGAAGATCCGGCAGGCGGTGAATCTGAGGGACAGGACGCTGTGGGGGGGCGGCGCGGCCAGGAAGGGGGGGGTACCAAACCTTTGCCCCCGACAGCCCGTCCATCACCTCTTCCCTTGGCTTCAGAGAAGCCACCAGCACACCCTCCCTGCCCACGCTGGACCTGGTGGTGGGCCACCAGCCAGACTGGACCTGTACTGTGAACGGTTCCTCAGAACCAGAACCAAAACCAGCAAGAAGACTGGAGCGCCAGAGAGATGAGAACCCCCCCCAAAAGAAGAAGAAAGGAGCAAAGCCGAGGAGCGCAGAGGTGTGGATCTAGACTGAGAACCATCTGAAGCTTTCAGTGCACATCATGATGGCAGTTTAGAACGTCAGACGTCCAGAAGAACTTTGTTCTGACCCGATCACCAACCACTGCTCTCATCCTCCAAACACAGCTTTTCGACGCTGTGTTTCTGACACCAAAACCGTTTGACGTGCACGCACATGCACGCAGGTTCCTGAAACATCTTCACGGGCTGGAGTGACTCCATCCTAACCCGGAGGAGGAGCTTCCTGAGATCATCAGCTGCATGAGGTCCTCCGGTTCCTGAAACATTGATCTTCTGCAGAGAAGAATGAAGTGACAGAACCTCATTTGGTGATGACACGTTTACTGCAGACGATTACACGTCCATGACTTTGATTGAACATTGATCTTTCAGATTCATTCGTGACGCTAAGATTCATAAAATAAATCCATCCTCCGTGACTCAAACGCATTCCAGGTTGTAGTAACTAAAGAAGCTTCATGCAGAGAAGAACGTGTTTCCAGAACAGAACCAGCTTCAAACATCTAAACTCAGTTTTAAAGGTGAACAGTTAAACCGATAACAAGAAGATCCAGGAAGCGATTTACAAAGACCTCTGATCCCACCGTCACTAAGAACCAGAAGGTCAGACCTTCAAGACGTGTGGTTCACATTCAGATTGAGTTCACTGTTGCTATGACAACATGAACATATTGGATCTGAAGAGTGCATGAAGTGACTTTGTACTTAACGGGTTCTAATAGAACCTGTCCAGATACTCGTCTGCTTCAGAAGACGTTCTCATGGCTTCCATGAAGCAGACACAGACTGTCGTGTCTCACTGATTTCTGTCTGTCCTTCAAAGTTTTCCAGCCATCCAACATTTTCTGGATAGATCTGGATTTCGACTTTCCAGAACCCGTTAGAGGACATCTGCAGCACATCTAGAACCTCACCACCTTCTGAAGAACCTCTGACGTCTCAGCTGGGGGTTAAACAGAGGATTTCAAACATAGTGGGGGGTTGCAGTCATGCAGAACAGCAAATGTTTCCGTTTCTGGACCGGACCGTTGATGGACTGAGGTTTTAAATCTTAGGTTTAATTTGAAGACCATCTGGGTTTGGGTCAGCTCGTCCTCGTCCACAGAAGGGTTCCCAGACCAGCTGGGAGAGGCGATCCCTCCAGCATGTCAGAGGTCACGGCCCCTTGCAGGGCCCCTTGCAGGCCCTCAACCTCCTAGAAGAGCTCTCTTCCGGGTGACTCGACCCTGAACTCCTGGGAGGTCAGAGTTCACTGAGGGAGGGGGATGATGACCTCCACATAGTTGACGGGGAAGAAGCCCGAGTCTCCGTTGATCATGCCCTCGTACCAGTTCTGATCCAGCTGGTTGGCGAGGATGATGGTGTCCCCCTCCTTGAAGCCCAGCTCGCTGTCGTTCTCCGGGTGGAAGTTGTAGAGGGCGCGGCAGCACGGCTGATCCGGGACCTCCCCCTCTGCTGCAAACACAGGAAGTCATTAGAGAGGGGTCCTGCAGCCGTGCAGCGTTGGCATCGGACCAGCCGACACTCATCCTCACCCTGAAAATCGCCTTTGCTGGGGGGGCTCTCTGGCCATGACAGGGGGGCAGATGTGATGTGATCTGCTGGAAGAGACGAAACGCATCAAACACAAACCTTACCTCCTCCTGGAGGCGGAGCTAAAGCTGAACGTTGGAGGGTAAGTGAATTTCACTGTCAGCACTGGGGGCCCAAAATCACCCCCCAGCACCCAACAGCACATGACATAACTCCTCTGTAGAACACTCTAGAGCTGGTCTCCAGCCCGGTTCCCCATGCTGCACAAAGAATGACTGCTCACCTGGATCAGGCGTGTTCAGTCATTCAGGAAATGGGCTCGGTCCAACTGGGTCCAGATATCAGGAATTACTGATGCAGGGTTAGCTGCAAAACCAGCAGGGCAGCAGCTCATGGGGAACAGGGCTGGAGACCCCTGCTCTACAGGAGGAGTCTGGACCAGGAGGAGACTGAGGTTCTGATGGAGACGGTTCTGATGGAGAGGGTTCTGTTGAACGGTTCTGATGGAGACGGTTCTGATGGAGAGGGTTCTGTTAGACTGTTCTGTTAGACTGTTCTGATGGAGACGGTTCTGATGGAGACGGTTCTGTTAGACGGTTCTGATGGAGACGGTTCTGTTGAACGGTTCTGATGGAGACGGTTCTGTTAGACGGTTCTGATGGATTAAAGGAAACAATTCTCTACAATAGAAACCCTGACAGTGAAAGAATAAAGTTGCACCGGAAGTGAATAATAAACACAAAATAAAATAACTTTAAAAATCTGTAAAGTTTTGGTTCTGAGTTGAATTTAAAAACTGGAGTTTGATGGATTCCAACTTCACCTCAGAGATAAACCACTACAGTTTGGCTCCGCCTATTTGTACTGAGTATAAGTTATGCAAAGAAGGGGCGTGGTCATTTTAATGAAACGTGGCGATCTAATCATGAAGTGCCTCAGTGGGCGTGTTCCAACTACGGACGAGCGGGGAGGGGGGTTGGCGACATATCCAGTCAAGACGGCACCCAAACCACCGGCTCAGGTGACCACAGGGTTTGTTGGTTTAGCTTCACTTTCCTATGTAGCCGGATCAGAACTTTGAAATGTTAGCCTGCTAACATTAATGCTAGCATGCTACTGTTATGGTTAGCATTTCCTTCAAGTCTCATCAGTTGTCACACATTTTGGTCAGAAATGTGTTCTCCACATTTGACCCCCCCTGGGGGAGCGGTGAGCTGCGGACACAGCTGCGCTCGGAACCATTTGGTGGTGTGACACCCCAATCCAACCACTAAATGCTGAAAGCGTCAGCAGGAAGGCGCTGGGTTCCATTTTTGGAGTCTTTGGTACGACTCATGACCTTCCAGTCTGGGGTGGACACTGTTCCACAGGGCCACATGTTTTGTTAGCTTTTGTATGCACAAAAACAAAGAACAGAGAAGCTAATTATCCAATCACAAAGAAAAGTTCTTCAAGCACAGAACAACACTCTGTTCACTCAGCCCCTTCAGTATCTGAGGGTAACTAATATATGGAACACAGTCGGTCTCTGATGGTTCTGCGGTTCTACACGCTCCCAGAACATCTGCTCATGGACCAAACTGCTCACGTCTTCCTGGGACCGTGTGGGCGGCTGGAGAACCTGCAGGCAACAGAAGAAATGCTCAACCTCAGAAGATGGAACGTGGATGGCGTACCAGTGGACTTGAGTGAGGAGCAGCGAGTCAGGCGGCTGCGCTGACCGCCGTCTAGACGCTCCACACGGCTCCGTTTGGACTTGAACTCCCTCCTGGACCGGCTGCTCGCTGTGGAGATCCTGAGAGGAGAAGACAGATGGAGAACTGAACCAGCATCATAGTAGAGAGACCAGTTTCTGTCCTGGGGGAACCTGAGCTGACACTGCAGAGGTTATTGCAGCTGAGTGAAGATCCGCTCAACCGTCTGAGCTTTGAGGGCACTGGAGACATGACTGGGGGGTGGAGCCACAGCGGCCCCCTCGCCCACAAAGAGTCTGAGAATCAGACGTTCCTCTTTGAGAGTTCTGCTGGTTTTAACGTCATCGTTTGTGCTCATAAGTGATCTGACCCACAACTTTATTGAAACTGTGAACAGTTAAGGAGAACAGACTGAACCACAGACATGCAGGTATTCACAGGTAAAAGTAATCGCAGCTGGAACGTTCTGGTTCTAGATCCTGACTGACGGCTCGGTACATCTCAGGTTCTGTGTGGTGCAGATGCCCTTTGACCTTCATGTGCAGGGGGGGGAACGTTTCCCCACAAGGGGGCGCCTAAGCGACGCCGCTCTGATGGTTCTCACCGCTTCTCCAGCTTCCTGCTGAGCTCCTGAAGAACTTCAGTGGACTGTCGGTGAAAGCCCAAAGCCGCCTCCACCAGCCCTGAGAGCTGACTCAGTTGCTCCACCTGGTGGTGGACATACAGGGAAGAGTTGATGTCAAACCTGCACCAGGATCCTCATCATCATACCAGTTAAGTCTAAGACCAAATCCAATTCCTCCCCTACCCCTACATTTAGCCCTCCAAACGGAAAGTTATGGAAAAATGGTGTTTCCGAATTCAGACGGCACTAACGCTCGATGTCATCAATAGCGACGTTAGCATGTAGCTGCCAGCGCTCGGAAAATACATCAAATCAGTTTTCTAAACCTTCAAAAGGTCGTGCTAAAACATCAAGTCATTACTGACGGTTAAATGTAAACTTCTGCGCTTCAGAACGCACCCACAAGAAGAAACGCGGTTCTCCTCACCGCGCGACACAGATCACTCCACAGGCGGAGGGATACACAGTACTAAGTCTCTACGCCTTCCCCTTAAAAAACTAGTTCGGCCACTACCACTGCTTCAAATGCCACTACAACAGGGGGTAGAGAGAAGCCTGAGAGGCAGGGGAAGAATCCGGATTCGGCGGATGACAGGATGGAACACAGACGGAGGAAATCGAACACAGCAGGATCCTCGTGGACGATCTCTCCCACCTCGTTCTCCAGGAAGAAGAACATGCTCCTCTTTGCCAGCTCTTTGCTTTCCTCAAACTTTTCCACTGCCTGCCTGATCTCCTCGTCTGGGATTTTTCCGTTCCGCTTCTTCTTGTACTCAAAATGGAGCCTGCGGCCCTCGAGCTTCTTCAGGTGATGCTGTTCCACAGAGGTGGAGACGTTTCATTCTAAGATCAGGTATGGAACTTCCTGTTCGTGAGATGGACTCGAAAGTACCGTGATCTCCTTCAGGTCGTTGTCCTGCAGACTCTGCAGCGGGTCGATGAACTTTTCTTTCACCTTAATGTCAAGGGAGTCTTTCAAGTCTCCCATCTGCCGCATGGCCACTCCCACGTCCACCAGAGCGCCTCCTACAGGTCACAAACATCATCATCATTATCACTGCATCAGTTAGAAGCTTCATGAAGTCAAGTACCGAACGCAGAGTCCTCCCCCAGCTCGTTTCCGTGGCGGATCATGGACTCTCCCAGCAGGCCTTCAGTCTGAGGGTAGCCTGCGGCCTTCACTTGACCTCTGATCTTTGAGACCGTGTTCAGCATGTTCAGTTTGGCTCGAGAAGCTGAAACCACAAATACAGATCACAGAGTAGCCACGGCAGACCAGCAGCTTCAACAACACAGAAGGCTTTACCAGGGTTTGGCTGGAGGTACTCTGTCGTCCTGGACAGAAGGTCAGCCAGACCTTTGTGTGTCACCTCCATCTTCTGCAGGAGTCCAGAAGAACAAGGTCAGGAAGCTTCCACCAACCACCAAAAAGAACTCTGAGAGCCAAAAACCTTTACAGAGGCACCCATCATCCATCCATCATCCATCCATCCATCCATCCATCCATCCATCGTCCATCCATCCACCCACCATCCATCCATCGTCCATCCATCCATCCATCCATCCATAAACCCATCATCCATTCATCCACCCATCATCCATCCATCGTCCATCCATCCATCCATCCATCCATCCATCATCCATCCATCCATAAACCCATCATCCATCCATCCATCATCCATCCATCCATAAACCCATCATCCATTCATCCACCCATCATCCATCCATCGTCCATCCATCCATCCATCCATCCATAAACCCATCACCCATCCATCTATCAATCGTCCATCCATCCACCCATCACCCATCCATCCATCATCCATCCATAAAGATCCTCTTACAGAGGAAGTTACAGGTCTGTGAGAACCAGAAATCTTGCTTGCTTGTGTGTGACCAAATACTTATTTTACATCATTTACAAATAAAATCTTTAAAAATCAGACAATGTGATTTTCTGGATTTTTATGTTTTATTTTGTCTCATAGTTACCTATGATGAAAGTTACAGGCCTCTCTAATCTTTTGAAGTGGGAAAAATTGCACAAATTATGTCTGACTGAATACTTTTCTGCCCCACTGTTTCCTTAGCAGATGTTTGCATCTTTATCCAGCGGGAGTTAAAGGTTGATCAGAGGGAGCTGTTGGTGTTGACTGTGAAACCCAACGTCACACTGCAGCTCAGTGAGCTCTGCCTGCAGGTGGGCCGCAGAATTATTGCGGCGCAAAGTGAAATTGTCCTCTCAAAAAATGAGCGATCTTTGACGCATTCGTGCTTTGATAGCGAGCTATGAAAAAAAACCTCAAACTGCTCCTTTTGCCTCCAACTGTGTCACACCGGATGGAATGTCTTCAGTTCTCTGGACCACAGTATTCCAGGAAAACATTAGCAAACTATTCCTTCTTCTCAGGACAAATGTTTGCCACCGTTTACGTCACGCAGTCTTTAATAGCTTGTCCCTCAGTAAAAGCTTTGCAGTGCTTTGCGATTGGTGTTGCTACCTCACAGTGCGTTTTCATTTGACTCACAGGTTTTCATGAAAAACGCTTCTGTGCCGTTCAAACACTTTCCAGTTACTTCAGTTTATTGCATCGTTCCATCAAATTTAGCACGTCTCATCTGGTAATGCCTCTTGATTTTAAACTTCTTGAAAACAGCCACAGTCTCTTCGCATTTTAGCTACACACAGTTGTTACTTGTTTAGATAAAAAAAACAATTTCCACTTGTCCTGGCAGAAGCCGCCCTCGTTTTCAGCCAATCACAATCAAGCAATCATACAGATGTTATGAGGTGAAACTCCTTCTTTTTTTGTGTGGTTTTATTTGCATGCTTTTATGTTTGGGTTTTGTGTTTGTTTCACCTCTGAGACGGACTCCCAGATTGGACACACCTGGTGTCCAATCAGTAAGGTGACAGCCTGCCCATAAAGCTGGCACCGGCAGTGTGAGAGGAGAGCTGGAACTGATTGCAAGAGACAGCAGTCAAAGGGGTGCAGTGGCCGGTGGGGTTGGAGCAGAAAGAGTCTTCTCCAGGACAAGGGGCTGTGACCTGACGTACACTCAGAGGCAGGGTGAGGAGCCCTGCCCGTGTGTGAGTACCCTTGTCTTACCCAGGGGCCCTCTCTCCATGCAAAAGAGGTAGCCTGTCTTTTCCTGAAAAACCTGGGTACTGGCAGAATCTTTCATGTTGCAGGTGGACATTGGGAGGAGCAGCACGCTACATTTGTGAGGACTGGATAAAAGGCGTGGCTGGAAGAGAGAGACAGGATTTTTGCCCACCTGCAGGATTTGATTCCCAACACTTTTATGGACAGTTTTACTTTTTTTTTTTTAGAATATTTTTATGGGGTTCCCCTCAGACTTTTTAACTGTTTTTATTACCTTTTTTTAAAATTGGGATTTTAATTGTTTTGATTTTTAACAGTGTTGGCTGTGTTTGCTGTGGGTTTGTTTTATTAAATCCAGATTAAGAAACCGATCCTTTTTCTTTAGTTCATTTTGCGGTGCTCTTCCCCTGGTCCTGAATCTTCTTTTAGTGACAATTTAGAGGGACCCCTCCCGTTTGGCAAGGGTGGGGCCTGACACAGACAGTTCTTCGAAAGTGAGGGGCCTGCAGATGATTGATTTTTATGACATGAGCTCACGAGTGGGAGTAAAAAAAAAAATTAGTTTGATCAAATTATTTTGTTTTCTTTCCAAAGTCCGGTCCGTATCCACCCCCCAGTGCCGGGCATCATGCGTTTCGTCTTAACATCAGGATGTTTGGTCTCACCCTCTCCATTTCCAAAAAGTCCTCGTCGTGCTTTGTACCCTCCACTCCATTGATCTTCTCACTGAAAAGCTGCAGGACAAAATGGAGAGAAGGCAGTTCTGTTATTTCTAAATGTGTTTTTTGCATCACAAACATCACCTTTGTGTCAGCATTCTGTAGGGTGAACAGGACTAAGATTCTGAAGTTTTAGATCAGTGAGAGGTCGTCTGGAAACTCAGACTACAAACTAGCCTGTTCTAATGTGGCTCTCTATGTGAAGATATTTTCTGCCCACTAACCTGAGAAGGTTGTAAGGTTTTAATTCATTCTACAGAAGAAACCCTGGAGTAGCTGCATCTCAAACTCTGCAAACCTCAGGGAACAGGTTTCATGTTTAATCTCCTCTGGAATATGAAGTGGATTCAGCTGGAAGGTTGTGAAAGCTGATAAACGCCATCGCATAAGAATCCAGACAGCAGCATTTTGAAAATACCGATGAAGATGTGAAAAATCCTTCTTCTTCATAGATGATGGATGAGATTTGAACAGAGACCTGGAGGTAAAACACGGGTCCCTAATGGAGACCTGGAGGTAAAACACGGGTCCGCAATGGAGACCTGGAGGTAAAACACGGGTCCCTAATGGAGACCTGGAGGTAAACACGGGTCCGCAACGGAGACCTGGAGGTAAAACACGGGTCCGAAATGGAGACCTGGAGGTAAAACACGGGTCCCTAATGGAGACCTGGAGGTAAAACACGGGTCCCTAATGGAGACCTGGAGGTAAAACACGGGTCCGCAATGGAGACCTGGAGGTAAAACACGGGTCCGCAATGGAGACCTGGAGGTAAAACACGGGTCCCTAATGGAGACCTGGAGGTAAAACACGGGTCCCCAATGGAGACGTGGAGGTAAAACACGGGTCCCTAATGGAGACCTGGAGGTAAAACACGGGTCCCTAATGGAGACCTGGAGGTAAAACACGGGTCCGCAATGGAGACCTGGAGGTAAAACACGGGTCCCTAATGGAGACCTGGAGGTAAAACACGGGTCCGCAACGGAGACCTGGAGGTAAAACACGGGTCCGCAACGGAGACCTGGAGGTAAAACACGGGTCCCTAATGGAGACCTGGAGGTAAAACACGGGTCCGCAACGGAGACCTGGAGGTAAAACACGGGTCCCTAATGGAGACCTGGAGGTAAAACACGGGTCCCTAATGGAGACCTGGAGGTAAAACACGGGTCCGCAATGGAGACCTGGAGGTAAAACACGGGTCCCTAATGGAGACCTGGAGGTAAAACACGGGTCCGCAATGGAGACCTGGAGGTAAAACACGGGTCCGCAATGGAGACCTGGAGGTAAAACACGGGTCCCTAATGGAGACGTGGAGGTAAAACACGGGTCCGCAATGGAGACGTGGAGGTAAAACACGGGTCCCTAATGGAGACCTGGAGGTAAAACACGGGTCCCTAATGGAGACCTGGAGGTAAAACACGGGTCCCTAATGGAGACCTGGAGGTAAAACACGGGTCCCTAATGGAGACCTGGAGCTAGACTCAAAACAGGAATGGACACAATGCAACAAGGAGATGTATCCTCTGCTAGTATTGATCAGAAACACAATTATCTGACAAAGCTTAAAAGTATAAACAAATTCAGAACTTCCAGAGCTGGAGAACATCCGGAGCGCCCCCTGGAGGACAGAACACCAGGCGCAGTTATAGAATGAGCGAGTACTGCCCTCTAGCGTTCGGTTTAAAAACAAGTGTGGTTTTTAACACGAGTTTATTATTGTTCATCTTTTTTTCTCTAAAAACACGCTTCCACATAAAATGTCTAATTTCTTCCTAAAACTTGTGAGATTAAATAAATGACGTCTGCGAAAGTCTCCCAGCTTCACATGACGTCACAGAAACAAACAAACTTCTCCACCCGCAAGAACACAACATCAAACCGAACCGCACGTGACGTCATCACGTCAGAGAAAACATCCAGCTGTTGCCGTTCAGACACAAAAGTTGATCAAATCGATGCTTCTGGGGTAAAAAAGTACCGTTACACCTGCAGTTCGGGAAGCTTCGAGTCCGTCTGCGGGACGAACCCACTTTAATGGACTTTCTCGGGTCCCGTTTCTGCTTCGGGTCTGCTCATATTCTGAATCTCGAACCGGAACAGGTGCGGCGGCACCGGCAGGCTGCTCCTCACCTGACTGGCTTTATGGAGCTGTTTCCTCAGTCCGGCCACGGACATCTTCACCAAGACGAGCCGCTGCACTTCCGGAAGAAACGCCTCACCAGCACGAGGGAACCAGAAAGAAAGCTTCAGAAGAAGAAAATCTGGATCCACAAGCCCACACACGTCAGTAGAATCCCGTTATGATCACCTAAATCTACTGCTAAGCGGACGGAAACGAGCCAAACACACCGGAAACAGGGATGTAGTTTCGACAATAAAAGGCGGAGGGCTGCCTTCCATTTGAACTTCAAGCCCGTAAGACAGTTGGGTAAAATTTGGTGTGAATTTTTACTATCTTTATTGATTATCTAATTGGCGGTTTACTTTCTCTTCCTAACATTTAAATAGTATTTCGTGTTTGTTGACGACCAACAGTGTTTTATTGTGAAAATTGCAGTAGGAAGTGCTCTGTACGTTCCGCTGCTCACGGTTCGAATGGCGGAAAGGTTTCCTGAATCGCAGGGATGTCACAGATCTGTGATCTGATTGGCTGTCGGCAGCTCGTGCGGCTGGAAAAGGGACCACGGCAGCCAATAAAATGTCTGCTTACATCCGATGTGACACGACGATAACATGAAGTATGGAGTGATTTCTGGATGTGCAATGTTTGTCAATAAAAGGCCGTAAAAACTAATACAAAAGAAACAATCATGGCTTGTGTTGGTTTTAAAGGCATTAAATATATATTTTTTAAAAATTAAAAAAGGACACAAATGTACGTGTTCATGTAAGTTTGTAACAAAAAAGAGTGTACTTTGACTAGAAATCAGTGAGATAAATAAACCAAAAAAGAAAAGATTTACTCACATGATAAACAATAATTTGTAATGTCATCGTTTTACACATGTTAATTAATGTTAGTTCTGTGATTGACGTGATTTTAGTCTCAACTCCAAGAGGACTTGAGCTCAGCTTGTATTTGAGAGCAGGGGGCGGGGCTTACCGCACCGGCGATCTAGCCTCCTCTTTGACCTAATTTGCATATAATTTACATACCGCGGGAAGCTCTGTAATGGCGTCAGTTCTTGGTAATCGCTTTCCATCGAAAGACGGTTCTGATTCCGGTGGAACACCTGTACTAAAGGTATGTTTGCTCTTTCTCTTTGTATTTGTTTCCATTTTAAACACAGATGTAAAAGGTTAAAGTAAACACCGGTCCGTCTGGCAGAGTTGAACCCGACAACTAGACTAGCAGAGACCGTTTAGCTAGCTAGGTCATGTTACGGCAAATCTTTATTTCTGTGATTACATTAACCTCACAAGGAGCCGGGAGGTTCTAGTATCTGAAAGGTTCTAGTTGCTGAAAGGAGGTTCTCGCCGGGTTCTTTACTATCTAAAGCATAATTTAATCCTAGTTTGAGCAGTCTCGGTCCAGCTGTTTTTTAAGAGGACCTGTTCCTAGGTGGTCAGAGTGCATGAAATACAGTGGAATATTTTTTTAGTGCCCTCGTGAATCAGAAGAATCAGAATTGGAAATTCCGCGTCGTACTGGGCTGAGGTTCTAGCTGTTGGAACAGGCTTTAGCTCAGGTGTAGATGGGAAACTATACGCCTCGAGGGCCACATTCCTGCATGTTTTCCAACATACCATGCTCTGGCTCGTTCTAATTGACTAGACACACCTGAACCAGGTAATCAGTCATGAGTCGGGCTCGGATATGTGGAAATTATGCAGACACCTCGTCTATATTAATGATTTTAATTTCTAGATGCAGCCCATCTGCTACACCATTCAAACATGTCCTGGAAGAGGATTCCTCCTTCACATGGACTTCACATGCCTAAAATATAAATGTGCAAATCGACAAAAATAAACAAAATTAAACGTGCAAACGTTTTTGAATATAACAAGAATTTGGAGTTAACCTCCCTTTCTCTCCTGAAATTTGGCATGGTTTGGCCTTCAACAGGCCATCAATATCAGGATTCAAATCCTGTGTAGCAGCACATTTCATGTCATTTAAAATGTGCCGAATACAATGAAATGTCCAAAATCTTTTCCTGCGTTGGCTGCCTGCACCTTCTGCCTGACTTTTGTGCCAACACCTGGCTTCTCCACGACCACAGATGAGGTGCCATCAGTAGCCAGACTGACAACACGACCAGTTCAGTCCACATTGTCCAGCGCAGGAATGAGAGTGCTGACAACAGCTGTTGTATGAATCAAGTCAAGAAACTCCTCAGAGTGACAAAGTCTCATCAACACCTGTAATAAATATGCACAGTTGTGTAATATCTGTGATGCTTTCATCAATAAGTGACTGGATGCTGTCCTTCATTTGGCTGCCCAAGTCTCCTGAGAGATCTTGGATCTGCATTTGTAATCCTCGACACATTTATGTTGGCAAAGGTCGACTGCTTTTTGTGGCACATGACTTCTGCAGCCCTTAGCATGCATTTTTCACCATCTGAAGATGGTTTGGATGTTTGCACCAACTTGTTTGCAGGAAGGTAGCCAGCTTTCACTGCTCCATCACTGATGTCACTGCTGCAGTAAATGCAGACTGTTGTTTTTCAGTCCAGCTAGTAGTTAAATAGTCTTCTCTATTATTAACTGCCCTACAAATGATAAAACTTTTCTTTATGGTGAGTCTATGGTGGCGCTGAATGTTATTTTCTTTAAGCACTGAGGCAACCTGTTGTTTACATACCAAACATGCAGACTTTGTGTTCAGCTCAGAGAATAAATAAAACTGTCAGCACTCTAAGTCAACAACATTTTGTAATTGTGGTGTCACACTTGATGATTTTTATAGCAGCAGCGAGGCTCCCGCAACCAAACTGCATCTGACCCAGACGTGGCACGTGCTTGCAAAGATCTATTGTCATGACTGTCTTGCTTTATCTTTTAATTTTAATCATCTGTAATAAGTCAACAACTTTATTTACCCCCTTCTTCCTTTCTTGTACCCTTCTGCCCCCTGCCACCACCACCACACACACACCTCTAATACCCCATGCTGTCTGCCTTCTGTCCAGTCCAAACAGAAACGCTTACAAATATTAGAAAAATAACGTTTAGCCTCAAATCCAAAAGTGTTTAATTCAAATATTGACCTTGTGTGTCTGAAGCTTCATAATCCCTATTGTAAAAGTAACATCTGTTCACCACTAGAGGGCCTCAGCGCTGATCTTTTTACTCAGCTGATGGACAAGCAAAACATGTTTGCCTTCAATCTTTCTGAAATATCTATAAATTCATTTATTATTGCCCACCTTCATGATCTGTTTGAAAGATTGTTTATGATTTTTTGTAAATGAAGGCTGTCTTTGTATTTTCCAGCACATGTGATCTTACTATCTTTTGACCGCTCCACACTGAGATTTTTTGACAGATTTTTGACCATCTTGTTGTTCAGAGGTGTGAGTTTCTCCACATCAGACTGAACATTTAGGAGGCTTCACTTGAACTCTACAGATGTTGTGTTCATTATTGGTGTCCTGTGCTTTTCTTATCCTCCAGAGGGGAGTACAGGCCAGCAAAAGAAATGACTGCAGCTCTGACCCCCAGCAGCAAGGGGCAGACTGCCCCATAACGCCTCCATAATGTACTGTGATGAGAAAGAGTTCCATCAGAGCAGATACATGAAGAACATTGTTCACATTTCAGCATTTCTCCTTAGGGGTCAGCTTCACTGATCTGCACATTTGGTTTGAAAGAGATTTTTATGCTGAATGCCCTTCCTGACACAGCCCTGTAGTTTATCCGGCCTGGGGACCGGCACAGGAAGACCTGAGATTCCTTGTGGCTGTACAGGTTGGCGGGAGCGTGAAGGAGCTGTGTGCTCTGTTCAAACCTGATCACCTCCCTGTCCTGCTCCTCCATCTTCCATCTGAACATATGCCAACTCCTTCCATCATCCAGACACTCTTTCTTATCTTCATTTTTACCCCCCACCCCAGTTCTGAGCTGGATCTAGTGTCAGAAACCCTGTTGGGGAATTCAGTCTTATTGCTGCTGCCCTCACAGACAAACATGGACCATCAAAAGGAAGCATGGGAGGGATACGAGAGAGGAAGAGATGGGCAATATGGAAATGGGGGGGTGGGAAGCGACAAGAAAAAAACAAGAAAATGAGGAAACAAGAGGGGAAACAAAAGGAATAAATGAGCTGAAATAATGACTAAAGGAAGTGAAGAGCGCAGGAAGCAAATCTGAATAACCTTTCTCAGCTTGAAGTGCAAGAACCGAGTGGAAACGCAGGAGAGCAGAACAGAATAGTTTCAGGAACCTTCAGAGCCTCGGGCGGCCTTCCTGCGGTCCAACGTCTTTAAAGACCCACTCCAATGAAAATGGTGTCGTAAGTGTTTTTAACACGTTCTTGTAGCATTTTGCTTGTGATGGGAGACGCGTATCAGAGAAATTCAGATTCAAACAGCGTTTCTGAGTATTTTCTAATTCACGTCGTGTTGGATCAGGAGCAGATAAACAACCGCTGTTGTGACACAGCGACTAAAATAGGCAGAACCAAAAGCTCCTTGCTGCGCTCCATTCTAATTTGTCTACTTTCAGACAAACAGATCCTTGAACGTCTTTGTGTTCCTCCTCTGAGCTGGAATCTGGATCAGAACTGGAGGGCTGGACAGCTCTGATCTTGCTCGCAGCTTACATCACCAAATATGAACAGGATACACATTGTAATAGAAAAATCTGTAATTCTTGTTCATGCGAGTATGACCAGCACACATGACCAAAGAAGCTAGAAAAATCTACTGAAACAATGAATGCAATCGTTTGATTTTAGAGCCTTTCTTTAGAACGTGAGCATTTATCTCCTGTAGAAACACTGCAGACAGACCCCAGGAGGTTCAGCCGATCAGTCCAGTGTCTCAGCAGTAGGGTGATGTCGGTCAGGTTGGATGGGAATTTCTCTAGCACCAACATGGATAAGGAACCCCCCAAATATGGCTATATTTACAAATGTTAAGTCTCTGAAGTTCAAGTTAAGATGACCTGAACATCATTTTAGACAAAGCAGTTTTAGAAGCAACAGGTGGATCTAGTTTTTGAGCGTACCCTGGTTAGTTTTAACGCACTGGTTCCTCTCTGTTCCCGAGGGTTCCTCTAGTAAACGGTTCAGCTGATCAGAGTGTGAACGTGACTCTCAGAACCTCAGAACTGCTTAATTGGGTTCTTCTGAACACGTTCTAAAGCTGCTGGTAAAAATCAAGCTGTAAAGACTGCAGCTGATCCTGAAACGGATGAAGTGATGTGGAGGAAGCTGCTCCACCTTTGCAGGTCTTCTCTGGTGAACATTGTCGCCTACATGCTGCACACAGCGGGGGACAAAAATAACCCACTGTGCCCTCTGTGGATGATACTAGATTTCTGCAACGTGCTGCAGAGACGGGATAGATCCACTTGTCAGAATCAGGTTTTTCAGGCCCTAAGTGAAGAGGGAAAGCTGTGCTGGCTCTCTAATGTGCAGTTAATGTGATGGGTGGGTTGGATTGTTGAGTTATGCAAGGCTTTCATCTCTGTTATAGTGTAATACTTAGGAATGTTGTGTAACAGTTTTGTTCTCCTCACTTTTTTAAAGTGACCCAGCAATACTTGCAGCGTCCTCTTGCTCAGCAGCAGAATTCAGCTCTTCATTTGCTCTGAGAGGCTTTTTTTTGGTCGTGGAGAGTGGAGCCATGAAAAGTTTGACCCCTAATGACTGTGGACACCACTTTCAAGCCTTTTAGTCAAACTAACAGAAGAAATCACAGATCAAGCTATTTTTGAATGAAAATGTGTTCAGCTTCTACAAATACTTCATGATTTTGTTCGTATTCTTATCAACTTGTACACATTAAAAAAAAGCAGATGGCAAAGTTTGCAATTCAGTTTGATCAAGAAAGGCTGCAAAGTGATGATGACTTGAATTGAGCAGCTTTCTTTAAAGACCCGCTCCAATGAAAGTTGGGTTTTTAACACATTCTTGTGGCATTTTTTTATGACAGAGGACATGTATTTAAAAAATTAAGCTCAAAATTGTGTTTCTGAGTATTTCTATGTTCAAATCGTTGTGATTTAGGAGCAGCCGTAAAATGTTGTTTGAAAAATATTGTATTTGGGGTGTGGGAAATGTGCTGAACGGGCCACAAGCTCCCTGCTCCACGCCATTTTGATGCATTCACTTATAGATGACTAGATCCATGTACAGCTCGTCTTTGTTTTCCATTGACCCGTTCCCCGGTGTAGGTCTGGGTTGTGACCTCACTAGATAATTTGTTCCACCAGGAAGTGAAGGAAGTGATCTTGTATTTTTTCTATTTTCTAATAATTGCTTGGTTTACCAAGATGAACCAATCAACAAGGCAATCTATGATGCTCACAATGAATCCTCACAGTGCCAGCTAGAGTCTGACAAGATTAATTTTAAGACAAGATCAAGATTTCAATCTTGTTCAGGTCTGCAGTGTAGTCCCTGCTGTCCTTTGACAGCTCTTTGGTCTTGTCATGGTGGAGAGGTTGCAGTCTGACTGTCCACCCCTGTGGACAGGGGTCTTCATACAGATAACCAGTTCAAACCGGTGACATTATTACAGGTAACCAGTGGAGGATAGAGGAGCTTCTTAAACCTTGTGCTGTGGGGTCCAGATGACCCCACCCTTACATGAACAGGATTTGATGTCTGCCAGGGACGCCAGCGGATTGTTTTTTGGTTTTTTTGAAGTTCAGTGCGCTGTCTTATGAGTTCCAGATGTCCCCAACATTAACGTGCCTGGGACAGCACAGAAGAAGAAGTAACGGAACAAAATTCTTGTTTATTGGAGAAAAGTCCTTATTGGTGTAACGATTTGTTTACCAACAGTTCAGTTCATATCCTAATTTTCGGTTGCCGATAGGATTCCTTGTAGGTATATCCTGATCTGATCACGTGATTGGAAATCAGGGTCGATCACGTATTGTCTTTTTCGATCGAAATCGGATGTTGTCTCCTGAACAGTGATCGGATATTCATTTTTATCAGAACTGTGTAATTTAAGCTTTTAATTTCAAATAAATGTCCTTGTAGAATTCTGTGGATCATAAAGTTATACTGCCTCTAAAGTGCAGCACAATAAGGCAGCACTTTGAGCAGGAGGTGCACAAAAAAGGCTCTGTAAAGTTAGCAAGACATTCACAGACTCTGACTTCGGGGCTTGAAAACTTGTTGAATAAACATTTAAACTGACAGCAAGCGTCTTGCTTTCTGTCTTAATGCAAACAACGACCTAGAAAGGCATCACAACTTCAAACTAATTGGCTTTTTGTCTCTTTTTTACGGCGCTCTCCAGCTGCAAAACAGAGATGGCCAAGAGGCGTCTGCAGAGTGTAGGCTCTTGGAAAAGGTGACTAAAAATAGATAAATCCTTTATCCTTTAAAAACAATCAAAACGATAAATGGTTCCATTGATAGATGATAAATGATAAATGATGATAAATGGTTCTATTCCATAGTCATGAAAACTCATCATCACATTCATGCTACAACAACAGTTATGAGAGAATGTCCTTGGTTTTCATTTTTAATGGAGAAACAATCACATCTGATCAAAAATGTTCTGAAGATCCTAACGCTACAGTCACAAAACTTTCTCACTGTGACTAATTATTACCTCACTGTCCAACTGCAACAAGGATTTTAAGAGAAAATCATTTCTATTTTTTAAAGAATTTTTCATGTAAACCTGGATCGTAGTAAATCAAAAAGACTTACATTTCAAAAGGAACTGTAGCTACAGTTTCCAAAAATAATTATAATAATAAAGACAGAAACAAACAAATAAAATAGAGATGATGATAAGATAAGCTAAAACATAGAGTACCCTGAAGAGTACGGTGCTGCCCACCCTGTTGGCTGGGGTGTCAGCATCCAGGCAACATGAGCAAATCCCACTCATCCCCAGCGCCGGCAGGACTAACGCAGGGCTGTTTCTCCGTGAGCCCAAACACAAACATCCCAGCCAAGAGTGAGAAAACACTCGTATACAAGTGTAAAATGTAGAAGTAATAGATTAACATAAAAGAAAATAAACCCAGTCTAATATAAAATACAAATTAAAATAAGTAAAATAAGTTTAGGTTTAAAATAAAATGTGAGAGGAAAATACTAGATCCGCAGATGCGGGATCTACTTAAAAGCTGAATTAAATAAATACGTCTTGAGTTTCTTTTTAAAACCCTCAACAGTGGTGGAGGCCCTCCCATCCTCGGCAGGCTGTTCCACAGATGGGGCCCGTAGGATCTTCATGGAGCCTCGCCATGCGTTTTTGTTCTGACCCGAAGGACCTACAGCAGCCCGAGCCTGAGGACCTAAGGGCTCTGAGAGACTCATAAGCTAAAAGCAGGTCTGATATAAAAGAAGGACCAAGACCATGAACACTCGTAAAAACTATTAGAAGAATCTTAAAATCAATCCTAAAGCTGACGGGGAGCCAGTGCAGAGATTTCCAGATCAGTGTAATGTGCTCCCTCCTCCTGATGCTCGTTAAAAGGCGCGCAGCCAAGTTTTGGACTAGCTGCACACGATAAGGGTGGTTTTCCTTCCACCAGAAAGGAGTGCATTACAGTTATCTATTCTTGGTGTTATAAAAGCATGAATTAAGATTTCAGCACTGGCTCTAGAGAGCGCGAGTGACAGATTTTACAGTGTTTTTTCACTGAAAAGGAACAAATTGTCATTTACACTGGTCCATCCCTCCCTCCATCCATCCATCCCTCCATCCATCCATCCCTCCCTACATCCATCCATTCAATTATTAAGATTTACCAATACATTAGGTATTTTCATCATTCTCTTTTTTACAGCAGTTTTTCAATAATTAACAGGATGTGTAATAATCCTAAATCTGATAATTATTTGAGCTCCATTAATAGAGAAGGTTACACAAAACACAATTTCTCTTGTAGCTACAATCTAAAAGAAAGATCTTTTTGGTTATTTTTTACTCTGTTTTATCCAAAAAAGAGAGAGAGTTTTTCAAACATATGGCTTTTTATTTAATTTGAAAGAACAATTCAACATTACTAAAAAAGACAAACATCTATCACCACATGTTGTTTATGGACCCTCTCTTTTAAACTAATTCAAAATGGAACCAAATGGTCTAACATCTTTTCTTTAAATACAGATTGAAAAATATACAAAATATGGACCAATACAGGACAACAAACCATGGTGAAATCATCACAAATGTACAACACAGTGCTCTTGTTCAATCATGAAACAGAACAATGAAGGAATAAATTTTATGTCAGTGGTAAAGTATCCTATTAATACAGTATATTTTTGGTGTCTTTGAGATTACAAGTCACTCTATTCACAGAATATACAATTTCATAAACATGTTTAGCCGTTCTGTTTTTCAGGGGGGACTAAAGAGCATTTTATATGAATGTTAACAGTGTTGGACTCGTTCACAGTTCATGCTGAGCTTTTTGCTGCTCATCCCGTCAGGCAGCTATGAAAGACACACATGACACGAGAGCGACGCCTTGATCAAGTATCATCCCAGGAGAAAATTCCTTTATCAACACCTTAAAATCCAAGTCATTTCCGCCTCTTCAGTCAAAAGATTCTTTTACAAACTGTTTGAAAGTGAGTCTCACCCCCCAATACTGTAGTAAGCCTCAGAGGGACTGAGCAAAGCCCCTGAACACGGACCTCCGCTTTCTGCACGCCCCTGTCAACTGAGGAAAATCTTTGGTCAAAATTTGCGACAAAAATGGACAGATCACAATAGACATTCGATCAAACTCACAACACTGAAGGTATTGATGGAAAAAAAAGTTAAAATGAGAAAAAATAAAGAAGAGATGCTACTTCACAAGTGCTTGCATTACATGAATTAACAATCAAACTCACACTGAGACAAAACATGAAAACCAGTCCGCACAAGTTTCATTTGAAGGTTTAGACAAATTCAAAAATTACTTAACACTATTTCATTGTTTACTGATGACACAATGATTAAACAAACATTTTCTGATTGTACTTATTTTTGTGTAAACAGTGACAGAAGATTGAAATGTTTCCCACAGAAACCGGAAAAACAGCCTCTCATTGATCAGTTGTGTCTTTGTATCCAAATATGTCTTTATTTAACATCAAACCTGATGCAACATATACTCAACAGAGGGCACTGTAAGCTAAAGCTTCCAGGGTTGTACTAAAGTGCATTAGCAATGGTTAGCCACACTAGCCTACAACTAGCTAGTTAGCCAAAGCCTCGTCTATAACTATTTTCATTGAGAGAAGGGACTATAAAAATATAAAAACATTGATTGCCATAGCAGACATCTAAGAAGAACTGATTTCACTTTTTTATTTCCATTTTTAAGGATGGAAAGATTTGATGTTTCAGAGCAAGTTAGGAATGACTATGTTGGATTTGTTCTAAACAAAACATGGCTGTATCATTGGCTGTATATGAGAACTGGACGGAATGACCCCTTCCCTCTGGCATTCCAAACAGGAAGTACCCTCCGGCTCCAAGAAGCCAACATAAAAATTGAACAGCTGTCATTCTATTGGTCAGAATAACAATTCTTGCTTTGATGCCTTTCTCTTCTTGAAAGTCCTCATTTTTTTTAAATATTTTTTTTGTAGTTCAACTAATTAACTGACCAGTCAGATGGACATGGAGCCTGCTGGCCTCCACCTCAATGTCAAATGTTTGGCAGATTTCATGTAGCCCGCTTTCAAGTGGTAGGAGTGTGACCAACCAACAGGTTCACTGCTGATTGGTGCAAATGGTTGCTATAGAAACGTTGACTCAGACCGACTCGGACCAATCACTACTTACTGTTAACGTCTGGCTCCAAAATGTCAGCATCCAAATTGCAAAAAAAAGCGACTGAATTGACTTCATTTGGTTGAAGCCGGAATTAAACTATTTTCTATGGACGACATCACACTCATTCAGTCTTTATCTGTCGATGTTTTCAAATTCAAAATGTGGGTGTGGCTAATCATAAATGTTTGATACTGCATATTTTGATTGGGACCATAAATAAATCAACAATGTCTGTGTGTGTTTAGGTTTAGCAGAATGTCAGCATAAATGTTGCCAATACTTAAAATAAGGTAATGGTTGCTTCTGGGACTTTTTGCAAAAATAGTATGACAGCTGTGACCAACCAACCCAAATTGAACCAAATTCATTTACTTTCACCACCAAACTTCAGGTTGTGCATGATGGAAACAGATGGAAACCAAATTTGGTTCTTGATTGCCAATGAGGTAAAATTTCTCTAAATAAGTGTCGTATACACCAATGGGACCTGTTTGGCTGTTTGCACGGTAATCTGTGTTGTCTTGCAAGAAAATGCTCAGCTATTATTGTCTGAAAATAAGAAGACTTTTGACTTTTCTCTGGCATTATTTTTATGTGCCCATTTTACATGTTGCCACAACAAAACAATTTGGAAGGTGACATGGCATTTAGGTTTTTTTTCAGCACACCCTGTCTAGATTATAACTGTAACAAGGTCCAAACCCACAATTGACTGGTTGTGGAACCAGTTCAGGACACGTACCTCAGTCTGGGGGACTTGGGTAAAAGAAATAACTCATTTTTTTAATACCTAAAAGTGCAGTTTACCTAGCCTTTTTTCTGAGCTCCAGAATAAACATAATTATGGATTAATTCATATTTAACAAAACCAAGACGATATGCAGAGATCTGAGCTTGTCACTCCTGACCTAAAGTTGGACCTGAGCTAACAGAGAGGTTCCTGTGGAGGTTGGGGTTTTGGCTGTGCCGGTTTCTGCTCCTTACAGAGGAAAACGATGTATCACAGCCTGGGACTTTACATTTGTGGAGAAGTCGAAGATGGACAGTCTTGTAATGGGCCCTGAAAGTGCCCTTGTTGCTGTAGACTTTTTGGCAAACGTGGCACGTAATTGGAGATCCAGTCACACCTCCCTGAAATCCACTTTGTCCTCCCCCACCACAACCAAGGTTCCTCTCTCCACTAAGTTCATCATCATAGTGCCTCACCTCACTATTTCCATCGCAGCTTTCATCACTGTCCTCCATGGGGATAACCTCTTCATCCTCTTCTGGTCCTTCTCCCTCCTCACTACCGACTCCATCCGAATCCCAGGACAGCGGAGCACTGCTGCCAATACAAGGTGGAGCAGCAGCAGAGGTGCTCAGATCCAGGACTGCTCCATCATCAGCAGTCGTGTTTCTTTCTCCTCTCCCCAATTCCCCCACCTCTTCTTTAGGAGACAACTCTGGGTTTTGTGCAGCAGACATCTTGCTCATTGGGAACACTAAACCCATGCGGTTGTGCCCCCTAAAGATGACAGACGTCTGACTAGAGGGGTCCCGGAGAAGATCTCTGTCTCGTTGTTCTAGGTCAATAGACTCTCTGTTTCTACAAAATGATGAAGATAAGTGAAGGGAGCTGGCTGGACTTGAGTCCTTGGTCAGCAGCTTGTGGTGAAGGTTCAAATTTGCACTGTGTCTGCAGACAAAGAAATCCGTAAAAACAGTTAGTCCTCACAGTAGAGAAATCAAGTTCTTTCTATAACTACAAGGATGTTTTTTTTTTCCTTTTGTCAGACAAATGAAAGATAAGATGGAATTTACATTGACACATCTCAACCACTGGCCTACAGTCTTTTTTTGAAGGTTTTGCAGGAGTATACTTAGACATCTGCTTGGGATATTTTTCTTTGGACCACAACCAGATAGAAGTGTTGTTGCTCAGATATCATGTATCTGACATGTTGTCCAACAGACCATGTATGAGGTAAGATAGCTGTCAAAAAGAAACGTATTCGTAAAGAAAAGTTGTATTCATAAAGAAAAAAATGTGCACAAATTTATATCTTATGCACAACTTTGCAGAAAAATTATGAATACAACCTTTAGTTTTACGTTTCACATATCAATAAAATTCCTTAAAGTTCAAGTTCATTTTATTTTAATTAAAAAAACTTCACGCAAGACAAGCAGGAGTCATATTCACAACAAAGACAAATCCTATTCAAAACAGACATGTGAAACGTAAAACTAAAGGTTGTATACATAATTTTTCTGCAAAGTTGTGCACTAAATATAAATTTGTCCACAACTTTGTATTCATGAATACAGCTTTTTCTTTAGGAATAAGTTTCTTTTTTACAGCAATCTTACACCATAACCATGCCCATCATTAACAGTAGGGCTAGGTATCACCAATAATTTCCAGAATCAAATCAATTTAATTTACCAGAGCCTGAATTTACACGGTTTACACATATAGACATATCTGTATAGAAATACAATAATAATCTATATATGTTTAGAAGCTGTTCATATTAATGTGATACAGTTCAAATACTGTAAACTTTATTAGTGAAATAATAAACCAGTGAGATTGTTAACACCATACAGTGTTACATGGTTTCTCAAACGGAGAAGCTCGAACAAAGATGTGCAGATCATAAGCATTGTAAAGGCTCTAAACTGGCTCCTATTACAAACATAAATGTTTTCCTCTCCTGAAGGATGTTTCAGTTTGGCCATTAGGTGGAGCTCGTACGATAGCCTCACAATTTATTCCAGAAAATTTGAGCACAAAATAGTGGATACTTAAAAATGTTTCCTTGAGAGTTTTGAAAACTCATGCTTGTGAGTATTTAAAGTTGTTCATTTAGTCATAAATGTATGTTTAGGTCGACCGAGCGTTAGGATTAGCTGGTTCCATGGGAAATTCATTATATGTTAGCATCAAGCAAGTGGACTTTGGCTTTACTGCTATAATGCTTTAGGTCATTGGAAAAGGAAAGGCACAAAAGATCAATACACTGTATCTACTTTTGTGAATCGATTACTGATCTATTAGGCTTGGATCGATTCAAATCGATTATTCTCTGAGGAAGAGTGCAGGCCAGCAGTAGAGACATGACCAAAGAAAACCACATCTTTATCTTGGTTTGCCTGATGATAAGACCTAACAGTATGTTGTTAGTGCTCTTGCTAATTCCTTGTATCTCCAACTACTGCACAAAAGAAAACCAAGGAAAAAAGTAGAAGAATCAGGTTAGAAAAACTAAATGCTTGCTCATGTCAATGCTTCAGTTGGGACAGAAAAATCTAATCCTGACACTTAAGTGTTCATATTCACCTTCTGATCTCACAGCAGTCATTGTGTTAGGAGCTTCTCTCTCTACAGTAGCGAAAGGCAATAAGGGGCACTTTCCCATTTATTCTCCAAAAACTCTTGCCCTTGCACCTTCTGTTCAGGTGGACTCACCTAATCTAGTTGATCAGCAGAAGCTGCCCTTGGAGAACTGGGCGTCCCTACCCTAAAGCTAGTCTCTGCTCAGAGACTGGGGGATTTGTTGACAATTGTCTTAAGTCACATTTCAATTAGCACCAACTCTGACTTGGCTTGGTTTGACTAAGCACAAATTTAAGATGTTTCCACGAGGCAGCATACCTGCAGTAGTTTCAGTTTTAGTACCTCTTTGCCTGCCATTTAGGAACACTGATGGGAAAGCCGGTGGCCTGGGCTCTGTCTCGTTGTCGGAAACACTGGGAGAAAGTGCTCGCCTTTTTCCTATTTTGCTACGAGCTTGCATTCGTTTAAAGTGGTGCTCAAGTGTAATAAGAAAAAAAGACGGTGTAGTATTATAACAATTGGAGGTGATACGAGTCAAACAGCTAATGGGAAGGCCAGACAAGCACCTTTATTGTGCCATATTCAAGTATTGTAAAATAAGACTGCTCTACTTGAGAGATTTTCCTGCTCAGATCAGAAGTTATATGACTCCAGACCTCTCCAACATCTTACCTGTCTCTACTTCTGCGTGAGGGGAAGGTAGCATTGCACCCATCCACTGTGCATGTGTGCATGTCCTTGAGATGGGCGTTCTGGTAGTGCATCTTGATGCTTAACTGGTCTTTAAAGTTCTTGTTGCAGATTTCACAGTGGTGTGGCAGGGTCAAGTCAGCCTCTGGGTCATGGCGGGACATACTCAAATCCCTGTAGTCACATTTATCAAGCCCTCCACGATCTATGAATTGGAGACCAACCCCTTTAGTCAACCTGTAATCTTCCTCATCACCTCTGAGGTCAGAGATTTTTTCAGGTCCACGTGGTGAGTTTGCATTCTCTTTACTTGTTCTTTCTTCACTACCATTGGATTCTTGAGAAAGTAAGTTGTCACAGTGATTTTCCATCAGCCTGTTTTCAAAGGTAGAGGATAACAGGTTTGCTTCAGCTTGCCTCTTCTCATTATCTTTCTTATCAGTTAAGTTCCGGTCTAAAGTTTGGTCCATCATGTGTTTTTCCATTTGCTTTTCCTCTCCCGATTGTTCTGTACTCATGTGCTCCTCTGGTGACCTATGCTTGACCTTGTCCTGTGAAGGGAGCTCATCTTCAGAACTGCTTTCCTTATCCATCTGCTCGTCTTGTTCTATGGTCTCTTTCTCAATTTTAATTGGCATGCTGGACTTCCGAGACTTTTTCTTTGGTATGGGGTCTGCCAGGCAAGCTTCAGGTGCTGTTACTGTTTTGACTGGTACAGAGGAGGACAACAGAGGGAGTGATGGTAAGGTTCCTGGGGTGTTAGCAAGTTCTGCTGGTGTCACAAGGCTTCGGTAGAAAGGTAAGACCGGTTGTACAGTTTTTAAGTTGGGGAAGAGGATTCCACTCTGGCCCATGCTGGGGAACGTGCTGCTGTGCAGCTTGGGGCCAGGGTCTGCATTGCTCACCATGTAGCTAGGGGCTGATTTATGACTTTCTGAAGAGCAAATGGAGAAGGAGCTGCTGTACTCGGTCCTCTTTTCTCCTTGAGAGCTCTCATCAGTGGACAAGTTGCCCCGCAGGTCTTTGTCTCGATTGTTTCGGTTCATAGGCATGTGGAGACGAGGATTGGGGTTGGCGCTGTGGCGGTTGCGACTGCGCAGCGAGCTGAAAACCATATTGCAGCCCTCAATGGTGCACTTGTGCTTAATCTTAAGGTGGACAGCATTGTAGTGGATTTTCAGTGTGCCTTTATCATAAAAAGTTTTCTCACAAGCATTGCAGAACACGCGGCCCTTCTTCAGAGATCCTCCACCTGATGAGGCCCCGCCTCCTCCACCCCCGTTCCTGTCCAAAGAGCGAAGTTTTACTTCAGGTGACATCTGCATAATATCAGAGCTCATGGATGGCGTGCACGGAGTGGAAGGTCCATCTGAGTAGTTGTCGCTGGCAGAGAAGTCTTCGCTCTCGATCTTTGTGGGAGGGGAGATGCCTTCAGTCAGCTTCTCTCCGCTTTGGTCCAAGTCAGCAGAGAAGGCGATAGAGTTGGAGCCCAGCCTGCTGTTCTCTGGGGAATGTGAAAGAGGAAGAGAGCCGTCTCTTCTGAGATCTTGATCCTCTCTTCTCTGACTCTCCATGGAAATGTCTCGTGTCTGCTGGTAATGCTGTTGCACCACCCCCGCCGGGCTGCCCAGAAACGGCGCCTGCACCGAACCTAACATCTGAAACGGAAGCATGAAGGCCATGCTGTTGATGAAGTTCTCAAAGTGGTGCATGGTGTTGCTGCCTGTCTTCTCCAGTTTGGACGTGGAGAGGTTAGCAGATGTGCGTGGTGTGTTGCGCTCAATGAAAGTACGGATGTCCGAGTTGGTGCGGGTGCTGGGAACCAGCACGGCTTGGCCCTCTTTGTCTTGCAGAGCCATGAGCTCCACAATGGATTTGGTTTCGCCAAAACGGAGGAACTGCTGCAGCGTGGCGATTTCCTCCTCAAAGGTCATGATGGCCCAGCGGTCTAGCACCTTCCCCGCTGCATCCTACACAGCACAGAAGAACACATCATGAGACGAAGACAGCAGCTGGTCTTCTCTGAGAGGAACATGCTCTGCTGGAAAGGTGGCAGCATGAAGGCATCAGGGAGAGCGTGGATGTGAGCGCGGCCTCATTAAAGCACAGCGTTTCATCTCTCAGGTCGTTTTTCTTCATTTAGATCATGTGTCGGCTCTGCCTGAGCTGAACACAACAGAGCGCACACTGCTGTTCACAAGTGCACGCAAAAATCAAGCGCAGCGGCGCACATGGCTCTTTGAAAGCCAAGCACGGCCTCATGCCATAACCGCCATTAATATTTCATCACAAAGCATACTGGCTCCATCTTACAAGAGCTAACATAAATTAGCTGAACTGGACTGCTTGATGAAGCTCTAATCGCAGGCTTGGCAGCAGCTTCAGTGGAGATCTGCAGCAAAAGACATAATATTTACAAATGTACGCAGTGAAGTCTGGAGACTTCCCTGAGCAACAAGTATGTGTCGGGGGGGTTGGCGGCTTTGGTCGCTACATCACACCCCTACTCTCGCCCCCCATCTTCCTCAGAAATTCTCTCAGTCCTGCTTTCAGAGTTTCTCAGGTGTCCTGCAAGTCCATGTTTAATAAAACAGACATGCTCATGTTTTAGTCATGTGCTGCCAGTTGGAGGTGTTGCAGCTCATCGTCTGCGATCTACGCGCCGCCAACTATTTCACAGATCCAGCTCCTGTTTTCCTGTTTTTATCCAAACGTCTGTGACCTTCAGCTTCAGGCTGCTCCCATTCAAACCAGCAAGTCTGCTCTAAAGAGACAGAACGCTCTTCATCACTCCATAAAGTCAAAAGAGGAAGTGTCAAGCTTTATCTGAGCTCCTGCAGAGGATCAAAGACGCACCAATGAGTTTTTATTTACCAGAAATAAATCAAAGCGGAAAAATTGAGTCAAATTAGTATCAGATTGTAGGTTTGAAAGAAGTATTGAAACAAAAAAAGTCATTAAAAAAGAGGGATTTTAAGCTTAAAAGAAATATTGAAAATTTGAAAATAAATGATAAATTTGACAAACACTTATATCAAACTTAAAAGAAGTCCTGAAAATGTGAAATTAATTAATGGTATATTTCAGACTTAAATAAAGCTAAAAACCTAAAACTGTTACCATCTGAAAAATAATGTTTATTAGTTTCAGCTGCAGTTTTTCTGTTTTCAATTTTAATTATTTTGTTTCTCCTTTGTTTTCAGCCCTCGTTTTTCAGACTTTTCATTTTTCCTCGTTGATCCTAATTTTATGTGAAAACAGGGCTTTGAGACCGTTGGCTTGCAGGACACGGCTGACATTGCATGACAGATCTTTTTTAATTTAGTAAAAGTTTTATGTTCATAGTGTTTTTTTTCCAATGTACAACTTTCTTTAAAATTGTCAAATTACCAAATTTGAAATCTTTTTTTATTTACAGTCTGTTTTTTCCTTCACTTTAAACTGATCCATGTGAAAACCTCTCCTACCTTTTAAAAAAGGTATTTTCAAAATAAAACCAGGACTTAGTTGGGTTTTTGGTTTTAAAATATTCAACTTTATCCAGTTTAAATACAGTTTTTTCCTCATGGGGATTAAAAACAAAAAGAAAATTTTCACTAAAGTTTAGAGTTCAGTTTACAGATTCCTGAACTTTTATGTAATTCAAATAATTTTGATCAAATAGAAAACTATTTTTTCTTTGAAGAAATTGTTTTCCTTTATTTTTAAAGTCAATCAGCGGTGTAGAAGTGATAATTACAGGAGAAAACTGTCCTCCATCCAATCACAGATCTGCCTCGGCTGATTGCTGAACCGAACCGCCGTCGCCTCACAAGCGCTCCCCCAAAGGTGTGTCAGAATACTTCACCTCATGCATTTTCTCTGTATTTTTTTATGTGATCAATAAAGTCATGATGGCATACACACAGGTAACAACAGTAAAAAGTTATATTCAGTCATGTGATAATGGAAGCATTCTTTGAAAACGTGGGGGGATTACTGCATTGTTACTTCTCCATGGGACATTAAGAAATACTTGAATTTACACAAAAACCATAAACATGTTCAGAAACAGATTCTAAGTTGTATTGTCTTCATGCTTTCATACAACGTCCCCCGAGTGACTGAATATAGGAGTAAATTAATGACTGATTGACTGAACAATGGAGGGGCTGAAGGGCTGAACGAAGGAGGGGCCGGACGACAAAAGGTTGAACGACGGAGGGGCCTAACAACAAAGGGCAGAACGACAGAGGGGCCTAACAACAAAGGGGCGAACGACGGGGGGGCCTAACAACAAAGGGCCGAATGACAGAGGGGCCTAACAACAAAGGGGCGAACGACGGAGGGGCCTAACAACAAAGGGGCGAACGACGGAGGGGCCTAACAACAAAGGGCTGAATGAAGGAGGGGGCCGGACGACAAAAGGTTGAACGACGGAGGGGGCCTAACAACAAAGGGCAGAACGACAGAGGGGCCTAACAACAAAGGGGCGAACGACGGAGGGGCCTAACAATAAAGGGGCGAACGACGGAGGGGGCCTAACAACAAAGGGCCGAACAACGGGGGGGCCTAACAACAAAGGGGCGAACAACGGGGGGGCCTAACAACAAAGAGCCGAATGACAGAGGGGCCTAACGGCAAAGGGCCGAACGACAGAGGGGCCTAACGGCAAAGGGCCGAACGACGGAGGGGCCTAACAACACAGGGCCGAACTAGGAGGGGCCTAACAACAACGGGCCGAACGATGGAGGGGCCTAACAACAAAGGGCCGAACGAAGGTGGGACCTAACAACAAAGGGCCGAACAATGGAGGGACCTAACAACAAAGCGCCAGACGACGGAGGAGCTGAACATTGGAGAGGCTGAATGACGAAAGGCCGAACAACGTAATGGCCGAACAACGAAGGTGCTGAACGTCGTAGGGGCCGAACGACAGAGCGACCAAATGGAGGAGAGACTGATTGTTGGAGCCAACGAATGACCAAATGACGGAGCTATTGAATCACGTAGTGACCAAACAACTGAGTAAATGAATGAAAAAGTAAATGGATGACAGAGCAACTAAATGACTGAGTGACCGCATGCTGGAAAGACCAAATGATCTGGAGCGACCGATTGAGTGAGCGGCCGATTGACCGAGCAACCAAATGTCAGAAAAAAATGAACAGTGGAGCGACGGAATGACAGAGGAATCAAATGAAGGAGTCAAAGAATGACAGAGCGACCGACTGATGGAGGGACTGAACAATCCAGAACATGTTGCTAAAGGAAAAACAGGAAATTTCTCTCAGAACTTGAGCTGAGGTGAAACTGCGACTTTACATGTAATCATCTTTCTAAACGTGTATCAGAATGCAAACATTGTTTTTTTCATTTCTGCAACGTTTCTTTGATTTGCTTGTTTTCTCCAGAGCTGCTCACCTGGAGCACGTATCCCCGGATGTAGTCCTGCAGAGTCCAGTCCAGGGCATTTAGGATCTGGATCACCTCCTCCTGCTTCAGCACGGAAAACAGGCGGTCCAGCAGGATCTTCAGGCGGATTGGGATTGCCTGCGTACCGTACAGCATCAGGCTGCAGATGTCGAACACCACATTGGAGTGCACGATCTCCACCTGGCTGCTGTGGTACAGGTGGTGCACCTTCAGTTTGCTCAGAGCTGTAAGTTAGAGTTCAGAGGGTTAAATTTAACTCAAATGTTTCCTGTCAAAAGAAGTAAAAGACTGAAGTTTAAAGTAAAATTATAAGTTTGGAAAAAAGCAAAAACAGCAATATGATGAGGTTCATGGATAAAATATTCTTGTGTTTTAGAAACTCTACAGTAGCAGATCAAAAATGAGGAAATTAAATGATTAAATGGAGAAAATACTGAGAAGAATTCCTGCAATGAAGCTGAAAATAAAATAATAAAATCAAAGTTGATAACATTTTACGCTCATCCATCTCCATTAAAATTCTCACATTTTAGAGCAAAGATGTGACATTATTGTTTTCTAGATTTGATCAAAGCTTCATTTTTAAAAACCACATCAGAAGTTTTAGCTTTTATTCCAGAGAAAAATCTGGAAGTTGAAGCTGAAATGTAGTTTCCACTTCCAGAGAGATTTTTCTCTGCTCAGTTTCCAGTCTCACATTCATGATAAAGTGTAGCTTAAAAGTTAGTAATTCTTGGTGTGATGTCTGGTGTTGTCAGAGTCGGCCAGGAGCCCTCACCATGAGCCACCCAGCCATGCTTGCAGTTCTCGCACTGCCTCCTCTTCAGCTTCCCAGGTTTGAAGCCGTCACAGTTACAACTCCCCAACGTGCAGCAGATCACCTGTAAGGTTAGAAATGGAATAAATGACCATCAGTCATGAATAAGAAACTCACTTTTCAAAGGATTTATTGAAAGAAATGAGGTCAGCTAGCAACCCCATCACTCAAATTTGGCAAAGGTTGCAGAATGATGGTTAAACTAATGCTCATCTTGAAAAGCATCGGTCCAGTCTGAGAGGTTTTTAAGGTCCCGGACAAACCCCCACCATCTGTAAAAGCAATAGAATGATTGCTGATGATCTCCCTTTTCCCGTTTTCTCCAACCTGATGACAGGGGGAAATCTCCCCACGCTCCACCCCCACCCATGATGCTTTCAGACGCACACCGTCTACCATAAAAGTGGGATTAGAAAAACATGGAACGATTTGATGAAGACAGGCAGAAGAACGCCTGCAGAAGACCCCTTTTCATGTTTGTTCTGGTGAAAGATCGGCTCCCACAGCTGTGGCTGTGTTGAACCTCGGGTCAGCCCTGGTTTCACTTGTGTGTTTGCAAAATAATTTTTTAGAGTAATTTGAAGATGCACAGCAAAAACACAGAGACCTTTTGTCATGTCAGCACACCAAATGTAGAGACAAGTCTGCAGAAATGTCCTTTTCAGCGAGAGAGTGAGAACCAGCACTGATAAAACCTCTTTATTTACCCTTTTTCATCATCTTTATGCTTATTTGTTTTTACACCGTTCTTATTCTTCATTTGAGTGTTCGCCTAACTCAACTAAAAACCCTCATATCGCATTTCTCTGCACGTGAACTGCATGTAAATGGTTACAGGAATGGAGGATTTTAGGAAGGAAGTTTCCAGAAACTTAAAGCAACATTTAGTTGCATCAAATCTGAAGCTCAGTTTGGTTTATTTTTACTAGCGTGTCAATTTCAGAAATGAACCAGCAGAGTTTGGAGAAATGAGAAGTTCTCTGAAAGGATTCTCGCGCGCTCTGCCTGGGAGGAAAAGGCCGGATCGTCATCAGATTCTGATCAAAGCTGCTGTTGTTGGTGGTTCTAGCTGAAACCTTGGGGTGGCTGTGCAGCGCCTCCCCTTGCATCTATAATGCATGATCAGTGGGGTTTTAGCAGACATGAGCAGCATGCTTAGCTGGAGCTCCGCTGCTCTCTGCAGACGAGGAGGAGGAGGAGGAGGAGGAAGGTGCAGCTGGACAGGCAGGTCTCCTCCTCCTCCTCGATTAGTCCCTGGCTTCAGGCTGCGCTCGTCCTTGTAATCCGGGATCAGGCTGTTTGGCCTCGCGGCGACTCCTCGTCATTAAAGCGAATAAAGTGAGCAGAGATGAAGGTGGCGGCAGCTTTCTGGCCCTGGATGGCAGCGGTAACCTTGGGTCCTGTGACAGGAGAGGAGCATCCCTCAAAGACATAATCCCATCACCGCAGACCCAACACGGCCCAATTAGTCTAATCCCACCCCCTCCACTGCTCCACAGTTCTGCTCTGATCCAAGCAGCATCTTATTTATCAGCATTTATCTTCATTAGAGATTGGTTCCACCAGTTCCTGAGAAGAGGACGGAAGCAGCTCCGAGCTGCGCCGCGGCCCGGCTGCATTTCTGCCTTGTTGTCACAACAAAGCTGCGGCTTTTCGCGCACGCCCAGAACCGGGAAGAGACTGATGCACAAATGATGGAAGTCTGTCTACAGGAGCCAAGCGTCAAGCCCCAGCATGCACCTGGCACCCAGCTCACTTAGTCCACTTAGAGGACGTTCTTCCACCTACAGGGAATCTGAACCAGAAAGGGTGGCCACGCCCACAAGTCGTTCCCACCAAACACATCTCTGACAGAAAAAAAAGACGATTTATTGTTGGAAAAGTTCAATAATCGTAGAAAGGTAATTAACCTGAGCTTCCAAAAGACTAACAACAGATTCATTCAGCGTCACTTTTCTGTCACGTACATGATAGTCAACAACGTGGACGGGTTTTAGTGCGGAGCCAAAAAGTGTCTGCCAATCAGAGAAGCTGGGAGAAGTTAAACTCTCAGAACAACACCATGGAAAAATGCTCAAGCGCCGAGGACACTCCCTCAACGCTACAAGATTCTCATCAGTCTGTGACAGAGACTCCAGCTCATCAAAGAATCACACAGGACCATGACATCACAGTGACATCACACAGAGGGCTGTGGCTGAAGCCATGCCTCTTTGCAGCATCAAAAACTTTGATTTTCTCGGTGCACATTTTCCCTCTTGGTGTTTTTACATCGTTTTTGTTTGTAACCTTCCCAAGGCCTGGCAGTTCGCTGTTGAAAGGCATCATGGGAGATGGATGCCCTTCTGTGGCTCAGTGTGGCTGAGGTTCAGGCCGTCATGACAGTTCTCAGCATTTCTGGATCATCGTTGGGTTGCGGTCCGGCTCAAGATGGCGCTCTTCGCTCAGATTCATCTCTTTACCTCATTTTCTAATTCTTCTAAATATCATTTTCTATATAACCTGAAGGTTCATAAAAATCTTCAGGGTTAAACTCAGCGAATTCGAAAACGTCCAAGAGTGTAAACGTGAATAAATATAATAGAATCTGGTTTTACTGAAGCGTTTCTGACGTTTCCAACAGAAACAAAGTCTTTTGCTAAAGGTGACATATTGCTTCCTGAATATTTGCAGAGTTTAACTTTACAAAAACAAAACAGGATCAAGATGTTTAGATACTTGAGCCAAAAAAAACAAAGATCAAAAATATTCAGTCAGTTTAGAGATCCTCTTCAGCTGCTCTGTGATCAAACCACGCCGAAGCAGAAGATTTTCACATCGCTGTTAATCAGGAAGTCCAGGACCATTTGTTCACGTGTTACAACCAAACATTTTAGAAACTGGAGTCTGACGGCAGACAGACGCTGTGACTTTGTGAAAAACATCCCTAAAACAGAGCGGAAGGATTCGGACCTGAACTGTGATCGCTGTGAAAACGCCTCAGGTTTGTCTAAAAAAATCCGTTTCCACTCAGAAAACATTATGTAGAAAACAACTGTAGTTTACAAAAAGGTGTGGGTAACGTTTCTAAGCAACATTTTTGAAGGTCAATTAAAACATATTTTTTTCAAAATAAGAGCTCAAATGTGTGCTGACATCTGAGTGATGCGTGTCTTTAAAGATCAACCTGAGTGGAAAAAAAACTGATTTTTAAAATCAATTTAATAATGTCCTAACCTTTAAATTAGGATTTTATTTAAAAAAAATCAACATGTTCCTATTATTTCATATTTTATTAAATGAGGTTAAAAAGACATAAACATATATTTGTAAATAGTAATGTTTAAAAGCCAAAAGCACATTTTAATATGTTAGCTAAAGCACGTCTTTTTTTTTTTATTTGAAACCCCTAATAAAATGTGTAAATGAAAATGTGTTTTTATCAAATCTAATACTAAATATTTTGATAAGATTTTTTTCCAAATCCTGAAATTTGAAGATTCTTTTTGCTAAATAAACTCATATTTTTTTACAATTGAAAAAATGAATTAATCTAAAAAACTAACAGAAAAGAAGATAAAAAAAACTGGAATCAGTGTAATATCAGAGGCGGCAGAGGATCTTTAAACGTTTGGGATTGCAGGATTGTTTGTGTGCTGTTGTGTGTGCTGATGTGCATGTGTGCGGAGCAGCAGAAAATCTGCTCGTTGTTGGAAAAGAATTCACATTTTAAAAAATGAACAAAGACTCTGAGAGAAAACCTGAAGTCAGCGGAGACGAGCCGAACGGAGAATCTGACGGCTGACAAATGAGGCCTGCTGGGGCCGCGGCGAGCACACACGTGTGCAGGGGGTGAAGGCTGGGAGCCGGCGGGCCACATCACCGCTGGAAGAGCTGCTCAGGGGGGCACGCTCCTCCTCAAAGAAACGAAACGTTACCACATCCAAACGCTTGATAAAATCTTCATTCCAGAGCTCTTCATGTGATGAAGACAAGGAAGGAGGAAGAAATTAAATGTCATCATTTGCGGTGAGATGAGGGCGCTTTCTCCTCCCGTAGAGAAAATGAGCTGAAAGAATTTTCCTCTGGGTTCAGAACCTTCTGGACCTTCAGGTGGAAGGGGGTTGTAATTCTGGGCTCAGTGGAGCTGCTGGAAGCCTCCAATGAGAGCAGACATACCTGGTCCTCATGACCCGCACCAGGAGCGCCACCTTGAGTCCAAATGGGCCATCGTGGTGTTGCTGTCCTGCATCTGGACCGACACATCCAGAAGACTTTGACCTTCAGAGATCTTTCAGTCTGTTCTTCAGACTCGAAGCGTTTGCTCCGCACCACTCAAACTCCCTCCAGTAACACTAAGTCTGCGCAGGACAACACGTTCTATTGGACCGGCTCAACGGCCAAGCAGTGCAGTGTTCATCCTGAATCTGGTGGGTTCGATCCCACAGTCGGATCGCACCAGGACCGATACATCAGAATCAGGGGTCAAACCCCCCAACGGTTCCTCTGTCTGCTGCTCCCCCAGGGCCGGGGGATACATTTCACAGACGCGACACGAACCAGACTCATGCACCGCTGGTATGTTCCCCGTGCAGCTGAGAACATGCCTGTCTTCTATGAACGTTTACCAGAACCAGCCCCTCCACGCTCAACCAGCACCTGAGCTGACGGCAGAAGCAGCTGCAGCGCGACAGCCGTGAGTCCAGCCCTCTCCCTGTATGCTTGAAGAACGTTTCCTGAAGGGACTTTAGGCCACAAAAGGATCAGAGACGATCCGTTTGTGAGGGAAATATCCGATTTTACCAATGCAGTTCCTAAAGCAAATATTGTTCCAATCTTTGTCGTCTGAGTATTTTGGAGGCATGCTTTAATGAAATGTTCCTCCTCAGAAACACAAACACTGAAGTGACGCAACAAGCAGACAAAGCACACGATCGTTCCAGAAGGGTGGCATTAAAACGGGAGCCACTGTTTAATGACATTCCAACAGGCTGAGACTGACTGACTGGATGAATACGGCCCGGGAAGGAACTACACATGATGGTTTTTAATCGACGCTTAAATGAATGAAACTTGTCAGTAATGCCAAAAAACCAACGTAGAAATGTTTTTAAAAAAAAACCTAATTATGGAACAAAACGTTTTCCAACAATTCAAATGAAATACGCTAAAACAGCAATAAAAGAAAGAAGCAGAAAAGTAAAGTAAAAATCTACTGAAAAACTGCAAAACCAGAAAAGTTTCTTGTGTTTCAGGAAGATTTCAGGAAGTTCAGATCATTTTAAACACTTTCAGAAACTGGACTTCCTGGTTTTAATACAAATTTAAGCTCGTGTGAGTTTTTTGGAAACGGTTTTCAGATAAAAACAGAAGAGCGTCTGCCGTTATCCTTTAGAAAGAAGCGTTTTCTTTTCTTGAAGGACTTTTCTAAGAAGAAGTGAGCACAAGAGTCTCTTCTCTCCTAGAAGAAGCTCCTGGAGTCTTACCTCAGCCATTGTCATCTACTCAGATGTTTGCAGTGATGCTGTGGAGTTGGCCATTCTCTGGAGATCCCACAAAGCAACTCTGTTCAACTCACACTGCCGCTAAAGAGCCATGAGTCCCGGAGAACGACGGCGAGGCTCTGCTTTTGTCTGCGCCGCTGCTCAGCCGCTGCTCAGCCGCTGCTCAGCTGCTGCGATGCTCCTCCACTGCGAGGCAGAGAGCTGAAACCGGGCACCGGTGATCGGAATGAGATCCTCCCACTCGGCTTTCTCACCTCAGGAGTCGCCTCCCCAACGCGCACGCACAAGAAGCATGCATGGACGCACACGTGCACGCCCCGGAGTCACAGGGCAGTCCCCTCACAGCTGGCTGGAAGAGGGCATGACACTCATCTTTCACAGAGATTTGATCAAAAGGAATCACAAAGGCTGCAGGCTCTCCTGATGCACTCAGGGGAGACTCTCCCTTTTCTCCCCCCGCTTGAGTAAATCAGCGCCGGGCCTCTCCGTGCACAGCCCTGAATGTGCGCCTGGATTCACCTTAACACGGCGCCGCGAACAGCCTCCATAACAAGTCATGCCTTGTGCCGTCAGGAATGTGTGAGTGTCTCAGGAAGAGGGGGACTTCACACGTTTAACAACTGCATCTGAAGGATCCCAGCAAATCCAGGTCCACAATCCAGACTCCCAATCCCTGATCTGAAGCCAGGATATTGGCCTGAGGACGGTTCCGTGTTTGGATCAGATGACGAGAAAAACACAACAAGAAAAATAATATGAAGTCAAACAAAATGTGACAAAAAAGTTCAAACGACCAGCAAACACCGGAAAAGGTTTCAAAAGAAGGCGCTATTTAAATAGATACATATTTTTTAACGATGATGACGCCGCTTTTAGCCAAAATCTAAACCCTGTGGTTTTCTAGGACATAGTTTCTGCAGAGCAGCAGGAGTTCATCAGAAATTTACCTCTGAGTTGTGGGCGGGGCTTTCGGTGAGGCTCTACCCCTGCAAACAGCAGAGCAGGGAACCGGTGGCCCCGCCCAGCATAATTTCTACGTCACAAATGCCATCTTTGTTCAACTGCATTTTGTTTGTCTGCTCCTGACTCAACCGTCTAAAGATATTTTAATCGGAGTTTTCTTTAAATATGTCCTCCTTCATCAGAAAAATGCCAGAAGATGTTCAAAATACTAAAAACGCCATTTTCATCAGAGCAGATCTTCAGCTTCTGGTAAAAGTGAAAAGCAGCAGAAAAGTGCCGTCAGTCAGTCTAACTATTTACTCAGAGAGCGGCATCCGTCAGTGACCGATGAGGGTCAGGCCTATGAGCCGAGTCCTGCAGAACGGATGTGGGACGTTTCTGATGATGGCGTCAGAACCTTTCCTGCACGGTGGGAGGCAGACCAGAGAAAAGAAAGTGACTTTTTCAGGTGAAGTGAGTCCTGACGTGTCATTAAGGCCGTAATGACAGAGCGCCGCTCCACGCCAGCGGTGTTTTAGCGCCGACTAAGCCAACTTTAGGGGAGGTGTGTTGAGCTGCTGGAGCCCCTTCTTCTTGCAGGAGGACCGCTGACAGACGTGCAGGGCGGTGGCGTGACCTGCTCTGCGGCACATGGAGTTTATTTGCCATGGTTTCAGCTGCAGCCCTCCCCCCCCAGGGCACACATACGTCTGTGGCACTCCAGCCCAGGGAGCAGCGATCTGACAAGCGGCGCAGACCTAATCCAGGCCAGGTCTGAGGCTGTGTTTGGTATGCGCCCCCCAGGTGTGGAATAAATACAAGGCCAGTAAGCAGATCTGCTGCCTGAACATCCGCAGGGGAGCGCCGGGCTTACCGAGCCTGTACGTGCACGGCCTGATGGGATATCTTCTATCCAAATATGTAAGTCCTACATTTTGGGCTTTTGGCGCAGAAAAGCAGCTTTGATCTGCCTGCAGAGCGATGCAGCTTTAATGCGGGACGTGGAGAGCCATTAGCCGCAGTTTATCTGTTAACAGAGCTGCCTGGCAAATTTCTGATTGTCAAGTCAGGGGGTGTTACTCGCCTCCAGGTTGAGAAAGGTTTATGATTGGGGGGTGGAGAAAGTGGGCGAGTAACTCCCTTTGCTCCCTAAGGCGCCTCTGAGCAAGGCACCGAGTAGAAAATGAGATTATTTAAGACAAATGTTGGGCGCTAAACAGGCGCTCAGCAAGAAGAAGTTTCCTCAGTTCAAACCAGAAATGAAAGCTCTGAACTTTTCATTTAAAAACCTTCCCATGGTGGACCCCTCCAGCATTCCCATCCCCCTGCTCGTCTGCCTGGGAGCTAAGGTAAGGCAGACCAAACCTACCTGTTCCAACCTGCTGTGTAATTAGTGGATTAGCAGATGCTTATGTGGCTAAAATCATCAGAGCTTTGCTCCTGACAAGAAAAAAGACAGAAATGAGAGGAGAGGACATCACTGAAGATCAGTGGGAAGCTTCTGGGTTTTCATTAAAAACACGACAAAAAAAAGATTTCACAAGAGAAGGACAAGAATGACAACAATCATCAGTATGACGCGGTTTTAGTAAATCAGCTGATAAATATGGAGACGGACAGAAGGATCTTCAAATGGAAACCACAATAAAAAGAGAAGTGACAGGTCAGAAACGGCGTTAGAAAGGGCTTAAAAGAAACAAATGGACGCTAAACAAGGTAAATTACCTGTAGCCAGTGGCAAAGTAATCAATAAAAAACATTTGAGGCAATTCATTTCAATCTGGTTCTTTAAATCCCTAAACTCAAATACTGTGAGATTATTTATCTATTATTAATGAGATTATCTTGAACTGGGATTAATATGTTAAACACCAAAGAAAACACACAAATACTGAAGTTCACATTTATAAAGTCCATCTCATCGAAGTGCAGACAGTGAAGCTATCTGGTCTGCAGGTTTGATTCCCTCTTTGCCCGTCCATGAGTTGGGCAAGGCACATGAACGCCACATTGCTCCTGGTGGTTACAGGTTGGCGCCATCAGTGTGTGAAAGTGTGTTTGTGTGTGAATGGGACTGTGACTGCAAAGCGCTTTGGGCCGTTCTGGATCGGCCGTGGAAGGATAGGCCGTTTATTATCCTATAGTATCTTAAAGCCGGTGCTTCATGGTTGTTGAGCTGATAAAAAAACTCTTCTTCTGATACTCTGAACAAAACCTGTGGTTTCATCTGTTTTAATCAGGCATGTAATGATTCACTAAAGCAACAATTCAGTTATCATTTTGGTTCATTCTGAATAATCCGATTGGATCAGATTCTCTGATCTAAAATGGATCAGAACATGTTTCTCCAAAACAGCGAGACTCAGAGATAAATTCCTGCTACTGAACAGTGAAGTTGTCCAGATTCTTGTATTTCTTCAAGTGTAAATAAATATGTGTACAAACAAACAAGTAAACAAGAATGAATGTCAAATCCATTCACATTTGAGTTTGATAAAGTTCATTCCACTTTTGTTTTTCCACATCAGAATAATCCAAAGGAACATTATTAGAACATTCTAGAACACTGTATGATCACATGACTTTGTAAATTCAAAGTGTTTCCACACACTGGACTGGAATGATGGTTGATCAGTTTTACTGCATCACATGCGTTGTTCTGGGATAGGATTTTATAGTAAAGTCGACCATGTCTCAGTCCATGTGGTGTTTACCAAGATCCATTCTATTATTGATTTATCTCATCTTTAATTGATTTCCTAATGGTTTAGGTCGAATAGATTCTGCATCAGACAGATCGAACTGGTTGGATTGTTGAAATAACATAGATTCATTGATTAATCGTTACGCCGCTAGTTTTAATTGATCTGAAATTAAATCCATCCTGATCACAGTCACAGGGTCAAAACACTGATCTCCAGTTTAACACAGAAAAGGAAAAACGTGTGTTTTTACATCTGTTAGTATACATGCATGTGTGTTGGTGTCCCTCAGTGCAGCTGATGGTAAAACTATTCTCAGCCTGTGTCTCTGCAGAGACTCTGTACCAGCCTCCGGCTGCCGCGGCATTAACTTCTCCTGCTGTTTAAGACATATTTAATGTAAACATGACCGTCAATAAATCAGTGCATGACAGGAAGAGGACAGAGTTACATGGAATGATAGAGTTGCTTTTTGTTTTAGTTACAAAAATCAATTTTGGTTCCATTTTCATCAAATGATCAAAAAAATCTAAAATTCCTTCTTTAAAATTCATTTAAATAAATCTATTGTGTTTTGTTTTGTTTTTTTTAAAGATCTCAGACTTTTCATAGAAAATCGGTTAGGAGCAGATGAAACGTGGCATACTACAATAGCTCCAGCTACATCAAAAAGGTAGAACACAGTGTAGTATGAGCTGGTGTTTTTTAACAGCAATGCAAACAGCTTAAAGTGCCATTTTGATCATGTACATTTATTTTCAGTGTTGCCAGTGGTCTTTTATTTAGGATGATGCTGCTTTTAGCCAAAATAGAGAAAACTATGTTGTTTTCTTGGACATAGTTTCTGCAGAGTGGTAGGAGTTTATTAGAGCTCACACCCCCAATCTAACATTAGCAGGGCAACAAAAATGGCGAGCAATATCAGGGCTCTCTATCCATACAGTTTTGATCCAGATTCCAGACAAGGAAAATGAAGACGTTCATGGAACTGTTTGTCTGCGAGTGGATGCATCAGAACGGGGTGGAGCAGGGAGCTTGTGGCCCCGCCCAGTGTATTTTCTACGTCACAAATGCAATCTTTTTTAAACAACATTTTTTAGTCTGCTTCTGTTTCAGAGCAATTTGAATAGAAAAATACTTAGAAAGACAGTTTTATCTGAATTTTCTTTATCTTTGTCCTCCATCATCAGAAAAATGCTACAAGAACATATTAAAAACACTAAAAGCGGTAGTAAAATGAGTGGGTCTTCAGTCCTGTGCAGGGGCAGGGCAGCGCAGTAGTTTGGGGTTGCCATGACTGCAAGATTTGGCCAAACAACCCCTTAGTAGGCCCAAATATACAAATATTTTATACTTCTGCCTATACTTTGATCAGTTTTGACCTCTTGGGTTAATGCAGGACAATAAGTCTTCAAACTGGGTCACAGAGAGGCGGAAACATCCCAGAAGCAGCTTCTGTAGCAGGAGTGTGCTGGGAGAATCTCTGAATGATCACATGAACCCAGACATGAGACGGGATTAGCCATGCTTTTGTAGAGCTTGTTAAAATGAGTCATCCTGATCTCTGAGCATCTCTGTGTCTTCCATGCATTTGTAAATGTGATAAACACAGAGCACGCTCCATAGATCAGGCTGAAGCTCATCTGCTACTCTATTCAAACATGTTGTTTATTGAAATATTTAGCTGTTATCTTAACTTGTAGCTGTTTATCTAGACATGTTTGTTTATTAGACATATACTTGTTATTCAGCCATGTAGTTGTAGAATGAATTAAGCTCACTTTCCTTTAATAGTTCTAGTACATCACCTGTCCGTCCAGGGTTGAAGATCTCTCTACTTCATGTGGGAAACCCTGAGGTTTCTTAGTTTTTTCCCCAAAAAGAGACAGTTTTTTAATGAGTTTTTCCTCACCGTGAAGGAGGGTTTAAGGACAGAGATGTTTGTTCAGTTTAGTCTGTTTAACAACCAGCTATTGTTTACTTTTACATGCTTGACTTTTTGTTCTTACATTATACTGATGTCAGTCCAATGAGACGCTCTGGCTGTGATATTGGGCTATAGAGATAAATCTGACTTGAATTGAATTGCTGGTAGCTTCTCCTAAACTCATGAACAGATTTGGACAGTCGTGGCAACGGAGCGGCAGCTGACGCCGGTAGGGTCAGAGCAGGTGTCTAGGGCGGGTAGCCCGCTCTACCCCTGTGGACTCTCAACAGCTCCTCTTGAAGGGCCGATATCACGCAAAATCAACTTTTTGAGATTTTAAGTGTGTTATAATTTTCATTCCTCAATATAAACAACCTCAAAGCAGTATTTTGATTCGTTCATGCTTCTCTAGTGTTCTTCTATAACCCTACTCTCTGAGCACCAGCTCCTCCCAACCCACAAAAACAACTGCATCCTCACATTGTGATGGATGAAAGTGGGGAACAGCCGTTTCCAGGGAGAGTCTGCAGCGCCCACAAGGAGCAAAGGCAGAGCTTCAGAGATGGAGTTGTCTTACATCATCTTACATAACTCATATTTAATAAAAAAAATAGGCATGTCCCGATCAGGTTTTTTTGGGCCCGATACAGTCAAGTATCAACGAACAAGTCATTTGATTTTGAGTCCCAATATAATAGTAAATCATTAAAAAAATGAACACATTTATTAAACAGATTCAGGTTGTTCCACATTTTTATTTCATTAACCTTCTAGAGCAAAAATCCAGTGACGGCTGATTTGACCACAGAAATTTGAACGGGCGCTCATTTGACTGCAGTGTAAATATGGCGCCATATCTAAACTCACTTGTACATATTTTCTTTAGAAACTGTTCTACCAGAGTATTTAGAGTCATTTTAGTCATCTGTGTTGGAAGAAATGTGGTTTTTGTCCGTTGTTGGTCTTTAGATCTGTTCTAAAAATGAAGGTGGTTTCATTCCATTGAAAGCAGCACGTGCACCGCAGCTCGTTCACCGCAGCTCGGAGGACAGATGTCTGCGTAACCGTGGGGAAAGTGATGAAGAATTCCCTCCTGAACCAGGTCATTACAAAATCATGTTGTGCAGAGTTTCAGTTTGTCTTTATGGATGTAACAGTGGAAACACATTGAACAGATAAAGATGCTGCTTTTTTAAATTGATTTCTTTTGTCTGCACGAGGTGATGAAATCAGTAGCAGGAAGGTGACCGATGATAGGAGCAGCAGTGATGAAGACTCTGATAATATTCATCATGAACATTTAAGTATCAGAGCTGCAGCTTCAGGAGGGAAACCAGCAGCTCTGCCTGTTTGCCGAACTGCAGTTTGAGAGGAAGAACCGCTGAGGTCCAGCCAAAGTCATTCCTGCTCAGGACGTCCACACAGATGCTGAGAGACTCTGACCAGTGGGACTAATGCAATGCACACCTTCTGCTTTGAAAGGACAAGTACACTGAGTTAGTGTTTATCATGTGCTTGGTAGTTCTGTCAGTCATTACACTGAACACGCTGGAAGTAACTGTTGCAGAAACAACAATCTTTCATTCTGGAGATGAGAACTGGTCTGGTCCATTGATGCCTGCTGTCGCCAATTAGCGACAAACCTAAATTATTTCTATTTTATGTTCTATCGTCAAATATCCTAAACTTTATTTAACATTTACTAGAATACAAAAACATGATAGAAACTTTGTTTTCAGAATCAGAAATAAATTCAGGAATTAAGCGATTAAGGCTTTTTTAGGTGGAGCCTCATCCCAGAACCTCAGGATTTTGTTTGGTTAACCCATCCATCCATCCATCCATGCATCCATCCATGCATTCATCCATCCATCCATCCATCCATGCATTCATCCATCCATCCATGCATTCATCCATCCATCCATGCATTCATCCATCCATCCATTCATGCATCCATCCATCCATCCATCCATCCATCCATGCCTCTATCCATGCATCCATCCATCCATGCATTCATCCATCCATCCATGCATTCATCCATCCATCCATTCATGCATCCATCCATCCATCCATCCATCCATGCCTCTATCCATGCATCCATCCATCCATGCATCCATCCATGCATCCATCCATCCATGCCCTTTCTAAACCAGCTCCATCCCTTTTTCTGGTAATTGAGCAGTTTGTTTAAGGGATAAAACACATCAGATTCTTATAAGGAGCAGCAGTGTAATTGTGAATGGTGCTTCATACCATTGTAAATATTTGGCAGAAAAAAAACATGTATGAAGAACTCCTATAGTCTGATGAAAATGATGAACTTTCCTGCTCAGTGTAAATGTATTTATCACAATATATGACAATATGTTCCATTTTCATGACGTTCTTTGAGGTGGCCGTATGAGCCTCGAGGAAACTGCAGACACACCTGTGCAGTCGCTCCTCTCTATGACCCTCCATTGACCCGGGAAACCCAAAAAGCCGCAGAACCTGTGCAGGTTAACCCTCATCCCTTGCAGGGGTGCATGTTGCTTAAGGAAGCAGTTGGGCTTCAGTGTCTTGCTTTAGTTGTTTTAGGACGTAATAGATGATGGAGAAACATGCTAGCAGTCCTTTAGAATCCCTCTGACCAGCATCCAGTCCAGATGCTGGTCCCACCAGCTGGGTTTCAAGACCTTCATTTCCTACAATAATAACATTTTCCACGGCACCAAACGGATGAACGGGATCAACGTCAGTGTTTTAATGCGACAGACTTTAACATAAAGAAGTGATAATAGTGAGAGGTCATGAAAGCTGGACAGAACCACAGAGAAGGATCTAAGCTGGTCAGGTTAGAGGTTCTCTCACAGTCGGAACATGACCAGCCTCATGTTTATTCCTGAAAATGTAGACCAGCATCACACGCTGGCAAGAAAAAAAGGAAGAGGAGAGCAGTATCAGCATGCAGCGTGAGGGAGGTCAGCACTGCTCGTGTGTGGGAGGCGCCGGGCTTTCATACAGATTGGTTTTTATAGAAAACAGCCGTGGTGAGAGCTGAGCTGGCCACTGAGTGCACTTCAGATGTTCACAGAAGACCGGGCCGTATTAGTGCTTACTATTAATATATTCTTCTCTCAGTTAGTGAGTAAACTGGAGAGCACATTAAAGTGAAAATGAGTGGAGGAGCGTGATGGGGATGGAATCATGCATGTCAGATGTCACATGCTAATCTGCTGCATGTTCCTGCTCCTTTCAGGTGTCACCTTTCAGATGAAAACCGTCCCGGCTCTTCAGTGCTCGCCGTGCTGCCGTCGTTCCAGACTCTTCCGACCTTTCACCCACTGAGCCTCAGAGCAGAGAAAGCAGCCTTTCCTCCGCCGCTGACGTCCTCAACAACATCAGAGGTCTGACAGCGACGACGTTGACGTGGACCGATGAGCGCAGACACAGACCATGCTGGGCATTGTGGGTATTTTGTAAAGGAAGAAACAACAAATACAAATACTTTTTACAGAAATTCATTTGAGAAAACCTCCAAGTCGTACTGTCCACCACACACTGTGTTCAGGTGTGTTGGTGTGTGTGTGTTCTGGTGTGTTGGTGTGTGTTTTCAGGTGTGTGTTGGTGTGTGTGTGTTCAGGTGTGTTGGTGTGTGTTTTCAGGTGTGTGTTGGTGTGTGTGTGTTGGTGTGTGTGTGTTCAGGTGTGTGGTGTGTGGTGTGTGGTGTGTGGTGTGTGTGTGTGTTGGTGTGTTGGGTGTGTGTGTGTTTGGTGTGGTGGTGTGTGTTCAAGGTGTGTGTGGGTGTGTGTGTGTTGGTGTGTGTGGGGTGTGTGTGTTGGTGTGTGTTGTGTGGTGTGTGTGGTGTGTGTGTGTTGGTGTGTGTGTGTGTGTTCAGGTGTGTTGGTGTGTGTGTGTGTGTTCAGGTGTGTGTTGTGTGGGTGTGTGTGTTAAGGTGGGTTGTGTGGTGTGTGTGTGTGGTTGTGTTGGTGTGTGTGTGTTCAGGTGTGTGTGGTGTGTGTTGGTGTTGGTGGTGGGTGTGGTTCAGGTGTGGTGTGGGTGGGTGTTGGTGTGTTGTGTGTGGTGGTGTGTGTGTTGTGTGTGTGTGAAGGGTGTGTGGTGTGTGTGGTCAGGTGTGTGGTGGGTGGTGTGTGTGTCAGGGTGTGGGTGTGTGTGTTCAGGTGTTGTGTGTTGGGGTGTGTGTGTGTTCAGGTGTGTTGGTGTGTGTGTTCAGGTGTGTGTGGGTGTGTGTGTGTTGGTGTGTGTGTGTTCAGGTGTGTTGGTGTGTGTGTGTCAGGTGTGTTGGTGTGTGTCTGTTCAGGTGTGTTGGTGTATGTGTGTGTTAAGGTGTGTTGGTGTGGGTTCAGGTGGTGGTGTGTGTGTGGTGTGTTCAGGTGTGTTGGTGTGGTGTGTTGTAGGTGTGTGTTGGTGGTGTGGTGTGGGTGTGGGTGGTGTGTTGGTGTGTGTGTGTTCAGGTGTGGTGGTGTGGTGTGTGTTCAGGTGTGGTGTGGTGGTGTGTGTGTGTTCAGGTGTGTTGTGGTGTGCTTGGGTGTTGGTGTGTGTGTGTTCAGGTGTGTTGGTGTGTGTGTGTTCAGGTGTGTTGGTGTGTGTGTGTTCAGGTGTGTTGGGTGTGTGTGTGTTCAGGTGTTGTGGGTCTGTTGTGTGTTCAGGTGTGTTGGTGTGTGTGTGTTCAGGTGTGTTGGTGTGTGTGTGAGTAGGACTGATGTTGAATAAATTCCTGTAGAATCCGTGTTTTTCCTCAGACTCTGGACTGTTTCAGACAGAATCCCGGTTGTCTGTCGATGTCTCGTTGATGCGGCGGTTCTGAAATCCTCTTTTCTCTGTACTAAAGTTTCTTTCATGGTTTTTAAAGGAACTCGGCTTCAGTTTCAGATGTTTTCTGCGTTGATTCAGGACTCCTGTGCGTCAGACCTTGAACAGTTCCCTTCATCGCTGCTGTTGCTTCAGTTCCACCTTGTTTTCAACTGCTCAGCTTCTTTCAACAGTTTGATTTTTTTAATGCAGAATTTTAAACAGATTTAACTCCGCCTCCCCCCAGTTTAAAATGAGGTAAATTTCGTTTATGACCCCCCTAGAAACCATGAACAAGCAATTTTTTTGTTGTTTGACTGAGTTTTTGTTTAGTTGGAACATCCAGAGCCCCCCCTCTGTGGGGCAGAAGCAGAGCTGCACTCTTTCTTCTCTCCTCCATACACCCGCCCCGCCAGGCCCTCCCAGGAGTCTGGTATTGATCAGACATGTCCACATTAGAGGGAGGGGAGATGCTTTTATGATAATCCACCCCCCCCAGCCGCCACTCATAATGGCTGCATTAGACGCTCATCCCCTCCGCACCCGACACCTGGCCCTCAGTCTCTTCAGCATCACTGTTTGCATTACAGCACTGCCTAATGGGCTGGGGGGGGAGCAGGAAACTTTCCAAGAGTTTCCAGTATATGAGGACCCAGTAAGGAGCCACTGGAAAGGTCCGGTGTGATGGTGATAGATGGCACCGACGCTGAAGTGGAGGGTGGAGGGAGCTGGAGGGGGGTCCATTACAGATTGCTCTGTCTAGCTACTCAGCTGGCCGCCGGATGGCTAACGAACTCTGGAAAGTGCTGCTCTGTGCGAGTGAGTTCTGCCCAACCCGGTCCTGGATCAATGCGGACCCCCCCCCGCCGCCGTTTTCCAGTCAGGACAGCCAGCGTTCTTCCGTTTTCTGACTCCAAGCTTGTAGAGTTCTGCTGCTTCAGGGCTGCAGAAGGAGAGCCACCTGGACACCATCAGTCTCAGTGAAGGTAAACATCTCCGACATTCCTCCTGGCACGCTGGCCTACACGGGTCAAGGGTCACAATGACAAACGAGTGACCCGGGAGCCCTGAGAGGCCAAGAGAGGAGCCTCTGGAATTTCTCAGCAGGACACAGACACACATTCAGTCACTCAGGAGCCACCAGGCTGGAAAATGGACCTCAGGGTCCCAGGGCCACTCTGCAGGACCCAATCTGAGGCTCCGCCACGATGAAGACTGCCCTGCAGGAGAACATCCCCAAGGTCTGCTCTGATTCTACGAGCATAAATTTAGAGACACAAGGAACCGTTCCAAAGAAAATATCCTGAAATAACTAAAACTTCCCTGAGACGTCTACGAAACGCAAAAAAACAAGAACTAAACCCCTCGTGTTAATGTGATGATCTAAACTGGAAGGAGGCAAACGTGATCGAAAACGTTAAAACACTAAACTAAACGTTCTCTACAAAGAGAAAATCTTGGGAAAAGTGCTGTACCAACCATAACGTTTCTCTTCTGTCATCCGTCTGTTTTTGTTGTTGTTTTGCTCTTACATGTTTTCCCCTTTGGTTTTATTGATTACAGCTTCTCAAAAAATATGATTACAGAAAAAAACAAGTCTTAATTTTTTTCAAAAATGAAACGGCAGGAAAAAGATTGAAATAAGTCTTCACAGAGAACATCCAGTCTAAAGATGAAACCAGGTAACATGAAAAAGTGAAGTACTGGGGGGTGTTGCAGGTCGTTGGGGTTCGTGGACGGTTGTAGTCGTGCGTGTAGTACGTGTATCGTGAAGTATACGTAAAGTTAATAGAAGTTACAGGCACTTCTGACGTACGGGTGATGCTGTTGTACGCTGTCTGTACGCCGCACTCTAGTCATTAGTAAGATGTGAGTTCTGGCTCCTTTCTAACCACGAACAAATGCTGTACACACTGGCTGTGCACGTGATCTGCAAGTGCCCATAGGACTGTAAGAAACACTCTGGTTCTCTCATTTCCTCATTCCTAACAGTCAGGCGGCAGCAAGGAGCGTGCACGTCTCACGTGAGCAGCACTAACGGGCTCCTTGTTCAGTCTGCAGGATTTGTGGGGGTTTAATAAATGAAAAAACTGTACGACCTGCGTCTGACCTGTTTGCCCCTTACTTACCCTTACATGTTGTAGCAGCGTTCACTTCAGCCTGTTGCTTGCAGCATGCACGTAGAAAACGTGCACAAACATTTCCTCTCTACGGCTTCACCGGAACGGAGAACCCAGCAGGTTGAAACGTCACGAGTGAAGGAGGACCGCTGCTGTTAGGAAGATGCCGCAGACGCATCCTATTCTTCTTGACTGAACCGTTGACCTGTTTGTCAAGCTCCTGTGTTTGATGGCGGGGTGTAGGACGCTGATCCAAAGGAGCAGAAGTCTGAATGACGAGCAGACGTTGATCCACCCGAGCAACAACAGAGCCTGTTAGGGGTTCAGATCCAGGGCCTTCCGCCCACTGCCATGACCAGCATCCCCTCCATGTGTTCCTCCAACAGGTCAAGAAGGAAGAGATCTTTTTAGAACCTGGATGGTTCTGTTTCCTCCTCTAGACCTTTTTCTCCACTTTATTCTGTTCAACAGGAACGCCGACTGCCCCCCATGTCTGGTCTGGTGCAGGTTTCTTCTCGTTTCCATAAGCTCTTTGCTGTCCTGCTCTGCAGTAAATCTTTCAGTTCTGAACAGTTTCAGAACCCTGGAGGTTGTGGTTCTGACCCGGCAGACTTGGGCTGACCACAGCATCACCTGATTCCAGGCATCTGATTGGACAAAGAGTTGCGTCACAAATGTGACTTTTGTTCTTCGTGTTCTGAAGAACAGAACAGCAGCTTTTCTGGTCTCCGTTGGTGCTATGAAGCTCATAAAAACTACGGTTGTCAGTTTGGTTGCTTTAAAAACTCGTTAACTCAAAATACGTTGGACAGCGTTAGTTTTTTTGACAGCATTAATTGCAGATAGCACCAACACCTTTCCATACCACCATGTCGTTCAGGAATATGAGGCAGAAATGGACGGCAAGAAAGGACTCTTTAATGGCAAGTTTCTTTCTAAGACCAGACGGGTCTCTGGGCAAAACTACAGTGAATTGTGGTCACTGCTGGTGTGAGATGAGCTATCATCGGCTACCACCTGCTAGCCAAACACACCGCTCTCCCAGCAAAAACGTCTGACCGCCTCAGCGGCGGTAGCTGAACAGATAGCTACAGCTAACAGACCAATGAATGTCATAGCTTTTTTTTTGTTCAGAAAGCTTTTCTGAACACAATGTTACACAATTTGTTTGTCTAGTTAAAACAACGCATTTCTGACACTGTTGTTCCTATAACCAACATAAAACTGCTAAATACTCTTTAAGTACACATGTTTTATCTACAAAAAACGTAACATCAGTTTGTGACTAATTGCAAGTAAACTGTGGACAATCATGCAATTAATCGCTAGTAAAAATGTGAATTGCCTGACAGCCCTAATAAAAACGGAACGGCGTGCACAGGAGGACGTCTGCAGAGGGCCCGCCCACTTTAAGGCGAGATTCTGAGCATTTGATGGAGAGAAGGTCACAGTGGCGCTATTTCAGTGTGGATCCGAAAGTTCTTGGTGGAATCTGGAGGTCATTTCTAAGGGAACATATTCATTTACCTTTTTCATCAGTATGTGCGGGTTTGAATCCCAGGTTTGGCTCATTGAGTCCTTGGACACATGACCCCTCATTGCTCCAAAAGTCAAGAACTTTGTAAGTTTGTACAAAGCTGTCTGCCTTAAAACAATCTGGTTTCCATGTTCTTCACACATCCTTCTGTGGCACAGCGGCGGTTCAGTCGGTGTTGGCGGCTGAACGTCTGCATCCTGGCTAACGGGAGCGTGTTTACCACGGTGTTCATGTGACGGAGTCAGGAATCAAACTGTGAATGAAAGTAATGAGAGTAAATCAGACGAGCCGCTGCAAAGGTGAAGGCGTTTGAGCTGTTGAATGTTTTGAATGAGTTTTGTCATCATTGGGGGGTGAATTCCCCCCACAGACCTGGTTTTGCTGTTTCGCTTTTGTTTTCCTTCATCTATTGATCTTGAACCCTCCAGTCACAGAGGTCTGTGGGGATTTCCAGCGGTGAAAGGTGCGCGGTGAGGCGGGGGCTGGGGAGCTTTCCAACAGGTTGATCTGGAGGCCATTACTGCTGTGACACACAATGACCCCCCTGGGCTTCTGGCATGACAAGAACTCAGAAAGGGGGGAAACCAAGTGTTAGAAATGAAAAGGGGGGGCGTGCGTGCCTGGACGGTGTTTAGCTCTGATTAGATTGAGCGGCACCGGCCCGCCGCTCGGGGCGCAGCGGTGAGTTCCTGTTGCCATCCTCATGACCTCACACCAAAACACACCAATTAACCACCACTGGACTTTCCACTTTTCCCCAAACAAACCCACCGCCCCCCCTCGGTCACAGCCTTTCACTACTAGACAGAAAATCTCTTTTTTTCTGCCAAGAACAAACTGACACGTTCTACACAGAAGAATGGAGAAATCCCCCGCCTTTCACTAGAACCAGAACTGACCTTTAGAACCTGCTGTCAGACGGGTTCATCCGTTTTCCTTTGAGCGGATTCTTCAGGAGGATTCCTCCAAACATGGATTCAGGCTGAAAACAGCAAAAAAGGTCCACCTATATGAAGAAAACCTCAAAGAAAACCCAAAGTTTTGTCTGTTTTGGCCCCGCCCTCAACAGCCAAACTCGGATTCCTCTCCAGGAGGGTTCTGGTGGTCCAGAACCAAAGATGGACCTACAAGTAACCAGCACTTTCAGCATCTTTTTGGATGCCGCTGAAACCCATCTCCATCTCCATCCTTTACTCCAGACTTAAATAGTCTCTTATTTTGACGGGATCATTGCTGTGACTTTGAAAAGCTACAGGTCGATCCCAGATCCCCGTGAACGCTGAGGCACGGTCCTGCTCAGCACGGTTTGACCTGCTGGTTGAACAGAGGAGCGTTTCCTAAGCCGGATCGTCAGGGACTCCGTCCTGCACGTTTTCCGTGTTTCCCTGCAGGAACCTGATGATGGCAGCCATCAAAGGTGGGTGTGTTTGAACAGAGTAGGACGCCGTTCCCTGAGGACCAGGGTTGGCGACCACTGCAATAGATGTGTGTCTGTAGAGTTTGTGCTGTGTGGGGTTGCTGCTTCAGTGGGTTAGATTCACAAACTTCCTGTTTGTAAAGTCGCTAGTATTGAAGTCGGAGAACCAGAGGTTCCTGCACAAACTTCAGTCAACTCATGAGTGGAAGAGTCATCACTTCTGTGATTTTACCCACATTCATTCCCAACCAAAAGCTTTTGCTCACGGATGGGAACGTCTGAACAGGATGAGGGGAAACTGAAGCTGAGAAGATGACTGCCCAAGATCTAACAAGCACGAAAACACTGGAGACAATGGACTTGGTTCAGATCCTCATGGTCTTCAGGAGCAGCAGATCATTAGTGGATCACCAGCATAATTGACCTTTTTTCTTCAAACTGAGCTTTAGAAGCTGAAACGGACAAACAGCCGGATTCAGGTTGTAAGCATTTACTGGTGAGACCTGGATCTGGAGTTTTGGTGTCAGAGGACTGGAGTGAGAGTCAGTTTGTGATCAGTCTTCTCAGTGGGGGCTGCTAAACCCTCTGAAGTCGCAGATGGATCCCCTGGGGGCCCGCGTTGTGGCCTGGCTGTGTTGGGACTTGTTACAGCTCAGTCTTGACACTGATCCCAGCAGCACCTGAGGGTTCCAGAACATGCAAAGGTGGTCTGTCTGAAAAACACGCTGCAAAAACAGGGTCAGAACCGCCACGCTTCTGAAAGAACATTCAGATCCTCATCAGTAAAAACGATGCGTTTGATTCGTGACTCCAATGGATTTATAGACCAAAGTTACTTCCGAGGAATCGGAATGACATCCCTGATCAAAAGGATTGATGATGGATCTGTATCTGCTGTCATTAAAGGAACCAGCAGCAACGTTCTGAACTTCGGAGCAGCGGAAGATCCACTGATGAAGACGCTGGATGAAGATGTTTGGTGACTAAAAGAAAAGCGATGGTCCAGAAAGCAGCATGAAGCTCCGTCAGCCTCCTGGATGCTGGTTAACTGCATCGTCTGCATCCCGATAGTTTCATATTTCTACAGCAGTGAAATCATGAGGATGACAGGTATGAACTTAGATTTTTGTTGCTGAGATTTGACGTAAAAACGTTTTGTCAGTCAGTTGCTGCATATTGGGCAGTTTTCTGATTGTTTTTGTTGAATGTATCCGTCCCATTTTAAAAGTGGGGCTTGGTTAAAGTTAGCGTCTGGTTGTTAGCATCCACATTGATGTTAAAGGGAAAATGGTCATCATAAAGTCTAGATTTAATCCAGCTACAATCATTTTACAGAGAAGGCAGAGTCAATCAACTAAAGTTGCTGATTTAGGGAACCTTGAAAAAGGGACATTTAGGAGTTTTCCTACAGCATAGCAAGGGTGTCTGTAACAGGCATCTGTGAAGAAACGTTAGCACTGAAAATCTTCCTGTTTGAAGGAAATACACAATGAATCAGGATTTCTCTTTTAAAAAAAAGCCGTCAAGCCGTGCAATCCTTCAAAACAGAACCTCAAACAGACAGGTTATGTTAAGAAAGGTTTTTTGTTCTCCTAGCATGAAAATCTTGCATCTGATCAGCAGATCCAAGCAGCGCACCGATTGGCTGACAGTAAAAGGCTGCTGATTGGTTGATTTGTTGAGAAGCAAAGAATTGTAACTTATAACTTGAGTTTTGTCTGTCTGTAACATGACATTTTACACGCAGAAAAAGCATTTGTACAGACAGACAAGTGAAAAACTTTTTTACACACATTTATTTTTACTGTTACAAAACTGTTTTTCTACAGGTACAAAATCATTTTGCAGACACACAAATCTCATGCTACAAGTACAAAACTTTTTTTTTTACAGACGGACAATACTTTAGCAACAAATCTAACTTCATAGTCTGGGTTCATGTCCTGAAACTGGACACAAAAGCTGAAATGTAGATGCCAGAGTTCTGTGGAAAAAGTAAAAAAATCGGAAGAAATTTCAAATGTTTTCACATTTTGTTGAGCTGAAAAATGAATCTTACCCGTGTTAACCGCAGCCTCACCGTTGGCATCGAGTTTGTAGCGTCTGTGACATCGTGACTAAAAAACCAAGAAAATGCTAATGAAGAAACTATGAATCAGAAAGAGGTTTCCTATGAATGATGACAGTGCAGTTCTCACACGCAGACGGTGTAATTGCCATGTTTTCCAGCTGCATTTACCAACGTTTGGGACGCTTTTTTCAGGTCTCTTAAGAAATTAGACTCATATTATGGCCAACATTAGCATTCATTTACACTCTGAGAATTCTTCAGGTCCTCTTTAGCTTCTCCAGCTCCTTGCCACAGACATGAACCTTCTGATGTTTCTGCAGAAAAACAATGCATTTTCTGTTGGGTGCAGTTCTGTCTGTCTTTAAAAGTGTAGGAAAAAATTACAGATTAAAAATAGGTTCTTTAGTTCATCTAAATGGAATCACATTGACAAACCATCTCTAAAATGTTCCTTAAACTTTCTTATTCCACCTCTGAGAAGGCCGTTCAGCTGCTGCTGTGAACTTTCATGTTTGTTTCATGAAGAAGAGTTTTGTGCAAACCAAGGAAAACTGAGTTTGCTGCTCTGAATCACAGATGCTTAGTCTATTCTGAAGTCAGTTGCACCAAAAGCACAATGTGAACTGAATCCAGCAGAGGAGAAGATTAGATTGTGAAATTTGTTTTACAAGTCTGGACGGATCAATGCTTAGAAGGAGCGAGTGCAGAACATCTTCTCTGAGGCTACGGTTTCAACACGCCAGGCGAGGTGCCTCATTAGAAGGGCTGGCTCTGCTCCGCTACAAACTCATCAATAAACCAGATGCCTGCCACACACAATCCCTGAAACCCTAAGAGCCTTTGAGCAATCAAAAATTCTGCTAATCCCGGGATCGTAGCATCAACTGTTTGCTGTTGACGCGGCAGAAACTGAAGTCACTCAGTTTGGGGATAAAATCCCTGCTGTTGGTTTATAACTCTCCTCCCTGTTCTCCCACAGGGAAATGTAACTCTGTGGTCTCTTCTGAGCGCGCTCAGACCGCATGGCCCCTTTAAGGGCAGGACCGTGGTCATACTTACACTGGACAGATCATCTCTGATGTCACCCACATTTTACTAAAACAGTCAGCAAGCTTGAGCACGCGTGCCACTGTCCTTCCCTCAGCGTGGCACGCCGGGCTGTGACAGCAACAAGCGCTTGATCTGTCGTCTGTTTGTTCCCCCATGGCGTCATAAGGAAAGGGTCTGTTCATGCAGCGCTGTCACTGTGACCCCGCCCACCCATATAAACACCACGCCTTTCTTTTCAATAAACCTTTGGGTGAAGTACATTATCTTCCACGTCAGCCTTTTGACCAGGCAATTTAAATTAATTTACAGCAGGAAAATAAACGAAACTTTGCTGCTGTAAAACGAAAACATAATAATTCCTGTTTCAAGAACTGTTGCCGCTGAGATGACAGGTGTGGCGATCTGAGCGTGTGTTTGTGGATGGCACGTGAGCGCGAACATGAGAGGGAAGAGCGTGAACACACGTTCATGACCACACAGGCGGTTTTTTGGTCATGTTTCTGAGGTGATGTTCTCATACGGGGATGGCACAGTTGGTAAGGATGTAACCGTTGCTGACCCCTGCTCTAAATGAATAACATGCAGTGACTTTGACCAGAGTTTGCTCCACCCACCTTAACAACATGCCAGACATGGCCGAGAGGGTGGGACAAAGTGGAGAAAGAGCTTAGTAGTGGTCCCCCACCTGCCAATCGAGAAGACCTCTGCTTATAATGCTGACGTTTAAGCTCGAATAAAGACTCTTCATGATAAAGAGATCCATTTACCAAAAAAAGTGTTTTTGGTTTCAATCTGGTCAACGGGAGTCGGTGGGAAATGGTTTAACGGTCCTTTAAGGAACAGTTGGTGTTTTCTGTTCTGCATCAAATCTGAGAACAGCAGGTCAAGGCCTGACCTGTACTAAAGCTCGGTTCCACTGACAACGATCTGCGCTCACCACAGTTTACCGCAGTCCCCCAGAAAACACTGTGGGACAATCAGAAGTCTTTTCTTTTGGTCCAGAATCGATTGGTAACAAAGTTGACTGTAGTGTCATATGGATGAAGTGTTCATCATAAAAGCCCCCGTCTTTGGTTCATTCTACTACTTTTTAAATGGAAAACAAATATCAGATGCAGCTTTTCTGTCAAATTTGCTGAATGTCAAAAACTGAAATGTGAAAACTTTTCCAGCTGCTTTCGTCAGCATAATTAAGATCAATCTGACTGTTGTGGGCTGAATCGCACAGGAATAATCAAAAGAAACAGTGCATCTGGACCGGGTTCAGGCCGTTAGCATAGCGCAGTGGTCGCTAACTGAAGCCCTGTGTCTTTAAGTCCAGAAAATCTGCTGCGTCATGAAAACGTGACGGTTCCTGCAGGAAGGCTGTTGGTCGGCAGCAAATTGAAAGCATTCAACCATTATTGCGTCTGTCAGCACATGATAAAAAGCTGCTCTGTTTTACGTTCATCACCTGGTGCGTTGCTACAGCAACACGATGGAAGCTAGAGGATCTGGGTAACAAGCAGCAACGGCTTTAAACCTTAAAAGCACCGTAATGCACAGAGTTTGTGCTACACGTACCAGACGGAGTAAGCTGGAAACAGGTCCTGCTTTTGTCAGCAGTAAAATCTGTTGTCACGTTTGGTTTTGGCGTTGGTCTCCTACAAACATTTCTTCTGTTCAGGCTTTGGAGGCCTCTCAGCTTCAGTCACAAACGACTCCAGCTGCTGCTCCTGTTCCCATTCACGCCTCTGGATCAGAACTTTAGGAGTTTTACTGTCCTCTGAGAACAAAGACCCTCATGAGGAATGACAACCCCCCAGTGAAGATCGTCCAGAGGACACCAAGACTGAAGCACTAGAGAGTACAGTCCTTATTTTGATTAGAGGGAAACCAAATCTGTGAAAATCAAAATACTTTTATTGTTTGGTTTTGGAGGCTCTTGTGATTTCTGAGTTGTAGGTCAAGCTGATCCACTTGGTTCTGTTCTGCCTCAAAATGGACCGTTATGGTTGTTATGGCGACTGAATGTGATTTTAGGAGTTAAAGGGCATCAGACAGTTATTGTTGAGAGAAGGCTCTGGTCTTCACGCTTGTTTTTATTTCTCACACAGACCTGTTCTGTTGTTTATCTTGGTTTGGTGAAAATCTGAACGGAGTTTGATGGCGGATGACACGCTCTTCCTCACAACAGCTGGAGTTTGCTCACCAGGTGTGAACACCAGCATGTTTATGTAAATGTGCACATGCACGCCCCCCCACCTCCCATCCGTGACATCTCCTGTGGGACGGCCGCCGTTAATCAGAGCAAGATGTTTATTTTCATGCCTTTAATGATCCCGACAGGCCGTTCTGCACGCGGACGCTGACATGTTTTCCACCAACCTACATCTGTTTGTGTCACCATCAATCCTCTGTGACACGCCGCTCCATCGGTGCTCCCGCCTCCCCCAGACTGCGCACAGCTGGGGCCTCCAGGAGCCGGCAGCACTGGGGCTGCGGCGGATGTCCCAGCCGCGGCCCCCGCAGGAAGCAGAACCCGAAGCAGCAGAGAATCTTCTGGTTCCAACGCCCAAAATGTTCAATGACCTTCAAATCACCTTGTCTGTTACCCAACACTGTTTTGTCCCAAAGAGATCAAAGGTTTGACCTTCAGAATGAAACAAACAAAAGGACACAAATGACTCCGCCTTTTTTTTTGTAACGTATCCAAGGCAACCCATCAAGTTTGGGCGGGTTGCAGCGCAGAAAAAATCTGTAAAACAAACTGGAAAATTGATGCTGAAGTTCTGTGGATCAAGAAAACAAATCATGGAAATAAAGAAATTCTAAAAAGGTTTTTACAAAACATCTGCTTTTGTTCAGCACTTTTTCTACTCTGAGAAAGTCCAAATGCTAAACAGAGAACACAGTTTTATTGGTGTTTTAACAAAACAGTGAAATACTGATAAAAAAGTCAAATATTTTGGATTTTCAGAGAAACGAGGGTGAATATTGAATGTTTGATGTTTTTACAGTTGACTTTATTCATGTTTTATGGTTTCTTCTCTCTTTTTTAAAGTATTTTGTTAAATGCAGCATGGAGCTGTCGTAGTTAACCTTCCTGACCTCTATCCTGACCTGCTGCTCACAAACGTATTTTGGTGGAATCTGTTTGTTCCTAAAGAGGATCTTCCCGTTGGCCACCGTGCATCAGATTTTCTGCCAGAGACGAGCGTATCCGTTACATGTCTGCTAATGCAGCTGGCCCTGCTGGGTGGGGGGTGTTCAGGGCGCAGTGAGGGTCACTGGGTGGCTGGGGGCAATGGAAGAGGAAAAGGAGGCGACTGGGGGAGGTAGTGAAATTGAAAAGGCATGTGGAGATAGATGTGACTGTGGGACGGACATTTCCAGATGCCCGTTGCACTGAGGGGCCGAGCAGAGCCACCCTCCCGTGGGACGTGACTCACCTGGAAGGAGGGCCAAGCGCTGCCAGATGTGGAGGAAGCCGCCTGGGTCCTTCACGCAGCCCTGTCTAACACTGTCTCGATTGTGCTTCAGCATATGCTTCCAGTCAAGGGTGAAAAATGCAGGCACCAGCACATGCCAGAAGTCTTTCAAGCAAAGCCCAGCAGTCAGCCTGCAGCCACACACACACACACACACACACACAGATCCTCCCGCCAGAGCAGCGCAGACATGTCACCGCACAGCAAGTCAAGGCTGGTTAAGCTGTGAAGCAGCTCAGAGGGACCCGGTCCAGACACCCAACCCCAGGGAAAGCACAACACACCCATCCAGACGCACACACCACGTGACCAAAGGAAGGAGATAGAGGTGAGTTTCATACAAAAACTAGAGTCCCTGCAGTCGCACAACTGCAAAGAAGTCACACAAACACACTGCACCTCTGTCTGAAACCAAATAAAGCTGTTTCCAGCAGAAACCTGCGAAAGATCTTTGGAGCTGAAAATCTAAGACAGCTAAAAAACAACAGAGTCTTAACGAGAGATGTTAATGAAATGCCCCAAACAGGTGAAACAGAAAATATAAACTGAAAGACATGTCACAGCCCAAAAGAAACTAAAGACCTCCAAAAATGTTAGGAAATTCCTTCCCAGAAGGCTAAAGAACCTACTACGACTAAACCTGCCATAAAACAGGATGAAAAGAATTCTGTCGACACTACGCTGTGATTTATTGATTTTTTATTTACATTTCAGATGGAAAAAAATTCAAAAACGAAGAAGAGAAGCTAAAAATGCTGAATAAAACGCCGGAAATCCAAAATAAGTAAGAAACTACAAAGAAAAGCAGTAATTACAATAAATATAAAATGTTAAACAATAAATAACTGCAGGTGTTCAGACAGAGGCTTTGGAAGATGGGTTTTGAGAAGCTGAACATACTAATGAAGCTTCAACACAAATGAAGTGGCAAAGTGACAACCAATAAATGCTAAGTGTGACCACTAGAGGCTGTTTCCAGAATCATCGCCATCAGCTGTCATTGTAATCGGTAACATTTTCACCGACTGCTCTCAGCGATCTTTCCAGTATTCATTTCTTCTTTATTTGTGATGATACTAACTCTATACCGCACATTCACCAATTTACAGCATGTCATTGAGGTGGGCGGAGCAAACACGGGTCAGAGATGACCATGGTTCCAGATAGCAGATGAAGGTGCAGAATCTTCACGTTGGAATAAAAAAATTCAGTTTTAAATTGAACCTGTTAGAAGGTGAACCACGATAGATTTCATGAAAGTGTCTGGAACTTTTTTCTGTTGCCAAAGTTTGAACGGTTGTTAAAAAGGTTGAACTTTCCTGTGAATGAGATCAGATTGGGAACCAGAAGTTACATCTGTTGGTTTGTCTTCAACTGACATCTCTGGTTCTTAAAAACATAAAAATGTCGGTTCCATTTTTTTCACAGCAGAACTTTTTTCCGGCGGGTTCCTGCTGTGGAAGCTCAGGTCTGAGGTGGAGGAGACTCAAAGTGGCTGAAAGAGGCAGGAGGGACACAGCTGGAAAAATCCCAGTTAACCCGACGCCCACTCAGACACGCCAGACGCTGATTTAGCAACGCCGCACATTCGTCACTTGGTTGGTTTGTGTGTCTTGTGTGTGTGAGGTTTGTGTAGCGACATGCAGCTGGTGAGCACACGTCCCATTCAAGCTGAAAATCTCATCCAAATCCCCCTCACCTGCAGTGAAGCACACACACCGCCACACACACACAGGTCTGTGGAAGTCCAAGGGCCCTGAGCAGGAATGTGTGTGTTGCACAATGACCTCATTGTGCCATGATATGGCTTGTCTGAGCCGCGCTCTGTGGCAGAGTCACACCTGTTCCACCTATGCCAAAGGGCTGACAAAGCCAGAGAAACATCAATCAGCATTGAGCGCGCTCAGAGATGAACTGCCACATGCACACACATGCTGGCTGCACTGATGTGGCGCTGTCTGCGTCTGCAGCTGGGTGGCTCCCTCAGCTCCATTACCTGGGATTTGATACGATGCTCGGACGAATTTCCAAACACTTCATTTGCTTTGACTTGTCGGCTGCTCGCAGCAAAGTTTTATAGAGGACTGCCAACATGGAGACACAAAGACTGAAGTCAACAAACCAGACTTTGAGTTTTGTGCTAGATACAGTCCCCTTAACTTAGACTGAAGATGGCGGCATGTAGAAGGTGCTTTTGCAGCAGCTTTCAAGACCACACCTCCTCCATCCTCTGCTTAGTTTCTTCCCATGACGTCACCCACTTGACCCCCTACAAAGGAGGGAGGCTCCACACGGCCTGACCCAGAACCACTCTACTGTTAGAACTCATCACTCAGAACCATTCTACTCTTAGAACCCATCACCCAGAACCATTCTACTGTTAGAAATCACCACTCAGAACCATTCTACTGTTAGAACTCACCACTCAGAACCATTCTTCTGTTAGAACCCATCACCCAGAACCATTCTACTGTTAGAACTCATCACTCATAACCATGCTACTGTTAGAACTCACCACTCAGAACCATTCTTCTGTTAGAACCCATCACCCAGAACCATTCTACTGTTAGAACTCATCACTCATAACCATGCTACTGTTAGAACTCATCACTCATAACCATTCTACTGTTAGAACTCATCACCCAGAACCATTCTACTGTTAGAACTCATCACTCATAACCATTCTACTGTTAGAACTCACCACTCAGAACCATTCTACTGTTAGAACTCACCACTCAGAACCATTCTTCTGTTAGAACCCATCACCCAGAACCATTCTACTGTTAGAACTCATCACTCATAACCATGCTACTGTTAGAACTCATCACTCATAACCATTCTACTGTTAGAACTCACCACTCAGAACCATTCTTCTGTTAGAACTCATCACTCATAACCATGCTACTGTTAGAACTCATCACTCATAACCATTCTACTGTTAGAACTCACCACTCAGAACCATTCTTCTGTTAGAACTCATCACTCATAACCATGCTACTGTTAGAACTCATCACTCATAACCATTCTACTGTTAGAACTCATCACTCAGAACCATTCTACTCTTAGAACCCATCACCCAGAACCATTCTACTGTTAGAACTCACCACTCAGAACCATTCTTCTGTTAGAACTCATCACTCATAACCATTCTACTGTTAGAACACACCACTCAGAACCATTCTACTGTTAGAACTCATCACTCATAACCATGCTACTGTTAGAACTCATCACTCATAACCATGCTACTGTTAGAACTCACCACTCAGAACCATTCTTCTGTTAGAACTCATCACTCATAACCATTCTACTGTTAGAACTCACCACTCAGAACCCATTCTGCTGTTAGAACTCACCACTCATAACCATTCTACTGTTAGAACTCACCACTCAGAACCATTCTACTGTTAGAACTCATCACTCATAACCATTCTACTGTTAGAACTCACCACTCAGAACCATTCTGCTGTTAGAACTCATCACTCATAACCATGCTACTGTTAGAACTCATCACTCATAACCATTCTACTGTTAGAACTCACCACTCAGAACCATTCTTCTGTTAGAACTCATCACTCATAACCATTCTACTGTTAGAACTCACCACTCAGAACCATTCTACTGTTAGAACTCATCACTCATAACCATGCTACTGTTAGAACTCACCACTCAGAACCATTCTTCTGTTAGAACTCATCACTCATAACCATTCTACTGTTAGAACTCATCACTCAGAACCATGCTACTGTTAGAACTCACCGCTCAGAACCATTCTGCTGTTAGAACTCATCACTCATAACCATTCTACTGTTAGAACTCACCGCTCAGAACCATTCTACTGTTAGAACCCATCACTCAGAACCATTCTACTGTTAGAACCCATCACTCAGAACCATTCTACTGTTAGAACTCATCACTCAGAACCATTCTACTCTTAGAACTCATCACTCAGAACCATTCTACTGTTAGAACCCATCACTCAGAACCATTCTACTGTTAGAACTCATCACTCAGAACCATTCTTCTGTTAGAACTCATCACTCAGAACCATTCTTCTGTTAGAACTCACCACTCAGAACCATGCTACTGTTAGAACTCACCACTCAGAACCATTCTACTGTTAGAACTCACCACTCAGAACCATTCTACTGTTAGAACTCATCACTCAGAACCATTCTACTGTTAGAACTCATCACTCAGAACCATTCTTCTGTTAGAACTCATCACTCAGAACCATTCTTCTGTTAGAACTCATCACTCAGAACCATTCTTCTGTTAGAACTCATCACTCAGAACCATTCTACTGTTAGAACTCACCACTCAGAACCATTCTGCTGTTAGAACTCATCACTCAGAACCATTCTACTGTTAGAACTCACCACTCAGAACCATTCTACTGTTAGAACTCACCACTCAGAACCATTCTACTGTTAGAACTCATCACTCAGAACCATTCTTCTGTTAGAACTCATCACTCAGAACCATTCTACTGTTAGAACTCACCACTCAGAACCATTCTGCTGTTAGAACTCACCACTCAGAACCATTCTGCTGTTAGAACTCATCACTCAGAACCATTCTTCTGTTAGAACTCACCACTCAGAACCATTCTACTGTTAGAACTCATCACTCAGAACCATTCTTCTGTTAGAACTCATCACTCAGAACCATTCTACTCTTAGAACTCGCGCTGCTGCCATAGATGTTTAGAAGCGTCTGCGGTTCGGCGGCGGCGCTGCGCCTCTGTCCACTGTCACCAACAGTTTTGGACCCAGAAGAGAGTCATTACGACAGTTTCCAGAGTGACATTCGATCCAGCGGCGCATTGGTCCCTGGTGCCGGAAGAGCGTTTCCAGTAAGCCACAGATCCTCTGGCGATAAAGGTTTCAGCCGAGGGCCAAAGTGATGTTTCAGTGGGAAATGACTGCCGCTTGTCACATTATCACCAGCAGTCTGGGAAGAATCAATCAATACCCATTTTGTGAAGGTCCATCAGGGAGAGCTGCTGCTGCTGCTGATAATGATGATGATGGTGGACCTTTTTGTCTCTCTGAAATGGATCATCGGATTCACATGGAGACGATGAACTGGAGCATTTTTATTTGTTTAAATGAGAAACTTTCTGCTTTCAGAGCAGTTTTGTTCATCTGGAAGTTGAACAGTTTTCTGCTGGTTTTTTATCGTCAGTTTGATTAAACTGCAATGGAAACAGTTTGCACAGAGAAACATCTTTGATTTTTGCAGATGAGGTTCTGATGGAGGGAGCAGGTTCTGCTTTGAATCTTAATTGGGTCTGTATGAAGTTCTCCGTGCACGTTCCACAGCTTTGGTTGGACTGTGTGGGGGCGCTCGGCCTGGTGTACCCTAATTTCACTGGAAGACAGATGGGTTAGGCTCCGCTCACTCCATTGACCCTGACTGGGACAAAGCTTGTTCAGATGACGGGTGGATGGAGATTGTGATGGTTTCATTAGCTCTACAGGGGACCTGACAAGCATGAGAAGAAACGCGGGAACCAATGCTCGGAACACAAAGAACAGATCAACGTTTTTGGTCTGGGATTGTTGTTCCAGTGGTTGGGAGACTGGCCATATCTGACACACGTTAAGGCTTTATTTTCAGGATATTGGACGTCGTAACCCGCAGTCCCAACTGTCTGTACGGGCGGATGCGGGCATTTGCTGGCGTCTGCGGGTGAAATGGTCAAACCTGTAGACTGCTCAGTGAGAGGGAAATGTTCATACACTTTTCTGTCTTCGTTCATACTGCGGACGTCAGGTCGTAAAACACCTAAGGGTTGTAGAAATGCTCTGCTAGCGTCTGGTGACCCTGCGCCTAATCCAAGCTCATTAGGCCGCAGTCCAGAGTCAAGCATGCAACACCCTGTTCAAATAAATGCTGCTTTGTTCCTCTGAGATTTCTTTGTCCTGAAAGGGAGTTCTTCCTATGTTTTTGTGGTATCATTAGAAAAAACTTTGCAACATCATGCTTTGACTGAAGGTGGCTTTTTTTTGCTGGGGTCAGAGGTCAGGAGTGTGGCGGGATTAGTCTCAAATCAATGTGCTTTCACCTGATGAGGTTCTGAGCATGTTCTAAAGTTCAACTCTGTACATGAAACAATCCCAGAGGCGCAGAAACTGATGGATTCATTCAAGAACAACTGAAGCCTGAAAATGAAACGAGAAACTCCTGGAGGACGGACCGTGGAGCTGAAACACTGATCCCTGTGAGCATGAGAGCGCAGCGGGTCGGCGCTGGTTCTGCTCAGGCTTCGTGGGAACCGAAAGAGGATCCGGTAGATGAGCAGAAACCTCCCATCCCCCTCACTGCTGAGCAAACAGTGCAGGTCCTACCACATGAGGTTCCCACCCGTGCAAAGACGCATCAACAGCTTCAGCATTTTCCAACATCTGCAGACGAGGAAGAAGAGGAAGACGGTCTTCCTCTGGAATCAGGTCGCATCTCATAATCAGGAACCTTCCACCTCAGAGCGATGCAGAGAACCCCTTCCAGTGATGAAAGTCAGTAGAGTAAGATTCTGTGGTTCTAGCTTAGAGCTCCAAGCAGTCTGAGTTTCCAGCATCATTCCTGATCACCAGGACAGAAGGAGCTCTCATTACTGCCTATCCTCATTGATGAGGAGTTCAGAACTTCTCCAGGACTTCCGTCCGCTCAGAGTTCAGGAATTCAGCTGTGGCTCCAGTCAGGTTTTACTTTCCTGGAGATGTGGAGATGAAAACCAGGGTTGTGATCTTCATCCAAAGTATCCAGTGAAGTTCTGAACATCCCAGTGGACCAGCTGTGGTAGTTTTCCTGGCATGAAGGTAAACCGTAGACATGTGTAAGCTGTTCTTCGTTGTTCCCTCGTGTTCCTGCAGAACATGCTCAGGAACGTGTAAACTATCTGATCTGTAGAATCTGAGCTGATGTTCTGGAGCGCAGAACAAGCATGACTGTGACCCCCCCTCCACCATGCCTTTACCGGCTGCCTGGAGGAACCATTCTCCTTCAAACACACACATCCATCACCCCACTTTGTGCCCCCCACATTCTCCTCCTTCAGCCCCCCACCCCTTCACTTCAAAAGCCTCCGAGTCAATGACTGCATTCCACTTACGGCGACCACAAGCTAAATGCATCAGAACCCTGCTGCTCCGGTTCTGCTAAAGCCGGGAAGTAGATCCACATCAGAACTTTGGTCTTCCTGTCACTCAGAAGAACCATCTGTGCTTCTGTTCCAGCCTCTCCATGGTCCACATCTCTGGCATGATGGTCCCACAGGAACCAGCTGGAACTCTGAAGCTCAGAAACAGACGTTCTGCTGGAACCCAGTGTCAGAACCCAACGGTGAAGCTTCAGGTTCTGCAAAGGAAAGCTGGAACTCTCTTGTACTATTAAGGTACATGAGAATGAGAACTTGACACATTATCTCGCCCAGTGGCGTTCTAAACAGGAAGTACCTGCTGGTTCCAGGAAGTCAAAATCCCGTAGACTTCTATAGAGAAATAACCAGCTGCTACTCATCTGCTCAGCTATTGGTCAGAATAACAGTTCTTGTTCTGATACATTTTTAACACGTTCTTGAAAATCCTCATTTTTTTCATTTTATAAATAAATGGCGTTTATGTATACAACGCTTTTCTACCTTCACTGAAGGCCCAAAGCGCCTTACAGTCACGGTCCCATTCACACACTGGTGGCGGCTCCGCAGCTGAACACTGGCGCCAACCTTCCATCTGAGGCAATGTGGGGTTCAGTGTCTTGCCCAAAGACACTTCGACACATGGGCAGGCAAGGCGAGAATCGAACCTCCGATCTTCTGATCAGAGGACGACCGCCCTATTAAGGAGGTTTCTTATTTTTGATTTGAAAGACAATTTATGATTTGACTTTTCTGATTTAACACACACACACACACACACACACACACCCACACACACACACACACACACACACACACACTCACACACACATTTGATTGAAGAAAAACCAGGACTTTAAGATCAGGTGGTGGAACCTTAAATGTCAGAATAAAAGCCTCATGCTGTCTTTTCAGAATAAATGTAAGTGCACCCCTGTTCCTTCAGGGGTTTGAGGTGACCTCCATTCATTTCAATCAGCCTAAAACGTTCCAGCCGGAAACCAGAATGAAGGAGCGCAGAGAACTTTCTGCTTCACAGCTTATCGGCAGCAGAAGAATGCGAACTCTGATAACGGCGAGGTTTGCTGTGACTCATCAGGTTTTTCAGGGCTTCATCAATCACTGGATTGGTGGTGGAGCATGACAGCTGCTGCTCCCTGCCACCGGCGTGAGGGCGTCCACCTGCACACGTGGACGTGGTCTCCATACACCTGGATGGACTAAACATGAGCAACACTCACCTGGCCACACCTGTGCCAGCATCTACAGAGTCATGGGATCTGGTTGTTTGTGGAGGTTTACTCTGGCGCTACATCCTCTAACTGCCTGGACACACCTGACCCAGGTAACCAGTAGTGGGCGGGGCATGTGGGGCACAGAGGCCCTCCAGGCCTAGAATGTAACAGTGTATGTTGCCTGTCAATCACTTAAAACGTCTCACCAGGAACCCAAACGTCAAACAACGCTGTGCCCGAGACGCACCCGAGAGGTCGTCTATGCGCTCACTGACGGACAATAAACCAGTGAAAACCCGGGAACACTGCCGCCTCCTGCAGGGGAGAAAACAGACCAGATCCTGGTGGAAAACGAGGGACCAGGAGACCCATGGAGAACCATGGTTACAGTACCGGTTCCTCCTCTTGAATCCAATCATCTCAGAATGTCGTGCCGTTTCACAGGGTCACCTGATGTAACTAAGTAAATGTAGTGTAACTAGGGACCTTCACGTCTTTCTTCACACTGGTTTAGCCTCATGCAGAAACTCCTGACATATCAGACCTGCTTCGGGAAGCACATGCTGAGGAAATGATCCTCTGATGTTCCAGGAAATTCCTGATCGGATCTTTGAAAGAACAAAAATAACAACATTTATTCTCTGGTTCATGACTGTGTAGCAGCGCTCGCTCCTCTCCAGAAAGCGGTTTTGACCTGCAGTCCTCTGCTCGCCTCTCTGCTGAGACCAGGCCGGAGGCGGCCAGAGGCGCTCGGCTGCAAAGAGACCCCCCCAGGCCTTTTGGATTGAGCGGGGAGTGAGTGGAGAGAAAATCAATAGGTAAGAAGCAGTGGTCCTGTGACGGCATGGCTAATCAGGCTTTTGCATGAATGTTTCAGGCGCTGGGAGAACACGCCGTCTCCTGAAGCTGCTGAGCTCCAGCTCGCCTCACGGAGAGCCGCTGCCGCCAGCAGAGCCCAACGGGGCGGGAGGAATGCGGGCGTGGGTCAGACCCTGATAAGGCTCAGAACTGGAGATAGCTGGTCTGCTCTGGAATGCATGTTTGTCCGGAGAGCAAGGCGGCAGGCTCGGCTGAGGAGGAGGAGTCCTCCCAGACACTCCATCTTCATCTCTGGACTCTGGCAGCATTCCTGTTTATGTCACGTTCTACACATTGCGTTCCTCTGACATTATAAATCAGACTGCGACAGGCAGGCAGCTCCCTTCAGAGGCTGGTACGGACCCCCCCGCCCCAGCGCCAGATGTGCCGGGTCAGTCTTTGGCCTTATCTGCAAAAGCTCAGAGTAACTGACGACACCTTGAAGCGAGAACCCTGAACTTTCTGTCATTTTTCCAAACTGCTCATCTGGGAAAACCACAAAGAAAAGAGGAAAGTCGGCGTCTCTGCTGAAGGAGGTGTGCTGCAAAAGAAAGCAGGAGGTGAAAGCATGAGGAGAGAAGGAGCACTGAACCTCCCCAAAGTCCTAGGGGCACAAAGTTCCCCACAGAAGCAGAACTCCTGTTGGTGAACATCTGGAACGCGTGTTGCTTTGGTTTTCCTGATCTTCACCAACACATCAGTGCAGAACGTTTGGAGCAGCAAAGAGGCGAATCTAAAAGGAGCAATCCTAAAAACAGCCAGAAGACGAGCGACGTCGTACGGCCTGTCCGTAGCAACCATTTTGTGTTTACTTGCCCTGGGGGTGATGGACAGGTCGCCTTTCTAACTTTTGAACTTCCTTAGGAATTGAGGTTTTTTGCTTTTAGCCACGCCCACATTCCTATCCTGTTCATATTGTGTGTCATATCATATTGTTCAGCTTCAGCCAATGATTCATGCACTAGGTTTTCACAATATTTTGGTAAAAAATGTTCGAGCAACAGGAGAATGTAACTTTTGTGAGCCCGCCACGCTAACGCCGTTCAAAATCTACAGACTTCTGAAACCAACATTGTTTCCAGAAGTGCCTCCCAATGATGCTCGGGAGTTTGGAGGTGAGAGGAGGGCTTTATATTCGTAGAAGATGTTCCTGAGGTTAAAGGTCAACAAAACTTTGGTGATTAACCTGGTGGTTAAGTCTCCAACCATCATGTGTGGGAAGTCTTGTGAAGTCTTGATTCCCATATTCTGGGAAAATGTAAAAATGGCCAAATTTCCCGTGTTGCCACAAAATTGCCGCCCCATAATAATGTCAAAGTTGCTTTGGATTTCACTCACAGGTGTGTTTTGGACCCTGAAATATTTTTTGAGCCCCATATGAGATTCTGGCTCCGTTCACTTTCTTTCCCTGTGATGATGTTATCATTTTGTCTGGGGGGGGCCGTTCACTGTGCCCAATATTCGTGTTCACCTGGCACTAGGTGTGTGTAAATGTTTGGGAACTTTTGAGTTTGTGGCAGTTAGAACTCGGTTCCTGATGGAACCATCCTCACGTTTCACAGCTTCTGGTTTGAGGCTCGGTTCTCCTTCCTTCAGCACTGCTCCAGACCAGACTCAGCTGCCTCAGGGGTGCCGCTCAAACACAGTCTGAGCAGGACAGCCACCGGCCGCTCCACCACAGCTGGGTCCTGCAGAGGGGTGGGGGTGGTGCTAATTGGCGGCTCTGAAGCGCCGGACAGCTCGCAGAAATCTTTGGCTTTCTTTGACTCCAGTCGCTCCAATCCTCTCATTCCAGCTCACTGGAGAACAGAAGGGGAGCCCCCCTCCCATTAAGGAAGTGTGTGAGGAACAGAGGGGGGGCTGCTGATTACTGGCTGAGCTTCCAGGCTCGTGTCATGTACTGTACATCAGAGGAGATCAGCAAACCAGCCTGAAAGTCAGATGACACTGAGCACATGCGTGCAACCCCCCCCAGGTCAAACTGCAGCTCCTCAGCCCCCCCGATCCACAAAACAACAACAGAGAGAAGCTGATCAAATTGTTCTGCTGTTCCTGCAGTCTGAGCATCAGAACGTCTCCAGAACCTTCTCAGACGCTGAAACATCAAACTGAACCCGTTGGTGTTCAGGTGAGAGTCTGGATCCCACTGCAGATGAGGATGTTGTGGAACCAGCAAACGGTTTCTGACTGCGGCTCACCGCCCGCTCATGGGAGGGGTTAAATGTTGAGCAGGACGTGCCGTCATGATGATCACACATGACTTTGCTCTGGTTCTGGAAACCTGCAGGTCCAAAAGGATCCATGACTAAAAAGGAAGAGTCAAAGCTGGATTTAGAAACTTCTTCAGTCGACATTGTCTGGATCGTCTGTGGTTCTGTCTTTGGTCGTGGACCTCGCCTCCGGCTCGTCTCACACCCCCAGTTCCATCTGGATGAAACCCATCTGTTACACTATTCAAATGTGTAGTTGTAGAGTTCAAAAAGCTCCTCCTTCTTTAATAGTTCTAGATCATCACGTGAAGGAGAGGATGCCTTCTTCATGTGGACATCCCTGAGGTTTCCTCACAGAGAAGGAGGGCAACAGTGGGGCGGTCGTCCTCTGATCAGAGGATCGCAGGTTCGATTCCCACCTTGCCCACCCATATGTCAAAGTGTCCTTGGGCAAGACACTGAGCACCACATTGCCTCTGATGGAAGGTTGGCGCCAGTGTGTGAATGTGTAAAGCGCTTTGGGCCTTCAATGAAGGTAGAAAAGCGTTATATAAGTACACGCCATTTACCATTTAGTTTAGCAACCGCTTATTGCTTTTATTTAATGACTGACTTTATGTTCTTTGCATAAATACAGGTGTGAAGCCCATTGAGACGGCTGTGTTTGGGATTTTGAGCTATAGACATACAGTGGAATTTTCAGACAGTTCCTTCAGCAGCGGCTCTGACATGACGTGAGGTGACACCCCCATAGCAGGTGAGATGAGCACACGTGACTTTGATGGACCCGCTCAGGCCTCTCACATGTGAGTCTTTGTCCTCCTGGGGTTCTGCTGAGCTGCAAGAAACATGTCAACCAAACCAGACAAGTTCTGTGTCCGTCCTCACAAAGCTGCCACACAGAGTCCCAGAGCAGCTTTACATTCACCCCCCCCACACGCGCTCACTCAGAGGAAGTGCCCCCTTCCTGAGGTCAGAGCTACAACTTGAGTCATGATCTGAGACGGGACCTGCAGGTTGTGTTTGTGCAGCAGCTAAGACCAACACATCTGGCAGAGCTTTGAGGTGCAGCATTACAGCAGGGGATTCTGGGTAATAGCCATACTTTCTCTGAGAGAAGGTTCCTCTTTTAAAACCAACATGAACATTGAACGAGCATTTGACCTCTTGAACTTTCTTGTTCTCTTAACATTTAGATGAATGAACCATGCTGAACGCCTCCACTGTTGTGGCTTCAAAGTAATTTTGATTCTTGAGAAACTTAAAAAAGTGAAACATTTCTCCTTTAAAATCCTCCAAAAGTACTAATGTTACTGTTGTTGAGGAAACATCTTCAGATTATTCAGAAGTTTAACCATTTCAATACCCACTCTGATGAAAATGCTGTTTTTGGTGTTTTTAACATGTTCTTGTTGCATTTTTCTGACGCTGAAGGACACAGAGAAAGAAAATGATCATTAAAACTGCCCTTCTAAGTATTTCTCTATTCAAATCATTGTGTAGCAGGAGAAAAGGAAATATGCAATTTGATAAAGCTTGTAAGTGTGATGTACAAGCTGCAATGGGTGGGGCCACAAGCTCCCCGCCCCCATTCTGATGACAAACAGATCCTTGAACGTCTTTGTTTTCCTCGTCTGAGCTGGAATCTGGATCGGAACTGGATGCTGGATACCTCGGATATCGCTCGCCATTTTTGTTCAACTAGGTAAACAAATGGGTGATGGGTAAGGGGGCGGGCTTACTCCATTCCAGTAGTCCTGCCTGCAACTCAGGTCCTGGAAACCGAGCTAAAAATGGCATCATCATAATTAAAGGACCACTGGGAACGCTATGGACACAGATTGAATTCTATAAACAGTCGAAGAGTTACGGTAGTTCAAAGAGCGTGTTATTTTGCTGTCGCCAGCAACAGATCTGGTTTTAAAGGGTTACTGTAGTTTGTCAGGATGTCCCCTAGATTTTCATGTGCAGTTCCTCTGGAATGTTGGTCTTTGATGGGGTAAGAAAACTGCGGGAGGACATCGATGTTACCGTCTGTATGATTCAACAGAGCGATGATATGAAGATCATTTCCCTGCCTGGGGATCAATAACGTTCTAAAAAGTACTGTTTTAATTATTTTTTAATAAATACATTTTAATATGCATGTGCAATTTGAACAATCGATCTTTCAGGCCTGATTTTGTTAACAGGAGAAATTCATTTTCAAGACAAAGAAAAGTCGTATTCAAAACAGACATGTCAAACATAAATCTAAACGTTGTATTCATAGTTTTCTTCAAGGCTTGTGAACAAATTACGAATTTGTGCAAAACGTTGTCTTTATGAATACGTTTCGTGTTAACTGTTATCTTACTTCATAGTCTTTAAAAATGACATGCCAGCATGCAGTTAGTTGGATGTAAAGTAATATTTTAGGACGTGTTCTGACACAACCGAACAGTGACGTGCGGTGAGTCAGATTTACAATTACAAGAACTGAATATTTCACCATTCATCCAACAGCAGATAAAAGCATGGAAGATACACACAAGAACATGTTTGTCCTACAGAGAACATTTCTTTAATAGACATGGATAGAACACTCTTCTTGTGTTTAATTATCCATTTATACTGTAAAGTCTACACGTGTTCAGCACACGTTTAAAATTCTGGTTCTTTAATCAGGTATCAAATGTCTGTGAAAATGATCATAAAATAATTCTTTTAGGTCTAAAATTTAGATTTTAAATACTTTTTTCCCACTTATTCCCATGTTATTTTTAAAAATTGAAAACCGTGTTTGGCCTTTCCTTTACTTGTAGATGAAGTCCATGCGCTGATCCATCTCCACAAAAAGCTCTATGATCCTGTTGGAAAAGTCTTCCTTATGTTCCTTTCATTTAATGAAATGAACGACATCCTCGCATTGCAGTTTTCAGCAAACCTTTCAGCTCCTGGCGTAGGTCTTCCATCCTCAATTATCTTCCGTTTCGCCTGGTAATCCAGTTGTGAAAAATGTTTTAATTTTGAAATATAATCCTCCATAATGAAGCAGATCAAGCATGAAAAAACCCTGCTGTTCTTGACCTTCGCGCCGGCTTTCAGTTGCTACATCTGGTGACGCTAGTGTAGCTACAGCAGCGGTCAGCTCACGTCTGCCCCCTAGAGACCAATGAGGCTCGCCTAACCGGCTGACTTTTCTTCGCACTTACAGCCAGCGCTCTGACCGCACGTCCCTGTTTGTATGGAGTCCAGCAGTCAGACATGAGGCGGAGCGCTCCGGAACCTCACCCAGAGTTTCCGTTACGTATGTGGTCGCGCAACACTCAAATTCTGCGATTTTAACTTTAGAAACTGTCAGAGACGTGTCGAGTCAACTGAAAATGTATCTTTAACATGGATTAGAGGAAAAGAATATTTATTTATGGTACTTTTTTTCTATTTTATCACAGTGACAGGTGAGGCCGTGCCTCACTTGCCTCACCTGTCCGCACGTCACTACAACCGAAAGATTCTCTGGGCTCACTGACTCAACTGGATTAAATCAGTCGTCATTAACAAAACTCATTCTAATGTTTTCTACTTTCCTGCAGCTCTTTCAGCTTTGAACTGAGACTTTAAAAGTGAGGTAAAATAAAATGAAAGGGGGACTAATGTTTGAACAAATAAACATGGATGGAGGGATGCAGCTGCATCAAAGAAAAGGTTGGGGTCACTCAGAATAAGGAAAAATATTGGTTTAAAAGGGTTTCATTTCTGTATTTTCATAAATAGGACAAAATAAAATAGCTGACTCTAATATCCACACTAATCAAATGTCTTTGAAAGTATCACCTTCATAATGTTGTCGTCTATAGATCTGTAGAGTCGGGTCTCTTCAGCTGTTTGGACGTGTTTTTTCCTTCTATACCATGTTCTGTCATGCTCTTCTAACCACAAACATCGATGCGTTCACAGTCTGACACAGTCATGTACAAAGCAACTTAATGACATCGGACAGACAGTCAGCTGCTCACCTGTCTAAGTAAAGTCAGTCAAATACATCAATGTACCACCTGGGGACAAATGCATCAATACAGAAACTACACACAGCAAACAATCGCTGACCCCCACCAGGGAGCGCTGTGGTCGGTGCTGCTAGTGTGTCCACAGGACTGCATCATTTATGAAGCTCTGCAGCCTGAAAAATTCCATCCACTATAGACTCATGCTTAAAGTCTTTATGACCATCTTGAATGAAACCTCATCAGCACGTATGTGGTTACACTTCGGAAGTACTTTCTTATCTTTAAGGTAATCAGGATGTTTCTATATTTTAAGAAGTTTGGTTCACAAAGTGCAGTAGCTTTCTTTAAACTGTAAGTAAAACCTATTTTTGACGAGAGTGACCTGGCAAATCTACCTACAGTGCATTACATCCAACCATCCATGCATTCAGCTGTCCACTTATCAAACCCGTTCAATCCTTTTCAGGGTCACAGGGTTGCTGGAGCCTATCCTAGTCACTGTCAGGCAAAGGCAAAGAGCTGCCAGTCGAATACAAACCCGACACGTTAAAACTTGCATAAATCTAACTTTACATTTTCACTGGAACTTTACTGCAACTTTGACCAAGTGACAACGTTGCTTCACTACCGTGTTCCTGGGAGCCATGTTCTTTTCTTTTTTTTTAAATTTTCTTTAGGCCTCAAAGAGGCCTCAAAGAAGCAAAATCTGGAACCATTTCGCTTTGATTGATGTACAAAGAAAGAGTGCAGAGTTTGCATGAAAATCATTCCATATAAAACCTCCTCCACAACAAACCTGTACAGACACCTGAGGGAGTCTTCTCTGAAAACAGGGCAGATCATTACTGACAGAAGAATCCAGATCAGCTCCTCAAAGCCTTGATCTCTCTCAACCACAACCAGAGACTCACCAGTGGTGCTTTTGAAATGGATAAAGAGGAAGATTCTGTGGAGGACATGGAGGTCTGAGGCTTATGTTTTCTTACATTTTTTTTTTTAGTTTACAATTCTTCACTGCAGAAAGTCATTTTTCTCTAAGGTATGTTTAAACCAATGCACAAATATTTATGTTATTGTGAGCACGGAGGAAAAAACAATTAATTTTGGGTTTTACAGTTCTATTTATGTTAAATGAAAGCACAACAATGTCTGTGGTGTATATGTATATTATACGTATAATATACCATATTGTAAATGGTGATGCTAATGTTTTAGCAGACACGCTGATGCTAACGTTACCAAATGTTCTGCCAAACATGCTAATGGTTTGGCAGAATAGCTGATGCAAATGCAAACATTACCAAATATTCTAATATTTAAACAAAGTTATTATAACCTTAATTAACGTTAATGTTAATTTTTTTGACATGCAGATGGTAACTTTACCATAAATGGCAATGTTTTAGCAGACACACTGATGCTAACGTTACCAGATAAACTAGTGTTTCACGAGACATGCTGTGGCTAACATTACCAAACATGCTAATGTTTAAGCAGACTCGCTAATGCTAACGCTGCTTAACATGCTTATGTTAAAAGATGTTTTAAAAGAATGTTACTGTTTTAGCAAAAAAAAAAAAAAACTTTAAATAAAAGTGATGCCAATGTTAAGATGATGTCATGTTTATCTGATGATAAACAAATCCACCTTAATGCTTAAGTGTCACAGAGCTGTTGTGAAATAAAAAAACGGCTTTAGTTTACAGTAAAGTAAACTACACTGCCATCCAGTGTCTGCTGTTGTTACAGAGCATATTAGCAGAAATCCAAACAAAGACGTCGACTCTGTTGACCCACATTTGAGTCTGAGCTCATATAAACGCAACTGACATCTGCATTTATGAGTCACGAAAGTCATCATTTCCTCAGCGTTCCAGAGGTCAAACCACAGATACTGAAAGGCGAGTGGTCAGGTCAGGTAGAGGAGCCTCAAAGCGGCATTATGATCATATTTCTTCTGACAGAAGTCCAAGGATGAGTTTCTGAGCCAAGAACAGAAAATGAGCTGCCTACCAAAACAGGTTGATAAGAAGAGGAGTACAGGAAGGAGGAGGGCATTTAAGAACGCTGTAGGAACCGGCTCAGCCCATTTTCAAGTTCCACCTACTAAAAAGGGATTGAAGATGTTTGGATTAAAGCATCGGGGGAGGGGGACCTGCAGGACACGGCCCAACAGGATAACCTCTGACCTCTACTCCTGCCAGAGCTGCTCGGGGTCCTTGAAAGAACCCAGGGGGCTCTAGAGCAGCCCGTGTGTGCCGGGGCCCTCAGCAGTGTCAGATAGCTCGGGGCCTTTTCAAATGTATTTTTCAAAAGTGGGGGGTGGGGATCAATAAGTTGGGCTGGAGAGAAGCAGCTGCAGAAACATGAGCTGTGATATTTACTTTGCTGTGAGGCGAACGTGTTTGGAGCTCTTGTCAAAGAAAAGCCTCCAAAGCTCGCAGACAAAAATAAGTCAATAAAAGAGCCAGTCACTTTTTACAATCAGGTCCGTCTTCCTGTTTTTACTCTCTGTTACGTATATTTAACACTTTGCACCGTCCTCAGCAAAGCAGCTGAATGCATGCAGGCAGAAACACGCCTCCCCCTGTGTGGACGCATCGCCAAGAAGCGAAAGCATTCCTGCTCATCCGACTTTCACAGACTGATTCAACGGGATTTTTTTGGCAAAGAACCTGAGGGATTTGTTCACACGATGAAGGAGATCTGCCTGAACCTTCTGACATTTTAGACAAAAACAACGAGATGTTAAGATGAAAATTCAAAGTCATAACCCCCCCCAACACAAAGCTACTCAAGACTCAACGTCCAGCCTCAAACAGACAGAACACGCAGAAACCCTGCTTTAGAAAGCCCGGGGTCTTCAAAAAGATGAATGCTTTTGTTGCTGCACAACTCTTGACCCGAGTGCTGATTTTGGTTCCAGGTCTGTGTTTGTCCGGTCGCTCCTCAAGGTCGGAGGGAGTTACCTTTAAAAAGCAAACAAAATCAAACCAGAAGCTGCTGGGCTTTTGAAAGCTTCCACAGACAGCAGACATTTGAACTTCTGTTCAGAAGAAACTCAACTCTCCATCCATGTAATGCTAAGAGCATGGATACGGTTCTGAGGGAGACACTGGGGAGGAGGAACCCAGTTCTGGATCAAATCTGCCAGAGTGAACTTGGTCAAATCCTCAGGAGATGCAAGACTTTCAAAGCACCACGATGCTCCTGGAGGTGGCGCTGTCCTCTTGGATTCATCTTAACAAAGGACGTCTGTGGAATCACGCTGACAGCCGTGTTGTCCTCCTCGCCCAAGTTTCCCATCATGCACTCCTTCCAAAGACAAAGCGCATAATTGGATTCACACTGCGTTTGGAAGGGGGAGTGGGGCAGAAGCGTTTGCGCTCTGCGGGCCGGCCTGTGGCGTTCAGCGTGATGCTGATGCTGAGATGACCCCGCCCATCAGAGGTCACAAAGAGGAATAGAGCTGAGCGTGGAGCCCGGAGGAATGACATGTTTGCTGCTGTCCAGGACCAAACAGCCTGTCGGACACAAACACAATCTGCCTCTGTGAGCTCTCTGGGGTAACTGCCTGTTTGTTCCTGGGGGTGGAGGGGCAGCTCAGCAACTGAGTGAGAATGACAGAGGCAGAGGGCCGGGGGCGGCCGGAGGAGCACCGCTCGCCAGCAAAACAAACAGCATCCATGAAACTGAAGGAGCGCGCAGCTGCTGCTGTTCCTGCTGCTGCTGTTCCTGTTCCTCCTGCTGCTGCTGCTGCTGTAGTTCCTGTTCCTGCTGCTGTAGTTCCTGCTGCTGCTGTTCCTGTTCCTGCTGCTGTAGTTCCTGCTGCTGTTGTTCCTGTTCCTGCTGCTGTAGTTCCTGCTGCTGCTGTTCCTGCTGCTGTTCCTGTTCCTGCCTACTGCTGCTGTAGTTCCTGTTCCTGCTGCTGCTGTTCCTGTTCCTCCTGCTGCTGTAGTTCCTGTTCCTGCTGCTGCTGTTCCTATTCCTGCTGCTGTAGTTCCTGTTCCTGCTGTTCCTGCCTACTGCTGCTGTAGTTCCTGTTCCTGCTGCTGCTGTTCCTGTTCCTGCTGTTCCTGCTGCTGCTGCTGTTCCTGTTCCTCCTGCTACTGCTGCTGCTGTTCCTGCCTACTGCTGCTGTAGTTCCTGTTCCTGCTGTTGTTCCTGTTCCTGCTGCTGTAGTTCCTGCTGCTGCTGTTCCTGCTGCTGTTCCTGTTCCTGCCTGCTGCTGTAGTTCCTGTTCCTGCTGCTGCTGTTCCTGTTCCTGCTGCTGTAGTTCCTGTTCCTGCTGCTGCTGTTCCTATTCCTGCTGCTGTAGTTCCTGTTCCTGCTGTTCCTGCCTACTGCTGCTGTAGTTCCTGTTCCTGCTGCTGCTTCCTGTTCCTGCTGCCTGCTGCTGCTGCTGTTCCTGTTCCTCCTGCTTGCTGCTGCTGTTCCTGCCTACTGCTGCTGTAGTTCTGTTCCTGCTGTAGTCCTGTTCCTGCTGCTGTTCCTGTTCCTGCTGCCTGCTGCTGCTGTTCCTGTTCCTCCTGCTGCTGCTGCTGCTGTTCCTGCCTACTGCTGCTGTAGTTCCTGTTCCTGCTGTTGTTCTATTCCTGCTGCTGCTGTTCCTGTTCCTGCCTACTGCTGCTGTAGTTCCTGTTCCTGCTGCTTTTCTGTTCTGCTCCTGCTGCTGCTGTTCCTATTCCTGCTGCTGTTCCTGCTGTTCCTGCTGCTGCTGCTGCTGCTCCTGTTCCTGCTGCTGCTGGATAATCATAACAGGCAGGAATAAACTACCAGCTTTCACTGTGTGGAGACCTGTCTGAGAAAAAAACACTTTACTAAACCATTTCCTTACTAAAGAAATAAAGACAATAAAAACTGCCAACTTTTGCATAATCCTGGTTTCAAGTGTATTGATGTCAAACATTAATATGCTCATTGCTAATGTTTTCATTTTGCTGCTTTTCCGTTCTCCTGATAATAAAGCTCCTAAAGGTTTTATAGTTTTTCCTGTTTTAATTTTGCATGTTTAGCTTCAGTCCAAATTCAGCGTCTTTACCATGCTGTAAAGGGGCTGTGAGCTTTCATATGCAACACTGTGTAGTGTTTATGCAAATTGGAGTCAAGATCTGCTCTAATTTGGTGTGTTAGCCTTAAAGCAACATAATTTACAATAATTTATAATTTACTAATAAAACGCATTGTTACTCAGGTTTTTTGGCTTTTATTTTGGCATGTTCAGCCTTGGCTTGTGCAGCCTTTAGCGCTTCACTTTCATTTGCAGCCGTTTCTTTCCTCTGCATGTGTCGTTTTTGGGGGATTTATTTACCTTTTTTTCACTGGTTTTCTGCTTTTTTGGTTCCGCTAACGGTTTGGTGTTGTTCGACGGACACGTTTCTCAACAGCCATCCTTGACTCCATCACTCCATTACCAAGGAGAGATGGAAAGTAATTTTTGCACCAGAGCTTCCCCTCACAGAAGAGTGTTGTGTGCGCGTGCAGCAGCGTGCACTGCTGTGGGGTAGTTGACCTCTCCGAGCAGCCAGCCATGCGCTTATGAAGAACCTGTCTCCTGTCCAGCTCCTTCTATCAGCTCTCCCGTCACATGCTGACACGGCAGCAGCACTTCAAAGAGGCCTGCTTTGATGCTAACCATCAATATGCATTTCATCCTGCGCCGCTTGCTCCTCAGCATCCCTCCTCTGTGTCTTCTCTCTGCACTAATTGCCTTCAAAGCCAATTAGCGCAAATGATTTGCGACTGCGCTGGTGGTAGAAGCCCTGCACTTGTCGGAAGAGGTGGAACCGAGTCAGAAGTATCAGGTCAGCGGCTGTCATTTTCTCCAGCTCTTTCCGGTCTCCTCCTCCTATCATCAGAACCCGTGTCAGCCCTCCTCCATTAATCCGAAAGCGGTGCGGGGGCGGGGGGCAGCTCTGAATTTGCCACGGCTCGCAGGGCGCGATGCCCCAAACGTGTGAAGCTGGTAAGTATGTTTAGTTCATTTGTCGAGCTCTGTGTTTGTGCTTTGGATCGGCGGCATAAGTCCATGCTTAGCTAATGCTGCCAGCGCCATTTCAGCGCGCGCGCGCGCGGCTCCATTCCCCCTCGGAAAATACAGGCGGCAGATCAAAGCCCAGGCGCCGGGATCAAAGGCCGGCATCACGCTGCTTTGGTCACATCGGTGTTGTTTACATGAATGCTAAAGGCACTTCTATCAAATATTACAAACTTTGAAAGATGGATGTGTTGAATCCAAGTATTTTGATGTCACTTTTGAAGTCCATCCGTGCGTTTGGGATCATTTTGTAAATCTGCCCACAATTTCACAACAATTTTGAAGGCTTTAAAAAGGCGGGAGGACGCCTCGGTCTGAAGCCCCCGGAGGTTCGATTCCCAGCCGCTCAGCCAGGCCCCTGAAGTCCGGAGGACGCTCAGGATCAAAGAGCCCGGGTCTGTGTTCCCACAGTCTGAACGCTCAGGCGGTTCCGTTTGGTTCTGGTTCTGAAAACAAACCTTCCATCAGGATTCTGTTGCACTTTGAGAAAAACTTTCCAGCTTTGATGACGTCTTTCTGATGTTTGTTTTGAGTGTGAAGTTTGTGTCTCCTTGACGTTTGAGGACCGGACGGGATGGAAACGTCTTCTGCCTTTTGGGCTCAGACTCCGTTTCTTCACACATTGTAGTGTTTTCCAAAATCTTCAGGGTACAGGTGGGGGGGTTGTGGGGAGATGATGAGGGAGTTCAATGACCTGTGAGCAGACCTGCTGTTGAGCTGGGGGGCTAGCTTTGACCCCTCCCACAAAGACCCCACCGCCACACCTCACAGTCATCTGTAAGTGGATTATGGAGCTCGCCATTCTTTACCCACTTCGTTCTGACACCCTCATAATTAGGCAGACCCCCCCCCCCAGACTCTCTGCCAGCAGCCGACCCCCCGGCACAGGAATGTGATAAAGATAAGTGTGGTGGGGTACTGGGGGGTGGGGGTTGAAATCAATCTGAAGATTTTTCTAAAACAAAAGACTTTTAGTTTAACTTTTATCTTCAGACGGATGTTCCTCCTCTGGTTCTGGTCACCCTGTAAGGTTCTGCTTAACTTTGTGTTCTTCTCACAGCGGTTCTCACCAAACGGAACAAAGAACAGAAACATCAGAGAACCTTCAGTGTCCAACCAGCTTCTGGCGGTCACGATGGCTCTGATTTATTGGAATTTCTGATCATTTAAAGGAACATCAAACCTGGACTCTGATCCAGTTTGAGGAGGAAAGAAACACCCCCCAAAAAACCCAAGTATTTTCCTGCACGTGCTGGTGTTTTTGTGACCGCCTTCACATGTGTGAGCACAAAGACAGAAGACCCAGAGCATCGCTGGGGGGCAGAGCCAACAGCCCCCCCCCGCAGTAGCATGATGCTGTCCTACTTCTCTGAGTGGTTAAAACAGCAAACGACACGACTGTTCGGGTCAACAAATCAGAAGCGATACTTTGAAGGTAACAGCAAGACGGAAACTTTGTCCTTCAGCAAACATCACATGACCACATGACCACATGACCAAAACACAGAGATCTGCTGCTCCTGAACATTCACATCTCACTTCCCAAAGCTAGTTTGGCTTTTTTAAGTTTAGCGGCTGCACTGTGGAGCAGTGGCTAGCGCTCTCGCCTCACAGCAAGAAGGTCTCGGCTGGGGGACCTGAAACAGCATCACCAAAGGGGGGCCTTTCTGTGTGGAATGTGCATGTTCTCCCCGTGCATGTGTGGGTTTTCTCCAGGGACTCCAGCTTCCACCCACTGTCCAAAAACATGCTTCGAGGGTTCATAGGTCACTCTAACTTGTTCCTATGAGTGTGTGATTGTGGCCCTGCGACAGATTGGCGACATATCCAAGGTGTACCCTCCCTTCACCCACTGGTGGCCAAGTTGGGCTCCGGCACCCCCGTGACCCCAAAAGGGACAAAACAGGTTTAGAAAATGGATGGATGGTGAAACGACTCCATTTGTCATTTACAGCATTAGATTTGGTTTCTTAGGTTTTTTACATTTTTTCATAAATTTGAACATTTTTTCATAAATTTGAACATTTTTTCATAAACCTTTCATAAAAACGTTTCATTTATTTTAGCAGTAATACATTCGTCCTGCAGTTGGAACAAAAAACTCTGAAGTTTCTCCAAGTTTTTCCACCTTGGTGTCAGTTTAATGAATTCTTGGAGTTAGAAATGTTCTGTGAATTTTCCACTTTCTCTCCTTTTTTATTTTTTAGATTCAACATCTTGAGAGTGAAAAAAAGTAAAAATGTTTTATTTTTTTATTTTTACTTCAAAGTTATATTTCTGGTAAAGAGTTAGGATTTCCTCAGCAAAAAAAAGCCAAAGCAGAACTTCAAAGTTCCTGTTCTGGATCTGCAGATGGTTCAATGATAACAGATTCACATCCCCCAGAAAGTAAATGAGAGACATGCGGATCTGGTTATGAGGACGGCAAAGATGCTGTGGGACAGCGAGGGCGCTGAGGGATGGGACGGAGGACGGCGAGGAGCCTGAGGACGGCGGGGAGACTGAGGATGGCGAGGATACTGAGGGATGGGACGGAGGACGGCGAGGAGCCTGAGGACGGCGGGGAGACTGAGGATGGCGGGGAGACTGAGGATGGCGAGGATACTGAGGGATGGGACGGAGGATGGCTCGGCTCAGGTCAGCGAGCAGGTCGGCGCTTCCAGCTCCGCTCTCATGTGTGAATGCCGACGGTCCAGCTGGTTTCAGATGTCATGAAGAGGAGCTGGCAGGTGGAGAGCAGCCACAGCTGATGCAGATCAACGCTCCCGCGCCCCCGAGCCAGCGCCCCGACACAAATGCCTGTTCAGGCAACCGGAAGACATGACAAAACGCATCAGGTAGCCGCGCCTCGGCGGAGGCTGATCACCCACGCCCGTCACAGATGTGAGACGCCTCCATCTCAGCAGAGACGGTCATCAGGAGTGACAGGTCCTGAGCCGCGACGCGTGCAGCGGAGGCCTCTGACTGGTCATTTGCTGGTCCTGCAGACGCCAGCTGGTCTTCACAAGCCCAGAACCGAGACGTGTGAATACCGAAGGCTCTCACAGGTCATTAAAACGATTAGGTCTTCATGTGCATGGAGAGCAGACGTCAGGCTTCACAGAGGATGGAGCAGGAACAGCCGGAGATCTGCTCACATGCAGCCATTCCAGAAGCTGAACTTCCTTCAGGAAGCTAAAGCAGCTTTCATTCAAATCAACACGCTTCTTATTTTTGGGTGGATTTTTAACACATTTAACCGTCACGTACACTGAACACGTACACATTTCTGAACCTGAGCATCTCCCAACCACTGCATCCTAATGAATGACCTCCTTCTGGTTTCCACAGAAGACATTTGGGGCTTTTCAATGATGAATCAGAAGAGACCAGGCCAACAATGCAGGAGAAGGATCATCTGAACCTGCTCGGTTTGAAATCTGACTTACTTCACATTGTCTAACACCAAAATAAAAGCTGGTGTTTCCATGTTCAAAGACTCAGAAAAACATTTTATTAAGCTCGGTCATGTTAAATTGAACATAGAATTTGAATTAAAATGTGCTAAATATTGTTTAAGAAAGTAACGACCTGTGAAAACAAGCAAAAAAAACCTTATTGAATGCTAATGTTACATCTATGCACTTAGATGAAAGAAAAGCTGAAAGATGCTAATAATGGTTGTATACAGTCACATTCACACACTGATGGCTCTGCAGCCGAACGCCAACCTTCCACCAGAGGCAATGTGTGGCAGTGACGTGCAGTGAGGTTCACGGCTGGTGAGGCTCTGACATCATCAGTCAGAAATACAAACATGAACCCTGCAGAGAAGCTTATTCACCATTTGATTGGCAGCAGTTAGCGTGTTGTTTACATTTCATTTCAACATTTTTTTTCGGTTTACAAAATGTTTTTTATTGACTTACTTTTAGTTGTAAATGAAGTCCGTGTGTCGCTCCCTTGTTTTCTGTCTGTGGTCTCTCCTGAACAAACGCTTTCATAACCTGTTTGGTGAAGTCTTCCTTTTCTTTCTTCAGTTTGAAAAGTCGTTTTGTCTCAGTGGAAATCACTACCAGTGAATGTCTAAACAAATTCTTGAGTTTAGGGGTTAAAAACCTAATCCTCCATTTAGAAAATGACGCTAAACATACCGTCTCTAATAGACGCCGGTCTCCAATAGACGCCGGTCTCTAATAGTGACCGGGCTCCTTTAAGACCCAACAGACCCCCACCCCCCTGCGCACGTACTGCGTACTGTTTTAATTTTAGCAGCAACGAATGTGTTTTCACTTCTGTTGGAGCTCCTGGTGAAGACTGAAAGCAGGTCCTGGTTTCCTGTTGGCTCTTTCAGCAGACGTCTCTGGGTTTCCTTTGGGGCGGCGGTCCGGTTCTTAATCCCACAGGCGCCTCCAAAGTTCATATCAAAGCGGGAGCGGCGGCCATCACCCCATCCCTTCGGCGCTTCTTGTTGGCGACGTGTTAAAAAATTAAAGAGGCGGCGCATCAGTCAGTGTAGTGCTTAGGAATATTAAAGCATAATTTATATTTCAGGACTTTGACACCTTGACATTTTGGCACCTCTGTGTAGAACTTCAGCATGCGGTTTGACATGTTTGTATTAACAACATTGTGATCTCGGAGGGCCATGGCCTCGGGCTACTCCAACAAGACTGCTGAAGAAAGCGATTTCAAAAGGAATTGCAGAGCAGCCCAGGGACTCGTCAACATCCGCCCTGATGCTCTCGGCCTGATAAAAATCCATTACCCACAAGTGTGGGGGGGTTTCACTGGATCACCATCCTCTATGCATCGTGATAATACTGCGTCTCCGAGCATCTTTCTGCACCGCTGCATTCTTCATGTTGCCATGGTGACGGTGAAACAGGCACAAAGTGAGGAGCGCTTTTGTGAGAACGTCTAAAGCTTTTTAACTTTCTTCAGCCTCTCTGACTGACGCTAACTCACTTTATTATTTAAGAATTTAGGATAACTGTGACATTGAGAGATTTTCATGTTTTATTTCTTGTTTCTATTTTAGTTTTTTTTGTCACTTTTGCTGATTTGTGTCCTTTACAAAAGAAAAGCATATTGCAATATATTGGAACATGTATCATATATATAAAAAAATACATTTCAATATACCAGCAAGTTTAAAATATATTGCAAAATATGGTTGGACAAACTATTTCTTCTTTTTAATTCATATATATATATTCAAAATCCACTGGTGAGCAAACAGACTTTATTTTATAATCGTTTGAACCTTTGTTGAAATCGTTTTTTAAATTTTAAGATGGAACATCAAGTCAGATTTGCCAATCTAAATTTTATATAAAGAGATGAACGGACCATATATTTAATTTATGTAACCTAAATGTCACGACTGTCATACTAATAAGAGTTTAGAGCTTTGTATTTGTGACATGACATTTAAATCTGGGTTCATTATGTTTTGTGTAAAGGTATATTCTATGATATATTTATAAGGCTTTTTAAAATATGATTTCTGTTATATTATATTGTGGGATATAACATACATGTAGCATATCAGTCAATATATTGTAGGACATTTCAATATAAAGTTCAATATATAACATAGTATGATATGAAAATGGCAATTAATGAAGTATTTGAATATACTGAAGTATATATTCAATTCAATGTTATTTCTATAGCCCAATATCACAGCCACAGCCATCTCATTGGACTGATGTCAAAAGAAATTGCAAGAAAAAACCAAAGAATCAATCATGTAAAAGTAAACAATAGCTGGTTGTTAAACAGACTAAACTGAACAAACATCTCTGTCCTTAAACCCTCCTTCACGGTGAGAAAAAAAAAAAAAACCTCTAGAATTAATAAGGAAAAGTGAGCTTAATTCGTTCTATAACTACATGGTTAAATAACAAGTATATGTCCAATAAACAAACACGTCTAGATAAACAGCTACAAGTTAAGATAACAGCTGAATATTTAAATAAACAATGACATGTTTGAATAGTCTATCAGATGGGCTTCATCCACTAGGAGTTGTGGAAACAACTGGATTTGCTGGAAGAGCCAGAGGCGATGTCACGGCCAAAGACAATATTACCTCCATGTATGGAGTATATTGTCAATACATAGTTGTCGGTACAGTTCATTTCAGTGTGAACACAGATGGAGCAACGAGAGGAGGAGAACCAAGGACGGGAGGTGCTGTAAGCTCTGAGGGTCTGGAGGAGAACCAAGCAGCCACAGCGTGAATCTGGAGAAGCAGGAACCATGAAGAAGTTTGAAAACGTCTGCAGGATAAAGGAGGAGCAGTGAGGAGCTGCAGAAGCTTCTTCACAGATTACCATCACTGGACTTCAGAATTTGATCAACAGTTTAAAGTTCTCAACTTAAGGGCAGTTTTTGTGTTCTGAGACAGAACGTGTTCCACTTTTCCAGGAGAACTCTGTAGAAACGGCGGATAAAGACCTAAATCTTTAGTGTTGGCATCAGGAGCAGAGGAACATGGCTGGAGTGAAGACACTGGTCATTGAGGATTTGTGGAAAAGTCTGCTTGTTCTCTGCTGATGGAGCCATGGTTTAATGGTAGGAGCTTAAACCTGGGGAGGGACAAAATGGCCAACAGTGCTGCTTGCTGTCATGAATTCCTGGAAAACAAGATGGATGCTGTGTGGAGCAGTGGAGGCACCAAACTCCACCTGGAAACGCTGGAATTGTTTAATCCAAAACTCTAGTTGGTGCTAGAGGCTGTTGCCTTTGTGCCGTTGTGCTTTCAGACACTCACTTCATCCATGCAGGGTTTCAGGTTCAAAACCAGATTCTTCTTTCCTTCACACTTGAGGAACAAACTGCCGACAACCTTCAGCTGACGACTAAAACATGTTTCCATCTTCAGAAGGAGCTGAAGACGAGAATTTTGGAAATCAGGTTTACATTGTATCTGTTCCGTTTGATGGTTTAAGGTCTGGGAAGGTTCTGGAGAAGTTCTGATCTGCTGTAAAGATGCCTCGTGACCTGCAGCAGCTCCAGAGGAACCTCCACTCATTCTTCCTTCACTTCCACAGAACTTCATTCTCTGTTGGAGCCATTTCAGACCCTGTCAGTGCGTTCGGGTTTCATTGAGGCGCCACAGACGTAAGGAAAGCTGCATGTGAATTCAGGAGACCAGAGGGGAGATGATCCTCAGCATGTGCAGAACCATGTTTGGAGAAAAGTGGACCAGAAACACCTGACTGTCTCGTGGTTCCGCTTCAGCTCTAATGAAGATCAGCTTTTCATCTGTGGCAGATTAAGACTTCATCTCCAATCTTTTTATATTCAAACATTTATCTTCTGTCTGATCTTCTTAAAGTCTCTAAGTTGGAGGTCCATGTGGGGACAAACAGTCGGGACAGAGGGCCCGTTTAACAAAAACATGGATTGGTTTAATTGAATTTCCAGTCTCCTCCAGTTTGAATCAGCAGAGTAGAGGTAATTCCCTTATCCACATCAGTGCAGAGCCTCTGTTGGGTGCAGTGGGCGGGGCTAAAGACCTGCTGTCTGCTGGCAGGATCTGCCACAACCGATTACCCAAGCTTTGGTAAATACCCCTGACTTCCTGCCTCTGCACTTGCGCTGAACCGAGCAGAGGAGGCGAAGCGGTCAGGAGAACGCGCTCTGCTCGCTGCTCTGAGCTGGATAAAGACATACCCCCAGACCCATTTAGACGATGGGAGGGGCTGCGCTATATAACTCGCATTCCTTACCTGCTTTACGATAAATATTCATAAATAACGTAAACATTCACTCCACATCTGAAACTTTGACCTTAACAACAGATGGATAAAAACAGATCAACACAATAGCCCGTTATTAGCATGCTAACGCATTATTTGTACTTTCACACGTTACTGAGTTATTACTGATAAGTACTTTAACACATAAATTTAGCTTGAATCTCTAAATTAAGTGTAAAGTATTTTTCTTCTAAACTCTGAGGCACAGCGTTGCGTGTCTGAATGCAGGTCTTCATTCTAGAGCACCTGGTCACAGATCTACATTATAGAGTAGCTGAACGTAGATCTTCATTCTAAAGCAGCTGAACGCAGATCTTTATTCTAGAGCCCAGCCACTATTAGAGACCGGCATCTATTACAACTAAAACTTGTTAGACGTGGCTTTTAATGGAGACCAGCGTCAATTAGAGACCGGCCATTATTGGAAGATATACGGTAAGTTTGATTGACAGCTCAGGAGAATCGTGTTCATTTCAAAAGGATATCCAGAGGACACGAGCTTTTCTGGGGACTTCTGTTTGATCTGCACATCCACTTCCAGCTGAAGGATGTTTTTTTTAATCTTTGTTTGTTTGAAGTTGTTCTGTAATTTCTTACAGCCTCTTACAGCCTTTGTGAAGAACTTTCAGTAGATCTCATGCCGTCTTTCAGACACACAACTGCATGAAAAGCTGCAATCCTGAGATGGTCACACAAAAAGCAAAACTATTGTATTTAAGGATCCTTTATTATAACTTTCTAAATGTAATTTAAAAAACACAATTATCCAGAGATGAAAGATTTTTGGTCTCAGAGGCATTGGTTTATGAAAACCTTCATTCTTCTGCTTTTTGGTTTTCAAGTTTGTTGTGAAGTTAGTCTGTTCCATGGACTCTGGGATTCTGTCACCTTCATAAGTTTAATACGAAATTTGACCTGTGACCCCATCAGACCTTGAGAATCATCAATAGTTTATTTAAAGGTTTGATATTCCAGCTCCTGCAGGAAACGGCGCTCTTTGACTCGCTTTGCCGTCGTCTGAACCACAAAGGAAAATGGCACAAATTGAATTCTTTGTCTCTGTTTCTATACATGAAAGTTTCTCAAGTTTTCAAAGACGATCCTGGTGAAAGGCGGCTCTTGTGCGGCTGCATGTCATGCGTCTTTTCACTCTCACAAATGGAGGCTCTTTGTGCGTTCGGCATCTTCGCCATCGTCTCCGCTGTGTGAGGTGATTTCTGTCTTTTGTGGTTTTCTGTATACAGACAGGTTTAAGTGCGGCAGTGGAACCGCTGTTCACCCCGTGTTCCTCACTTTCCCATGGCCTCCTCTCAGTGCAGCAGAGAAAAGCTTGTCATGATGAACCTTGACCCCACCCTGTTCCACATCCACTCTCCATCAGGGAGCCAAACACATGCCTGAACAATTAACTCCTGCTCTGCCATCAATTTAGCCCAGGAGTCATAAAAGCCGGAGTCAGCCGGGATCAGGCCGAATGAAACCGGCAAAAACAGAAGCCAGAAAAGCGTTTCTAAAGCAGCAGATTGAAAAACAGGCTTTTCAGTCGCCGCAGAGGAACTGTCACCGCCGCATTGAGAGCCTCCACTCTTTCAGCCTGTTTGTCTGACGCGCTTAGCAGACAATGGCGGGTTCGGGGGTCATGTTTATTCTGAGGCCGGCCTTAAAAGCCACGACAGAAAAGACATTTCCACAGAGGCTGGCCGCGGGGCGCAGCATTGATTCCCGTTTGCCGTGGGTCAGTGGGCTCCATCTGCAGACCTGTAGCCGTGGAGGTGCTGCTCCTCCAGGTTCTGCACATGTTCTCTGCAGCAAAGCCCCAGGATCACTGTAGCCCCGCCCACGTCTTCAACAGGAAGACACCTCTAATCTTCAGTTTTATTCTTCATGTTCTCTTTACAATAGAACATTTTACATAATGAATGCAAAAGGATGTAAACTGGACTGTGATAGACAGGTGAACTGTCAGGGAAAAATCCTTTCTTCCCCCTGCAGCAGCTCCATCAAACCATGTGATCCTGCAGAGGACAAAGCGGGAAAGATGGATTTAAACCAAACCGCTTGTGTTTTTATGTCCTAATTTTATTTGTTTTGGACGGAAAAATATTAAAAAATACCAAACAGGACTGATGGTTCTGACTGACAGACAAAAGCAACGATGTGACGATCAAGGGACTTAAAGCGGTTCTGTGGCTCACCTGGTGGTCTCCCCCCCACCTCATTATGCCACAGTGCCCCCAGCTGCCATGTTGAGGTGGGAGTCAGAAACGGGTTAGATAGACGGGGAGTGACCTGTGACCAGTGTTGGGTAAGTTACTGTTAAAAAGTAATTGATTACTTTACTTTGTTACTGAATCAAAATTGTAATTGGATTGCTTTACCATTATAAGCTTCACACAAACAAGATCCTCTTGACTTTCATTTAACAGAGCTCCTTTGAAAAAGAGATTTTTAATCTCAATAGGACTCATCTGGTTAAATAAAGGTAAATAAATAAAATAAAAATATTATTAAAGCAATAACCTTGTGCAAGGAATGAAAATGGTTCAAGACATAACCTGGCTTCATTAGAATTCAGAGAAGAGTGTAAAAAAGACACAAAATAAGTTACAACATATGTGGACCCTGCTACTGCTCAAAGTCAGATGTGGAAAATCCTGTGACGTCATATTCATCTCTATATTCACTCATCATTTTCTGAACCGTTTTATCCCTTTCGGGGTCACAGGGCTGCCGGAGACTAACTCGCCTACTCCTGGGCGAAGGCAGGGGACACCCCTGGACTGGTTGCCAGTCTGTTGCAGGGGCCACAGTCACACACTCATGCACACTCACATCCACACCTAGTTAGAGTAACCAATTAACCTATGAAGCATGTTTTTGGATGGTGGGAGGAAGCCAGAGTCCCTGGCGAAAACCCACGCATGCACTGAGGAGAACATGAAAACTCCACACAGAAAGGTGGTGACACTGTTTCAAGTCCCCCAGCCAGGACTTGAACTGGGAACCTTCTTGCAGTGAGGCAAGAGTGCTAACCATTGCACCACCGTGCAGCCCCTTCTCTATATTCACCTCTATATTCATCTCTATATTCATGTCTACATTCATCTATATATTCACCTCTATATTCATCTATATATTCACCTCTATATTCATCTCTATATTCACCTCTATATTCACCTCTATATTCATCTCTACATTCATCTATATATTCATCTCTATATTCACCTCTATATTCATCTCTACATTCATCTCTATATTCACCTCTATATTCATCTCTACATTCATCTATATATTCATCTCTATATTCACCTCTATATTCATCTCTATATTCATCTCTATATTCATGTCTATATTCATCTCTATATTCACCTCTATATTCACCTCTATATTCACCTCTATATTCATCTCTATTTTCATCTCTTTATTCATGTCTATATTCACGTCTATATTCACGTCTATATTCACCTCTACATTCATCTATATATTCACCTCTATATTCACCTCTATATTCACCTCTATATTCATCTCTATATTCATCTATATATTCACCTCTATATTCACCTCTATATTCATCTCTATATTCATCTCTATATTCATGTCTATATTCACGTCTATATTCACGTCTATATTCACCTCTACATTCATCTATATATTCACCTCTATATTCACCTCTATATTCATCTCTATATTCACCTCTATATTCACCTCTATATTCATCTCTATTTTCATCTCTTTATTCATGTCTATATTCACGTCTATATTCACGTCTATATTCACCTCTACATTCATCTATATATTCACCTCTATATTCACCTCTATATTCATCTATATATTCACCTCTATATTCACCTCTATATTCACCTCTATATTCATCTCTATATTCATGTCTATATTCACGTCTATATTCACGTCTATATTCACGTCTATATTCACCTCTACATTCATCTATATATTCACCTCTATATTCACCTCTATATTCATCTCTTTATTCATGTCTATATTCACGTCTATATTCACCTCTACATTCATCTATATATTCACCTCTATATTCACCTCTATATTCATCTCTGTATTCATCTATATATTCACCTCTATATTCACCTCTATATTCAGCTCTATTTTCATCTCTTTTTCATGTCTAGATTCACGTCTATATTCACGTCTATATTCACCTCTACATTCATCTATATTCACCGCTATATTCAGCTCTATATTCATCTCTATATTCATCTCTAGATCATCTCTATAGGCACCTCTATATTCACTCTAGATTCACCGCTATATTCACCTCTATATTCATCTCTGTATTCATCTATATATTCACCTCTATATTCACCTCTATATTCACCTCTACATTCATCTATACATTCACCTCTATATTCATCTCTATATTCATCTCTATATTCATCTCTATATTCATCTCTATATTCATCTCTATATTCATCTCTATATTCACCTCTATATTCATCTCTATATTCACCTCTATATTCACCTCTATATTCATCTCTGTATTCATCTATATATTCACCTCTATATTCACCTCTATATTCACCTCTACATTCATCTCTATATTCACCTCTACATTCATCTATATATTCACCTCTATATTCATCTCTATATTCACCTCTATATTCATCTCTATATTCACCTCTATATTCATCTCTGTATTCACTCTGTATTCATCGATATATTCACCTCGATTTCACCTCTATATTCACCGCTACATTCATCTATACATTCACCTCTATATTCATCTCTATATTCATCTCTATATTCATCTCTATATTCATCTCTATATTCATCTTCTAGATTCACCTCTATATTCATCTCTGTATTCATCTATATATTCACCTCTATATTCACCTCTATATTCACCTCTACATTCATCTATACATTCACCTCTATATTCATCTCTATATTCATCTCTATATTCATCTCTATAGTGCACCTCTATATTCATACTCTATATTCACCTCTATATTCATCTCTGTATTCATCTATATATTCACCTCTATATTCACCTCTATATTCATCTCTATTTTCATCTCTTTATTCATGTCTATATTCACGTCTATATTCACGTCTATATTCACCTCTACATTCATCTATATATTCACCTCTATATTCACCTCTACATTCATCTATATATTCACCTCTATATTCACCTCTATATTAATCTCTATATTCATCTCTATATTCATCTCTATATTCACCTCTATATTCATCTCTATATTCACCTCTATATTCACCTCTATATTCATCTCTATATTCACCTCTATATTCACCTCTATATTCATCTCTACATTCACATCTATCTTCACATCTATATTCATGTCTGTCTCTAGTGGAGGAAAGTTCCAAACTTTTTTTTTAACTTGTACTGTCCAACAGCTGAGCAAACAGATCAGAGCTGAGAGACTCTTGTGTTTGACAGATTTTACTGTTACAATCAGGAATATAAATCTTAAGACACACAAGGTGTATATTTGTATAAACCCCATTTGTAATTTAGGATAAACTTTATATGATTGATTATGTTAGTAAACTTTTTTGTTGCAGCGAACGCAAAAGAAGAAGAGAGAGGGATGAGAAGGAGGGGGTTATGGTACAAAATAAAGGGGGGGAAAGGTTAGCGGGGGGGTCATAAAGCAACAAGGTGTTGGAGGCTAATTATCATTGCTGTCAGGTGTAGATGTTAGTCTAAAGGGGCGGGGCCTGTCCACACTCAAATGTTACACACAGTCCTGTTGGGTCCAAAAGTCTTCACATACAAACATGTCAACATGTACACACATGTACAACTACAGTTCACACACACATACAAACGTGGACAAAATTGTTGGTACCCCTCAGTTAAAGAAGGAAAAACCCACAATTCTCACTGAAATCACTTGAAACTTACAAAAGTAACAATAAATAAAAATTTATTGAAAATTAAATAATCAAAATCAGCCATCACTTTTGAATTGCTGATTAACATAATTATTTAAAAAAAACAAACTAATGAAACAGGCCTGGACAAAAATGATGGTACCCATAACTTAATATTTTGTTGCACAACCTTTTGAGGCAATCACTGCAATGAAGCGATTTCTGTATTTGTCAATGAGCGTTCTGCAGCTGTCAACAGGTATTTTAGGCCCACTCCTCATGAGCAAACTGCTCCAGTTGTCTCAGGTTTGATGGGTGTCTTCTCCAAATGGCATGTTTCAGCTCCTTCCACAGATGTTCAATGGGATTCAGATCTGGGCTCATGGAAGGCCACTTTAGAATAGTCCAACGCTTTTCTCTCAGCCATTCTTGGGTGTTTTTGGCTGTGTGTTTTGGATCGTTGTCCTGTTGGAAGACCCATGACCTGCGACTGAGACCAAGCTTTCTGACACAAGGCAGCACATTTCTCTCCAGAATGCCTTGATAGTCTACAGATTTCATTGTACCTTGCACACATTCAAGACACCCTGTGCCAGATGCAGCAAAGCAGCCCCAAAACATGACTGAGCCTCCTCCATGTTTCACCGTAGGGACAGTGTTCTTTTCTTCGTATGCTTGGTTTTTGAGTCTATGAACATAGAGTTGATGTGCCTTACCAAAAAGCTCCAGTTTGGTCTCATCTGTCCAAAGGACATTCTCCCAGAAGCTTTGGGGCTTGTCAACATGCATTTTTGCAAATTCCAGTCTGGCTTTTTTAGGATTGTTTTTCAGCAGTGGTGTCCTCCTTGGTCGTCTCCCATGAAGTCCACTTTGGCTCAAACAACGACGAATGGTGCGATCTGACACTGATGTACCTTGGCCTTGGAGTTCACCTTTAATTTCTTTGGAGGTTGTTCTGGGCTCTTTGGATATAATTCCAACGATCCGTCTCTTCAATTTGTCATCAATTGTCCTCTTGCGGCCACGTCCAGAGAGGTTGGCTACTGTCCCGTGGGTCTTGAACTTCTGAATAATATGAGCCACTGTTGTCACAGGAAGTTCAAGCTGTTTAGAGATGGTCTTATAGCCTTTACCTTTAAGATGTTTATCTATCATTTGTTTTCGGATGTCCTGGGACAATTCTCTCCTTCGCTTTCTGTTGTCCATGTTCAGTGTGGTACACACCTTTTCACCAAACAGCAGAGTGACTACTTGTCTCCCTTTAAATAGGCAGACTGACTGATTATGAGTTTGGTAACACCTGTGATGTCAATTAAAGGACACACCTGAGTTAATCATGTCAGTCTGGTCAAATAGTTTTCAATCTTTTATAGAGGTACCATCATTTTTGTCCAGGCCTGTTTCATTAGTTTGTTTTTTTAATAATTATGTTAATCAGCAATTCAAAAGTGATGGCTGATTTTGATTATTTAATTTTCAATACATTTTTATTTATTGTTACTTTTGTAAGTTTCAAGTGATTTCAGTGAGAATTGTGGGTTTTTCCTTCTTTAACTGAGGGGTACCAACAATTTTGTCCACGTGTGTACATACAAACCAACACACAAAGCATCTCATTCTGTCACACGTGCTATTTGTGCAAAGGTGAGCTGAAACAGGTGTTCCGGTGAGTGTTTCTGTTCTACTGAGGTGGACGATGGAATGAAGAAAGAGGGAGAGTGCCCGGTCACCCCCACACCAATACCCCCCCTGAGGCAGCAGCTTCAAAATTCTTAGATGTGTGAAGAAGACTGGGGCAGAAATGTCACGTTCTCTGTTCTGTTCCTCGATGGTGGAACTTCTTTTCTTTTGGGCCTGGACAGAACAACAGTCTCAGGTCAGCTCTGTTGCTGCGTCTTCATCTCTGACCCAAGTTGGGTTTCAGAGAAGGTTGGACTTTTCTTTGTCTTCGTCCTGGAGGCTCAGACTGTGAACAGCAGCAGGAAACGGTGGTTCCTGAAGCAGCTGAAGCCTAAGTGTTGGCTCCTCAGCAGAACTGAAGGTCTCTCCACTTTTGAAGGTACTTCAGAGTACCTTAAGAGTAAGAGTTTGTCTCCATCTATTCCCTCAGGATGGAGAACGGTCCTCGTTAGAGTTCAGCTCCTCAGGCTGTCGCAGCTCCTCACCGCTGCCTCGCCATCAGAGCTTCGCTCCAGCTGTCCGTTTCACGACTCACCATCCTTCCAGGAAATTCTGCCTGATCTCTTTGTTCAATAATGCATCAACAGTGTTTTTGTAATGTAAAAAAGCTGGCTTTTAGCGGCGTCCGTGGGACAGTAATGCCACCTGACAATCGCTCCCTGCAGTCTGGAAGGAAGAGTCGGCTTCTTGTGATTGACAAGGACAGAGCGCAGTCGTCTCTGCGCTGTTTTGAATTGTCAACCGCAGCCGTGGGAATTGCGAGGAAGGATGAAACCGTGACATTGACTACAAGAAGGATGGCGGCATGACGAACACGATTACAACACCCAGCAAAGTCATTCAGGGCACAGAGGTATAAGGCTCTTTAGTGTTATAACATTTATTAGAGCGCACGAAGGCGCCATGTCAGCTCATGGAGGCGTCTGGGAATCATCGACGCTGCTGTTTACTCCTGCGTTTGCTGTGTGGCTTTGAGCTTCATTGCTGTCTGATACAACCACTGTTACCTACGAGCTCCGTTTGCCATACCAATCTTTTGCTACAACCAATGTTTCTACAGCAACTGTTTGCTATTACCATCAATCTCTACTGCAACCGAGTGCTACAACCACTGTCTCATACGACAACCATTTGCTATGGCTACTATTTGCCACAACCATAATTTCGTTTAAAAGGGAATAACTGAAATTTGGTGGAATCCATTCTTCTTCTACTAGTGAAATGTTTCCTGTGCCGCTGGCTGCAATACAAGCCCAAAGCATGATTGCTCCACCCCCATGCTTAATAGTTGGACAGAAGTTCTTTTCATAAAACTCTGGACTCTTTCTTCTCCAAATGTACCTTTGCTTATTGCAGCCAAAAAGTTCCATCTGAACCGGGTCGGTCCACAGAACTTGTTTCCAAAATGCTTCAGGCTCGTTTCTATGCTCATTTGTGAACTTCAAAGGTTGAATTTTGTGTTGAGGACGTAGAAGAGGTTTTCTTCTGATGACTCTTCCATGAAGATCATATTTGTTCAAGTATCTGTTGACAGTAGAACAGTGTAGAACAACTCCAGAGTCTGCAGGTCTTTCTGGAGGGATGCTGCAGTCAAACATGGGTTTTTTCTTGCTTTTCTCACAATCCTGTGAGCTGCTCTGTCTGAGATTTTTCTTGATCTTCCAGATTTTACTTTAACTTCCACTGTTCCTGTTGACTGTCGTTTCTTAATGACATTCTGAACAGAGGACATTGTCATCTGAAAAGGCTTTGCTATCTTCTTCTAGCTTCTCCTGCTTTGTGATCAACTATTTTCAGTTTCATTGTTCTGGACAACTGTTGGAAGAACCCATGATGCTGATTGTTGGGGCGAGGTCACATGATCAGATTATTTACAATCTTTCAGACTGAAATCAATTCAATTCAATTCAGATTTATTTCCATAGCGCAATATCACAGCCACAGCCGTCTCATTGGACTGACATCAGTATATGGCAAGAACAAAAAGTTCAACATGAAGAAGTAAACAATAGCTGGTTGTTAAACAGGCTAAACTGAACAAACATCTCTGCCATTACACCCTCCTTCTCAGTGAGGAAAAACTCATAAAAAAACACTTTCTTTTTTTGCGGGGGGGGACTAAGAAACCTCAGGGTTTCCCACATGAAGGAGAGATCCTCAACCCCAGAAGGACAGGTGATGTACTAGAACTATTAAAGAAAAGTGAACTTAATTCATTCTGTAACTACATGGTTGAATAACAAGTGTATGTTTAATAAACAAACACGTCTAGATAAACAGCTACAAGTTAAGATAACAGCTGAATATTTAAATAAACAACATGTTTGAATAGTCTATCAGATGGGCTTCATCCAGTAGGAGTTGTGGAAACAGCTGGGGTTGTTGGAGCAAAAGACAGGAGCACAGGCGATCCACCTGGAATCACCTGGTCTTTGCAAACCATGATTGTGAACAATCATGACACTGTCAGGTCTCAGCTTTTCCAAAGGGAGCGGAGCATACTATCAATTCCCCAAACTTTTGCACATGCCATTATTTTGTTTTCTCTTATTTTGAAAGAGTAAATGATGGAAATAAAGACTAATTTTTTTGACACAATGAAAATAATGTTTCATCTGTAAACTGATGCTTTCAGTAGATTTTTCAATCTTTTCTTGGGTTCTTTCTGTACAATAATAGAACATTTTAACTGGGGTGCCCAAAATTTCGATCTCCACTGTATGCTGTGTATATACTAAAAAAAACTTTAAGCTGACTCTTTTGCAGGTTCAGTTCTTGGTGTACCCAAACCCGCACCAAGACCTGAACCTGCACACAGGTAAAGTTGTCAGAGTAAAGGTATTGTTCTCTTTTAAAGAATTAATCTCCTCCTCTGTAGCCTTTTCCAACAACTCTGAATTGGATGAACTCGTGGCGTCCTGCACTGACTGGTTCATCACATGAGGCTCTATCACAAAAGTCAGTACTGGTTAGAGATTGGTCTTTACAGTTAGCTTCATATCCATGATACTGAGATGCTCTTCTTTGTCTTTTGGGATATTGTGAACTTAAACTGCTCTCATCTTCATCAACATTAGTATCAGTGTGGGATGATTCTGTTTTTATTTCCTGTGAAACAGTTTCTGTCACTACTTCTGGGTTTTGGTTTTTAACTGTTTTTAACTGAATGAGCTCAAACATCTCATCTTCTGTCTGCGTATGACATGCATTTTTACGTTTTGTGACAAACTTGACCAATCTGTTTTGACAACTTTCCCTTTTTCAGGATAGAACACAAGATAGGGAGGACTGTTTTTGTCATATCCAACAAAAATCCCTTTTTCACATTGTGAATCCAACTTCTTCTTATCATACTGGCATGCAAAACAGTCTGGTATCATGGAATGGTATCATTCCAGATAACATGTAATGTGGAGTTTGCCCTCTACATCTGTTGTAACATTTATTGTGTGTAATCACAGCAGTCTGAACAGCGCATGTCCACAACTCTTTTGACAATTTACTCTCGATTAACATGGATCTCCCCATCTCAAATAAAGTCCTGCAGTTTCTTTCAGCTGTCTCATTTTTATGGGGCAAATAAGGTGCTGAAGTTCCATGTCTGATGGCATTTTTACTTAGAAGAGACTCAAACTCAGATGTAAACTCTCCCTTATTGTCCGAGCTGATACATTTAATCTTCCCATACGGTGCAACATCAGCAATAAACTTCTCTGTTCCTCTATCAGCATCACTTTTAGCTTTGAGGAAACAAGTAAAAACAGCTCCTGTATAGTCTTCAGTAAAGGCTAATGCATATCTAAATCCATGTTTTTCAGTTGGTTCTACTGGTTCAGCCTAATCAGCATGAACCAGTTCTAGTGCTTCAGTTGCTTTTTCGTCAGACTCTGTTTCTGCTTTGAACAAATTTACCTTCCATGCACACTTCACATGTCATGTTAGACTTCTCCATTTTAACTTTAACTCTGATTCCATCTGCAACGTTTTGTAACCTCTTCATAGTTACAGTGACCTGGAGTTTATGTCATGTTTGAACATCATAAACATTACATTCATCAGCTTCTTCTGGTAGAGTCTTTCATAATTGTGAATGTCAAAGATTGTTTCATTTTTGTGAAGGAGTTTGTTCTGACCTTCCTTAAAGATCTTTGCTGCTCTTTGGGCTGTCGCAGCTTTGACTAAGAAGATGTTCTGTGGAAATGATGGGATGAACAATGCGTCCTTCACCAGGATGTCCACTGGGGGGTCTTTGCTGTCTCTCAGATGAGTTTTGAGCTCTCACGCCATCAGCCAGCTCAAGAGTGTGGCTCTGTGGTTGGATGTACGTCGTTGGTCCAGAGTTGACCATGAGGCCTTTTCTCTTCACTCCAGTGATGTGGGTGCAGTCCAGCTGGTCCACTTTAAATGTGAATGTATGATCTTCATCCACCGCTTTCTTGACTTTGTCTCTCTGTCGTTTTGTGTCACATAAACAGAGAATGTCTTGAATGAGTCAAGCAGGCCTTTTAGAATCATTACAGTCACTAACCCATCACTGAGACTTCCTCCTGCATTCTCAGTGCTATGATTGCATTTTCTGCCCGTATGACATCATCTGTAACACTCTCATTAATATTGTTCTGTACAGATGTTTGCTCTGCGTACAAACCTGTCACCCATGGTTTTCCTTTTACCCACATGGTGTTCTCTTTACGTCGCTTTTCTGCCATGTTCTGCAGTGTCTCTCATCAACACAGCTGAATCAGTTCTGCATAAGCTTCTTCATTTTTCTTGGCATCCTCTTCTACTCCTTCATCATCCTCACCAGATGGATCACCAACTATGACGCTCTTCAGGTCGAGTGGACGTAGCTCATAAGTCTTTTCATCTCCGTTTTTAATGAAATACATTTGAGGTAAGATAGCTGTCAATGAGAAACGTATTCATAAAGAAAAAGTTGTATTCATCTCGTCTTGTTGCCTTATTAAATCTCTTTGCTGCTGCACATGGATCCGAACGTCTCTCTGTCCTCGTCTCAGACCTCACACTGAGACTGAGGAAACGAATTCTGGCAGAGAAAACATTTCTAAGCACAACATCAGCACAGCATACAGACAGCAGAACGGAGTTCCGTTAAGGCTGGATCGGGCAAACAGGATCATTTTCCTCTGATGTCTGAGAACATTTCCTGTGATGTGGATGAGGTCATCGGTTCTGACCCGGCACAGTGCAATAAATGTGAACTTGGGTTAAAGGTGAAAATCAAAGTGTTGTGTTTGCTGTTTGTTTGTCAGTTTTGATAATAGTCTGTTTGTGACCTCAAAGTGAGCTTTTGACTCAGGAATTAAAGACCCACTCTGATGAAAATTGTGTTTTAGGTGTTCCTAACATGTTTTTGTAGCATTTTTCTGATGATGGAAGAATTTCTTTCATATGTGTTTCATATGTGTCCTGTTGCATTTCTAAGTATTTCTTTATTCATCTTGTTGTGAATCAGAAGCAAATGAAAAAATGCCGTTTGAAATGTCTGTAGCAGTGACATAGGAGCTGCATTTGTATTTGTGACATAGAAAATATGCTGGGCGGAGCCACGAGCTCCATGCTCTGCCCCATTCTGATGCATCCACTTGCAGTCAAATAGATCCATGAACAGCTTTGTTTTCTTTCAGAACCAAGAACATGGACTTGAGCAGAAGGTGCAGCAGATCTGACCGTTACCTCCTGGAGTCCTCACTCTGGTCCAGGACGATGGGAGGAGCTTCTTCACGCCAACTCAGGCGCTGAGTGTGATGCTGCTTCAGCTATGGCAAGCGTTCACAGACTCTCGTTCACAGACCCTCGTGCACGGACCCTCGTGCACGGACCCTCGTGCGCACTGCGGGGCATGAGCACCTATCAGGTGCCAACTGAAGTGTTAAGTGCACAAATTGTGGAGGCGGGGGTGATGTTTCTGTGGGTGGGGAACAGCTCTGGGTCTGGGTGTCGTGTCAGGGCCTGGCATATCATGCAGTTCCCCCCTCCAGCCAGCCTAAAGCTTTCTGGGGGGGGCCACAACCGCAGTTATTTACTGGATGTCTGCCTCTTTTTCTCAGATTCATCCTGGCTGGCCTTCACAGGCCACAGGGAGGTGTTGCCCCCCGCCCCAGCTGATGTCATTGCTGTGGGGGCCACAGTGGCAAAACAATCTCTGACAAACGTTTAGATCATTTATTTAGAGCTGGGGTGTCAGCCGCAAACCAGATTAAGGCAAGTCCGGTCAGGAAGCCGGAGAGAGGGCTGGTGTCATGGGGGGGGGCTCCTTTTGACAGTGATGCCACATGAAGGTTCGACTGTGAACAGTGTGAAACTGTAAAACGTGTGATAAACTGAGCGTGCTGGGGGGGTCCTGCTGGGGGGGTTGTTATGATGGCAGCCGTGGAGCATGATGGGAGCTGACAGCAGCACTGGTGGACATAGAGCAGAGGGGTGGGGGGTGTTAGAGGCCAGACCAACACAAAGGTCCTCTGGAGACAACACAGGAGCCGCGTGGGGGCCCCACTGTTCTGTTTGTCTCTGCTGCCCCCTACTGGACCAACCACAGCTATACAATGAAACCCCAGAGGAGGCAGGAAGCGCAGTCTGATCACATCACATGAACACACAGCCCTCTGCTGGAAGAGCTGCAGATGGCTGCATTCAGAGAGAAGTTTCTGACTCATGAGAAGAAGCTGAATGTGTTGAAGAATGTGCTGAATATGTGGACCAGTCTGTTTCCGTGGCAACCTGGTCAGACTGGTCGTTTACAATAAAAATACAAACCAATAAAAGACGTCAACCTTGTTGGTTTTGTTGAGATTTAGCAGAAACTTTTCTTTAAAAGTTTTTCACATTTGTGTGTGTGTGTGTGTGTGGGGGGGGGGGGGGTCTTCATCAAGTGACAGCAGTCATTGTCACCATGGCAACACTCTTTAAAGAGCCAAACATTCATAAGTGCCAGTTTGGGTACTCCAGTGCAGGTGACCTGCAGGTGCCATGACCACCCCCCCACCACTGCCCCGGCTTACCCCTGGGGGCAGTCATGGGAGAATGGGTCACCCCACTTCAGGACCTTCAGAGGTGTAAAACTGGGAAATCTGGCTTCTTTTATGTTTCGACACGTTTTTCTGCTGCAGAGACGACAAACCGTTGATGTTTCTATGGATCTGAACCTTCGTGATTTTATGGTTTGGATTTTGAAACGTTTTGCTTCATTTTTGTTCCAGGTGAAGGTTTGTCAACAACATTAGTCTCCAACAGTAAACCTCTGTCCTCTAACTCTGTGTTTGTGAAGGTGTATGTGGTGATGGAGTTGTGCGGGAGAGGTAGCCTCTCTGACCTCATCGCTGCAGGTGGAGCCTTACCTGAGAAGGAGAGCTGCAGACTTTCAACAGCTGTGCGAGGCAGTTCAGCACCTCCATGACAGAGATGTGGCTCACAGAGACCTGAAATGTGAGAATCTGCTGTTGGACCTGAGTTCCAACCTCAAACTGTGTGACTTTGACCTCAGCAAGTCGCTGACCTACAAGGACGGTCAGGTAATGCTCAGCCAAACCTACTGTGGCACTGCAGCGTACGCGGCACGTGAAGTGCTCAGACAATCTCCATACAATTCCAAGATGTCTGATGTGTGGAGCATGGGTGTGGTTCTGTACAACATGCTCTACACATGTGCACCTTTCACCTGCACCACTGTAACAAAGATGGTGAAGGTTCAGATGGACCATAAGATTCCTTTCCTATAGATGCCGTCCCCGTTTCATCTGAGGCTCATTCATGGAGTCCTGCACCCGGATGTGGAACACAGAACAATGCTCCGAGGGATCCAGGAGAAGTCCCTGGATTCAAAAAAGGCAGACGGAGGTGCGGCTCTGGACTCCACATCAATGTCTGGCAAATATGAAAGTTCAGGAACCATCACTGAGGGCTTCAGGTGGAGAAAGAACATCTGCTGTTGTTCCTGCAGCAGAACAGAAAAGAACCAGCTGTAATAAATGAAAAATCTTTCTGTTAGTCTTTAATCACCTGCACAGGTAATCTGATACAATCCCAATAAGTAACCAACTCAGTTTTTAAGACACGTCTACAATGGTGATGTAAACACAACCAGAGCAATATCATAAAGCACTTTCACACTGCTCTGTTTGGTCCAGAAGACACTGTGACAGATAAACTGCTTTGTTTGGCAGCTGTGAAAGCTCATAGGAACATGGATGAGGTTAACAGTGTGAGTGCAGACGTGTGTGTGTGCGTATTAACATTTGAAATGGAATATGTTTTTTATTTTTGTGATTGTGTCTTTTTGTTCAGATGTGTTTTTCAGTGATTGAACGGTCAGGTAAACACGTGGACAAAGTTACACAAAGATTCACAGACTTTGGAAAACATTATTTATGCTCATTTGAATTCGAAACTTTTTATAGGAACTCGGACAAACTGTTCTTCAGTATTTCTTATTTTTTGTGAGATTAAACGATAAACAAAAAGGAAAATTGGGGCAAAAAGGCGTAGAATCAACGGAAGTCGAACTTCGTTTTATTTTGAAAAGCGGAAGTTGAACTGTTCCATCTGTCATTCGGCTACGCGCTCTGTAATATTCTCAACCGTATTTACGTCAAGTTGGGTTCGTAGGTGTGTAATATTGTGTCCGGTTCCGTTTCCCGCGGGTTTTCTGTCATTTATTTGTTAGCAGGACCCGCAGTCCTCCGGTGACTGCGGTTCTGAGGCCCGCTCTGCTCACAGCGCGAGCGCACACCGGAAACATGGCTCGTCCGCGGCCGCGAGACTTCAAGGCGGGAGACCTGGTCTTCGCCAAGATGAAGGGATACCCGCACTGGCCCGCGAGGGTGAGTGGGGGTGTGGGCGCGCGGGAGGATCCGAAGCATTGCGGTTCGGCGGAGGGTTCGGTTGGATCCGGGCTGCCTGAGCCAGGAGACCTACGGTTCTCCATCAATTTGTCCCCCATCAAAGTTCACGTGTTTGCGGGGAAAAGGAGCCAAATTCCCGCGAAGATCCACGTGTTCTTGGCGGTAAAAAGAGAAATGCTGGGATGTAGCTTGAGGTTTTTTTATATTCAGCGGTGAAAAAATGAGACATTAAAGACTAAAGATTTAGAGTTTTAGCATCAAAATGGTTATCAGAAGTTTTACGACGAATATTTTCTATTCTATAGTCATTACCAGTTTTCATTCTTGTTCTTGTTTTTTTTTTAATGACATTCATAGCTTGACGTTACAGTCGTTAGTGTTGCCATAGAAACCAGTCAAACTTCCTGTCCAGGAACATTCAGCCTAGTAAAAGTGTGGAACCTGAAAAATTGCTGCTTTTGTTCATCGTGTGGCGATTGTAAAAGTTTGGCTAACTTTAAGGTTCCGGCAAACACGGGTGCTTAGTGCAAACGCATATATGACAATGCGAGCTACTGCACTTTTAAGACGACAAGTTCTAAAAGACCTACTATTGATATACATCATTTCATTTTTTTAAATTCTCATTTTTAAGTTGCTTAAACACACAGACCTATTATGAAAGGCATGTTTTCGATTGGTCTAGATACTTATTTTGAATTATATAAACTGTTAAGAAAAAGAATGGATACTAAAGTATTAAAAATATCTAAACAGCCAACATGCTTTCTTTGTCACAATGGTAAATAGCGTATGCGTGTAAAGCGCTTTTTTTTACCTTCCTCGAAGGCCCAAAGCGCTTTAGAGTCACAGTCCCATTCAAACACTGCTGCCCAACACTGGCGCCAACTTTCCACCGGAGGCAATGTGGGGTTCAGTGTCACAGACAATAAAAAAACATCTTTTTGTTGTCATCAAATTACAAAACCAACAAGCTGTTACTACAAAAACTCACGATTCCTGTTTAAAAATAGTGAAGAATTCATGAATGAACACAACTGTCGTGATAACCCGGTTAAGCGTTGAATTCAGCACCTTTAAGCGTCTGTCTTTATTAGGTAAGAAACACTCTATTAATCATCTGTTGCTGTAGTGACAGTCGTTAATCATATGTACAATATTTTTTTTTGTCAATAAGATGTAGGTTCAAATCCCGCCTCCATCTTGGTTGTTTTGTTGAATCTTTTTTATTTTCGCTAAATTACTCACACATTATTATACACAATAATCAAAAAACATCAGGGTAATTCTTTAGATTTTGAACATTATTAGATTGTCTGTTCTTCATTGGCAGTTTATTTTGTAGTAATACCTAGCTAACACATATAAAAATAAAGCCCGCTATCAAACCCTTCACATCATCGCGATCGACGTAATGAGCACCCCTGAGCTAACAGAATGCCTTCTGAACCACCAGAATTAACGTTAATGAAACGTTGTGGGTCAGCCTCCATCACGTTACTTTTGGTGGTGTCCTCCTCAGGTAAAACTGCTCTATTCACAGTATTTTCAAATTCTTCTCTCTGGTCTTTTAGATCGACGAACTTCCAGATGGAGCGGTCAAACCCCCCGCCAACAAACATCCCATATTCTTCTTCGGCACCCATGAAACGTACGTCAGCATGTCTGTTTCTTCTTGAAAGAACACCATCAGTGAGCGCTCTGTTCCCACTGTGATGCTGCTCTGAAGCAAAATGGACAGTTTCTGGTGTTTTGGGATGATTTGCACCAGAGACCTTTCAGTGTGATCTGCTGGTTCCCTCTGATCTGGGTTGAACCCATCTATCCAGAAATGATCAGAACCCTATTTGTTATCAGGAATGAAGCTCTGACAGATGTTTGTGGCTCTTGGTGAAATGCTCTGAGAAGACAAACGCTGAGCTCACAGGCTGTGTTCACTGAAATGAAGAAGCATCACGAGAACCTAATGGAGCAGGAAGTTCCTCAAATAGAGAAATCCAATCTCTGAACTGAGGTCAACTGCAGCAGAATTAAGATTTAGTTTAATTCAATTCAATTTTATTTATACAACCCAATATTACAACACAGCCGTCTCAATGGGCTTCACACCAGTATTTATACAAAAGAACATCAAGTCAGCCATAAAATAGAAACAATAGCTGGTTGCTAAACTAAAGTAAACAGACTAAGATAAGCTGGCATCTCTGCCCTTAGACCCTCCTTCTCTGTGAGGAAAAACTAAAAACAAAAACAACAGATTTTGGAGAATAAAAGTAAGAAACCTCAGGGAAGGAGGGATCCTCTCCCAGGACGGACAGACGATGTGCTGGAACTGTTAAAGAAGAATTAGCTTGTCTAACTCTACAACTACACGTTTAAATAACAACTACATGTATGTAGTGTAGCAGGAGTAGTGGAACATCCAGCGATTTTTAACCAAATCCTATCAGAACTGGAGGATAAACCCATTGGACCCACAGCAGAAACTGAAAGATTAATGAAAAATGTTGATTTGGAGACAGAGCTGTTGTTAGACGCTAATGCTATCATGCTAACGAGGTGTTCCGCGTTTCACCTATACGTAATCACAGACCAGTTTGTAATCGGACTATATATTCACCAGCCTTTAAGACGTGGCGGATAAATACAACAAAATTAATTTAAAGAACATTCATAAAAACGTCTTTGTAGCATTACAGAGCCGGTGTTACACCAAAAACTGGGAAATGTCAGATGTTGTGCTAGACACCCCATATATACCCTTATTTATCGTTACCGCCTTAAATGAAAAAAACAATGTGAATAAAAAATTCACTATCGCCCAACCCTTGGCTGTACTAATTTATGCTGCTCACTAAATATATCTATATCTATATATATATGTATCTATATAGCATCTTTGTTTTCTTGGAGTAATACTGCAGACATTAAAGTCTTTACAGTTCTGTTTATCTTACTGATTTTATGCACAAAAATTACACTTCTGAGTTAACACTTTAGAAATGGAAACATTTCAGACAATAAAAATAAAGGAAACGTGTTCTTTCTGGCCTGTTTTTGTTAAAAAGCTGCATATTGTCGTATAAATATGACCTAGTTAAACATTGAGATTAATTTTGATTCATCACAATTCAAGAGTGTGATCATTTAATCGGTTGACAGCTCTAATTTAAAGTATGACAGTAAATAAAGATTTAAATCTAAACAACCTGTTGATGATTACACATTTCTCTTATAAACCACATAGCGTTTTCATTTGACAAATGTAGTTATTTGATTTATTTAAATTTATTATTTAATATATCACGATATGTAAATATTTTATATATATATATATAAAATAGTCCCCTGAAATGAAAGACTGTCAATAAAAATTCTATTTTACACAGTGCTACTTCTTAGTTGGCTTTATTGTGAAATTTTCCTTTCGCCACAGATTTGAGCAAAAACAACCAGGAGAACATGAAACCAGACTTAGTCTCAAATATGAGGATCAACTGACATGTTTAAAAAAATCTAATCTGGAAAATATTTAAATTCCCAAGTGTTTTTTGCAACTTTTTGTAAACTTTTCCTAAAGAATGTTTTAACAGAATTACATTTTATCCTAAGAATTTATTTTCATATTTTAAAAACCACATTAATATTTTTTTTTGGGCTGCACGGTGGTGCAGTGGTTAGCGCTCTTGCCTAACAGCAAGAAGGTTCCCAGTTCAAGTCCTGGCTGGGGGACTTGAAACAGTGTCACCACCTTTCTGTGTGGAGTTTGCATGTTCTCCCTGTGCATGCGTGGGTTTTCTCTGGAGACTCCGGCTTCCTCCCATCATCCAAAAACATGCTTCATAGGTTAATTGGTTACTCTAAATTATCCCTAGGTGTGGATGTGAGTGTGGATGGGTGTGTGACTGTGGCCCCTGCGACAGACTGGCGACCAGTCCAGGGGCGTCCCCTGCCTTCGCTCATGAGTAGCCGGGTTAGGCTCCGGCAGCCCCGTGACCCCGAAAGGGATAAAGCGGTTTGGAAAAATGAATTTTAAAAACCTTAACAACTTCACTCTGCTGTGTGTAATTATCAGAACCTGGCGTCTTGAAGAAGTTCTGGTGTGAGCAGATGAGTTCTGGAACAGCTGCAGAAAATCCAGAGAATTAAGGACAGTCAAGAATAGATTTCTGAAAATGTAGATGGCTCATGTGACAGAGAGGATGAAGCTTAGTTCACACATGGGTGACATCTGCATATTAGTGAATGCTGATGCTGAACTATAAACTATGGAATAAACAAGAAAAGCTCCAACATGGAGCCCTGAGGCACTCCAATAATGAATGGGGAAAGATGAGTTCTGCTGAACGCTTTCACTAAATGTATTGTCTAGTTTGAAAGACAAATGGGAGTTTGGTCAGTTTAGGTCTGCATTCAGAGCCTGAAAGGAGAGGATGCTGGTGATGATCTGGTGTCGACAGAGCTGCGTTTGTTCATGTTTGTGTTCTTTGATCAGCTGTTAGTGTTCAGCACAGAAACATGGAGATTCAGACACAAACCTTAGACCTTCAGAGGAAAAACAGAGGTTTTGGTTTCTGAACGTTTTTGAAGTCTGTTCGGATAAATGTTTGTTTTTTGCATCTTTCATAGGTTTTCTTGCTGCAGCAGAAACTAACAGACTCAGATGCTGCCTTTGAGGGACGTTCAGCTCTGACTATGAACAGAACCACCACAAAGTTCAACTCTTTCCTGTTTGGATGATGATGGAGACTCTCTAAAGAATCACAAGGAATCACATGATCACATAGAATCACATGATCACAAAGAACTACATGATCACATTGAATTACACGATCACATAGAATTACACGATCACATGGAATCACATAGAATCACATGATCACATAGAATCACATGATCAAATGGAATCACATGATCACATGGAATCACATGGAGTTACATGATCACATTGAATCACATGATCACAAAGAACTACATGATCACATGGAATTACACGATCACATAGAATTACACGATCACATGGAATCACATAGAATCACATGATCACATAAAATCACATGATCACATAGAACTACATGATCACATGGAATTACATGATCACAAAGAACTACATGATCACATGGAATTACACGATCACATAGAATTACACGATCACATGGAATCACATAGAATCACATGATCACATAGAATCACATGATCAAATGGAATCACATGATCACATGGAATCACATGGAGTTACATGATCACATTGAATCACATGATCACAAAGAACTACATGATCACATGGAATTACACGATCACATAGAATTACACGATCACATGGAATCACATAGAATCACATGATCACATAAAATCACATGATCACATAGAACTACATGATCACATGGAATTACATGATCACAAAGAACTACATGATCACATGGAATTACACGATCACATAGAATTACACGATCACATGGAATCACATAGAATCACATGATCACATAAAATCACATGATCACATAGAACTACATGATCATATGGAATTACATGATCAAATGGAATCACATGATCACATGGAATTACACGATCACATGGCATCACATGATCACATGGAATCACATGACCACTGCTCTGTTTCAGTCTCCATTCAACTGAATGGAACCAAGTTCAACTTGACAACAGGAACTGACTTTGGTTCCAGCATTCGGTGCAGATGGATGGGAGGAGGGCTTTAAAACAATCCAGTATGAGAGATGAAACAGAAAGTCCTGAGATCAAAACAAAAGCCAGAACAGGAAGTGACACAACTGTGTCCTGTCAGGAATGATGGCCCTGTGTTTCTTCTGCCAAAGAAGAGACTGGAAGAAGCTCTGCTCCTTCTCTGTTCATCTCCTTTCACTCAGAAATCCTCCTTCATCCCAAAAAGGCAGTTGGGATGTTCTTATGGTTGGGATGCATGGTGCCGCAAGAAGGTTCCTGGTTCAAGTCCTGGCTGTCACCAATGGGGACCTTTCTGTGTGGAGTGTGCATGTTCTCCACATGTATGTGTGGGTTTTCTCTGGGGACTCCAGCTTCCTCCACCATCCAAAAACATGCTTCATAGATTAATTGGTTACTCTAACTCGTCCTTAGGTGTTCATGGGTGTGTGACTGTGGCCCCTGCGACAGATTGGCGACCAGTCCAGGGTTGTCCCCTGCCTTTACCCATGAGTAGCCAGGTTAGGCTCCAGCAACCCTGTGACCCCGAGAGGGATAAAAAAAATGAATTAATGTTTTTATGGACACTGGAAGGAGAGACAGTGAGTGGGTGTGGCATAGTGTTTGGGCGGAGTCTGGAGTTTTACTGTGGGTGCAGTTAGAAAAGAAGTTTTAATGATTGTGAAGCTTGAATAGCAGCGATTTCTCCGTTGATACATTCATATAAAAATGTGGATTATCTGCTGAAATGAGAAGGTTTTTACAGTTTTTATTCTAGGAAACCTTTCCTAGTTCAAGTCCACTGAACCTGTGTTCTCCTTCAGAGCCTTCTTGGGTCCAAAGGATCTTCTGCCGTACACCGACTACAAAGAGAAGTTTGGAAAGTCTAACAAGAGGAAAGGCTTCAACGAGGGTCTGTGGGAAATAGAGAACAACCCCGGAGTCAAGTTCACTGGATACCAGGTCAAAAGCCCTGATGTTCCTCAGAGAAACCTGATGGTCCACAGGATCCTGTCTTACACATTTTCTCCTTACAGGCCATTCAGCAACAGGGCTCTTCAGAAACAGAGGAGGGGGGGAACGCGGCCGACGGCAGCAGTGAGGGTGAGGAGGACAACTCTGTTGAAGATGAAGATAACAAGCTGCAAGAGGAGAAGAATGGAACCAAGCAGAAGAAAACCTTCATCTCCAAGGTAGTTCAGCCAAAGTTCCAACCTAGTTCAGACTAGTGGTGATTGGACAACAGCCTGAATGATGTCATTGCTCTGTTTGGTGCTTCCTGGTAAATCTGCAGTCTTTTTTTTTTAACATTTCTTTGAACTAAGCTTCATCCTCATGGCTCTGTCAGTCGTCCAAACTGTCCAGTTCTAACTGTGATGAGGCGTTTCCTGCAGTTCAGTGAAAAGAACACAAGGGGGGGCTTCTCCTCCATACAGAAATGGGTTTTTTGTTCTCAGAATTTTAGGGTTGAAATTATTTTAAATAAACCAGTCACTGCGTCGTCTTGCTGAAGGTAAATTGTCAGGAATTGCATCAAACGGTTCCTTTCCTTCATAACATCTGCAGGTTTTAAACATCTTCAGTTCACAGCTTCCTCTCAAATAGAAGCTGCAGCTGAGAGTCACTCACACATCCGCCTGAGCTGTTGCTTAGCAACTGGTCTCCATCACCCAGAACATGTGGCGCATACAAAGACCCCGAGATCACATGATCTCTGTGTGAGAGAAGCTTTCTGCAAAAGCTTCAGTCCACAGGTAGAAGAAACGGAGCACAAAGAAAGCGTCTGTAGAAAAAACAACAATAACGGGTTTGTTGTGAGGAAAAGACAGTCGCGCTGACGTGCCGTGAACAATCAGCAAATTCTGAAAAAAAAGACGCGACAAACAGTACGGCTAACTTAAGAGAGCAACGTGAAATTCAGAGAAATTTGCATTGAATGCAAAGATCAGGTTGACTCAGCTCTACAGATAAAACTGTAACCATGTAATGAATGAGGAAGGGTCCTGGCTGCATTCATGCTGCAATTCTCTTCAAAATAAAAGTCTGTCAAAGCTGCATCATCTGCAGGCCACATCCTCCTTGTTGCTCTCACATCTGCTGCTCTGATGCCCGTTTTCCACATCTCTGTGGCAGAAGTCGCTCAAGCTGTCCAGGAGTTCACCTGGAGACGAAGACCTGGAGACGGACGCCAAAGATGACGACCAGAAGAGCGGCTCAGAGGGAGGAGACTTGACCGCTGCTGAGAGTAAGGTGGGGCGTGTTTGAGTCCTCACATTTCCATTGAACAGAGTTCAAACAGCACTTTGGGGTTCAGTCCCCTGCAGAAACACGCTCTGATGTCCACACGGTCCTCAGCCGGACTGTGGATCGTTACCGTTACCGTTCAATTCACAAATCAAGCTCAAAGATTGAAAAAGAAAAAAATGATATTTGTCACTTTAAAGACGTTTTTTACATTAACCTTCTGCTTTAGGTTCAGCAGTGACATAAACAACATAAAAACAAAAACATTGTTTTAGATCATGTTTAGAACAAATCCTGAAATTGGTCTTCAGTTTCTCCATCCTCAAACTTCTGCAACACTTTACGTTTTAAAGCATTGCTAACTGGTGCAAAGCTGGCATAAAAAGTCCCTTTTGTTGCAGCAGAATGAACTGATTGTTGTTGATTACGTAAGCATTTCTCTGCTGTGCAGCGCTGCATGTCAGCGTGGAGCTGCTTCCCTGCGCTTCAGAGTACGTGGATTGATGTCATTTGGATCAATGGTTGAAGAGTTACCGGAATCAAAACAATGTAAACACTGGATCTAAAGCTTCTGCGTTAAAGCTAAGTCGTTTTGTCAGAACTCATGTCAGTGAGCGGCACTTCAGTCTCATTTCTTTAACTAAAAAGAAGACACTCGATAGTTTTACTTTGAAAACAGGAAGCTTCATCGACACTTTATTTTTGAAGATTTGCTAACTTTCAGTGACAGTGGCGCTGCACATTCAGCTTTTTTTAGTTTATAACTTAAAATCCAACATTATTCTGCATATATTTTCACTATACTCTACTATGTTTATAAAGATCACGAATCAGAGATCTTGGATGTTGCAAATATCCGTAATCGAATTTTTGGAAGCGAGTATCCGAGTCCTCGGATCCTGGTTACAGTCCTAGTCTTCAGTCAAAAGAAACATCTGCAAATATCATTTATTTACATCCCTGCTCAGAGGGACAAACAGTTTTTCTCCCCTCATTAACTGATTCCACTCAACTCTGTTTTCCTCAGAAGCAGCTGCTGGTGGAGGAGCATTAGAGGACAGCAGGAGACCTACGACAGGATCTGCGCCCCCTGCTGGCAGCTCGTACCCTTTTCCTAGCTGGACGTTGAGTTTGTCAAAGGAGGAATCTCTCAGACTGATTCTGGGATCGGTCTGGGTTTCAGAGTCTCAGTCACGCGTGATCTGAGCCTTGGAAACTGAGTCCAGAACCTTCGGAGCTGCTCTCAGTGAAAACCACTGATTTTAACGCAGATTCATTTGTTTATCGAGTGGAACCGACCCATCAACCAGTCTCGGACTTTCTGAGGAACGCTTTGTTTCTGTTGATCCAAAAGGTTCTGCTCTGCAGGAACTGAGCTTCCTCCTGTGGAGATTTGCAGACCATGGAGCCGTTGCCTTTGACCTCGGCTGCTCTTGTCTGCTCTTATGTCAGGTTGTCAAACTGAATCCAGCTCAGCTGCCAGCTCCTGGTCACATGACCCTCACCTGTACATGCCCATCTAACAGTCTTCATTCTATTGACCTGTGTTTGGGAAACGCTGTGCTCTCATATCGTCTCTATTGCAGCGTGAGGTCCTTCTCTTTTGGAGGAGCTCTCAGTCTCGTTTCATGTTTAAGGTGGGCAGGAGTTGTAGACAGGTAGACAGGTAGATGTTCGCCGTACGCTCACCTTGTAGCTCCTCAGTTCCTGTATCTGTCCATCTGGTTGTAGACTTTAGGAGCCTCCTGCGGCTCTGGAGAGCTTCCTGTGTGTTGGTGCTTTAGATCTTCGTAGAGAAGCTCTCATGGTGGCATGCAGTTGTTTTCCACATTTGCAAGACTTCTGTGCAGAAACGGTCTTGAGCCGTTGCAAACTCAGAGTTGTGGGTTTCTGAGAGGAGAACCTCATGGAGATGCTGTCACTTCCTGTGTTTGCATTTCAGAGATTTGTATTTACTGTAACCGTTTTTGCTGTTTATGGAAACTTTTGCAGAATAAAGTTGTTGGAATTAAAAACCTGGTCTTCATCATAATTTAAATGTCTGCGGACTCTTTTACATCAAAATGTTTCTGATACAGAAAATTCTACCAAACATCTCAACCCAAAACAGGAAACTTTCAGTGATGTCTTCAGCAGTTGGATCTTCTGATGACCTCACACTTTTCCATCTCTGATCCTCCTGACTCTGGATCCTTCAGAGACTTTCTCTGGATCCCGGACTTTCATCAGCAGCAGATCTGCAGGCATGAAGCTTCATGAACTCAGAAGAATCCCAGCCTCCAGGACTTTGCCGTGAAAAGTGATTGTCATGGTAACAGAAGCATCTGAGGTTTCACCGGTGCCCCTGTGAAGAGGCATTCAGGGACCCTCGTAAATGACAACGGTCTTTTTGAAATGGCAGCTTGCTGTAGATGGAGCTGCTGCTGCCCCCATAGTCTGTTTACAAACAAAGACCCCAAAAAATCCTAAATTTTCTTTTAAAATCCGATTTTTAACACCCCCCACGGCGTGTGCTGGATCGCCACTGAGTCTGCGCAAAACCGGCGCAGCGCTGGGCTTCTAAGCTTACTTTGGTCTGTGTGCGCATGCGTGAAGCGCACCGTGACTGGCGGCTCGGTTCGGCGGCGCATCGGTTCGTACTGGACCCACCTCTGGTTTCTGTGACCGTCCCGCGGCGCTCGGACCTGGTTCGGACATGGCGGACAAAGAAGGTCGGTCCAGCGGCCGCCATCATGACGGTCCTCGCGGGACAGTTTTCGCGCCTTCGCTGTCAGGTTAGCATAGGAAGCTAACGCAGCGGGCGGAACCAGGCTGCTGTCGGTGACCGAACCCACAGTCTGACGAGTTCTGCTGTAGGTCCGGGTTCTACAGAGCGGGAAACGTCAGCAGATGCAGCATTAAAGAACCAAAGTAAAGAAAGCGAACAAACAGTTCGGGTTCTGGTTCCGGAGCTGATGATTTTTTTTTTTTTTTTTTAGAAATCTGTCGGTTCTAATCCGAACACACGTGACCCTTTCATCTGCCATCGCGGTCCAGAGTGTCTGAAGTTCTATGTGGGTTATTCTCTGCCCGGTACAGGTCCAGTTCTCAGACACAGTTCGGAAAAGGACTGGGATCCAGATCAGTTCAGGATTCCTCTAACAGCTTGAAGCTGCAGAGAACCGGATCCTCTGATGGAAAAATGACGTTTTTGCCTCTAATTTACATAAACAAACATTACCAGTTTACTGTGAAACGTTTGATGGTTTCGCTTTTTTCTTCTTCTGAACTTCCGGTCATCAGAGGAAACCGGTTTGGTCATTAGCGGAAACCATTCACGAATGTCCTGGAAAGTCCATAAAGGGAATTGAAGCCGTTTGAATCCATGTGTAAACCCAGAGCCCTTCTGTTGGACAGTCGGTCTGTGATGAGGATCTCATGGTTCTGTTTCTGCTGCAGTCTACGATGACGCGGTGGAGGAACGGGTCATCAACGAGGAGTACAAGATTTGGAAGAAGAACACGCCCTTCCTGTACGACCTGGTGATGACCCACGCGCTGGAGTGGCCCAGCCTCACGGTTCAATGGCTGCCGGATGTCAGCAGGTGACCGTCACGCCCAGCACGCCGCTGCTGTAATCAAGTCCCAGTGCTTTGTAGAACGTCATCCACATCTTTCTGGCTCATCAAAGGTCATTTTGTAGAACGTTGTTCTTTGATGCCAGATGGTGATGATGATGATGATGAAGCTTCAGAGCCGAAGGGTTAAAATCTTCTCCCACCTTTGGACCTCTTCAGGCCCGAGGGGAAGGACTATGCCGTCCACAGGCTGGTTCTGGGGACGCACACGTCAGATGAGCAGAACCACCTAGTGATTGCCAGCGTGCAGGTACCAAATGACGACGCCCAGTTTGATGCGTCGCACTACGACAGTGAGAAAGGAGGTAGGTGGTCCTACAGAGACGCCGGCTGTGCAGAGGCGTGTTCAGGGTTCGAGCTGACGCGCTGCTCTCTGTCCTCCAGCAGGTACGTTGGTGCACGCCGCCTCGTCACAGGTAGCGTTAAGGCGTTAGCATGAGCTCTGATGGAGCGTAAGCCGCAGGCACGGATCACCTCAGACTGCTGCGAGAGTGGGAGGGGCTTCTGCTGGACCTGAGTGTCTTCTCGTCTCGTCTCTCGTCTCCTCAGAGTTTGGAGGGTTTGGTTCTGTGAGTGGAAAAATTGAGATTGAAATCAAGATCAACCATGATGGAGAGGTGAACCGGGCCCGCTACATGCCCCAGAACCCCTGCATCATCGCCACCAAAACCCCCACCTCCGACGTGCTGGTGTTTGACTACACCAAGCACCCGGCCAAGCCTGACCCCAGCGGAGAGTGCAGCCCAGACCTGAGGCTGAAAGGTCATCAGAAGGAGGGCTACGGCCTGTCCTGGAACCCCAACCTGAGCGGGAACCTGCTCAGTGCCTCCGATGACCACGTAAGTGACTCCCCGCCGTCAGAGCACAGCAACCAACAGAACATGCTGAAGCTGAACGAGGTTCTCTTTTAAGAACCAACAAATGAACCCAGCCAGCAGCTCGGTCGACTAAGCCTTTGATTTCAGAGCAGGAAAAGGAGATCCAGCAGCTCCTGTCACCTCCGTGTTCTCTGTTAGAGTGAGGAGACGCAGGATCTGTGTGTGAATGAGAGGAACTCCAGAGGAATGCTGAGGTTCTAGGGAGCAGAGGTGGAGAAGGTGGAGGACTTGAGGGTCTTCAGATCAACAGTCCAGAGGTGGAGATGTGTGTTTGAGATGAGAGGAGGAACAGGGAGGATGTTGGTAAAAGGATGCTGAGGCTGAAGATACCAGGAAGGAGGAGGAAGACCAAAGAGGAGGTTCATGATGAAGGAGGACATGAGGAGAATGATGCAGTGTGGCACCTCCTAATGTGAGCAGGAGAACATAAAAGAAAGAAATACCATAGAATCTATTCTGGACAAGAACATGCTTTCATTTTGATGGGAAATGAATACACAATGTTCAGCATAAATTAGTACACCCTCTTTAAAAATACTAGTTTTACTAGTACTAAAGGACAATTTCCAAACTTTCAACAAGGATGAGTTTTATTGAACACTTATTTTACTCCAAAACATGAAATGAAGGTGAAAAATTAACTTAGATCACAAAATCTTCAGTTTGATTCACATTGGTTGAAGCAAAAATGAATCCACCCTGCATCTGAAACTACTACATGTAGTACTTTGAGAAGCGTGATTTTGAAGGACAGCACCAAGTCTTCTAGACATGGAATGAACAAGTTGAAGACATACTGCAGCTTCTATCTTTTTCCATTCTTCCAGCATAACCTCTTTTAGGGCCTGGATGCTGGATGGAGAAAGATGCTCAACTTGTTGCTTCAGAATTCCCCACAGATGTTGGATTGGATTCAGATCAGGAGACATACTTGAACATTCGATCTCCTTCACCCTGTTCTTCTGCAGAAATGCAGCAGTAGCTTCCATGCGTGTTTTGGATCAATGTGGTGTTGGAAACGTGCACGAGGACCACGTGCACAGAGTGATGGCAGTATCTTCTCCATCAGTACATTGTTGAGTTCATGATACCATCAATGAAATGCAGCTCTCCAACACCAGCAGCACTCATGCAGCCCCACATGAGGACACTACCACCAGCCATGTTTCACTGTAGGCACCATATAGTTTTAATAGCATTAGTTCCAAAAACAGAGATCTTTGTCTCATCACTGCAGAGTATAGAGTCCCAGTAGTCTTCCTCTTCTTCAGCATGGGTCCTAGCTAGTTCTAGGTCTGCTTTTTTATACAAGGGCTTCAGCAGAGGCTTCCTTCATGGACGATTCCTCTGCAGTGTGCGCCGTTTGATGTCACGGTAAACAGTCTCTCCAGTTTGGCTTTATGCTGCTTTAGCTAACTGCAGTGAACTTGCATGGAGAGTTTCTTCAACCTTTTCATCAGAAGATGCTCCTGTTGAGATGTTAACTTCAGTGAACGGTCTGGACGCCTCTGTAAGATGCTTGCACTTCCATCTTTCTTACACTTTTGCTGCAGTATTTTGACGGATATGTAAAGCTTTGCTGATCTTCTTGTAGCTCTCACCTTTGTGTGTAAAGAAATGATTTCTTTTCTCAGATTTTGTGATATTTCTCTTCCATGAAGATCCATTTCTGACAGAATGAAATAGAAAAGATTTTTCTTTGTTCAGTAATGCTCTTTAATAGTCACCTGTGTCCTGGACACGTCTTAAAGGAATCATTAGACTCACCTGTGGTTGAATGCCTGTTCATTAGAGTTTTGTAGTCTGTAGTGTGGCTTTTCTCCTCAGACTGTACTTGAGGTGTACTCACTTTTGTAACATGGGCTTGAATGAATTAGTTATCAAAATCATTTTTTTGTGATGTGCAAATGAACAAATCTTGTTTACAATCAATGGCCCACATTTGAGGAAGTATTTTGTAGTAGAAAATCTCATAGAAAATGATGATTCTGACAGAACACCAAAGGTTCCTGAAAAAAACTAATGTATGCTGAGCATTGTGTGTATATATGTGTCTTCAACAGAATATTTTTTTAGTTTTGATTTCAAAGATGTGACTTTTGTTGTCAATTTAGATCCAATTACACCAATGACTTGACGTAACTCGTGTAAAATGAAAACTTTAGAGAAAATGCTGCATTTTTTTGGGTTAGGGTTACACCATAAACACCACATGGATGCATGATACCTTTCTGCACCGAAACAACAGTCCATTTATTTGTAGTGCGCCATCTATAGGGAGACTCCAGCAACACAGAGAAAATAAAACAATAATAAGGATTATCATTATAATTTATTCCAGTTTGGCGTGCCAGATTAAGGAGTTTAACATACATGTGGTTTAGCATAGGGCCCCCGGGCCGTAGTTTATTCTTGTGAGGGCCACTCTTTGAGATTTTCTTACTTTGTCTAATTTAAAGCTTCTTTTTTCTTTCTTTTATTGGGAAGCGCTTCGGTATCCTAAAAGAGTTGTAAAGTGTTATGTGAATAAAGTTTCATTCATTCATAATCCTTTTGATAAAATAGACAACACTATTTTGAAATAAAACTAAATAACTCTTTCTTGGGATCTTCAAAGAGAAAACGTCAGGAAAAATAATGGATAGCAGCACAGTTTGCAGAAGCAAACAGTGCATGCGGGTTTCAATCATGTGGCCAGATTGAAGAAAAAATCATACGTCTGTGATATTGTTCAGGGGGCCAGGCCACGTGTAGGTGGGCTGGATCTGGCCCGTGGGCCGAAGTTTGCCCACCCCCCTTTAGGTTCTGAAAGTGCTTTGGTTCTGAAAAGCTGGAGCTTCACTTTAGTCCGTTTTTGGTTGATCATCTTCATCATTAGTATTTGTCCCAGTTCTCCTCTGTGTTCTGTTTCTCCTCAGACCATCTGTCTGTGGGATATCGGCGCCGGACCAAAAGAAGGTAAAATCGTTGATGCTAAAACCATCTTCACGGGCCACACCGCCGTGGTGGAGGACGTCTCCTGGCATCTGCTCCATGAGTCCTTGTTCGGCTCAGTCGCCGACGACCAGAAGCTAATGATGTGGGTTCTGACGGCCCGTCGGGTCAGACATGCACCTGCTCCTGTTCTTTACCCAGTAGGGTTCTGCTTTGTTCTGCAGATGGGACACTCGATCCAACAACACGTCCAAAGCCAGTCACTCTGTGGACGCTCACACCGCAGAGGTCAACTGTCTGAGCTTCAACCCCTACAGCGAGTTCATTCTGGCCACAGGCTCTGCCGACAAGGTACACTAAAGACACGCTATTAGACGTCGGCCTGTTCGATGACCACACAATTGCTGTTTACTGCAGACTGTTGCATTATGGGATCTGAGAAACCTGAAACTGAAGCTCCATTCCTTCGAGTCTCACAAAGACGAGATCTTCCAGGTATGAGGTCAGGAAAAGTTCAGGTGCAGAATTTCCCCCAACAAAATCTGACCCGACTGATCTTCTGTTTCAGGTCCAGTGGTCTCCTCACAATGAAACCATCCTGGCGTCCAGCGGCACCGACCGCCGCCTCAACGTCTGGGACCTGAGGTGAAACTTCTGTGGATGGCGTGGAGCTCTGAATGCTAAAGGCTAAAGCAGCTAAAGCAGCTGAAGGAACTGACAAAGATCTGAAATCCTCAAGTTAAATCTACTAATGTTCATGTTAAAGAACCAGAAACGGTTAAACACTGCAAAACAAGACACTTAATGCTTTAGCATCAAAGCTGTAGCTCCAGTGTTGACCTTTTTGAATTACCGTAACCGTTCAAGCCTGGATGCAGTTAATGCAAGCCAGTGGATTCTGAAAAAAGTAGATTTGTGCCAACATGCAACACGGAAGTAAAGTGTTTACACAATGAATGTAAATAAATGGAAAAGCCGCTTGTCTTTGTGTCAGAATCCGTAATTGCATAAATGGTCAAAGACTTACGGTAGTTCAAAGAGCATGTGTTAGTTACATGTGGCTGTTCATCTCTGGTGTTAAAAAGTTAACTTGTGTTCTAAAACTGCAAATTGAGATGAAGAAGTTGCTCCAAAAAGTGCTAAAGGCTAGGAAGGTTAAATTAAAGAATGGACATGATGAGATGCGATCGTCTTTAAAAAGCTAAAAATGGAAAGTGTAAAAGAAAATGCTAGAAAGATGTCTGCAGTTATCAAATGCTAACGTGGCTGAAAATGTGGCGGTATCAAGTATTCAAATAAATAACAATGTTTGATCTCAATTAGGGCTGCGCCACATGAAGAAAACTTGCAATGTGCAAAATTAATGATCAATATTGCAAAACAACAATATAACTAATCTGTCTTCTCCTTTTCACTGCAACAGCTTTATTTGAATCACAACATGTCCTAAATTATCCTGTGACCATGCGTCTGTCTGGTCAAATGCAGAAAAGGCTTCATTTGATTTGTTAAACACGTCACGCTGCCATGAGATTGTTTTAGTGAGTGTGTGAACATTCAAGTTGACTACTTTATGTAGACTTTTGTAGACTTGTCACACAGGCTGACATTGCGATGAGAATACATTTGGGATTTATTGTGGAGGCCTCATTTCAAAGCTGAACTGCTAAAGCTGATATTGTAATTTCTCTGTTATGGTCATTTAAATGTGATGGTATGCTAACTCAAACTCACTGACTTGTTTTTCAGTAAAATAGGGGAGGAGCAGTCAGCAGAAGACGCTGAGGACGGTCCTCCAGAGCTGCTGGTTGGTCATCTTGTCTCGTGGTTGCTGGTCTGTCTTCATGAAATCCTCATCTCATTTTCTTTCCTGTCGTTCTGCATCAGTTCATCCACGGTGGACACACAGCCAAGATCTCCGATTTCTCCTGGAACCCCAACGAGCCCTGGATCATCTGCTCCGTGTCCGAGGATAACATCATGCAAGTGTGGCAGATGGTGAGTGCAGCACCTCACAGGACACACAGACCAGGGATCCCCGAGCCCCAGGCTGCGGACCGGTACCGGGCCACTGACAGAAAAAACCTTCAACGGTCAAACGCAGTCAGTGGTCAGGTCGTGGGCCTTGGTCACATGGCATAAAGGAGCTGCTCGGACCGCTGAGTTACAAGCTCGAATCTAAAAAGTGAAAACAAAACAAACAGATGCAGAAAGTTTTTTTGCAGCTGAAAGAACCAAAGGAGAGTCTTTGACTTCACAGATAAATAAAGCTGCTGTTTGACAGACAGAACCAGGAGTCCTCAACATGTTACTGACAGTTGTTCCCTCGTTCCGAGCTGCTCTGCCTAACATGCGGTGACAGGCTCTCGAATGTTTCACTTACACAGACGATGGATTCACGTTTATTATTATATTTAGAAATGACCAGTTTTCCCACTGTTGAGTTGCTTTATTCATCACACTTTAAAAGTCGGACCCAGCTAAAGTTAGTGTCGGGTTATTAGCATCCACTTTGATGTTAAAGAGAAAATCTTCATCACAAAGACTACGTTTAAACCAGATGCAATCATTTTACAGCAAATGAAGATTCAATTAAATAAAGTCGCTGCTTTGTGGAGCTTTGTAAAAGGAACATTTAAGAACTTTCCTCCAGAAAGGCTGAACACGGCAGGACTCTGTTAAGAAATGTCAGCACAGAAAATGTTCCTGTGCGTTAATAAGAAATACAACAAAATGTGATCAATCTTTTTGCTGTGAAAGCTGGTCTGAGCCTGGGTTCTGTTCAATGAAAAAAACCTCTAATGTTGCCTTTGATTTTCCTTACAAATCCAACAACTTTGATCATCAAATTTTCATCTGTCAAATGTCTGCAGATATTTGAGAATTTTTTTTATTTAAATCTCTTGTAGTAGCATTTTCATAAAAAACTGATTTTTCAGGAAACAGAAACATAAGAATTTCAAACGGCAACTTTGGTCCGTTCAGTCCGGTCCTAAATTATTGTCTGACATGAGACCTGCTCAAGACGGTTCTTCTTCTAGGCCGAGAACATCTACAACGACGAAGAGCCGGACAACACCCCCGCATCCGAGCTGGAGCCTCAGGGTTCATAACCACACACCCCCTTTGCCTGGGTGTCTCACCAGAGCTCCAGCTGGATTTCAGACATTTTCTGAGCTCAGGTGAGGAACATCCTGACTCCTCTCATCGGTCTGTTCTCCTGCAGCTTCAAGACCATCTTCTCTGTGGCGTCTCTTCTTCATCACAAACTGAAATAAAGCTTTTCTAAATTTTTAAAGATTTTTTTTCTGTTCTCTTCTGCTGCACAAGAAACACACAAGAGGATGGAGTTTCTGCAAATCCTACAAAATATTTATTGAAAAAGTGACAGAAGTGTAAGAACATACAATCAGGAACCGGTTTGGAGCGTCTGCTCGGTAAGAAGAAAGCCAAGGCCCTTAGTTATGGTCTCACCTGCAGAGGTAGATTCTGACGTTACCTGAGTCAGTCAGGTCGGGAACGAAAGGTGAAACAGAGCTTCAATCTTTCTGGACAACAACAAACTTGCACGTTGGTTCTCCACAGGCTCGTCCATCAGGTCTACAGACCGGCTCCTCAAACACAAACCACCTTAAGAATGAGCCATGGTTTTCCTCAAACAGTCTAGAAAACCCGTGAAGATCCAATCCTGCAACCATCTTCTACTGGGGTCTCTAAGGCAACCAGCTTCTAATGTCTGGAGGTTTCTGCGTCTTTAGGTCCAAAAAATCCTTTCTTGACGGTAAACCAACATGTCCGTGTTGGTCACGCTGAGGTTTTAACACGTGAAGAAGTTTGGCGAGGAACAGACTGACGGTTTTTAACTGCAGTTCTGTCAAACTGACTTGGTTAGACCACATCACGCGTCTGCAACGACACGGAGCAACCAAACCTTTGACTGAAGGAGGCGTAAAGGAAGAGCTTTCACTGTTCAAACATCTTTGTGAAACGTGCATCTGAATGTGACGGCTACAGAGATATTCTAGAACGTTTTCCAGAATAATCAGGAACCAAAGAGATTCAAGACCTCATGAAGGCCAGAGGGATCTACAGTTCTGATGGTCTGATATAATTCAAGCTCCTTAGAACTGTGGGAACAAGTGACGTTCCAAATCCAAAGAACACGGCTGCATGGTTGCCATAGTAACCTGTTGAGGGGATAGGGGGTCTGTTCAGCATCCTTCTTCTGCTGGTCAGTCTAAACGTTATCCATCGTCTTCCTCATCAAGGCTTCGTTCCTTAAGGTCACAAACAAACTGCAGGAAGTGATGCGTTAAAACAGGCCAGTGGCGCTTTGAACGCAGCCAGCGTTGGTTTGTGAGTCACGGGATTCTTGAAACGTTTTATTAGTGAAACTTTTTCATCACAAAAAGATACGAGTTGTTTTTCTGGAAAGAACCAGGAGAAAGAACACAATAAAAAAGAAATTTCCCATTTTCAATCACGGCTCTGTGTCCAGGACAGAACCGTTCTCTGCAGAGGTTCTGGTTCTGCTCAGTCCTGTGCTGTGGGCGTTTCCTCAGGCTGGTCTACTGTGGGTTCTGTGGTGCTGCTGTTGATAGTGGCCGGAGTTGGACCGGTTTCTGGAGGCCTGGACGCCTCCTGCTCGTCCGCTTGTACAGAAACCTCAGAGTCCTGCTCAGGAACCTCTGGGGGGGTTGCGGTCCCCTTGTGCTCCTGCTGCTGGAGGAGGCTGAGCCGGTTGTTCAGGTCGTTCCTCTCCTTCTGCAGAGCCCTGCAGAGCCTCTCCAGCAGCTCCAGCTTGCCCTGCAGGGCCTTGAAGTGACCATCACGCAGAGTTTTCTGCAACACATGACAAAGCTTCATGAAGCAACAGAGGTCCCACCGCTTCGGTTCTCCTCTCAGAACATTCACCTCCTCCGCCATCTGCAGCAGCGCCTGGTTGTTACTCTCCCATTTAGTCCTCCACTGGGTCGTCTCCTTTTCCAGCTTTTTTATCTTCTTGGTCATCTGAAGGAAAATCCAAACAGATTACAGGTTCATTCACACTTCACCAACAGGAAAAAAAATCTGTAATTTGATCAGATTATGAAATATTTACAACAAAGGTTCAATATCTCGTTATGACTTTGCAACAGTCAAGTAGCTTTCTAGAGGATGTCTGGCACACCTGGAGTCAGGAAACAGAGATTTAGAAGTATGTCAAGTGTGCTGCTTAAACCTTTAAAGCTACGGACACACGCGTTCCACAGTGTTTACACTGAACACTTTTCTTTTTCACTGTTTAGAGCATGTCTGTCACCTACGGCTGGAAGAAGCTCAGCGTCACTGGTGCGAATCTTGCTCCAGGCGTTTTCTTTCACAGCTCTATTCCAACAGCTCAAAACTTGGTGTGTTCAGTGCCCATGCGTTTTGTACGTAGAGTCCAAAAACAGTCTTAAAAATGTGCGCAGCACATTTACAGACTTTTTATTGGAAGTGGCCGCGTGAAGATGCGTTGCTGAGGGTGTTGTGAACGTTTGCTTAGCACCAGAGCTTTAGCTCCAGTGTTGACATTCTTTCAACTACTGTAGCTCATCAACTGTTTATGCAATTCATGCATTTCCAGCAGATTCTGTCAGAGAAAAGCAGCTGTGTCCCAACAGCGAAAAGCCATTTTCTCGACATCAGTACCTGCTGATTCACATTGATTGCGTAAACCAACGCAGGCCAATCTTGGTCCTCAAGAGCCTCAACCCTGACTGTTTTTCACTTCTCCCTGTCCAGCTTGCAGCTGATTGGCTGACTCCGCTGATGCTACATCACTTGATCTACATCCTGATTGACTGAACACACCTGATTTAGACTGTCAGCATCAAGCAGTGCAGGGAGAGCTGGAAAACAGGCAGAGTAGAAGCGCCTGAGGACCAGGGTTGGCCAGCCCTCACGTCAGTCAAAGCGTGTTATTTGTGTTGCCGGTGACATCTCCGTAGTTAAAGGGTTAAAATGACAAACAGCAGAAGAAGTTGGTTCCAGTTGCATTAGTTCTGCATAGCAGTGGATGCAGTTTGTTGTTGAGAAACAGCTGTACAGGTTTTATTTTAGACTTCGTAATGGAGGACCTTTTGACTGTAGCTGTATTTGTTACGACGCTGCTTCTAAAATCAGGAAGTGTCTTAAACAACCAGGATGTGCAGAAAACCCAATGAGTCTGCCTGTTAGCATGTATAACAAAGACAGTACCACTGTTGCACTTTTTTCATTTAACATTTCTCCCTTTTGCTGATTTAGTTAAATTAGGCAACGTGTGATGAATCCTATAAACATGCTGTAAGTCTGAGCGTCCCACAGATTAGCTCCTGGACTCACCTTCTCCATCTCTTGTCTAAAAGTGGAAAACACTTCATTGCTTTTGGCCAGAGTGCTCTGGAACTCCTCAAACTTGTCCATGTAGAGCGAGAGCTGAGAGGAAGAGCAGGAGGAGTTAGAGGGTCAGGTATAACTATCAAAATGGCAAAGGTATGCGAGCTCACCTGCTGCTTCAGCTGCGCCTCCTGCTCCTTCATCATCTCACACTTGCGTCTGGACTCGGTGGCGTCCTTCAGGAGCTGAAGTACCAGCAAACAGACCTTCAGAAACCAGGTTGGAGCAGCTGCTGCTCAATGCTGAGAAACCGATAACAGAAGGTGGCGCTCTTACAAACTCTCTCTCCCGCTGCTGCTTGTCCTCCACCTCCTTCATCATCTCTGTGATTCTCTGCAGCTTGGCGTCCATCAGCTGCTGCTGCAGCTCCTTGTGCTTGAACACTTTGTCTATATGCTGAAAGAAAAAGAGCGCGTCACGTCAGGAGACGGCAGAGGGAGCTGAAGAGCTAGCGCATCAGTTAGCTTTAAAAGTGAGCAGCAGCTGAAACTTCAGATCACTGAAGTTTAACAGAAGAAACTAAGTCAAGATGGACAACACGGAACAATGAGGGGCGACTTTCTTGTTTGAGGAAATTGTGAAAAGCACAGAAGACGGTGAACATCTGAGTGGAGCACCAAGTCACAGGACAGAGGAATCGTCTTCCCGCTCAGGAGTCTCACCTCCTCGCGGAGCTCGTACTGCTCGATGAGCTTCTTCAGCTTTTCTGCCAGCTCCATGTTCTCCAGCCTCAGCTTGGCGTTGTGGGAGCTGTGCTGCTCCATCTGCACCTCGATGTCTCCCAGGGTCTTCTGGAAATGCAGCATGGCCTCCTTCCTCTGCTCCTCATACTCTCTGGACCTCTGAGCGTTCTCCTCCTGTGGGGAATGCAGATCTTGATCCTGGTTTTCTCCTCTTTCCACATGTTCAGGAACGTGGCCCTCGGCGCCCCTCCCCCACCACGGCAGCTGGGTTACAACACGAGGCGTTCAAATGCAGTCAGACTTTTCAGGAGCTCCCACCTTCAGATTCTTGTTGTGTCTCTGCAGCTCCCTGCAGAGGCTCTCCAGCTTGCTCCGGGCCAGGATGGCCTTGCTGTGCTCCCCCTGCAGGTGGACTTTCTCCTTCACAATCTGAGACTGCTTCTTCTGCAGGGCTTTCAGCTGCTTCTGCATGGAGCGGCTCTCCTCCAACTGAAAACACGAAGAACACCATCCTTCACTAGAAACCTAGAACCCCCTGACGGGATGACGAGACTCCGAGGAAGGAGGTGCCTCACCGAGTCGGCGTACTTCTTGCACAGAGCGGCGAGTTTCTCCTCAGGAGTCGCCAGAGAGTTGAGGGCTTGCATCAGAAGAACCACCTCCTTCCCTGAGAAGAAAGACGACAGAAACTGACAGAAGAACTCATGAAGAACAACGTTTTTACAACAACTTCTCTAAACATCTCCATGGTTTCCATGACTACATATCCCAGCATTCTGTGAACCTGAGGTGGAGCTGCACAGTGATGGAATAAGACCCGCCGCCCAAGAAGACTTACCAAAGGCCTTGTCCTCTCTGGTCTTGGCGTTCACCCCGGGTTCCAGCTCCGCCTCCCCCAGGTCACTGGGACTGTCCTCTCTGCCGGGAGTCTCCCCCCTCTCCTCCTCAGAGCAGCACATGCCCAGATGAAACCCAGAGACCTCCTCCTGTTAGCAGTCATGACAGAAATGACCCCCCCTCAGCGAGCATCTTCTGAGCTTCAGCTTTTTCACACTTTAAAGGGTTTTGTGGAAAATGAGAGAAGCTCTTAGTGGAACTCTGCAGAACATCTGAAAACGGTTTTCATTTTACTTTCATGCTGGATTTTAAATAAACTATAGTTCGATGTCACAGAGCAGATGGTTGGTGCTCGGTTAGCAGGTTTTTAAGCAGAAGCTTCACCAGAAGGTTTGTTGGTGCTCTAAATCAAATGAGCGTTTCTTGGCTATCGCTGCACTGGCTCCCTACACAAGTACCTCAGATGCCCGCCGTCTGCACGACTGTGGCCACCATTATAGACCGGCGTCAAGAGTAAGGAGCACCTGGTAGACCCGGCGTCTCTTAGAGACCAGCCACTGTTGGAAGATGTACGGCAGTTAACTACAGTTAGTTTTAGTCAATGGTTAGTTAGCTTTATTTACAGACGGTATCACCAATAACTGACTCAACTCAATTTACCAGAGCCTGCCTCAATTAGATTCACAATTTTTTCAATTTAATTTTGAATTAAACCCGGTTTACACATTTAGACATATATGTAGAGAAATGCATAAACCATCTATACATGTGTAGAAGACAGTCATATTAATGTGATACAGTTCACATACCGGAACTATATTAGTGAAATAATAAACCGGTGAGAACACCATACAGTGTTACATGGGTTCTCAAACGGAGAAGCTCCAAAAAACGTGCAGATCATGAACATTTAAAGGCTCTAAACTGAATATTACAAACAAATGTTCTGCCTCTCCTGGAGGGCGTCTGTTTGGCCACTAGGTGGAGCTTGCGCTATAGCGCAACTATTTATTCCAGAAAATGTAGCCAAAGCTTCATGACCACAAATGGTTGATTAAAACATGTTTCCTTAAAATATTTTGGAAAACTGATGCCTGTGAGTTTCTAAAGCGGATCGTTTAGTGAGTCATGTATGTTTTAGTGGACTGGACGTTAGCATTAGCCGTTCTATGGGGAATTCCATTATACGCTATGGCTTCACCGCTGTTCCACGTTAGGTCATTGGAAAAGGAAAGACATAAAAGATCAATCTCTTTGAATTGAGTATTGATCAATTAAACTTTGATCGATTCCACGATGTTATCAACCCAGCCCTAGCTTTAGTTAGCAGTTATTTAACTTAAGTTAGTAGTTAGTTAACGTTAGTGGGTTTTAGTCGATGGTTAGTTGGCTTTAGTTAGTGATTGCAGTTTTACATATCATATTCAATGAGCTTTTCTTCCTTTTTCTTCTATCGACTTTTAATCAATTATAGCGCGGTCACTAATGGACGAGGACCCACAGGATTTCAGGCTAAACGGGTTAAAGAAGCATGAGAGCAGAAGTTCTACTGGAGGGAGAACTTTAGCTCCAACATAGAAGCTTCCTCCTTCTGGCTTCAGAGGGAGGCGGGTCTCTACCCTCGTCTACAGGACGAGAACCAGCGTTTGAAACCAAATGTTAGCATGTGCTGCTTGTGACAGAACAAAAACCTGTTCTTGGTTCCATTATGAAGCTCATCTGCTGTTGTCTCTTAGAGGCTTTCAAAGCCTCAGAAAGATCTAAGACTTTAAGAACCAAGTTCAGATGAACTGCTAGAAACGTCTGCTGCTCTGGAACCATCCCAGCTGAGGGGAGTCTTCAGAGATGCAGAAACATCTTCAGTCAGAAGAGTCCAGAGAACCAAACGTGTGACTTGATGTGGGTCAAACTTCTCTCCTGAGAGAACGTTCCAGCCGCCACCTCCTTCACTCCTCCTATAATCTCACTGCGGGTGAGAAACGTGGTGGGGTGTGTCCAGAGAAACCCGGGGCTGACACCTGAAAGGAACAGCAGATCACCTGACATGGACTGTCCAGGTCAGCTGGAGAATGGCTGCCTCCACCCGTGCTTCTGTTCTCCAGATCGATTCCACAGACTCCTGCTGGCTCCATCAGGACTGAACGAGAGCTGCAGACCCAGACAGACACGGCGGTTACACCCCGGGCTCAGGACGCCAGGAGCGCTTCAACAGCGGACCACCGAGGATATGACAAACCACAGAGCCAACACCGCCGGCACGCTTTGTTCCACAACCAGCCAGCATCACCGCGGTAACCTAAAACCTTTCCAAACGCAAAACCCTGGAGGCTGTGGCGGCATGATGGCGTTCCACTCTCTGATGAAGAGATCCTTCCAGACCAGAGACCACAGAGCTGGTGGTCAACCCGGCAGATAGACACCTGGACCTCATCTCTCACCTGAGACTGGAAGCTCATGCAAACCCATAGGAACACCAGAAATCCAGATCTGCTCTACCGTCACGTGATCATGACGCAGCAGCTATGACGCTCAGATTTACTAACAGCGTGTTTACAGGTGAGAGCATGAAGCCTCTCCGTGCCTTACAGGTACACCTGTTCGCTGATTTATCGGATACCCAGGTGAGTCACGCCCAGACCCGCCGCGAGCGCGAACGGACGTGCTCGTTCACCTGCTGTGGACAGGTCACGTGTCCTTCTGGATCAACTAGTAAAAATGAGGGAAACCTGCCGTGACGTCATTTCATCTAAGTGCACAGCCGCGCGCGTGGATTTGCGGGTCAGATTAGCCTTTAGTCCTTTATCTAATCAGCACAGCAGCGAGGCACGCGACGGTCGCGAGCCCGAACACGCGCGTGCCACCGTTTCGTGAAACGCAGCTATTGTTAGCCCGCTCGGCTAACACCATGAGGAACTTCGACAAACAACCGAGGTCTCCCGCTTACCGCGCAAACTTCGCCCTCGCGCAGGTTACAGGTCGCGTGGGAGTCACGTGGAGTCTTCCCGCCGAAGAAACACAGGCCCACACCTGCTGCCAGAGCGCCTGAAGGACTCACCTGGATGTTTTCCTCGCGGACAGACCGGAGTGGGACACGGTGGTGAAGGTAGCTCTACGTCACGTCCGGTTAAGCATTTCGAAATAAAACCGAGCCCTCAAATTGACTCACTGCGTTTTAGAAAAGTTTTATTTTTATTGAAGTGTAACAATCTAAAATAAATGGAGCAAATCAGTATTTTTAAGTGTTTCGCTGTCAACATAGATCATAAAGTTCCACTTTCTTACGACACATGAGCTTCGAAGGATTGAAACAAAATGCGTTTAAAGCGGTATGTTTTCATCCAGAGATGAAGGTAAAGATGAAGAAATGAAGCTACAGCCAAGAGAACATTTTAGGGTGGAACAAATCAGTTTCTCTAAAGGGCCACCAATGAGGGGTCTTTGTACTTGTAGAAAAGGAAACAGCAGGTATGCGATGACAGCAGGGAACTTCATCTTTCAGATTTTGTAAAAAAAAAAAAAAAAAAATCGAATCAAATGTTGATTGTAAACTTAAAAAAAAAACACCAAGTTTGACTTTATAAATTAAATTTGGAACAATTCTCAATAGTTTAAAGTTGTATTAAATACGATTTAAAAAATTTTGAATAGGCCTAAACTTTTTTGTGTATTTGAACAAAAATCCATCACAAAAGTAGAAGATTGTTAAAAGAAGTTGATTTAATCTCCAGATTGATCCATTTTATCTTTAAGAAAGGGAATCTTTTTCTTTCCTTTAGCTCCGTTTCTGTCCGGGAACTTCAAGCAGGAAGTCGAGGCTCCTCCCACCAATGAGCGCGCGCCTCTGTCCTGGGAACACCATTTGATTGGTTGACTCCAACACACTCCGTGGCTTCGATAGCTGATTGGCTGGAAAGATAGCCACAGCCTGGGACCCGCCCCCTCCTGGGAGGAGGACATCGTCTTCTTCCAGAGGAAAAACGGCAGAATCGAACCCGCGGGAGAAAAACCCGCCCAGAGAACGGCTCGACGGGCTTCCGCCGGTCTGACGGGACGTTCCCGCTCCGCTTCGGCTCAGGTGAGTGCCCTCTGATCCCGCCGCGGTGAGGCGGTCTCTGAAGAGCCTGACCGCCGACCGATGATCCCGAAGCTGGAACCGGTGAGCGCGCGGGGTCAAAGGTTACGGTCACTTCGACACCTCCGACGCTCTCGCTTTTAAAGAAAAATCCTAACTGATTATGGACTGATCATCATTTCAGGTGATGGTTGGGGGCTTTCTGGCGCCCCCCTCCGGGGCTGGGTGGGAGGGGCGCCGGGCCCAGGCAGGGCCGCTGCTCATACCCCTGCGGCCCCGAGCAGCCCCCACCGGGGGCCCCCAATATTTAATATTGTTTCCCCCATCTGCTGCATTCTCCAGAGCCTCTAATCCTCCACCTAACGCGGACGTCGCTGCTCCTCACTGCGACCTGAACGTTGACACACCTTCTTTAAATGCAGTTTTAGTTTTATTTCATTCTGAAAAACCACCGATTTGAATGTAATGGTAGTTCTGCTCTGATTGAACTGCCATAATGACCATTGAAGCATCAGTGCATCAGACACATTGAATATATTAGAGAACTGGACTGAGTGACCTCACCCCACTGGTGTTCCAAACAGGAAGTACCTGCTGGTTCCAAGAAGCCAAAATCCCATAGACATCTATAGAGAAATAAACGGCGTCATTTTATTGGTCAGAATAACCATTCTTGCTCTGATACTTTTGTTGTATGTTCTTAATAATCCTCATTTTACATTATACTTTTTCAATTGCAAGGCATTCAAGTCATAAATTAACCAATGAGATGCCTCAATACAAGTAGGTGGAGCTTGCTGGCCCCCACCTTGAATGTTTCTGAGCCCGCTTCCAGTGGTAGGGGTGTGGTCTCCTAACAAGCTCACTTCTAATTGGCCAAAGTGGTTGCTATAGAAACGTTGACTCAGACCAACTCGGACCAATCACTGCTGACTAACCTAATCTGGCTCCAAATGGCAGAAAGTGGTGAATGAATGGACTTCATTTGTTGGATCTTCTTTGGGTGACGTCAGACGGCTGGATGGCTCAGTTGGGTGAAAAACTGCAGCACAGGAAACCTGGGCTCCCTTCCCAGGAGGCACAGTGAGCTGAATCCAGTGTGGGTCCCTAGACAAGGCCCTTCATGCTGCTGCCTATCAATGCAGCCACAAGGAGACCTGGGTTTGGGTCTCCCTGTGCCGGTCCCCAGCCCGGATAAAATACAGGGTTCTGACAGGAAGGGCATCCGGCTTAAAACTCTCTGCCAAACCATCTGTACGAAGCAGTGAAAACTGATTGGCTGTTGCGACCCCTGAAGAGTTATGTTGCAAGGTGGGCAAACTTTGGTTGACGTCACTGTGTCACAGTCGGTGGTTAGACTTCCTCATGTCTGCCCCACTGGGGCAGTTTACCTGTTTGCTCTGTAATCCCTGCAGCTCAAAGCCAGAGCTGTTCTGACCCAACCCACTGAAACATTCAGAACCGACCTGCTGGCTCTGCGTGCTGCTGTGCTCCTGCAGAAACCTCCTCTAGCTTCCTTCCTCAGGGTGTTCCGGTCGGCCTATCTTTAGCTGCAGGACCCGGTAATTATGGCCGCAGTCGTTTGGCCGGCGGCGTTCAGAGAGAGGGACTCGGAGCCGGACGTCTGGGGCTGTTCCTGTCAGCAGCAGCTGCTGCTTCACTCCATTTGCTCTCCAGATGTGGAAGAAGGGGGTCAGAGGCTACGACTGACCTATAGAATTGGCGAGGGGGGGGTTAAGCTGTAACTCTAAAGTACACGTGTGAACGATGACTCCAGAGGAAAAAACATCCCACTGCAATGACACCCCCATGTTCTCTGTTAATGTGGAGGTGTTGGGCCCAAACACGCATGAAGCTTCTGATGACTGCCACCTCTGACCCCCCCCGCAGGAAAACCTTTCTAAACATTTTTAAAGGAGAACAAAACGGAACTGCAGCCGGTTTCTCTGACCCTTTGAAAACGTCCCTTTAGATTTTCACTTAACGTTTTATTCATGAAACTTTACCATCATTTTGGACCTTTTTTTTATTAAACTGCTATCAAACTTAGTGCTGCTAAACGAATATTTTATGTGTGATTAATTAATCATGACCTGTAATTAATTAATTAATTAATTTTTAATTATTGTTAACATAGTAACTGCTGTGAGAAGCCTCATTTCGAGATATTTTCATTTAAATTCATGACATTGTGGCAGTAAAAGATCAAATTATGAAAAAAAATGGCTTTATGAAGTTTTTCTAGCATAAGCTTTTAAACTTACTTTCACAAAGGGCTGTCAATCAATTAAAAAAAATCTGATTGATCACACTTTTGGGTTGTAAATAATCAGGATTAACAACTATTTACAAATTACTTCAATTCAATGTTATTTCTACAGCCCAATATCACAACCAAAGCCGTCTCATTGGGCTTACACCGGTATTTGCAAAGAACAAAGTCAAACATAAAATTTAGAAAACAATAGAATTACATTTTATATGTCAAAATGCAGCTTTTGAACAAAAGACCATGTTTCCTTCATTTTTATTGTCTGAAATGTTTCAATTTCTAAAGTGTTAACTCGGAAGCAAAACACATCATCAGTAAGATAAACAGAACTGTAAAGACTTGAATGTCTGCAGGATTACTCCAGGAAAACAAAGATGCTGAAAAACAGCCATAGACCAGGAACCACTCTCTGACCCGCCTTTTCAGATGATCTTGGTTTGTTTGGTGCTTTTTTTCAGAAACTGACACACGCCTGCAGAAGCCTGAACTGGTGGAAGACGGTTGTTTCACAGTGTAATTAATTTGCGTTATTAAATATTAAGGCGTTAACATTGACAGCCTTACTTTTACACCAATAAGGGAGATTTTGATGAACAATAAAAAAAAAAAACTAAACACAAGAACAAACCATTAAGCCCAGAGAGCTCAAGTTTATCAGAAACAGTAGGAACACTTGTCTAAGCAATCCTAAAAATAATGACAAAAAACTTCTTATTGATACCATAATACATATGTTAACAAACCTTTTTCTACAGTTTACTGTCACATGTGATCAGCCCTCTAAGCAGCCCCGTCATTTACGATAAAAATGGCCTCGTCAGCCTTTAGCTCTTACAGAATAGATATAACACGTTAGCGCTGGTGTTGTGGGCTTGTTTGCGTTAGTTCTGTAAAGAACTACAAAGTCACACATTGATTACGTCACAGCAGCGATGCGGCGCGTGTCACAGACACCAAGACACACTCTTACTGGGATCAACGTAAGAGGCGTTTTCAGCAGAGTTTAAATAAAACATTCATGCAAGTTAACAGTTGGACTTTGTTTTTATGTTTGAGAACATGACAATAGTTATTGATTGAAAAGGAGATTAATGTGGTAACAATAAATAACACAGTAATTTGTCTGTAATTAACTGCAGTTAACGCAATAATCAAACTGACCTCAAAGTTGTGTTTTTGTCCCAGAAGCTGCCAAAGCAGTTTAATTCGCTGTTCTGTTAATGACATTCATCACATTGTTGCACATCCAGAGCAAATCCAATGGGCTGCAGTTCTGCTGCCCTCTACTGGAGAGATATTAGTAAAAAGAAATATTTATATGAGACTTTATATGAGGCTGTATTCAGACTGGAAAGGTCTGTTAGTCCAAACCAAGTCCTGAACCTTGCCTTTGGTCTGTGTTCAGACTGCTGACAACCGGAGGTTTCTGTTCTGGACCAAAGCTTGTAAACAGAACCACACCACTAAATATCTCTTCAGTCATTGGCCAGGAATTATGAAGGCGGAGCAAAGAAACAAGAGAACGAATAATAGAAGTCCTAAGCATTGCAGTCTTTGTCAGGATAATTCACTGATTCAAACTTTACATGTCGCTGACCAATGCTGAACGTCTAACAACGTCAGGTACAGCGCTTTTTACCGCTGCTTCGGTACGGTGGAGACATGCTGCAAGGCGGTTACTGCGGAGACGACGGCTAAGGAGGTACGCTGATGCGCGTTTATGACAGATTGTTGGGAAGCCAGTGAGAAGCCATGTGGATCAGGTTCAAAGTTGTCTTAATGAACCTGCAACATTTCAATGAGTTGCTGCATCTCTTCCTTGCTCCTTTATTCCGTTTACATCCCATAATGCCTTCATGAACGGTGGCTGTGTTGTTCCAGTTGTTCTGAGCACAGAGCCTAAAGACTGAGGAAACTCAGAGAAAACTGGAGCTCAGACAGATGGAAAACAAACCAAGACCATCTGGAAAGACGGGCCCGAGAGCGGTTCCTGGTCCCGTACCAGAGTCCAGTTGGGTGTTTTCAGACTGGACGTTTGTTCTGGATTATTGGAGGACACAAACTGTGGTTCACTTTAAATGAACCAAATGTCCAGTCTGAGTCCAGCCTTAAAGTAGCGTCTATGGATGCATTTACATGATGTACTTGCTGACAGTGCTGGCGGCCATATTTAAGACATTAGTGTGAAAGGGGCGGGATCAAAACTGACCACACTTATGATCGTGATTGGTTAGGGAGTCAAGTGGGCGGAGGGATGCTGATGGTCTTCACGCTGCAGCAGCCGTGTTTCAGCCTGAAGCACTGAGCCTCAGAACCGAGCCCTGAAACTGCAGCAGCTGGTGTGTGCTGTGGTGACGGAGCAGCACCACTACAACCAGCACAGCTGGGTTTTACGGCCCAGACACCGAGTAACTCGCATAGAACTGAACCTTTTTATTGTTAATTGTGCTAAACATTTTCCTGCTGTCCTTATCTGGAGCGTTGTAGTCATTCAGAACTCTTCTGACAAAGATCCAGTTGGAGCCGGACTTTCCCCTCCACTATACATTTATATATATGTATATTTATTGCTGTAATTCAATCCAAGTTAAAACATTAGAAATTAGTTACTTTGCTGAGTAACTAATTACTTTTAAGATGCAGTAACTGAGCTACTAACTAAATTAATGTAACTAGTAAATACAACTAATTACTTTTTAAAAGTAAGATACAAACACTGGTGTCTGTTCTGTTTGTATGTGTACAGATACAAAAGTGTGTATGTGTGTGTGTGTGTGTGTGTCTGGTGTGTGTGTGTGTGTGTGTGTCTGGTGTGTGTGTGTGTTGTGTGCGTGTCTGTTCTGTGTGTGTCTGTTGTGTTAGTGTTGTGTGCGTGTGTGTGTGTGTGTCTGTTGTGTTCGTGTTGTGTGCGTGTCGGTTGTGTGTGTGTGTCTGTTGTGTGTGTGTGTGTGTCTTTTGTGTTTTTGTTGTGTGTGTGTGTCTGTTTTGTGTGTGTGTGTGTCTGTTGTGTGTGTGTGTCTGTTGTGTGTGTGTGTGTCTGTTGTGTGTGTGTGTGTCTGTTGTGTGTGTGTCTGTCTGTTGTGTGTGTGTGTCTGTTGTGTGTGTGTCTGTGTCTGTTGTGTTTTTGTTGTGTGTGTGTGTCTGTTTTGTGTGTGTGTTTGTCTGTTGTGTGTGCGTGTCTGTTGTGTGTGTGTGTGTCAGTTGTGTGTGTGTGGTCTGTTGTGTTTTTGTTGTGTGTGTGTGTGTCTGTTGTGTGTGTCTGTTGTGTGTGTGTGTGTGTGTCTTTTGTGTGTGTGTGTGTGTCTGTCTGTTGTGTGTGTGTGTGTCTGTTGTGTGTGTGTCTGTTGTGTGTGTCTGTGTGTTTGTGTGTGTGTGTGTCTGTTGTGTTTTTGTTGTGTGTGTGTGTCTGTTTTGTGTGTGTGTGTGTCTGTTGTGTGTGTGTTGTGTTTTTGTTGTGTGTGTGTGTCTGTTGTGTGTGATTGTTGTGTGTGTGCGTGTCTGTTGTGTGTGTGTTGTGTTTTTGTTGTGTGTGTGTGTGTCTGTTGTGTGTGTGTGTTGTGTGTGTGTGTCTGTTGTGTGTGTCTGTTGTGTGTATGTGTCTGTTGTGTGTGTGTTGTGTTTTTGTTGTGCGTGTGTGCGTGTCTGTTGTGTGTGTGTGCGTGTCTGTTGTGTGTGTGCGTGTCTGTTGTGTGTGTGTGTTGTGTGTCTGTTGTGTGTGTGCATGTCTGTTGTGTGTGTGTGTCTGTTGTGTGTATGTGTCTGTTGTGTGTGTGTGTGTGTGTGTTTGTGTGTCTGTTGTGTGTGTTGTGTTTTTGGTGTGTGTGTCTGTTGTGTGTGTGTGTTGTGTTTTTGTTGTGTGTGTCTGTTGTTTGTGTGTGTGTTGTGTTTTTGTTGTGTGTGTCTGTTGTGTGTGTGTGTGTGTTGTGTTTTTGTTGTGTGTGTCTGTTGTGTGTGTGCATGTCTGTTGTGTGTGTGTGTCTGTTGTGTGTATGTGTCTGTTGTGTGTGTGTGTATGTGTCTGTTGTGTGTGTGTGTGTGTCTGTTGTGTGTGTTGTGTTTTTGGTGTGTGTGTCTGTTGTGTGTGTGTGTTGTGTTTTTGTTGTGTGTGTCTGTTGTGTGTGTTGTGTTTTTGTTGTGTGTGTCTGTTGTGTGTGTGTGTGGGTGATTCAGGCTTCAGGAATGTTCTGTGTCATGTACTGCACATAGCCCCCTCCCTGGAAAAACACCTGAGGCCTCCTGGGACATGAAGTTTGATGGTAGCTTTGTCCTGCAGAAATGGGACAGAGGGGTTGCAGTTGGTTTTGGCTCCGCCTTTGTGCTCCAACATGGTCATAAAGACCATAGATCAGGGGTTGGCAACCTTGGGCACGCTGTCCTTCCCTCAGCGTGGTTATTCTGAAATCAAATGTTTGTTTCTCTATAGAGTCTACGGGGCTTCTTGTTGCAGCAGCTACTTCCTGTTTGGAACATGAGGGGGGAGGGGTTGGGTTGGCCATTGTTTTTACGGTCTATAAATGCTGCCTGTGTGATGGTGGGGGTCACAGCAACGGTTGGTGGGCGGAGTCTTCCTGGACTAATATTTCTGAAGTGCCTGTTAGCTTTGCTGTGTCCACATCACAGCTGAAGGCCAAAGGCACGTTGACGTTAGCAGGACTAGCTTCACCAACATCATTCACACAAACTACACCTGGATTGTAGTTTTTATACATTTCGCTTCTCTTGCTGATTGTAGTTTATTTCCTTCAGCTGATTGGTGTTTAGCTAATCAGTTCAAAGAGGATTTGTTAGCATTTAGCCGTTTAGCATCTACAGTCAGGCAAAAAAGTATTTGATCGCCCTGTGATTCTCCCACTTAGAAATCATGGGGGGGGGTCTTGTCCACTGTGAGATACAGCATCTAAAAAAATCTGTCAATTACATGACTCAGTTTTTCATGGCCAAAGCCTCTCACGGCTCACCACCTGTGCAAACACATACGACAGCTCGCCAGTTCCTCTTCCCCGTTTGCGCCATACAGTAGGTGGCGCTGTTTACTCCTACATCTCCAACACAACCATGTGAGAATCCAGCAGATGACCGGCTCCAGAACCTTTGTCACTATGTTATAATGTTGTTATTCTCGTGGTGGAAGTTTAGCTTGGAACAGGTCAGGGTGATGCGTCATGACGTTCTTCGTCACGTTCAGCTGCAGTTTAGTGTTTTTCTTCTGGGAAGATCCAAAAAACGGTAATTTGTTGATGTCAGGAGGTTTCTGAAGCTGAAACCTGAAAGGAAGAACACCTTCCTGTCACTCAGAACCTCCAGGTTCCTCGTGTTTGGGGCTTCTCTACAGATTGTCCTCCTCCCAGATCATGTGTTGGTGCTTCAGGAGCACAAGTCCAAACTCTGTGGGGGCTTTTGATGTGGGGGGGCTATAATGAGGCTTTGTTTTTTAACGAAACCAGCAGAAGCGCGAGTGAAGGACTGCAGACCTTCAGGGGGGTCAGGACCATCTAAAGCTTCCAGAGGCTCTGAGCTCAGCTCAGGTTTACCCACAACGCCACGACTGGGACAGAAGTGATCAGGTTTTTTCTTTTCTTGTGTTATTCACAAGGTCTTTTAAAGAAAAAACAATTTAATGCTGGAGCAGGGTAGTCTGACCCCGCCTCCTGCCGTAGGGAATGTGGCCGTGCTCCCCAGGAACCATTTGGTTCTTCCACGCCGCAGGTTGATGGGTGCGTCTGTGCAGTTTCATGTTTCTATGGTGGAGCCGGTTTTAAAGTTTTTCAAAGCACAACGTCATAGCAACAGCAAGAGCAGAAGACTGCAGACGATGGTCCACTCTGATGTTCAGGACGAGAAGTCTCTTGATTTTCAAAATTAAAGGCGAGATGTGTGTTTCACGGCAAGTTCCTGGTTGGTTTTAAAGGCACTGCAGATGAAAACATTCAGACACATGACTGAGCCTTTGGCTCCACGTGGACCTGATGGTTGCTCCTGGAACCATATGCTAGCTCTGGGAGTTCCACCTGAAACTTGGAGGATGAGGATGAAAGCTGAAGGAGGGGAGATAAACGTACAGACCAGATGTGCCATAAACCAGGGAAACATTTTCCTCCAAACCGGTGGGGGTTTCTGTTGGTTAAGGGTTCTGTCTGGACTCCTGTATTTTAGTTTACTGTACTTTAGGTTTCAGTTTGGCTGCATGGGTTCCAAACAGTTCTGTGTCCAAACTCGGAGCAAAGCAAACACATCAACCATACTCCGATTAGCCCAGTCCAGTACCGATTAGGTCAGAGAACCTCAGAATCTGTGGTTCCATCCCAGCTCTGATTAGAACCAGAAGAACCAAAGTCCTTCAGGCTTAAAGCTGAGCCCTTCCAGGACCAAACTGCGGCCCGTTAGCACAAAGACCCGGTCTGATAGCTCCAAAACAAACGCCGGTGGATGAAGGTTCAGGGGCTCGTGGCTCGGATGGCGGTGTTGTCATAAAGCCCCTCCTCCTCTTGGTTCTTGCGGTGAGGGGTAAGGGAAGGGTGGGGGGTGTTTGACCCACACGGCTGCGTCTCCAGAACCATCCGTAGAACCGGAGCAGAGTTTGATGACTCAAACAAAGAAGCTGTTGTGGTTACCATGGAAACTTTTGCCGCCTCAGACTTTGCAGACTGGGGGAGGGGGGCATTGATGGAGGGCTGTTGAAGCTTGTGGTGGGGGAGGGGGGGGGGGGGGTTCCTGTGTTTGACTGCAGGAACTTACAGACCTCAGAGTGAGAACCTCACATGTTGACGTCCATTTCCTGGTGACTCGTTCCCGCCGCCCCTCAGGAACTCCCCCGCCCTCTTCTTCTCCGAGGGGGGAGGGGCCAGAGCTCCGGGCTTGGATGGAGGCCTCCTCAGCTGCAGGAACCGCAGGAACCCTTCTGCAAACGCTGGAACGTTTGCTTCTTCCAACCTTCTTCTGAGCTCACAGATGCTCCTTGGTGACCTCCATGTGTGCTCTGCCTCTGTTCTCCTTCATGTGTTTATGGAGATCTGTGTTACCGTGGTAATATTAGAAGAGGACGGTCTTCACACAGAGTGAAGCTCCACTTCAACTGCTTCTGTTTTATGAAGTTAATAAATCCAGAAACCCAGAGGGGGAAGGAAGGAGCATCCACTGGAAGCCTGTCAAGATTGTTTTTCCGTTTTGGATCAATAAAGTTTTTTTTACCCAAAGTTCAACATCTTTTCTTCTGAATTATTTATTTTTCTGAAGCAATGTTCACGTTCTTCTCTGGTTCTGACATGTTTCCTAAAAGTTCAGTATTTTAGCCTTTCTGATCAGTGACCTGGCAGAACAGCCACTTAAAGGAAACAACAAATGGACTGTGACTCCGCCTCTTGTGGGACGTCACCTCATAAAGGATTTGTTTGTTTGTTTGTTTATTTAAGATGGGGACAGCATATGTTAATATAACATTTACAAATGCAAATATATACGTTTATATATAGGGTTCCATTGTTGGCGCCTATAGAACAGGTTGATGGTTCCTATAAAAAAAGTAACATTCCAGAAAGGAAAACAGAAGGCAGACAACAGCAGATACAGAAACAACACAGATGGGGTTTTCAACAGAAAGCCACAGTAAATTCACCACAGTAAATTCATAAACAATTAAGGAAAAAAGTAGACAAAACACGGATCAAATAAAATAGATGTATAGATGTTACAAAAACAATCAAAGTTTATACAGAGGTGTGGTGACCGTTCTGATCGTCTAAAAGCCATTATTAGATCTGTTTCCTAAATGAGCTCAGAGTTGTTTAATTATTGAGGGAATTGAGTTCCAGGCGTGAGATGTTCTGTAGGACAACCCAGCCTGACTGAAGGCGCTCTTCCTGAGAGTACAATCAGGACAATCCCCCCTGGAAACTGCTCTAGTTGCCCCGGTGGTGTTTCTTTTGATAAATGTCTGTAAAGGAGGAGGATCCAGGCCGTGGAGGATTCTCTAAATTAAAATTCATGAATTGTATCTGACATAATTTAGAAAAGAATGTCAGTTTATGACAGTGATGGTGGGCTTTGGGCTTTCTGTCGAATTCTTTCAGAGCTTGTTTGTGTTTTGATGGGTTACGGTTGTTATGTTGGCTGATGCCCAACTGGTTAAGCAGTATGAAAAGTGTGACATGATCACTGCATCAACGTACAGTTTAGCGGACTCCTAACATCTCTAAAATTGAATAAGTTCACTTTATTTTGTTAAAAGGTTTCTTTACACTGTGTTTAAAATCAAGTTGTGACTCAAAACCTACCAAGGTTTTTGAATTCTTGGACCACTTTAAGTCTTTGACCTTTGTACCATGACGTTGATTCTGATCCCGGACTCACTGCCTTTGAAAAGTACATACAGACATTTTTAGACACATTTAGATATTTTTGATACAGAGGGAAGTCTGCTGATTGGTCTATAATTACTTTTTATCGTTGGTTCTCCGGTTTTGAGGATTGGTGAACCCCACTTTTCCAACAGTCTGGAAATGCTCCTTCGTTTATAGAATCATTAATGATGTCTGTAATTGTTGGAAGGGGAATTTGTTTGTGACTTTTATGAAATAATGTGTGTTTCTGTGTGTGTGGTACTGTTAATTGTTATTTTTTAATCTTTGACCCAGTTTCATTAGGATTACCTGTAGCACTGATGATTACATTTATCAAAACATTGCTTTCACATTTCTATGTGCTTTCACCACCTTGTGTCTAAGTTATGCAAATATTTGTCTATGATGAACAGGTTTTTTTTTCAAGTGATGTCTTGACAGCATGGCCTCAGAAAGGATCTGAACAGCCGTCTGGTTTTGGTCCACTTCTGCTGTTGTTTTTGTGTTTATGACTGATTGTTGGTAAAACAGTGAAAGAAATGGTTGTAATGAGCCTGCATTCATTCCACCACATTTCAGTGAGTTGCTGTGTCTCATGGTTGTGGTGTTATGACATTGTTTTTTAAGGAATTCTGTTAAGGAACTACAAGGTGCCTTTTAGAATGACGTCACAGCAGCGTGTGCCGCATAACCAGACACAGAAAAGCACAAAGAAGCGTTTTTAGTGGCGTTAAAATAAAGGTTATAACAAGTAAGGAGTTGGACCTTTTTCTGTCTGATAACACGACAATCGTTGCTTTACTTTGGTCGGCGGCTCATCCGTTGTGTTGTTCCTACTCTGTTTACATCACGTGACTACTGGCTACGGTGGCCTTGTGGTCCGGTTTTGTATTCAGACTGAGGAACGACAGAGCGAACCGGACCTCAGTCTGATTGGAAAAGAACTGTGACCACCTCTAAAGATGATCCGAGAGCGGTTCCTGGTCCTGGACCAGGGTTCACTTGAGTGTATTCAGAAGGAAAATGAGTTCTGGATTATCCGGAACACGAACTCTGGTTCACTTTAAGCAAACCAAACGTGTGTCTGGTCTTAGATTAACGTGTGGTTTTGTGCGTTTCAGCGTTTGAAGATGGCGATGCTGTCCTGAAGCCACACCCCCACACCCATCATGAACCACACCCCGAGCCCCCACCTGCCTGAGGGGGGGAAAGTGGCTGGAGGTGGCCTCCTGTGCAGTCTGGGTCTGGGTTTGGACCGTGGGGTTCGCTCCCCCGACAGCCTGGCCCACACCCCCAGCCCAACCGGAGAAACCCCCAGCTCCAGCCCCCCGCTGCTGCTGTCCCCAGGACTGGGGAGCTTCGGGCTGGGATCTCTGGGGGCCATGAGCGAGGGGGCGGGGGCCGACTGGGAGAGCAGGGAGGAGCTGAGGCTGCGGGAGCTGGAGGAGGCGCGGGCACGGGCGGCGCAGATGGAGAAGACCATGAGGTGGTGGTCGGACTGCACCGCCAACTGGAGGGAGAAGTGGAGCAAGGCAGGCCTGGTTCTGAAGCAGCCAGTATCCTGGGTGGACTTTCTGCTCACGGCCCGTTCTGGTTTTGCAGGTCCGTGCCGAGCGGAACCGAGCGCGGGATGAAATCCGGCAGCTGCGGCAACGGCTGGACGCCCTCACCAAGGAGCTTAGCGGCGTGCGACGGGAGCGGCAGGAGCTCTCCTCTGAGAACGAGAGCCTGCGACAGGAGATGCTCCGCCTTCATGCCTCCCCCAACTCCTCCCACCCACACACTGATGGCAGAGCGGACTGGGTTGGTGAGGGGCCACCGGGATCCCCTGAGGCAGAACCAGTTAGAGACGTCGATCTGGAACAACAGATGACAAGTCAGCATAAGGTCAGAACTGATTCGGATAGTCAGAATCTGTTGTAACATGCCATGATTGTTTTTGTTTTGGAAGGCGAACCATAAGAACTGCAGCTCAGGCATCCGACTGAAATAAAACGCACAGGTCACGAGTGTCCTCACGACACATGCAGTCTGGAAGAGGCATCCTTTAAACCTGAGATAACTGGAGCAGTTTGCTCATGAGGAGTGGGCCAAAACACCTGTCAACAGAAGTCTCATTGACAGTTACAGGAACTGCATGATTGCCTCAAAAAGGTTGTGCAACCAAATATTAGCTTCAAGGTACCATCATCTCTGTCCAGGCCTGTTCCGTGATATCATTTTTGTAAATATTTCTATTGAAGGATGGTTGAAAAGCTATGTCTGATTTTCATTGGTTCAATTTTATAAAATTTCTATTTATAATAACACATAGAAATGTTATCGGTTTGATCATTAGTCATATTCGAGTTATTTCTGTGATCATTGTGAGCTTACAAGTGTTTGTGCCCTACGACTGTTGTAGTCCTCACAAGTGTGCAAATTCTCAAGAGTATAAAACCGAATGAAATAGTACATGAGGTAAAGAAAAACAAGTTAAAACTGGTCTAATTAGATCTATCTGTGGATCAGGACACAATAGATTAGGTAGTGAGAACATGTAGTAGCTGAACAATGACTAAAATGACAAATTGGAAACAATATTTAAATGGTAAATGGCTTATATTTCTATAGCGCTTTTCTACCTTCATTGAAGGCCCAAAACGCTTTACAGTCACGATCCCATTCACATACTGATGGCAGCTCCGCTGCTGAACACTGGCGCCAACCTCCCATCAGAGACAATGTGGGGTTCAGTGTCTTGCCCAAGGACACTTCAACACATGGGCGGTGTTAAGACCCCAACATGGCCCAGGTCTAGGGGTAGACAAAAAGGGGTCGCAACATAAAGAAAGATGGACACAAGAACTAAAAGGAACACCGTTTATTAAACGAAAAAGACACTGTCCTGAAAAACCAAAAGGTAAATAGAGTGCTGGTTTTTAAAACAAAAGGGAACTGGAACCTTGGCCAAACATATCAAAAGGTCAGGGAGACAGCTGACCCAGCCATACTGACGTCAGAGTCAGCAGCTCCCTGCTAAGGGCTGCCTAATCAAAACTACCTGAAACAGAAAACAGAAACAAAGCCCGCAAACTAAGACTACCAAGGTCCCAAACCCAAATTAAAATAACAAAACCCAACAAAGTAGAAGAGGTGACACAAGTTCTGGTATCCATTGTTGGATCGCCTGAGGTTCTTCTTTGGGTTCTCGTCCGGTATCACATGTTGTAAATAAAAGTTTCAGTGAATATTTGTGTTGATGTACAGTTTGAAGGTCCAATTAAAGATCAGCTCTTTCTGATCTGCCCCCAGGACCTGGAGCTGCTGGAGTCTGTTCTGCGGTCAGGAACCAACCCCGCCAGTGCACGCCCCCCCGGTGGTCTGAGCCGGCAGGAGCGCAGCCGGCAGCTGTGGGAGGAGGTGGGCGTGGCCGAGGAGGACCCTGGAAAACTGAATGCGCTGCAACTTCGTCTGGACGAGTCCCAGAAGGTTCTGCTGAAAGAACGAGAGTAAGATGCCAATCTTCACTTCTACCTGCAGTCCCCACTGCAAACACCTGAGTTCCCTCCACCTGCAGTTCAACTCCCCCAAACACCTCCAGAACTGTTCATCCAGACTCGCCGTGTCCTTCAGTCACCTGCTCACACTCACTGATTGTCACCTGAATTTAACCTCAAACAAAAACCAAACTTAGGTTTTCTCCAAAGACGCTGAAACAAAACATTCCTGATCTTTGAAAACTTCAAACTTTTAGAGAACTCTTAGCTGAAACTGAAATCTGTTTCTGTGTCTTCTCCAGAGACAAACTGGCTCTGACCAAGAACATCGAAAAACTGGAGGCTGATCTCAGTCTGTGGAAGCTCAAGTATGAGGAACTTGGCAAGAGCAAACAGGAGGCCCTCAAACAGGTGAGAAGATGCAGCTGATAACCTATATAGAACCTAAGACCATGATCTCCATAGAACCTGAAGGCAGAACGTCCATAGAACCTGAAATCAGGACCTCAGTAGAACCTGAAATCAGAACCTCAGAAGAACCTGAAATCAGGACCTCCATAGAACATAAAATCAGTACCTCTGTAGAACATGAAATCAGGACCTCCATGGAACCTAAAGGTAGAACATCCATAGAACCTGAAATCAGGACCTCTGTAGAACCTAAAATCAGGCCCTGTGTACAACCCACAATCAGGACCTTCATAGAACCTGAAATCAGGACCTCCACACAACCTGAATTCAGAAACTCCGAAGAGCCTGATATCAGGACCTCTGTAGAACCTGAAATCAGGACCTTCATAGAACGTAAAATCAGGCCCTGTGTACAACCCGCAATCAGGACCTTCATAGAACCTGAAGTCAGGACCTTCGTAGAACCTGAAATCAGGCCCTATGTACAACCCGCAATCAGGACCTCCATAGAACCTGAAATCAGGACCTCAACACAACCTGAATTCTGGAACTCCAAAGAACCTGATATCAGGACCTCTGTAGAACCTGAAGGCAGGACCTCCATACAAACTGAATTCAGGAACTCCAAAGAACCTTAAATCAGGACCTCCATACAACCTGAAATCAGGACCTCCATACAACCTGAATTCAGGAACTCCATAGAACCTGAAATCAGGACCTCCACACAACCTGAATTCAGGAACTCCAAAGAACCTGATATCAGGACCTCCAAAGAACCATAAATCAGGACCTCCATAGAACCTGAAATCAGGACCTCCAAAGAACCTGAAGTCAGGACCTCCATACAACCTGAAATCAGGACCTCCATACAACCTGAATTCAGGACCTCCAAAGATCCTGATGTCAGGACTTCCAAAGAACCTGAAATCAGGCCCTGTGTACAACCTGAAATCAGGACCTTCATAGAACCTAAAATCAGGCCCTGTGTACAACCCGCAATCAGTACCTCCATAGAACCTGAAATCAGAACCTCCACACAACCTGAAGTCAGGAACTCCAAAGAACCTGATATCAGGACCTCCAAAGAACCTTAAATCAGGACCTCCATAGAACCTGAAATCAGGACCTCCAAAGAACCTGAAGTCAGGACCTCCATACAACCTGAAATCAGGACCTCCAAAGAACCTGAGGTCAGGACTTCCAAAGAACCTGAAATCAGGCCCTGTGTACAACCCGTAATCAGAACCTTCATATAGCCTGAAATCAGGACCTCCATAGAACCTGAAATCAGGACCACTATGGCACCTGAAATCAGGTCCTTCATAGAAGAAGAAATCAAGACCTCCATACAACCGTAGAACCTGAAATCAGGACCTCTATAGAACCTAAACGCAGGACCATCATATAACCTGAAATCAGGAACTCTATAGAACCTAAACTCAGGACCTTCATAGAACCTGGAATCAGGACCTCTATAGAACCTAAACTCAGGACCTTCATAGAACCTAAAATCAGGACCTCTATAGAACCTAAACTAAGGACCTTCATACAACCTGAAATCAGGACCTCAGTAGAACCTAAAATCAGAACCTCCATAGAACCTGGAATCAGGATCTTCATAGAGCCTGAAATCAGGACCTCCATACAACTGTAGAACCTGAAATCAGAACCTCTATAGAACCTAAACGCAGGACCTTCATATAACCTGAAATCAGGATAGAACCTAAACTCAGGACCTTCATAGAACCTAAAATCAGGACCTCTATAGAACCTAAACTCAGGACCTTCATAGAACCTAAAATCAGGACCTCTATAGAACTTAAATTAAGGACCTTCATACAACCTGTAATCAGGACCTCAGTAGAACCTAAAATCAGAACAGCCATAGAACCTGGAATCAGGACCTTCATAGAGCCTGAAATCAGGACCTCCATACAACCGTAGAACCTGAAATCAGGACTTCAGTAGAAGCTAAAATCAAGACCTCTACAGAACCTAAACTCAGGATGTTCATACAACCTGAAATCAGGACCTCCATGAAACCTAAAGGCAGAACGTCTATACACACGTGGACAAAATTGTTGGTACCCCTCAGTTAAAGAAGGAAAAACCCACAATTCTCACTGAAATCACTTGAAACTTACAAAAGTAACAATAAATAAAAATTTATTGAAAATTAAATAATCAAAATCAGCCATCACTTTTGAATTGCTGATTAACATAATTATTTAAAAAACAAACTAATGAAACAGGCCTGGACAAAAATGATGGTACCCATAACTTCATATTTTGTTGCACAACCTTTTGAGGCAATCACTGCAATGAAGCGATTTCTGTATTTGTCAATGAGCGTTCTGCAGCTGTCAACAGGTATTTTGGCCCACTCCTCATGAGCAAACTGCTCCAGTTGTCTCAGGTTTGATGGGTGTCTTCTCCAAATGGCATGTTTCAGCTCCTTCCACAGATGTTCAATGGGATTCAGATCTGGGCTCATGGAAGGCCACTTTAGAATAGTCCAACGCTTTTCTCTCAGCCATTCTTGGGTGTTTTTGGCTGTGTGTTTTGGATTGTTGTCCTGTTGGAAGACCCATGACCTGCGACTGAGACCAAGCTTTCTGACACAAGGCAGCACATTTCTCTCCAGAATGCCTTGATAGTCTACAGATTTCATTGTACCTTGCACACATTCAAGACACCCTGTGCCAGATGCAGCAAAGCAGCCCCAAAACATGACTGAGCCTCCTCCATGCTTCACCGTAGGGACAGTGTTCTTTTCTTCGTATGCTTGGTTTTTGAGTCTATGAACATAGAGTTGATGTGCCTTACCAAAAAGCTCCAGTTTGGTCTCATCTGTCCAAAGGACATTCTCCCAGAAGCTTTGGGGCTTGTCAACATGCAGTTTTGCAGATTCCAGTCTGGCTTTTTTAGGATTGTTTTTCAGCAGTGGTGTCCTCCTTGGTCGTCTCCCATGAAGTCCACTTTGGCTCAAACAACGACGAATGGTGCGATCTGACACTGATGTACCTTGGCCTTGGAGTTCACCTTTAATTTCTTTGGAGGTTGTTCTGGGCTCTTTGGATACAATTCCAACGATCCGTCTCTTCAATTTGTCATCAGTTTTCCTCTTGCGGCCAGCGTCCAGAGAGGTTGGCTACTGTCCCGTGGGTCTTGAACTTCTGAATAATATGAGCCACTGTTGTCACAGGAAGTTCAAGCTGTTTAGAGATGGTCTTATAGCCTTTACCTTTAAGATGTTTATCTATCATTTGTTTTCGGATGTCCTGGGACAATTCTCTCCTTCGCTTTCTGTTGTCCATGTTCAGTGTGGTACACACCTTTTCACCAAACAGCAGAGTGACTACTTGTCTCCCTTTAAATAGGCAGACTGACTGATTATGAGTTTGGTAACACCTGTGATGTCAATTAAAGGACACACCTGAGTTAATCGTGTCAGTCTGGTCAAATAGTTTTCAATCTTTTATAGAGGTACCTACATTTTTGTCCAGGCCTGTTTCATTAGTTTGTTTTTTTAAATAATCATGTTAATCAGCAATTCAAAAGTGATGGCTGATTTTGATTATTTAATTTTCAATAATTTTTTATTTATTGTTACTTTTGTAAGTTTCAAGTGATTTCAGTGAGAATTGTGGGTTTTTCCTTCTTTAACTGAGGGGTACCAACAATTTTGTCCACGTGTGTAGAACCTAAGGTCTGTCACAAACATCTTTGATTATCTCTTTTGTCCCAGCTGAATCTGCTGAAGGAAATCCATCAGGATGAACTCGGCCGTATCTCAGAGGATCTGGAGGATGAGGTGGGGGCTCGGAGCAGCATGGACAAGAAGCTGGCCGAGCTGCGAGCAGAGGTGAGTGGGGCTGGGGGTGTTTCCATGTGCTGGGTGGATGCATGTGAGGTAGTGCTTGGGTTCTCCATCAGATGGAGCGGTTGCAGGTGGAAAACGCAGCGGAATGGGGCCGCCGCGAGCGTTTGGAGACGGAGAAGCTGGCTCTGGAGCGGGACAACAAGAAGCTGAGGGCTCAGGTGGAGGACCTGGAGGAGCAGCTGACCAAGAAGCGGCGGCAAGCTGCCTCCGCCCTCGACTCTGACCTAAAGGCCATCCAGAGCGAGCTGTTTGAGAAAAACAAGGTGAGCCCACAACGTGAAACTATGACGTAAAACTACAGGTGCGAAACTGCAATGTCAAACCAGGATTTAAAACAACGTTAAACTATAATGTAAAATCATGACTTCAAACAACAATGTAAAACAACAATATCGTAATGCGTCATAAAACAGTAACATCAAAGCCCAACATTTAACAAGTTTGAAACTTGACGTCAAACAACAATGTCAGACCATGACCATGAATTTAGATTTGGCTTAAGACAATCCTTTAGCAGCAAATCTAACTTCATATCACAACATCAAACCACACTGTCAATGAAGAGCAAAAAGGAAAGTACGCCTGTTTCCGTTCTACAAAAGTCTTGTTCTGTGTCCACAAGTTCTTCTGTGTTGTTGGTGGATGGTAAACCAATGAAAACCGTGCACAGTGCCACCTGCTGGGGAAGGGGTGGACATCCGTGGGAGATGGTTTTGGACAACATTAGTGTTCTTCAGATGAAGGGAAATGAAGGTCCATGCAGGAACAAGCAGACTGTCTTCATCTTCACAGGAACTCGCTGATCTTCGTCATGTTCACACAAAGCTGAAGAAGCAGTTCCAGGAGAAGACCACTGAGCTCGCACACGCCAACCGCCGGGTGGAGAGCCATGACACTGAGGTAAAGAAGCTCCGTCTGCGGGTGGAGGAACTGAAAAAGGAGCTGGGACAGGCCGAGGACGAGGTAGGAGAAACTTCAGAAACAGCTTGGTCACCTGGAAATGCTGGAGACGTCTGAGACTCATGATTACTTTTAGCTGGACGAGTCCCACAACCAGACCAGGAAGCTGCAGAGGTCTCTGGATGAGCAGGTGGAGCAGGCAGAGAACCTGCAGGTCCAGCTGGAACACCTCCAGTCCAGGTCAGACAGCTTTGACCTTCGAGGTTCAGCAGAAAATCTTCCCTTTGGCTTCATGACCTTCGTGTGTTCTGCTCCTTGACTGTATATTGCATTTTCATTCTGTTCTGTTCGGTTCCTTTAGTGGTTGTTTTAGACCGTCATCTTTATAAAGAGGAGTCCCATCATCACTGACCTCACTGCCATTCAGACTTCAGTTCTCAACCAATGTTGACGACAAAAGTTTCAGCCAATCATGAAGTTGCTTTTGATCTTAGGGCAAGTGGGTGTGGCCTTAGTCAGCAGAAAGGACCGCCCATCTCTGACTAACGGTTGTAACGTTGGTTACATTTGTTCTCAATAGCTGCAGGTCTGCTCTTCAGGTTTCTTGTTTTGCTTTTTCTCCTCTGCACGGACCCGCTGACCTCCGCCTGCAGAGGTTGTTTCAGAACCTCCTAACCTCCTAACCTCCTGCTCTGTGTCCGTCAGGCTGCGCCGACAGCAGCACAGTCCTGCTCTTTTTGGGAAGATGAGATCGGCTCGCTTCAGTCCAGAAAACCCAGCGGGGCCGAGCAGTGATGTGGACGAGGAGGAGGAGGAGGAGGAGGAGCTACAGATCGCCTGAACTTTGACCGTGTCCTGGAGGAGCTCTGAACCACATCATCCTCATCATGTCAGCCACTGTGCTGAGAGTAGAACGTCAGAGGAACATCAGAACCACTGCAGCGCCCGAGGCGGTCTTCATCCTAACCGTACAAACACTGCCACCTCCTGTAGCGAGAGGGAAAGCACGCCTCCATCCTCTCCAACAGAATCAGCAGCACCAATCAAAATCCAGTTCAGGGACAAACATTTCAGTTTTTGATTCTATCTAAAAGTCAATCAATAAATTGTGATTATTTATCAACCCTAAAATAGAGTGTTGCGTTAAAAACGCTGAGTAAAAACAGATGGCTGAACGCTAAACTAGACCATTCGGAAATGTTATTAGCTAAGGTACACTTGGCTAAATCCAAGTTAGCTAAACGCTAAAACTGCTTTTTTACTGTTTTTAAAAAAGGTTTTCTTATTTCAACTATGTTGCCACCATTGAATTTGAATAGACGTGTTTGATTTTCTGTTCAAACATTTGTGAACATAAACTGTTGTTAAAGCTATAAATAGTATTTCATCAACATCACTGTCGCTTAGCAACAGGTTTCACTAATGCTGGAACGGGACCAAGACATTTGTACTTCCTGGACTCTGGAGTATGACAGTATTTATGTGGCTGTGGACTGTTTTTGTACACATAAAGAAAATGTTTAGCTCAGTGTTTTGTATTGACTTCATAAACTGTACAAAGAAAGTCGTTTCTTTTTCCTGTCAAACCTCTGAGTTTGTAACTCCATCCATCCATCTTCTTCCTCTCATCCGGGACCGGGTCGCGGGGCTAGCAGTCTAAGTAAAGATGCCCAGACTTCCCTCTCCCCAGCCACTTCCTCCAACTCCTCTGGGGGAGCCCAGAGTCCTTATCTCCAGCGTGTCCTAGGTCTTCCCCGGGGCCTCCTCCCAGTGGGACATGCCCGAAACACCTCTCCAAGGAGGTGTCCAGGAGACATCCTGCACAAATGCTCGAGCCACCTCACCTGGCTCCTCTGGATGTGCAGAAGCGGCTCTACTCCGAGCTCCTCCCGGGTGACCGAGCTTCTCTTCCTATCTCTAAGGGAGCGTCCAGCCACCCTACAGAGGAAGCTCATTTCAGCCGCTTGGATCCGGGACCTTGTTCTTTGGGTCATGACCCAGAGCTCATGATCATAGGTGAGTATTGGAACAAAGATCGACCAGTAAATTGAGATCTTTGCTTCACGCCTCAGCTCTCTCTTTACCACATTCTGGTACAGCGACCGCAGAACGGTGGACGCTCTAAAGAGGGTGTAGTGCTGGTCCACAGTCAGTTTGTTGATGACTCCATGGAGGCCCTCAGGAGAACACTTGATGTTGTTGCTCCTTTGAAACCAAAAATATTTAGACAAAACCGATTATCACCGTGGTTTAACACTGAAACACGTTCCCTTAAACAAGTAACCCATAAGTTAGAAAGAGAATGGCGCCGATCCGGCTCAGAGCAGTCTCTGAATCACTGGAAATATAGCCTTTTAAATTATAAAAAATCTCTGTGTAAAGCCAGAACCCAATACTATTCAAGCACATCTGCTAGACTATTCAAAGATGTAGTTGTAGAGTTAGATAAGCTAATTCTTCTTTAACAGTTCTAGCACATCGTCTGTCCATCCTGGGAGAGGATCCCTCCTCCACCACTGAGGTTTCTTAGTTTTTTCCCCAAGGGTGGGGTTTTTTTTTTGATGAGTTTTTCCTCACCGAGAACGAGGGTCTAAGGGCAGGATGCCAGTTTATCTTAGTATGTTCAGCTTAGTTTAGCAATCAGCTATTGTGGATATTTTTATAACGGACTTTATGTTCTTTTGTATAAATACTGGTGTGAAGCCCATTGAGATGTTGTTAGGTTTAAACAACCAACATTTGTATCACACAATCTGCACAAAGAAGACACAGAGAAATTAGTTGATTTTACTTGCAAGGAGAATGGCCGGAGACTGCTTTCCAGTTACAATCTCCAAACCCACTCTGAAAGCAGCCTCCATTCTCCGAGCTTTTATTCAGTTAGGAATGCCCTAGTTACACAAGGTCTCAACTGTTAAGGCAAAGGGTGCAATTAAATGTTCCAGTTGAAACTATCTGCATGTTCCTTTTTTAATCACCACGACATGTTTATCAAGCTAAGCCTTCTGTCCTCGCACGTCACAGCTGGATGTAGTACTTCTGCATTTCTGCTCATTCCAAAAACATAGAAAACACAAGGATACTTTCATGATCACAAAATATAGTAAGGAATAGAATAAATGTATGTACAATTTCTCCAACAGATGTACAGTTGTGATACTGGGCTATAGAAAGAAACTTGAATTGAACGGACCCATACGATGCTGCAGGGGGTTAGGATGGACTGAACAGCACAGCTGTAGAAGTTGCTGAGGACCTTTGGTGACATGCCGAACGTCCTCAGCCTCCTCAGGAAGCCGCTGAGCCTTCTTCACCAGCTGCATGGTGTTGAGTGTGAAGTCCTGGCTGAGGTCACGTCCACTGTCCTTTGGTCTTGTTTGTGTTGAGGGGGAGGTTGTCGTCCTCACACCAGGCCACCGGAGTGGGTACCTCCTTCCTGGAGGCTGCCTCCTCCCCGCCAGTGATGCTTCCTATCTGCGATGTCGTCTGCAAATTTCAGACCGGTGTTGTGCTCGTGAGAGGCCACACAGTGGTGGGTGAACAGGGTGTAGAGGATGGGACTGAGGTCGCAGCCCTGTGGAGCTCAGATGTTTCTGATGATGCTGGCTGAAGTCCTGTTTCCTATTCTGACGTTGAGGCCTGCCAATCAGAAAGTCCAGGAGCCAGTCACAGTCGATGGGGTGTAGAGAAAACAGCTCGTGGGGAACAGACATGTTGAACGCAGAACTGTAGTCAGTCAAGAGCCTCCTGATGTTCTCCAGATGTGAGAGGGGGATGTGTAGTGCTGCAGCCATGGCATCTGAGGTGGACCTGTTGGACCGGTAGCCGTACTACAGGGGGTGTAGTGTTTCCAGGATGCTGCTCTGAATGTGGGGCTGTCCTGAAGCACTTCATGAGTGAGTGTTACTGGTCTGTGGTCATTCAGCAGGAGGGGGCAGTTCTCTGGCTGAGGGAGAGGTTGAATATGGATGTGGAGGTCAGTCAGCTCTGAGGACTCGTCCAGGAATGTCGTCTGGTCCTGCCGCCTTGATCCTCTGCGGTGCTTTGTTTACCTGGGCCAATGAGACGACTGCTGGGGGGTGTAGTGGTCCCAGAGTCATTGCCTCCTCTCTGTGTGGGGGTGGAGGTCTCAAAGCGGGTGTAGAATGCGATTAATAGTCATCAGACAGGCTGTCTGTGGCACTGATGGTCCTGGAGCTGCTTCTGTAGTCTGTGACGTGCTGTAAGCCTCGCCACAAGCGCCCGGAGTCAGCAGTGGAATAGAAACCATGCAGCCTCTCTGCTGCTGTGACGGCCTTCCTCAGTCTGTACTTTGCAGTCTCATTGTCAGATGTAAATGCAGCTGAGCGAGCACGCAGCATGTGACCCGCCTGAAAACCCACACAATTGTCTGGGGAGAACATGCAAACTTTACACAGAAAGAACCCAGCCGGGATTTAAACCAGGACCTCCTTGCTGTGAGGGGAGAGTGCTGACCACTACCCACCGTGGCCTGTGTACTTGTGTGTTGTATGTTCTCTGTTATGCTCCAACTGGTGTGAAGGAAGGATGAAAAACAGATGTTAATGTGTTTGAGTTTCAGTTCAGAGGCAGAAGACGCTGACGGAGCTTCTCATAGAACCTGCAGCTCCTCCTCCTCCTCACATTACTTTGGATCAGGAGCAGATTCCAGGAGCTGCAGATGTTCACCAGGTCCTCCACTCCGCCGGATGGGGACTGGCTTTGGGTGGGAGGGGAACCTCGCAGCTTCTCAACTGAGTGAAAACAGACGAGGAACGTGAGCAGAAGACATGAGTCTGTTCCTGCTGCTCGTGCTCTGCAGCTCTGCTGCGGCTTCAGAGCGGAGGGACCGGTACACCAACCACTGGGCCGTCCGGATCCCTGGGGGCCCAGAACAGGCTGATGCGGTCGCAGCGAAGTATGGATACAGAAACCTGGGGCAGGTATGGATCCCTCACTGATCCCCATGAAGGTTCAGGGAAAACCAGCAGGAGAAGAACCCATACCTGGAGAATCTGGAGTTTAGAGGAAGAAGAGGATTCATCTGCAGAAACTGACCTCAGAGAAGCTTCAGGAAACTTCTCCTTCAGCCAACATTCACAGATCTTTCAGGAGGGAGGCTGAAAGGCTTCATTTTTCTTCAGGTCGTGCTGCTGCAGTTTCTGAAGATAGCAGCTCATTCCTGACTTTTGAAACATCCCACTTTCTGATCTGCAACCAGCAGCCATGCAGCTGTGCAGTCGTGCAACCAGCAGCTGAGCTGCACAGCTGCATAACTGATGGGGGGGGGTCCAGACTAGAAAGTTCTATTCTTGCAGCTCAGTCCAGCTGCATCCACCCGACACCCCCCGTTTGGGTGGAGCGCTGGTGTTTCCTCAGATGGATTCTTTGTGTTTGAGCAGGTCGGGGGTCTGCAGGATCTCTATCACTTCCACCACAGCAGGGTGGTCCGCAGGGCCTCCTTCCCCCTTCGGGGCCCCCACAGCTTCATCCACCTGGATGCCAAGGTAAGACTCAAAGCAGATGCACTGGAGCCAGCAGGAGGTGTGGTCACAGCTGGGGTCAGGCTCAGACCCATTACCCCAGGAAACAGGAAAGTCTAATACAAATTCCCCTCAGGTAAGCTGCCCCTGGTGGTCTGTTTAGGAACTGAAATGTTTGCATCTTCCATCTTACTTCGGGGGTATCAGTCTCATACTGACTTTTCTTAATTCACCCTCTTTCCTTTGTGACATCACAAGAGGCGGAGTCATTGACTGTTTCATGTCTAAACTGGTTTCATCCTCAATCTGAAGGTGGCGTGGGCCCAACAGCAGCGGGTGAAGCTAAGAGTGAAGAGGTTGGCCCAGAGAGACTCCCCGTTCCTCACCTTCAATGACCCTAAGTGGTCTAACATGTGGTACATTGTAAGTGAGGTCCACCGTGGTTCCTCCTCCAAACCTCTGGAGCAGACTCCTGACTCCTGACTCCTGACTCCTGATTCTTTCCTCAGCACTGTCAGGATAAAAGCAGCCATTGTCGCTCAGAGATGAATGTTCTGGCAGCCTGGCAGAGAGGGTACACCGGCAGAAACGTGGTGGTCACCATCCTGGATGACGGCATTGAGAGGAACCACCCTGACCTGAGCCAGAACTACGTACAAACACCCCCCATCCACAGCATCTGCTTCATGGAGATGCAGGTTTGAGACACAAGAACATCTTCATTTGCATTTGTTCTGCAGGATCATCTCGCAAGTTATGACCTCAACGGGAACGACCACGACCCAACGCCACGTTACAACTCCCGCAACGAAAACGTGTAAGAGGGATGGACTCCTGCTGTACCTTCCTTCAGGAACCTCTCAGAACTTTTCCGAGCTGCAGGTTCTGCTTGTGGTTCCCATGGTTCCGCTGGGGTGGGGGGGCAGAGGGAGGGTGGAGCTTCACGCTACAGCATTGGCTGTTAGAAGCCTCCTCCCTATGGGCCAAACACAAACATGGGAGAGTTGAGGACGTTGGCCTTCACGTGTATGATCAGAGCGCCGGCGCTGAAGGCGGAGCTGAGAGTTGCGTTCAGGGACACGTCTCATGGTGGGAAATATAGTCCAGGTGTTTCAGGGAAGGTGTGGTTGACAAGAATAATGAAATCCAGAGAAACGCAAAGATGCTCTTGGATCATGACAGAGCACAGCGCCGTGCAGTGAGATGCAGCAGCATGACCTCGACGGACAGAGAGAAGTCCAGCTTTGTGATGCAGAACGACAGAATCTAGACACTGTAACGAGTGTTTTAATGACCTTCATGAGAACTGCTGGCCAGTCTCCATCAGAACTGGACCTCTGGGATGTTCCCATCCAGCTGCTCCTCCACCAGAACACCGACGTCCACACAGAGCTCGGTGTTGGTGATCATGAAGGTCAGCTTTGCTGTCATCCAGGAGGGAAAATGGCGCCACGTGCTAACGGCTAATGCTAGCTGTTAAATGAGAAGGTTTCTGCTCCTTGAGGACCAAAACCTCTGAGGCAAACAAATGTGTTGTTAGAGGATAAATCTCTGTTCTAAAAGCGTTTTGAACATCAGGAGACACTCTAAGGGAGATCTCTCAGACGTTTACATGAAGAACCTTCAGGAACATCCTAACAAACGCAGGGTGTTTTTCTGCTGCTGGGCGCTGGTTCCAAACCGGATGTTCTCCTGCGCATGTCCTGGTTCCTCTGAGACCTGACGGAGCTGTTCTTCAGTTTCATCCATGAACAGGGGGGGTTCAGACTGATATTTCTTTGCTGTAGTTGATGAATGATTGGTGGCTCTTCTGTCAGTCAGCTTCTTCTCCTCAAACCTGAACCTTTCTCTCCATCTTTAGCTTCTGCACGGACCAACAAACCTCTTTGACGTCTGAGCTTCTTTCTCCTCAGTTTGGTTTCTGGATTCTTCTGTTTACATGAAGACATGGAACCAGGTGCGCCGGGGAGGTGGCAGCAGCGGCCAACAACTCTCATTGCATTGTGGGAATCGCCTACAACGCACACATTGGAGGTCAGTTGAGTGTCCAGGAGTCTGAGATGACTTTGGCAGCTTCTCCACACTTTAAAGGTTTGGAGGTTCCTGCTGCTCGTGTAGAACGTGTCGCCTCCAGGCAGAACCGAGGTGAAGAAATGTTTTGAATTATTCTGTTGGGAGGAGAGACTCGACCCCCTGGGGCCGAGGACCAGCTCAAAGATCTGCATGACTGTACGGCAAAACGTCCTCCAGAGGAACCTCCAGAGGAACCTCATGAGGAACCTCCAAAGGAGCCTCCAGTGGAACCTCCAGTGGAACTTCCAGAGTCTAGTTACTCTGAAAAAGGAAAATCCTGGCTCTTTTTTCCTTCTGTTCTTAAATACAAACAAAAGCAAAACCTTCAAATGGTGATGACTCTGCTTCTGAGTTTAACCATCTGAGCGCGAAAAGCAACTGACAGCAATGTAGATCATACATGTCATAGGCATAGATCTGTTCAATCCTTAGTGGGATTTTTAATGGGAACCATCATATCTGCTAAAAGCTATCTCCCAGTTTGGAAAGCCAAAGAGGACAAAGTTTTCAAAAGTGTCTAGTGAAGAAATGTATTTCCTATTTTAAACATAGTTGATGGACGAAGGCAAAGATGTTACAGAAGCTCCTCCCAACAGTGATTTAGAAAACAAAGAAAATTCACGTTAAAAACATTTAATAAAACCCAATAAAGTTGTCTGATTTTGTGAAAACCTTTTCTCTTCATTGATGCCTTTCAGCCAGGAATCAAACGGCAGTCTTGTTGGTTGATCAGGTTTAGTTCTTTGTTTTGGGAGCTCGGTTCCTCTCAGCGCGTTCAGCTGCTGAACTGTTGCCTGCAGGGATTCGGATGCTGGATGGAGATGTGACCGACGTGGTGGAAGCCAAATCCCTGCAGATTCGCCCGGACTACATCCACATCTACAGCGCCAGCTGGGGGCCAAGGGATGACGGCAGGACAGTAGACGGGCCGGGGCCCCTGACCAAGCAAGCCTTAGAGCAAGGCATCAAGAAGGTTCTCTTGAAGGTCCGTCAGAGTGCCCGATGAAGGCTGAGTGGAGCCAGCGCTCATCGGCGCCTGTTCCTATGTCACAGGGCCGCAGAGGCCTGGGCTCCATCTTTGTGTGGGCTGCAGGTAACGGGGGCCGGCAGGCGGATCACTGCTCGTGTGACGGCTACACCAGCAGCATCTACACCATCTCCGTCTCTAGCACCACAGAGAATGGAAACAGACCCTGGTACCTGGAGGTCTGCAGCTCCATCATGGTCACAACCTACAGCAGCGGAGAGTTTCATGAAAGGAAGATTGTGAGTCTGCTTGGATTTGGACCTAAAGCAGCCTGGTGTTTACGCTGAGGCGATTCCCTGCAGGTAACCACGGATCTGTGGCAGCGCTGCACCGACGGTCACACCGGAACCTCCATCTCTGCTCCCATCCTGGCTGGAGTCATAGCCCTCGCCTTGGAGGCCAAGTGAGTCATGTTAACCTTTAGCTCCAACGTTCTTTGAACTGCAGTAAGTCTGCGACTGTTTGTGCAACCAACATAATTCCAGTGGATTCTGCCGTGGAGGAAAGCTGCTTTTCTCCACGGCAGAATGTGTCGGAAGTCCGTTTACTGCCTAAATGTCAGAGTTCTGGAAATTCAAGGAGCACATTCTTTTTCTGTCATTTGGGACAGCTCCAGTGTTAAAGGGTTAAAGTTCCAGGTGAAGCCAGTCATGTGACATAGATGATTGATTGACAGTCAGTCCTCAGCCCAGCAGGAGCCGCTGCACACACGAACCGTTCCTTCTTAAAGTGAGCAGATGTTGGCTGGAACCACAGAACCTCTCCTGGCTTTGTGTGGAGGGGGGGGTTAGCTGTGCGACACGGCCAAGAGTTCGTGTCCCTGCTTCAGATTTGTGACAGAGAAGCTGGGAGCTGCTTCGTTGTTTCTTGCAGTTCTTTGCTGAGCTGGAGAGACGTCCAGCACCTGCTGGTGAAGACGTCCAGACCCGCCCACCTGAAGGCTGAGGACTGGAAGACCAACGCCGCAGGACTCACAGGTGAGCCTCTTCCCACCTCACCTCTGGGGCTGAAACGGTCTGAGCAGAAGATTCTTTTGCTGGTCGGTCTCTCAGTCAGTCACCTGTACGGCTTCGGCCTGGTGGACGCCGAGGCCATGGTGACGGAGGCCAAGAGATGGAGGACGGTTCCTCCTCAGCACACCTGCAGTCAGGAGTCAGAGCGGCGCAGCAGGTGAGCAGAACACACAGGTGTGAAGTGAGGTCATCTCTATTGTCTTATTGAACCCCCCCTAGAAAAGAGCAGAACCATCTCCATCTGCTGCTTCAGACCTTCATTAAAGCTGGTTCCTTCAAACTTTGATTACAACTGTTTTCTCATCGTCTTTTTTACTGGTCACGTTGTCTCATCGTCCTCCTCGGCGGGATCTGCTGCTCAACAACATCGACAGATGTTTGGCCTCATTGTGTTCCGTTGGTGTGTTCACGTGTGGTGAACAGGAACCGCAAACGAGCTGTAGAATGAAAATGCGTCCCACGTTTTCCAGGCACATCCATGCAGGACTGCGCCTGAACAGCAGCATCAGCACGTCTGGATGTTCAGAAGATCCTCAGCTGCATGTTCAGCACCTGGAACACGTGGTCGTCAAGGTGCTGCTGCTTCATCCACGCCGAGGAGACCTGGAGATGGAGCTCGTCTCTCCATCTGGAACAAGGTCACAGCTGCTGGGCAGAAGGTGAGACATCCACATGATCCATGGACCCATCTAACTGTGGAGACCAAAGAGTGGACAGTGAGGATCTCCCTGATCTTCTTCAGGGTACTGGACAGCTCCAGTGAGGGCTTCAGGAACTGGGAGTTCATGAGCATTCACTTCTGGGCTGAGACACCAGCTGGTACGTGGACCCTGGAGGTCAAAGACACGCCATCCGAACTCCGCAACCTAGAGGTGTTGGGTAAGAGCTGCCAGCCTCACGTCTGAACTATCATTATCACCAGCTCATCGTCATCATCATCGTCATCGTCATTGATCTCATGCTGAACAGGAAACCTGAAAGAATGGACTTTGATCCTTTATGGTACCTCCCAGAGTCCATACCAGGACCCTGCTGTTCTTCACCCCCGCTCAGGAGAGCTGGAGACCCTGGAGGAGCCAGAGGAGGAAGAGGAGGAGTACAGCGGTGAGATAAATGATGAAGGAATCAAATGATCAAAGGTGCTCAGTCAAAGACGACCCCCACCTTCTGTCCATCTATCAGAAGCAAACCAGGAAGTTCTGACGGTGAAGATGTGATTCATGGAGAGTTTCAATTCAAACAGCAGCGTATCGTCTGCATAGAGTTAGACTCTGTGGTTTCAGATTCCACCTCCTCCTCCAGTTTTCTTAGGGTTGGTTTATGTTCAGAGTGGTCACGTTGATCAAACATCTAAGCTGTTGTTTGGTGAGTTTGGAATGACTCGTGGAGATGATGGGAACTGTTCTGATCCAGGTCCGTGCCACAGTGAGTGTGGAGATCAGGGCTGTGATGGACCAGCAGTTGAGGACTGCCTGAGCTGCATCCACTTCAGTCTGGGCAGCTTGCAACGAGGCAGGTAAGAGAAGAGAATGAAGGTTGAGGTCTCTCTTGTTGAGCTGTGCTGGTCCTGACTGACTGCTCACCTCCATGTGGACCAAGAACCTGCGTGAGCCAGTGTCCACAGGGAACCTATAAGAACGTGACGTCCCGGCGCTGCCAGCGCTGTTTCAGAGGCTGTGAGAGCTGCGGTGGACAGTCACCAAGAGACTGCCTGTCCTGCAGGAGAGGCCTGTTCCTAAACCTTCTCACCTCCAGCTGCTTGGACACCTGCCCCCCCGGGACTGTCACAGATGAAAGTGAGTATGCAGCAGCAGGGCTGCAGAATGTGGTCCAGAACTGCAGGTAGATGTGGTTCCTAGACTAGGAAACGATGGATGATGAAGAACACGGGGAGGAAAGTCACATTCATCGTTCCCTAACATCTTCTTTTGGAGGCTGGTTCTGTGGACCCTAAATAGGAAGAACCATGACCTTACAGCCAGACCACACCTACTGGGTTCAGTTCTCTGGGACAGGACCTTAGTGAGAGAACAGCCTCACTCATGGATGAGACTCTGAGGTGTTTTTAACCTGTGGCCCCACAACCAGAGACCAGCAGGGACCCATCAGGTGGCTCTCATCACCTAACATAACGTAACTGTAGACCTCCTTGAGAGTTCCAACTGCTGACAGGGTTCTTGGTGCCATCCATTTTTTAAAAGAATCTGATGTCTAGCTCAACCAAGATGGCGCTTTGAGTGGCGCAAGCTGCAGATCACATGACCACAGGGTTCATCTAATGGAGCTGCTCGGTACTGTCACCTGGAGGGAACTTCTGCCTCATCTTCAACCAGCCTCCAGCTGGAGGTCCATGTCACCAACCACCAGGACACCTCTCAGCCGTTTGATACCTCACTCCACCCAGATGTGTGCTGACAAATCAAAAGTCCATCTCTGTGCAGGGTCATGACCTCTGGGGTCACCCTCTTCACCTTAAACCTCCAGGTGATTTTCAGCAAGTCACCAGGATGTTCTACCAACAAATTCAGATTCTAAGCATCCTGTAGGTCTAAAGTTTTTAGTTCTCTTTTTTCCAGTTTTCTTCTCAGAGTTTATTTGTGAAAAAGATGAAGTTCTCTGTGAGGTTTTTCAGTTATTTATATTTCAAGCTGATGCAGGTTTTGAATGAGAATCTCTCCTGTGCTGCAGGTCTGAGGCGCTGCGTCAAGTGTCACCACAGCTGCATGGAATGCATCCAACGTCCAGACATGTGCACCGTCTGTCACCATGGTTACAGGTACATGACGACCACCTCCAAGCTCTGAGCTGTTGAGGAGCAGCCCGTAATTGGCCGTCTGCTTCAGTCTGGCAGGGATGGCGTGCGTCCCTGACTGTGGCGCCGGGACCTTCTTCCACCTGGAGGAGATGAGCTGCAGCTCCTGCCACTCCTCCTGCAGGACGTGCTCAGGTCTGGGAGGTGCCAGAACCTGCTCCTGCTTCAGCATGGGCCTCCAGGCTCTGACCTCCCTGTGTTTCAGGTCCCGGGGCGGACGAGTGCCTGCGCTGCGCGGAGGGCTTCCTGCAGCAGGACTGGGGGTGTGTCCAGGCGTGCTCTCCGGGGTTTTATCCAGGAAAGGCGGCAGGAGTCCCTCATCAGATCTGTCACAGGTTGGTGAGGAACGCAGGTTCTGCAGGAAAGCGGGCCGTTCTCCGTCTGCAGTTCTGGTTCTCCTGCGTCTCAGGTGTGAAGAAAACTGTCTGCGCTGCAGCGGACCGGGAAGCAGCTGCAGCAAATGCAAGGTGGGCTTCAGTCTGATCAGCAGGACCTGCATCATGAAGGCAACCTGCAGCAACGGTGAGTTCACCTGAGGAGCATGTGGCGTTCCCACTGCAGAAGCTCCTCCCCTCTTCTGAGACAACAAAAGGAATAGACTGAGGCTCTTCTGTCTGCAGCAGATGAAGTCTTCTGTGAGATGGTGAAGACCAACCGTCTCTGCCAGAAGAAGTTCTACCAGCAGTTCTGCTGTCGCACCTGTCTGATGAATGCTTGAGCGCTGCTGTAGACCTGACCCAGCAGAACCTAACCTGGAGGCGGGGCCTCAGCTGCCATGGTCGGGGCTGAGATGCTGCAGAATCAGACGTCTCCTTTTGGGTGATGGATGCTGCAGCATCCAGAACATCTGCAGGGGTTTGATTCTGCAGCTGCTGTTCCTGTTAGATCCCCACAGGAACAAGGATTTCAAAATAAAGTTCCTGATCAAAAAAAAACAGGAACCCTGAAGGAACCGCTTCCTGTCCCTTCACCAGCATTCGCAGTGGACCAAAGCACCTCTGTGCAACCAAGCCGGTGCATAAAACAGGCCGTGTCGACTTTCTGGGGGTTACCATGGCAACCCTGTGTCAGAGTCTTCAGTTGCATTATTATCAAATAAACAAAAGTGTTCTTTATTTTGTTTTGCACATTTAAAGTCATTAAAATTATATATCATCAAGAGTGTAACATGCACAATTGTTGTGCACACCAGAACCTCCTGTCACCTTTCTTCAGTCTGAGTCCAAAAATCTTTAAGACTGCTCAAAAACAAACAGCCCTTCAAAATAAAAGCCCATCACAGCTTGATCTGAGGCTGCAGTTCCTCTATCGTCCAGTAGGAGGAGCCTCTGTCACAGGTCAATGCTCCCATGAACTTTGAACTTCTTGGCGGAGCGCTCGCTAGCTCGCAGCTCAAACCTGCTGCCGAAGATGTGCGAGACGAAGCCGTTGATCTCCACGGAGAACACGCTGTTCCTCTTAGGGATCACTAGAGAGACAGGAAGTGACATCACAGTGGCTCTGCTTTACCAGTTATTCTTATTTAAGTCGAAACCATCTTTTCTGTGAAAGGATGAGGTTCAAATAAATGATGGAACTTATGGAAACGTCTAACAAACAAAACATCTCATCTTAAGAAATGACAGAAAACCGATTCCATTGATCCATAAACGCCGTCCGTTCCAGTTCCTGCAGAAACGCTTTCTCAGGTTCTCTTCTGAGAACCTGGAGGAGCTCCTCCCTCACCTTTCAGTTGGTTCTCTTTGGTGATGATCTTGAAGACGTGCTTGAACTCCTGCAGCAGGATCCCCGACAGCCCCACGTACGACGGGCATTTGGACCGGACCACTGTGGAACAAAGACACGGACGTTTCTTCTGGGTCACTTCACCGGCACAGGAGCCAAGTTCTCTGCCCCGGAGGAGAAGCAAACATCTCACAGAACATGACATGTTCAGCTGCTTTCCTTTCTCCTCCATTGCAAAGCAGAACTCTGGGAGGCCACAGAGCCTCAGCTCCAGGCTGAAGGAGGTTCTGTTCTTCTACATCGGCCTGTTCTTCTCACCACTGGTTAGTTCATGGTGTCGTGACCTCTGTAGCGTTTAGAAGTTCTAACCTCTAAGTCCTGCTGGTCGAGACCTGGTCTTCAGCCTGACGTAAAGTAAACTGACCTGTGATGATGGCGCCGTGGAAATCCGCCTTCAGGAGCTTCTGCTGCACAAACTGAGGACTGCTGGAAGAAGCACAGACTCAGCACTCAGCAATGTTGGAGAAGATGTGAGGACCTGCTGCTTTACCATGTTGGTTTGAGTCCACCGCACAGGTCCAGGACATACTGCTTCCAGAGGTCATGAAGAGGCAGGAAGAGCTCGTACCTGCAGAGGAAACAAGACGTGGTGATGCTGCACCAGGAGGAGCTGGATGGGATCGGGTCTACACCGACCTCTGGTGTTCAGGTTTCATCTGGAAGAGCTTCATGGCCTTCTTCTGCTGTGCGTTGAGTCCTTTGGCTTTCTTGCTGCTCCTCTTGACCTTCTGCTTCTTAGGCCTGGCATATCCCAGGATCACAGCCTTGTGCATCAGCAGGTTCTTCAGGTCGTGGTTGTTGGGGTGCTGGAGGCTGCTGCCCAGAAATGCCTCTGTGAACGCCGCCGCCTTGGAGCTGCTCTGAGGCTGAAGAGAAGACGGAGAATTCATTCTAGAGGTCACGTCTCTGCTCTGAAGATTCCTGCAGACCTCTCCTGACCTCCACTCCCAGAACCTTCAGCAGCTCTTGAGGAAGTGGGGCTCGAACCAGCGCCTCTGTGAAGAAACAAACAGGTTTGAGCTTGAAGGAACAGAACAATGGTCCATCCAGGAATTATCCAGAACCTCCATCCAGAAACTTTAGAAGCTTCTTCAGCTCTGGGATGAAAACCTACAACGTCTGCAGACAGATCACTGAAGTCAGCCTGCAGCTCAGGTTCTTCAGTTGGTTTGGTTCCACACTTTGATGTTTCAAACATTCTGGTCGAACAACGTTCAGACACTTCAGAAGAACCTTCATGTTCTGAGCAGAAATAGGAAATGGCTCCAATACTTCCTGAATCTTTAAGGACAAAGAACTTCAAGAACATTTCAGCTGCAAAGATCTTTCAGACTTTTGACATCTCCGCAGACATTGAGCTTTTCACTGGAATCTTCTTTGTCTTCCTTCTCCTCCCTTTAGGGGGCGCCACATTATATCATCACCTCCATTTCTCCCCTGCCTCCTCCTCCTTCCTGTCCTCCTCCATCCATGAACCTCTGCTTTGATTTCCTCGTCCTCCCTGGTAGCTCCAACCTCAGCATCCTTTTACCAACATCATCTCTGTTCCTCCTCTCGCCGTGTCCAAACATCTCTATCTGATGGATCCTTTCCTGATCCCAGAGACAGATTCCATCAGACCACCGAGTCTGAAGGAACGTTATGCCGAGTTCTCTTTTACCATGAAGGAAGATCTTCAAAACTCAGATGTGTTTGAGCTCTGGTATATTTATCTAGAACCAGACATGAAGGTTCCTCTCTGGAATAGTGTTTAACAACAGCTCACAGGAACGCTGACCTTCAACATGACCAACACGAATGTGAGTCTGGATGTTGGGGTTCTGGTCGGAGGAGGAGGAACCTGTTAGAAGAGACTGGAAAAGTTCAAAATAAAAGCATTCCGTTTATACATACACACACACACACACACACACAGATGTTTATACATACACACACACACACACACACAGATATAAAAAACGGAATGCTTTTATTTTGAAAAGAAGTCCTTCTTCGCTGTTAGCGCAGTGTCTGGCAGAAAGCGGCGCACTGTTTTTAACAGCCGTTAGACGTGCAGGCTTGACATCAGTCATCCGGGAATTCGTTTAGGTTTCTTTTTGTCATTTTGGGAGAGCGCGCTTCCTCCTGACAGCTGTTCTTAGGAACCAACATCAGAACCTGACCGAGCAGTTCATCTGACACGAGCTGCACGTGCCAGACAGCGCGTGCGCATGGAAAGAAGCAACGAGGACTTCCCGCTTTTTTCCTAGTGAAAACGGCACTCACCCTCCATTGGAACGCCCCCAGGCGAGATCAGAGGCGCGAGGAAACCAAAAACAGGAAAATCCTTGAGAAAGAAACCAAACGCTTTCAACTAAGCCCAAACCTACTTCCTGCTTCACTTCCTTTCCTGCAGTAATGGCGCTTCAAAGAAACTCTAGCGCCCCGCCTGGACGGGAGGAGGAAACGACGCAAATCTCGTCATGACTGTGATGACGGGAACTGTTTTAAAAGTTTTTTTTAGGTGATCGGTCTCTGGAGCAGCGGCGTCAAACCATTAGAGCAGGGGTCTCCAACCCTGGTCCTCGAGGGCTGCCGCCCTGCTTGCTTTGCAGCTAACCCTTCAGTAATGGCTGCTCACCTGGATCAGGTGTGTTCAGTCAATCAGAAACTGCGCTGATTCAATCAGCATCTACTGAAGTAAGGTTAGGAACAAAACAAGCAGGACGGCAGCCCTCGAGGACCAGGGTTGGAGACCCCTGCTCTAATGGTTACTGACCTGAACATGATGCTGACTGTCGTTTACATTGAGGATTTAGAAAAATAGTTTGAAATGAGCTGTAGTATTTTTGGACATTAACTTCCGAAACAGATGTTACTGTGAAAGTTCTGTTCTCCTGAGGTTCCTCTGAGTTTCATCACCGTTCTCACCGTTCTCAATGAAAACGAACGACTGAAATGTGTTTTTTCCTGGAAAGTCCATGAAGTTTGTTAAACGCAGAAACACAAGAACAGAGGACAAAGATTTCTGTAAAATATTTATTTTACATCCAGTTTTTCCTGATCTAAAAAAATAAATTTCAATAAAGTGACATTTTTCCCTTTTGACCTTGAGCGTTTGCAGGTAGGTGGCGCTGTAGAGTTCAGAACTGACAGAAACATGTTTCAGACCCCCAAAATCTGAGGTGAATTCAGAGACCGACTTCAGGACCAACGCAGACAAATATTTTTATAGAAAGCATTATATTTGAACTGAATCTAACAATTGTTCATGAAAATGATGGATTTTGTGAAGTGAACTTTTTTTCCACATTAAATATGAAGAATTCCCATTTTATCTGCTCAACTTCAGTTAAATGTTTGTGAAGCTTCAGGTGACCCATCGCTCACATGAAACTCTCAGCTTCCTCTACATCACTTTCCCATCGGTATGCTGCTTAACAACAAACTAACGTGTTAAAAAAGTCAGTTCTGCATTTTTTTAAAGGTGAGGTCAGGATGTTTCTGAGCCAAAACCCTGCAGGAGGAAATGAGAGCTAAAGAACGGTTCCTTAAGCTGGCGATGCCACTTCCTGTGCCAACGCGGGCTTTGGGTTTGCAGCGTTGGTTGGATGTTTTCATGGATTTTTTTTCAAATGAAAATAAAATGAAGCTTTTGCTTAAGAACGAACATTTTTGCTACGGGAACACTCTGATTCTCTTCTCCGTTCCTCTGACATGAACATGAAAGGCTTCTGCCCTTCTGATAGTTGTTTTTTTAAACTTTGTGTGAATTTCTGCATGAAGGTAATCTGGTCCGGTTCTGCTGCTGACTCTCCTCATCCGCGAGTTCTTCAGAGAGCTGATGCTCTGAAGAACTCATGTTCTAGGAGAAGTGCCTGTGAGCAAACACTCATCGCTCTGACGGTTGCTGGTTTCTGGGAGGTTCCCTTCAGTCCTTTAACGAGCTGTTGAAGGTTTGTCATTTCTGTCTCTGAACACGGAGCATCTCATCTGCAGTTTCATCTGTGACCAGAGCACTTCTTCTTAATGGTTTCACTTACACTTCAAACATCTAAAGACAAGACAAAATGCTGCAGCTCGATTCGGTTCTGAGGTCACCACTGCAGATGCAGGTGAGGATGTCGGTGAAGCTCACAAAGCAACTCCTCCTCCGTTGGCTCCTGGATCTGCTCCCTGAGGACATCAGGGAGAAAGTCAGGAAGAACTAGAGAAGTCCGACATCAGGAAAGCTCAGTGCAGCTACCTGAACATGAGCTGGATAGACGTTTCATACTGGATCTTCTCCACCTCTGTGATGGAGCAGCTGTGACTGCGGTCCCACTTGTTGATGAAGTTCTGCCAGAAAAATCAGAAGCTTTCAGAGAGAAGGGAGGAAGAGGTGGAAGTATCTGTGAGGGAACGCACCTCCAGGATGAGCGCCACAAACAGGTTAACCCACATGACCGAAGAGGTGAGCCACCAACTCACAAAGTAGACTTTGGACCATCTGTGAAAATCACCATCACCATCATCATCATCATCATCATCATCATCATCATCATCATCATCATGGTCACCACGAGGCCAAAGCTGCAGCAGGTTTCCTTACTCTGACGTGTATCTGCTGTAGGCGTCCATGAAGGCCTGCCAGTTGTTGACGATCATGACGTTGTAGAGCAAAATAATCGCTGCCTGGAGGAGAAACGGAAAAGAAAAGACTCGACTTCAGTTCTGCAGAAACATCCTCTGGTCTCCAAGGTTTCTGGTCATTACAGAAGAGTCTGCTGTTGGTTTCGCTAACGGCACAATAATGTCCAGAGTTCTGCAAAAATGAAGCCTGAATTGGGAGGGGCACAGCGACCTGAGTTAGCTCCACCCACCTCAGAGACATTCCGAACGACATGTGGGGGGGGGGTACAAAGAGTTTGACAGAGTCCTTCCACCTGCCGATCAAATAGCCACGCCCCTGATATGCTCAAGTTCTACACCTGCTGTTAGGACTGGTGGTCAGATGAAATGATTTGTGTGCCGGGCTTTGGACATGCATACATCACTGGACCTGTAGCTCTTTACACAGCAGTTTTCACAATAGGAATGTTAACCTTGAACACTGGAGCTAAAATTCTGGTGTTAAAGGGTAAAGAAGAGCTGAGGTTCCAGCTGAAGAACCCTCAGATCAGCTTGTTGGTCTAAAGCTGGGAGATCTTCCTCAGTAAAAACTCAAACAATCCACAGTCACCATTTTTAGTTTTGGAATCTGCATGAATCTTAATTCATCAAACTCGTGACCCAAAAAAGAGAATTCTATTTTAGAAATGAAAGCGTAACACTGCGTTCATTCACGGGTCAAATCCGTGCCCTCCACTTCTCTCCACTACATGACAATTGTTCAAAAACGACCAGCTTCTCTTCCGTGTTGGTTTTGAACTCCATCAGTTGATTTCGTCATCAGCGCGTCACGGGTAAAAGCTCAGGTCCTCATTGGTTGGTTCAACAAAAATTCTTAACATAGACTTAACATTAAAACCGCTGCCGCCGCGCGAATCGTGTTCGGAGTAAACGCAGCTTAAGAAGTGGTTCAATCAAAGCCATTCTGAAGGTGAAGACGTTTTGTTTGTGGTCACTCACAGCAAAGTCGTCAAAGTTGTTTGGCCAATAGCCCAGCTGCTCATAGGTGCCGCACTCCATGGTGACATTAGAGACGTTCTGCAGGGTGGTGTTGGACAGCCCGCTGGAACACAAAGTGGTCTTTAACTTCTGATTTCTCCTGAAGAACATGTGCAGAAACCTCATACCTGGTCCCAGGAGGAGGTTTGATGGCGCCTTCGAAGAGCCAGATCCCGAACACCGCAAACACGTAGTACACAACCTGCAGGTGAAACACCACCATGAGGCATGAGGACAGCTGGGAAATGATCCGACCAGAACCGCAGTGGAACTCACCACCAGAATCCCTGCAAACGCTCGAAGGTTCTTCACCAGGTCCATCAGCGTGCTGGCAACCAAAGCCATGAGCTGCAGGATGAGAACGAGAACACCATCATTCTGAAGACTTCATCCAATTACAACTCTGTCCTGAACTGAAGAAGCAAGACGTGGTCTACAACAACATGTAACGTCCAGCTGCAGCAGCAGGAGCGCAGGAACAGACTCCACGCAGACGAGCACCCAGTCCGCACCTTGATGTCAGGAATGATGCGCAGGAAGCGGAAGACGATCAGCATGTTGACCAGACGAACCAGCTCCCAGAGAGAGGAGTTACTCCTGCAGACACACAAGACCCGAAGACACTTCAGATGGACGTCAGGAAACCATGGCAACCGCAGCCCAGCTTCCACAAAGTCGTGTTTTTACATGTAAACGGCCCTCCCCTCCAAAAAACTGAAAAGTCCAACTCACTCCAAAGGGCTCGGGGGGGTGTACTTGATAAATATGGTGATCTGCAGAACCTTCAGAGAAGAAGAGAAAACTCGATTACTGAAGTCATCCCATCGTGTTTGAACGCTGGAAATGTAACTGAACGGAAAAACTAAGACAGCTGGAAAGACAACGGAAAAGATGACAATGAGCGCTTAACAACATGCTAAAGTGAGCTAAAGATAATGCTAGCTGATGCTAAAATATTTAAAGGGTTAATAACCATTTAGCAGGAAATTTAAAAAGGGGCGGAGCCAGAACCTGTTAAAGATGACGGTGACTACTAAAGAGAAGAAGGAAGTTTGAGGAAATACCAGCAGCAGGATGGTGAGGAAGCCATCAAAGATGTTGTTCCTGTAGGACAGGTAACCCCTCCAGCCAAAGGCAAAGATCTTCACGCACATCTCCAGCAGGTAGTAGAGGATGAAGCACAGGTTGATGATCTGCAAACACAACAACGTTAACGCTCTGGAGCATGAGGTCCTCCAGGATCAGGAAGTAGAAGCAGGATCTCGCGCCCTTAAAGAAATAATGGTATCGCAAAAACCGGGCTGAAATGCACTGGGGGAAGAGTATGACACCGCCCCTGTCCAGTCAGTGATGGGGGGCGCCTCACACAGCCCTGACTGCTCGCTCTGAGGCTGACCAGCAGACGGTTCTGGATGAAGAACCATGAGGGTTTCTCAGTTTGGTCGGTTCTTCCTGTCCGACACGGGCTCACCTCCAGGTTGGAGTTGTTCCTCTCCACTGTGGTCTTCTCAGAGTTCAGCACCAGGACGGTCTGCAACAGATTCACAGGTGAGAAAGAGCGCCGGTGGCGGCGGCAGCAGCGGTGAGTGTCCGAATTACACAGATGCACATGACGTTGGTGAGGGCCACTGCGTTTCCCAGAACCGTCAGGTAGTAGTGGCTGAAGAGCAGCTGGAGCTTCTGCAGGAGGACGCTGCTGTACTGAGGAAGAGGAGGATGCTGCAAAGACAGCAGAGTCAGAGGCGGGAAAGAGGAAGACACCTGGATCGGGAGGAGGCGGCTTCACCTCTGTGATGCGGTCTTTATCCAGCTCATCAAACACCCTCCTGAACTGTTCCCGGTCCATAAAGCCGACGTCTGCGTGCGCCTGCACCGCCTGAGGAGAACAAGGACACACTCAGCCCCGCCCTCAACCCCGGCACAGGAGGGGGGGCACATCAGACCACAATGGTCCAGATATTATTATTATAGTAGGACATTTGTGATGCTGAGAAGCTGTGCCTCTAACTATCAACTGCTGCATCTCCTCATCAATCTAGAGCTTTCAGAACTTCTGCTGTAAAAAGATGAAGGTCAGTGACTCCGTGCACGTGCACACGGGTGTAATGTGCAGGGAGGTGTGGCCTGACCGTGTTGATGGCGGCTCTGTAGTAGCTCTTCATCTTGACTCTGGACATAACCTTCAGCACGGCGTCGACCCTCACCCGGACCCTGATGGAGATAAACGCCAGCGTTACATCGAGACCGAAGTTCACTGTTGTCATAGCAACAAGTGCCAGACTCACTGCGCAGAGTTTTGGGTTCTCTGACAACTGAGAACTTGGAAGGCTGCTCGGATCCCGACCCGCCTCCTGATGATGGACGTCTGCAGCGACATCTGAAACATGGAGGAAAGGCTCCGAAGCTTCAGGATCACAGAACCTGGACCAGGAACCATTTCAGCTGGTTCCACGTGAGAAGGACTCACCAGCAGGTATCCTCTGAACTGGTTGTAGATGATGGCGGTCAGCAGGTTCATCAGACAGTAGGTTCCTGCAGACAGAAAACAGAGCAGCTGCTAAACACGGTCCAGAACCATCAGGAGCCACGCTCCCCCGCTCACCGATCACACTGAAGCTGATGAAGAAGATGGAGTAGCCTCTGTTCTGCGAGTAGGCGGGGATCATCACTGCAACAGAAGAAATCATGAAACCCACAGAGACGGAACATCTCCACCTGCTCCTCTGGTGACGTACCGTCGGGGTTGTTGGCTGTGGTGAGCAGAACCAGAAGGGAGGTGATGGACTGAGGGAGGTCTCTGAAGTGCAGCAACCACTCCTCATTCTTCTGCTGATCCTAAACACAAACACACCAATGAACGGGGGGAGGAGCTTCTGTAGACACGCCCCTCCACTAAACAACTGCAAGACTTTTGGACAAATGCTTGGAAACCTAAAGCGCACACGCACACACACACACACACACACAGAATGACCCATAAACGTGCACAGCATGATCACAGAGGAACTCACGTCGGTTTTGGCGAACAGCAGCATGCCGATCATAGTGAAGAGGCAAAGGTGCAGAGCCAGCAACAGAATGACGCTGCAAAGAAAGAGGATCAGTGAAAAGGTTAACCGGTAAACGGGTTAACCGGTAAACGGGTTAACAGGATAAACTGGTAAATGGATTAACCGGTAAACATTAGTTGAAAATTTGCTTAGCTTATTGTTTTCCCTCCAGTTTATTAAAGTGTGATTTTGTGTAACCTAACATAAAATAAAACAAAACAACCCCAAACACAATAATGTATTCTTTATAAACAGTATATATATATATATGTGTGTGTGGGCGTGTGTGTGTGTGTGTGTGTGTGTGTGTGTGTGTGTGTGTGTGTGTGTGTGTGTGTGTGTATTTTTGAACAACGATGACATGATCACAGCGTGCTTAATACATGTTACACAGAAAAGACCAGCATTATATTCATGTTTATCAGTTCAATCCAACTACACAAAAACCGAACACACTGAGATTGTATTAGTTTTTCTTTTGTCTGAATCCAAATTTTTAACAAAAATGTTTTAGTTTTGAGTGAATACATAGTATTGTTTTAGTTTAAACATGTCTGTTGGCCACTTCACCTCAACTTTAATTTTAACTTGACTTTTCCAAAAGGGCTTAAAGTCTGAATTGAATTTGTCTTACTGACATTATTAGAAACCAACAGTGTGAGTCATAAAGATGACTTGGACCAAACACGGGATTTCTTCCTGTGAGAATTCCTTTGTGCTTCACCACAGACCTTGAAGGAAAACTAACCTGTTTAGCTGTTTGATCAAACTGATGTTTGCGTTTGTTGTGCCTCATGACAGATAACAGCAGAGCAGTATGAGAAACTTTACCACATTGCATCATGGGAGACGTAGTGCACAACAGTGGTGCTGATTATAAAAATGCACTTTTTAAACGGTCTGACACTAGATCCCGCAAGATGCCACACTGCTAAACTTTATCTGGTATTTTTGTTGGAACTGAGGGACTTCATGAGCCATATCAGCGCCAGGAAGTGAGGACGTCTGATTGGTCAGACTGATGACGTTTTGGTAAAGCCTTCAAGCATGATTGGTGGAGACAGTTTCAGAGCAGAACTTGAATCAGAAACAGAGCTGTGTCTCTAATAGGATCAGCAAAGCAAAAAGCATTTTATGATCTTCAGTATTCATAACTACTCTGTTAAATCTGGGACAGTTTGGATGAACAGAGCTGATTTCTTAGCAATGGTAAATGTTTTTAGATTGGGGAAAATGAATACCTTCCCACGGTACAACTGACTGTCTCTCCCGGCACACTGCTTGAAAAACACTGATTTAGATACCCCCCACCCCCCCACTGTAGCAGCTTCGTGCTCCTAATAAGTTTGCACAGGAAAGTGCATGCTGGGTTTTTCCATCACCGTACAGCAGAACCAGAGACTGAAGGTCTGGTTTGGACCGCATGACTGAACCTCAGAGCTGAATGTAGAAATCCACAAATCCCCCACAAGTCTTTGCTCACCTTGAGGGTGAAAACGTACAAACATGGCTGGTACCTGGCAATCTCTGGCAAAGTCCTCTTGATGCACTTCAGCGTCTTCTTCATCAGAGATGAGTTCTGCAGGAGGAAGAAGGGTCGGAAAAGTCGCCGAACTCTCAGGTTCTGATGAAGAAACAAAGAGGATCAGTGAAAAGGTTAACTGGTAAACAGGTCAACCAAAGCTCTGGAAGCTGGGAAATGAATGCAGGCAGAATTCTGGTGACGTTCTGCTGTGAGTTGTGGAGGAGCCTCACCTCATGACACAGCATGCTGATGGACAACATCCAGTCAATGATGGAGATGGACAGAACCACCATGTAGCTGATCAACCATTTGCATTTCTTAAATTCCTCCCAGCCAATCAAGTAGCTCTGTGGACAAACCAAATGGCGATGAGGCAGTGGCTGCAGGCTTGTGCCCAGTGGGGATCAAAGCGTTTTTACCTTCATGCCAAGATCCAAGCAGAAGATGATGAGGCAGACCATCTCGATGCTCTCCGTCAGGCCGCAGGGCGGATTCCAGGGCACCGACCGATGGCGGGGGTCCGAAGACTTGGACAGGGAGGACGGCCGCTCCACAAAGGCCAGCAACAACACCCCCGTAATGGTAGCGGCCAAAACCCTGTGCAGGGGTGGGACCAACAAGATGCTGAGTCAACTGATACACAGGTGACGCCAGGCGGTCAGTCTGCAGTACCCTATGCTTTAAATTTCTGTCTTACAACACCAAAAAGTCTGAGAAATGAGCTGTAGGTATAAAGTACCGTTCACACCGCTGACCGTTTACAAGAACTGGACTGAGGGAGTGACTGTGTTTTCCCCCAACCAAATCAAGTCAATTTAGTTTCTATCTTTTCACAACACAGACGCCGCCATATTGGAGACAGACGTCAGTAGGCAGTGATCGGTCCGAGTCAGTCTGAGTCTCTATGGCAACCAATCAGGTGAGGCTGTTGGAAGGCCACGCCCCTGTCACTTGAGAGCGGCCTACAGGAAATGTCAATGGTTTTGAATGTTGGATGTGGGCCAGCAGGCTCCGCCTACTTTTAGTGAGGCATCTGATTGGTCAGTTTATAATAACTTGAACTACAAAAAACATATGAAAAAAGAGGATCATTAAGATGATACTAAGGAAAGGTATCAGATCAATGATTATTCTGACCAATAGCTGTTCCTTTCTCTAAAGAAGTCAATAGGATTTTGGCTTCCTGGAGCCAGCAGGTACTTCCTGTTTGGAGCGCAGAGGGGTGTGTGTGTGTGTGTGTGCGTGTGTGTGTGTGTGGGTGTGTGTGTGTGTGTGTGTCAGTCACTCAGTCCAGTTCTCGGATACAGTCAACGAGACAAACACTAGGAGACAAACTGAACCCTTTTCCGTCCACACATTCCAGCTTACTTCCATGGAAACGTCTGCCTCCAACTGTCTGGACCCTGCAGTTCCTGGAGGAAACTGTGTTTGATTTCCGTTCCGACAGTCGTGACTGCTCAGCAGGTTGGACCAGCAGGATCCTTCAGAAACCATTCCAACACGTTTGCCCGGAGAGCTACTATAACCCCCCACTTCAGCTCTGCCCATCCCTGCTCCTTCAGAACCACCACCCTGCCCGTCTTCCACCCCCCGCTGCTGCTGGTGTTGCCGTTCTTTGAACAACCGGAACTCTTCAACCGCTTCTCATAAAGATTACGATTATTGCGCTAACGAGTTACGTTGTTCAAAGAGCCTGTGTTTTTCCTGTCCGTCAGCCACAGCTCCAGCGTTAATAAAGGAAGTACCAGAACTGTAGCTCCCTGACATGAGGTGTTAGCCTGAATCAGCTTTGGAAACCCCACTGTTACGCCTTTTCCTGGCTGACTCAGTTGATGTGGATCTTGTGGACATGGACAGTACCACTGAGTTTGATCCAAACGAGTTCTGGAGATGGTTTGGGCCCTGAGAATGGCTGCTTTGGTTTCAAACTAAATTATGTGGCGTGAAATGACAGGGATGAAGCACACTGAGTCAGACTTCAATCCTTTTCCTGCATCCATCGTAGAAGTTCTGTGGATCCAAGTCCAGACGGGGAACGTACCACTGACACAGCCTGGAGTAATAGCATCTGTACATCCGCAGAGAGCTGGAGTCCACGCGGTGGTTGATGGAGCGGTACTGCAGGACACAAGACAGAATCTTTACAAGAAGAAAGGTGCAACAGTAGGAAAGCATGTTAAATCAAAGAAATGAAGCAGCAGAAGCACGACTGGCAGCCAAACAAGGATCTCCATGAAGGTTGTGGTCCACACCAGAGGTGGACAATCTCTGGTGGACGTCCAGAGGTTTTCCCATTTCTGCATCAAGCTCCCACTGTAGCCATGACAACATCAACCAACACAACGACACGTTCAGGCCTGTTTAGACTTGTGGTCGCTCAAACGTCATATGAAGGCGTTTCCAACAGCGTTTGGATGACGCTGCGTTTTAGAGGAAATGGGCGTGCCAAAGTTTCTCTTCCCACTCTGCTCCTACGCCCCCTGGCGTAAGTTTATTTCCTGGTCCGAGCTGGCCTACGTTCAAAACTGTACAGCTGGATTGATCCAATATTGTTCGCCATTATTTTTGTGCCGCTCATGCTAGCTTGGGACCACAAGCTTGAGTGTGAGCGTGCAGACAGCAGACAGCATGTGACCGTCAGCAGACGGGAAGGGGGCGCGGTTGCTCTGAGCCAAAAGTCCCGCCCACAAACCAGAATTGTACAGCTACTGAGCTGCTGCCACTGGACATAAAATATGTCATAAAGGACAACAGTCTTTTTGATTTTGTCTGAAAACTGCGGTCATGATTAAAATACTACTGAGAATGATTTCATGAAAGATAAAAATATGGTTGAAGTGGGACTTTAAGGTCTGTGAGGAGACACTGGATTGGGAGCCCTGAAACCCACAAGTTCCACCGAAAAACCTCTGACAAACATCAACTCAAATCCTGGAGAGAAACCCAGCACGATCGGAAGAACATAACGTGAACCTGCACTTACATGGATGGCGTCCTCAATGAAGACCACGGCCTGCTGGAGGTAAACCTCATCATCTGTGGAGACACAACAAAACATCAGACTCAAACCGCATGGTTACATGCACCATCAGATCTGCTTCAACCAAACACCATCAGATCTGCCTAAACCAAACACCATCAGGTCTGCTTCAACCAAACACCATCAAATCTGCTTCAACCAAACACCATCAAATCTGCTTCAACCAAACACCATCAGGTCTGCTTCAACCAAACACCATCAGATCTGCTTCAACCAAACACCATCAGATCTGCTTCAACCAAACACCATCAGATCTGCCTAAACCAAACACCATCAGGTCTGCTTCAACCAAACACCATCAGGTCTGCTTCAACCAAACACCATCAGGTCTGCTTCAACCAAACACCATCAGGTCTGCTTCAACCAAACACCATCAAATCTGCTTCAACCAAACACCATCAAATCTGCTTCAACCAAACACCATCAAATCTGCTTCAACCAAACACCATCAAATCTGCTTCAACCAAACACCATCAGGTCTGCTTCAACCAAACACCATCAGATCTGCTTCAACCAAACAACCATCAGATCTGCTTCAACCAAACACCATCAGATCTGCTTCAACCAAACACCATCAAATCTGCTTCAACCAAACACTATCAGGTCTGCTTCAACCAAACACCATCAGATCTGCCTAAACCAAACACCATCAGGTCTGCTTCAACCAAACACCATCAGGTCTGCTTCAACCAAACACCATCAGATCTGCCTAAACCAAACACCATCAGATCTGCCTAAACCAAACACCATCAGGTCTGCTTCAACCAAACACCATCAGGTCTGCTTCAACCAAACACTATCAGGTCTGCTTCAACCAAACACCATCAGATCTGCCTAAACCAAACACCATCAGGTCTGCTTCAACCAAACACCATCAGGTCTGCTTAAACCAAACACCATCAGGTCTGCTTCAACCAAACACCATCAGATCTGCTTCAACCAAACACCGTCAGGTCTGCTGCAACCAAACACCATCAGGTCTGCTTCAACCAAACACCATCAGATCTGCTTCAACCAAACACCATCAGATCTGCTTCAACCAAACACCATCAGGTCTGCTTCAACCAAACACCATCAGGTCTGCTTCAACCAAACACCATCAGGTCTGCTTCAACCAAACACCATCAGGTCTGCTTCAACCAAACACCATCAGATCTGCTTCAACCAAACACCATCAAATCTGCTTCAACCAAACACCATCAGGTCTGCTTCAACCAAACACCATCAGATCTGCTTCAACCAAACACCATCAGGTCTGCTTCAACCAAACACCATCAGATCTGCTTCAACCAAACAACCATCAGATCTGCTTCAACCAAACACCATCAGGTCTGCTTCAACCAAACACCATCAAATCTGCTTCAACCAAACACCATCAGATCTGCCAAAACCAAACACCATCAGGTCTGCTTCAACCAAACACCATCAGATCTGCTTCAACCAAACACCATCAGGTCTGCTTCAACCAAACACCATCAGGTCTGCTTCAACCAAACACCATCAGATCTGCTTCAACCAAACACCATCAGATCTGCTTCAACCAAACACCATCAGGTCTGCTTCAACCAAACACCATCAGATCTGCCAAAACCAAACACCATCAGGTCTGCTTCAACCAAACACCATCAGATCTGCTTCAACCAAACACCATCAAATCTGCTTCAACCAAACACCATCAGGTCTGCTTCAACCAAACACCATCAGATCTGCTTCAACCAAACACCATCAGGTCTGCTTCAACCAAACACCATCAGATCTGCCTAAACCAAACACCATCAGGTCTGCTTCAACCAAACACCATCAGGTCTGCTTAAACCAAACACCATCAAATCTGCTTCAACCAAACACCATCAAATCTGCTTCAACCAAACACTATCAGGTCTGCTTCAACCAAACACCATCAAATCTGCTTCAACCAAACACCATCAGATCTGCTTCAACCAAACACCATCAGATCTGCTTCAACCAAACACCATCAGATCTGCTTCAACCAAACACCATCAGGTCTGCTTCAACCAAACACCATCAAATCTGCTTCAACCAAACACCATCAGATCTGCTTCAGCCTTTGAACAGCTAAGGTGATTTTAGCATGGATCATGAGAAGAGTCTGTTATACAAGATTCAGTTGATGCTCTGCACCCACAGAACTGAAACTTAACTTCATGTGAGCTTTCACAGCAGCTTCAGGCGACTAAAGCCGCTTCTATCAGACAGAAACGCAGCTACATGCAACAGCGTGTGCTGACTCAGTGCGTCACAGTGAGATGTGTCATGAAGGTGTGGGGGCCGCAGAGAAGTTGCAAAAGACACATGTTCACGTGCATGCACACCCATGCACGCGCGTGCACTCACACACTCATTCAGACTGTAGAACTGGTACAGACCTTAAGATGACCAAACAGAAGATCCAGGAAGTGAAACTTGTCAAATCAAAGACTAAAGATGGAAAACAGACCAGTAACGCAGACAGAGATTGGTCTTGGTGTTGAAACGGTTTTATTCAGGTAAACCTGCTGGGTTTGGGTCGAGATGGTTCTGAGAAACGAGGCTCTTCTGCTGCAGGAAGCAGAATGAGTGGGTGGGGGGCGGGGTTGTCAGCTCTCTGATCAGGCGGCATATTCCATCTCTGACGAGATCAAAGCCCCCTGAGCGGGTTTTCTGGTTCCTCTTTATGATGATGTTTTATGAACAGATCCATCAGATTAAGGAACCAGGGCAGATGAAAGCCGTTTTTTGAGGCCCGAGCAGCTGGGGCTCCGGGCCCCCCCAGGTCAGGCTGCTAACTCAGAGGAATCGTTCATCCAGATCCCTTTCTTTTCTGTGTTCCTGCGGTTTGCAATTTGGTGCCATGCCACCATGCCTTGACCACCGCTAAACCTTCAAACATTTCGCTTTTAGACAACTTAAAAATCTCCAACTGGCCTTCAGACAAAGATGAGTTTTCTCCACTCACCGCTGGAATTTCCACATTTTGGAAAACTCCTGCAGGTTAATGTCACCATGGCAACATTACAAAGTCAAGAAGCGCCAAAATGTAGCCCTCACACCAGGTAAACATGCCGATGCTTCCCCGAGTCAAGGTGTGACGTCCCAGAAAAGTCAGGAACTGCGTCCATTAACTTGAGATCCACCCGATCCGAACCCGAGTCACCGCAGGAAACTACCTCACCAACATGGCGGTCGGCAGGAGGCGGATGGCTCCAGAAAAGGTTTTAGACAGAGAGGAGAACCAGAAGATACCGGGTGGGTTGCTTTCTACAGACCAACATAATGAAAGCTGCCATGTTGCAGGAAGGTGATCATGATGAGTTCCTGCAGAGGAACCAGGAAGCACCGAACTTAAACTGGAGAATGAACAGTTATCAGGACCTCCAGCAGGTAGGCCTCCACCAGGAGGTGGATGTGAAGGTTATACTGCAGAACTTTGATCAAAGACCTGAAAAGGATGTCTTTGGATCAGAACATCTGCATAGATCGCATCTGGTTCCTCAGTTTGAGGTTCGTGTGATATTCTGGTTCCTAAACTGTCGGACTTTGATCCAGATAAGTTCAAGCTTTTCCCAGAAGAACTTCTTCCTTTTCCTGGAGGATCTTCTGGATGACTCACGTTACTTTGTTTGAAGTAACGCGACTCTTCCGTGACTTCCGCGCTTGAAGCGCGTGAGCGTCATGGCGCTTCATGAACTCCAGAGACCACGTGAATCCAGAACCCAGGTTTGGTTTCCGTCTTTGGACCGAACCGCGGCCCGCTCACCTGTGTCTGAAGAGTCCGCGCGCCCCGAACCGAACTCCGCGGAGCCGCCCAGCAGAGGATCTGTCTCCATCCAGAACTCCTGGCTCGGTTCTGTTCACAGCTGACGGTCCGGACGGGCGCCGCGGCTCTGGACAGCCTCGCGCATGTTTTAGGAAGTGTCTGCAAACCCGCGTCACGCGGCACAAACCCCGCCCCCCGCCGGGAGCCGCGCGGGGCCAACAGCTGCAGCGCTGCGTTCAGGTCCAGAAACCCGACCCAACTGTCAACACCCATGACGTCACATCTCATGACCTCGGAACGGAAAGACCTTTCCTGGACTAAAGCATTTCCGGGTTCATGAAGGAACCTCATCAGGTCTGCAGGATCAGCTGGATCCAGATGTTCTGCTGAACTTCTGCTGAGCTCCCTCCAGCAGGTCACCTGTGCTTCAGGAACCAGTTCTTCCAGAGCTGCCTGAGCACATCAGGAACCTGAACACCTACCTCATTCCTACAGCACTGACCTCAGCCGGAAAGAACGTTCCTCAAAGAATGCCAGGCGCAGTAGACAGATGATCCTGCAGAACGGTTCCTGTTGTGACTGAAAGGATGCACCTGATCCAAAAGCTCCACCTGTCTCAGGTGAAGCTGTTCTTCAGTTTGTGGTTCCAGGCTCAGATGGATCCGAGTGTTGATGTTCTCTGTGCCAGAAGCTGCTGGTTGAAATCCAGGCTGGGTTCTCTTGTCTGTGTGTGGGTTTTCTCCAGTTTCCTCCAACAGTCACCAACATGACTCAGAGAGTCTGCAATTATTCTACTGTCCCATAGGTGTGAATGTAAGTGTGGTAGTTTGGCTCTGCCGTCACAGGCTCTGTTACGGCATTTTAGTTTTGGTGGCGGATGTCCCCGTGTGACCTGACTGTAGATGCCATCCATGTCGGAGCAGACACTCTTCCACAGGACCACTGGCCTTGTGTCTTCAATAGAGCCCAGATTTCACTGTATCTGTTATCTTCAAAACACGTTCCTTCAGAACAAAAGAGAGTCATGGACCTTCACATCAAAAGTCTTTTTTATTGTAGTTTGAAAGCAGGATTGATTTAGGAGCAGAAAACTGCTGCTCCAGCCCCCCCCAAACTATGGAAAAATTACAGCCCCAACATTTGTATTGGTGTGATCAGAACCTGCAGAACAGGGGGGGGGGGGGGGGGCTGCTTGAGTTCCCAAACGGTTCGACACGACTGATAGTATTATAGGTCCTTGATTTAAATACATGCAGATTAAGTTCCTGGAGTCACCATCGATACAGAAAATGATGCGTTCAGGTGCAGTCAGGAAGGCAGAACTCCAGACTGATGATGTGACCGTCAGCTTCTCACTGCTCTGCCTTTGTTTCCAACTGTGACACCTGAAAAAAGAAAAGGCTGCTCTTACTCTCACAAAGTACAAGCATTTAGACAAACATGTAAACATGAACATTACTGTTTCATTTGGGTCTAGTCTCATAAAGGATTTACCTCCCCCTCCACAGATCCAGAAACAAACAGGCTCTGATCCAACAGAGACTTAGAGAGTTAACAACAGAGCAGTGATCATGGGATTCAACAGGATCACGTGATTCAAAGGGATCATGTGATTACATGGGATCATGTGATTCAAAGGGATCATGCGATTCAAAGGAATCATGTGATTACATGGAATCGTGTGATTACATGGGATCATGTGATTACAAGGGATCACATGATTCAAAGGGATCATGTGATTCAAAGGAATCATGTGATTACATGGAATCGTGTGATTACATGGGATCATGTGATTTAAAGGGATCACATGATTACATGGAATCGTGTGATTACATGGGATCATGTGATTTAAAGGGATCACATGATTCAAAGGGATCGTGTGATTCAAAGGGATCGTGTGATTACATGGGATCGTGTGATTCAAAGGGATCACATGATTCAAAGGGATCATGTGATTACATGGGATCACATGATTCAAAGGGATCATGTGATTCAAAGGAATCATGTGATTATATGGGATCACGTGATTTAAAGGGATCACATGATTCAAAGGGATCGTGTGATTCAAAGGGATCATGTGATTACATGGGATCGTGTGATTCAAAGGGATCATGTGATTACATGGGATCACATGATTCAAAGGGATCGTGTGATTACATGATTCTCTCCAAACAGTGACGACGATCAGCATCACGGTCAGACATCAACAAAAGTCAACATCGACGTTGAAAGACACAATCTCAGGTTACCTGGTCGTCGATGCACTTGAACTGCCACCTCCAGCGAGGGTCATAGAGGAACGGTCGCAGGTCAAAGCGGTTGTCATCAGGACTGTAGCTCTCAGCGTGGTAAGACGGCGTCACCGTAGTCATCTTATGGCGGTTCACAGAGTACATCCTGAAGAAGCGCTTAACCTTTTGAGCCACCTGAAGGAGAAACCAAACGGTGAGCAGAGCATCTGACAGCCAACACGGCGACATTAAAGCAGGAGTGACCTCTGATGGGGACAGGACGTCCTTCCATGCCTGAATCAGCTTACAGAACATGCTGAACGGACCGCATTTGGAGATCTTCCTCAAACGGCCGATGACAGACAGCTCGGAGTAGGTCATGCCCATGTCGGCCTGCAGAGGAACAGAAAAAGGGCTGGTTTGCTTCTTTAGAACAAAGCAGACAACTTGACCTGTTTCCTCTTCTTTAAACAGTAGCTGTACTTCAGAGTTCTTTTTGCGTTCCCAAACTTTAGCGTTCCTTTAAGCTGCAATGTTTGCAGACGTTCTACCGACTTGAAAAAACGTTTTGGAAAATAAAACGGATTTTTGCAGAACGGATTTTGCTGGTTTTTTCTTTAGTATCAAACAAAAAAAACGGTTAAGACATTTCACGTGTGCTCAGTTTGGCGCTGACCTCATCCGTCTGGGACACCTGTCCATCAGTTAGCGGCTCCAGCTCAGCGGTGGGCGGAGCCTCTAGGATGCTGCAGAGCAAACAGAAAAGAACTGACCTGCTGCCATCTCTGAGTCCAGTTCAACAGATCCGGTTCTAAGTGGACCTCACCCTCCCAAAGCACTGAGCTGGAAGTGTTCTGCACAGTACTGCAGGAACCCCCGCAGGTCCGTCTTACTGACGCCGCCGATGGGGTTGATGTCGGCACTGGAGCAGTCGTATTTGGTGAAATACCCGGTCAGGCTAAAGAACAGGAACAGAAGGTTCTTGATGGAGACTGGCTGATTCCAGGTGTCATGTCGCAGCACTTCCAGCTTTAAGGGGGTTTAGCATCATTAGCATTTTTCCCTTTAGCCCGCCTGCAGGCCTGTCTGTCAGACTAACTGTGTGTGTGTGTGTGGTGGTGGTGGGAGGGGGGGGGATTACCTCTCGTCCACGTTGGCAGAACCCAGAACCAGTAGACCCCCTGGTCTCCCACGGGCCCACAGGCTCAGCTGGGCAAACAGGTAAGCTAGCACCATCCTGAGCCGGGCCTGGAACACACACACACCTTTCTGAACTTCCTGTCGCCAACTGAACAGGAAGTGATCTCAAAGGTTGGGGGTGGGGGGTGTCACCTGCACGTTCTGCAGAGCCAGGTTCTCCCTGTGGCCCCCCCCGCTGGCACGGAAGCGGGGCCAGCATCCAGTTACAGCAGAGAAGATTCCCAAAATGCCTTTCACTGCGCCGTCAATGTTGATGTCCAGGTGTGTGCTGCCAGGAAAGCAAAGTGAATGTTTGCTGACGTGCACATCGCGTGCACAGCAGGGGAAGGCAGCTATCATTGATAAGAATCACAAATAGAAATGAAACGATTGTGGATCGATCGGGGCGTCACACTGATGACGCTCATCAGAATCGACTGGTCACTGGGCCATCAACTCAACACTTAGATGAGCCCGAGCAGATGTAAGAATATCTGCAAGGCTGCAGGCCGGTCACAGGTCCAGGATCAGCTTTGGACCTGACTGATGACCACGAGCGGTGCTTGTACATCTCACTACACTTATGGTGCCACAGGGTGGCGCTGGCTTACAGCAATCAGACAGAAGAGCAGAATCAAACCTGCCGATCTGAGCCGCCAGCTCTCTGGCTCTGCCGCGCGTGTCTTCTGAGGAGTTCTCGCTCGACATGTAGCACGTGGTGAAGACCCGCCCACACAGCTCCTTGGGGTCCTGCGGGTCATATAACGTGTTGCCCACAACTCGCCGGACGTCCTCCAGAACCTGCAGGTCTGTGAGAAGTCAGTAAGAGTCACACTGAGCATGCTCAGACCTTTAGAGAGGGTCAGACTCACTTCCATCCTCCACTGCGCGACAGACCAGCGTGCACATGCTGTGCACGATGCACGCAGTGGAAGAGCTGTCCACGCCACCACTTAGAGGCAGCAGGAACCCCGCCTGAAACCATACCAGAACGTCACCACCGGCTCAGTCCACAGAACCAAAGCGGCGTCAACCTGCTCACCTGTCCGCTCCTCCGCAGGTAATCCCACAGCCAGCAGGCAGGACCCAAGCTGCAGATGAAAGCAGGAGTGAAACCTCGCTCAGAGAACCGCCCCTCATACCTGATGGGCGTACCTGATCTCCTCTTCTGGGGTGTGGAACCGCCACTGGAGGGGCTGCTGGGTCGGAAGGAAGATGTCGTCTCTGCTTGATAAGGAGAAGTCCACTTTGACCCGCACACACGTTTGGTTCTTGCTTTTCTGAGACCAGAACCAAGAAAAAAAACGTGAGGAACCAGGTTATCCAGCCCCAATCCTGCTTCTCTGAACTTAAAAACAAAACATGACCTCTGGACCTCTTTTACGGTTTTCTGTTCAAAGTCAAAGCTTCTAACATGGGACTCAAAAGAAAACTGCTGCTTCCTGAAAGCAGCCTCCAGTGGTCATTGGAGGAACTGCAGCTGGTTTTGTGTCTGGGAATGGAGGGTGGAGGCGGGGTCCTGCTTCTGTTCCGTCTCCACGGTGCTCCTGATTGGCTGCTTTGAAGAGCTTCAGTTTGGGTTCCTGCTGGAGGCAGAGGTTCTGCTCACCATGATGGGCTGAAGGAGCTCTCCTCTGTAGCTGCGGACGTCTTCCAGGTCCAGAGTGGCTGTGATCACTTCCTGAAACAAAAATGCTCACGTGACTCCAACTCACAACTGCAGTCGCCACGGCAACAGCGGCCTGCAGACTCACCACATCCTCCAGGGAAAACTGGTTGCCCCGAGCAACCACGTCCCCGTTCACAGCCACCATGGCGCAGCCGTCATAATAGACCCGGTCCCCGTCGCAGCCTCTCTGGTTGGCGTACAAGTAGATGCCTCCACTCTGAAACCACACCCCCAAAAGCTTAGACGCAGATTCATTTCAGTTTATAAAGCACCAACATTTTACCCACAAAGACGCCGAACAGTAGAACCGTGTTACACATCTTCTGAAGGTGTTCAGGATGAGGTGCTGATCTGAACCCACTTCATGAAGAAATGCGCCCCGCCCCCTTACCTTGGTGGTGGCGGAGCGGATCAGGTGGATTCTTTGATCGGCTTTGCGGAGCTCGTGGTGACTGGCTGAGGAGTTGGTAAAGATCTCTACACCATCCAGCCCCATGTAGATGTGAGGACTGAGGAACACAACAGCTTCAGCTCAGCCTGCTCTGGACACGCCACAAACATCCGGACAACACGCCACAAACATCCGGACAACACGCCACAAACATCCGGACAACACGCCACAAACGTCCGGACAACACAGCACAAACATCTGGACAACACGACACAAACATCTGGACAACACGACACAAACATCAGGACAACACGCCACAAACATCTGGACAACACGACACAAACATCTGGACAACACGACACAAACATCAGGACAACACGCCACAAACATCTGGACAACACGACACAAACATCCGGACAACACGCCACAAACATCCGGACAACACGACACAAACATCCGGACAACACGCCACAAACATCCGGACAACACGCCACAAACATCCGGACAACACGACACAAACATCCGGACAACACGACACAAACATCCGGACAACACGACACAAACATCCGGACAACACGCCACAAACATCTGGACAACACGACACAAACATCAGGACAACACGACACAAACATCCGGACAACACGACACAAACATCCGGACAACACGACACAAACATCCGGACAACACGACACAAACATCCGGACAACACGCCACAAACATCCGGACAACACGACACAAACATCCGGACAACACGACACAAACATCCGGACAACACGACACAAACATCCGGACAACACGACACAAACATCCGGACAACACGCCACAAACATCCGGACAACACGACACAAACATCCGGACAACACGCCACAAACATCCGGACAACACGACACAAACATCCGGACAAACACGGCCACAAACATCCGGACAACACGACACAAAACATCCGGACAACACGACACAAACATCCGGACAACACGACACAAACATCCGGACAACACGCCACAACATCCGGACAACACGACACAAACATCCGGACAACACGCCACAAACATCCGGACAACACGCCACAAACATCCGGACAACACGCCACAAACATCAGGACAACACGGCACAAACATCAGGACAACACGCCACAAACATCCGGACAACACGACACAAACATCCGGACAACACGACACAAACATCCGGACAACACGACACAAACATCCGGACAACACGACACAAACATCCGGACAACACGCCACAAACATCCGGACAACACGACACAAACATCCGGACAACACGCCACAAACATCCGGACAACACGGCACAAACATCCGGACAACACGCCACAAACATCCGGACAACACGCCACAAACATCAGGACAACACGGCACAAACATCAGGACAACACGCCACAAACATCCGGACAACACGGCACAAACATCAGGACAATACGGCACAAACATCAGGACAACACGACACAAACATCCGGACAACACGACACAAACATCCGGACAACACGCCACAAACATCCGGACAACACGCCACAAACATCCGGACAACACGACACAAACATCCGGACAACACGACACAAACATCCGGACAACACGCCACAAACATCTGGACAACACGCCACAAACATCAGGACAACACGCCACAAACATCCGGACAACACGCCACAAACATCCGGACAACACGCCACAAACATCCGGACACACACGCCACAAACATCCGGACAACACGCCACAAACATCCGGACAACACGCCACAAACATCCGGACAACACGCCACAAACATCCGGACAACACGCCACAAACATCCGGACAACACGCCACAAACATCCGGACAACACGCCACAAACATCCGGACAACACGCCACAAACATCCGGACAACACGCCACAAACATCCGGACAATACGACACAAACATCAGGACAACACGCCACAAACATCTGGACAACACGCCACAAACATCCGGACAACACGACACAAACATCCGGACAAACACGCCACAAACATCCGGACACACGCCACAAACCATCCGGACAACACGCCACAAACATCCGGACAACACGACACAAACATCCGGACAAACACGCCACAAACATCAGGGAAACCAACACGCCACAAACATCCGGACAACACGCCACAAACATCCGGACAACACGCCACAAACATTCCGGACAACACGACACAAACATTCCGGACAACACGACACAACATCCGGACAACGACACAACATCAGGACAACACGACACAAACATCTGGACAACACGACACAAACATCAGGACAACACGACACAAACATCCGGACAACACGCCACAAACATCCGGACAACACGCCACAAACATCTGGACAACACGACACAAACATCTGGACAACACGACACAAACATCTGGACAACACGCCACAAACATCCGGACAACACGCCACAAACATCAGGACAATACGACACAAACATCTGGACAACACGACAAACATCAGGACAACACGCCACAAACATCTGGACAACACGCCACAAACATCTGGACAACACGACACAAACATCTGGACAACACGACACAAACATCAGGACAACACGACACAAACATCTGGACAACACGACACAAACATCTGGACAACACGACACAAACATCAGGACAACACGCCACAAACATCAGGACAACACGCCACAAACATCAGGACAACACGCCACAAACATCTGGACAACACGACACAAACATCTGGACAACACGACACAAACATCAGGACAACACGCCACAAACATCCGGACAACACGACACAAACATCAGGACAACACGCCACAAACATCAGGACAACACGGCACAAACATCTGGACAACACGCCACAAACATCAGGACAACACGACACAAACATCAGGACAACACGACACAAACATCAGGACAACACGACACAAACATCTGGACAACACGACACAAACATCTGGACAACACGCCACAAACATCCGGACAACACGCCACAAACATCAGGACAATACGACACAAACATCTGGACAACACGACACAAACATCTGAAAAATACACCACTAACATCTGGACAACACGCCACAAACATCAGGACAATACGACACAAACATCTGAAAAATACACCACTAACATCTGGACAACACGCCACAAACATCCGGACAACACGCCACAAACATCAGGACAATACGACACAAACATCTGGACAACACGCCACAAACATCCGGACAACACGACACAAACATCTGGACAACACGACACAAACATCTGGACAACACGCCACAAACATCCGGACAACACGACACAAACATCTGGACAACACGACACAAACATCTGGACAACACGACACAAACATCTGAAAAATACACCACTAACATCAGGACAACACGACACAAACATCCGGACAACACGACACAAACATCTGGACAACACGACACAAACATCTGGACAACACGACACAAACATCTGGACAACACGCCACAAACATCCGGACAACACGCCACAAACATCAGGACAATACGACACAAACATCCGGACAACACGCCACAAACATCCGGACAACACGACACAAACATCCGGACAACACGCCACAAACATCCGGACAACACGACACAAACATCTGGACAACACGACACAAACATCTGGACAACACGACACAAACATCTGGACAACACGCCACAAACATCCGGACAACACGCCACAAACATCCGGACAACACGACACAAACATCTGGACAACACGCCACAAACATCCGGACAACACGACACAAACATCTGGACAACACGACACAAACATCTGGACAACACGACACAAACATCTGGACAACACGACACAAACATCTGGACAACACGACACAAACATCTGAAAAAAACACCACTAACATCAGGAGAACACGCCCACAGATGGACCTGCTGACAGCACCCCATCAAAGGTTAGAACTTCTCAGGCTTCATCTGGATCGTTCCGTTTCTTTTTCTGTGCTTCAGGACTGAAGGTCCAGATGAAGGTTCTTACCTGTTGGGGTTCCACAGTTCTGCACAGATCTCGGTTCCGATGCAGGTATCCTTCGTGGACAGCACACAGTCTCCAAATGGGACGATGTCCTGAGAGCGCAGAGGGGGGTGAGTCCGGTCTACCAACAGCCTTCATCAAGAACTCTGTTCTGCTTCTTTTCATTGTTTTCCAGTTTTTAAAGGAAGTTCGTGGAATCCAGACTTTAATGTTGATTTTTTTAGACAAATCTTTGAACATTTATAAATATTAAAATCCTTAAAATGCTTATTTACCTGTCCTGTAACCTCCTGGATCATCCTGGGAAGGAAGTAGTCCTCCACATGCCTGAAAGAAGCAGGAAGTTCACGCTGACCCACAGGCTGGTTCTTCCTGTTGCCTTTGCAGCATTTCAATACCGCAGCAAACATTTGAGATTCCACCTTAACAGGATTTTCTGCTCTAGATTTTGTCCAGAAACATTTAGTTTGCATCATTTGTTTGGGATTCTTACTGCTCACGTTTTAGCTCTTCGACCACATTCTGCTGTTATTACTGTTCTTTTTTTAGCTGACTCGGGATTCTCTGGGGTTTCACTCGGCGTTTTGGTTTCTGACCGTTTCTCAGCTGGAGCAGCGAGCACTGACCTGGGCTGGTTCCACGGGGAGAACCAGCGCATCTCCCTGTAGATCCCAGAGTTGGCCATCAGCATCTTGGGTCTGATCAGAAGGATCTTTCTGTGGGGGGGCAGAAAGGTTGATTGGAGCAGGAACCTGAAAACGCAGAACTCTCCGTTCCTCCTAAAGCTGTGGCGTACTTGTTCAGGAAGAGCACCCGGCAGTTGTAGCGCACGTTGTGATGCATGACGGGCCTGCAGGAGCACAAAAGTTCACAGGTCAAACGCTCACCTGACCTCCAGGTGACCTTCAGGAGGAACAGGAGTGGGAGGAGAGCTCTCCTCTCCAACCAGGCGATACCCACATCCCCACATCACAGATGATGTCCTGAGTGACCGGAGATTCCAGAAGAATCTTCAGGGCCTGGAAGCTGTGCAGCAGCGTGTCCGACTCGTAGAAATGATCAGCACATCCGTAACCACTAGGGGGCGCAAACATACAAGCTAAGTTTGGCTCCACAGGACGACGCGGTTCAGATGTTCCACGCTCACCAGATCTCTAACTCGGGGCCCAGTCTGTATTTGGCTCCACGAGCTTTAGCCACCTTGATGCCTGCAGAGACACACAAACCGCCGTAACACAAAATGATGGCGGCGACTGTAGCGTTCAAACAGCTGGCGTCACAAAAATCCCCTTGCCTACAAAGTAACTTTAACAAAGAATGTAACTAATAAAGTAACAGTTACTCTTACAGCGTCCCCTCTGTTATTATTTCAGTGTGTGAACAGCGTAACAATGTCTGCCATTCTGATGAGTTACTGTCATTATCACTACCTTTAATAACAACGACTGTGACTTTTACTGATGTTGGAATCTCTGTAACATCAGTAACTAACGGTGTCAGTGTCTCGGTCAGGCTGTGGTTCGGGTTCAGAACATTGATTGTATCAAAGAACTGGACTGAGCGGGTGTGACATCATCGATAGAAAACAGTTTCCTTCCAGCTCCAACCAAATTAAGTCATTATTTTGCAACACAGGCGCCGCCATGTTGGAGCCAGACATTATCAGGAAGCGGTGATTGGTCTGAGTCAAAGTTTCTATGGCAACCAATCTCACCAATCAGGAGTGAGCTTGTTGGAAGGCCACACCCCTATGGGGGAATCGACCTTTAGAGGTGGGGTCAGCAGGCTCCACCTACTGTTACTGAGGCTTCTGATTGGTCAGTTTATAACTTGAACTACAGAAAAAAAGAGGATTATCATGAAGATGTTAAAGGTATCAGAGCAAGAACAGTTATTCTGACCATTGGAATGACTGAGTCACAGTTGTTTATGTCTCTATGGAAGTCTATGGCGTTTTGCAGATACTTCCTGTTTGGAACGCCAGGGGCGGGGCCACTCAGTCCGGTTCTCAGTACAGTCAATGGTTCTGAACAGAATTTACTTCTCAGGATTCGCTCCGTGTTTCCTTCAAAGTCCAGAACCCACTGGTTTAGCGCGCACGTGGCCACCGTCACCTTCCTGCCCATCGCTGTCAGGTCACGTGAGCCAAACTCGAGGAAGAAGCAGCTTCTTCTGGAGCGAACAGCAGAACTCGGTCAGAACTCTGCGGAGTCTTCCTCCTTTTCTTCTTCTGCTGCTGCAGTTTGAGCTCCTGTGAGAGCTGCGCCCTCCTCTGGACGATGAGGGAAACGACACCTGCAGTCGGTTCTGTCGGGCCGAACTGACCCAGCACCTGATCTGGGTCAACCAGAGGAACATTGGTTCTGAATGGACAGAAGTTCTGTGGAGTGAAGATGACGTGTTCCTCAGACTGGGAGCAGAAATCACCAAATGTGCTGCTTTCTCTTCAGGGTTCTGCACACATGTTGAATCAGATCAAGTTTCTGGAATTTTTAGACAAAATGATCAGAAAACTCAGCTCTGCGTCACCTTTAAGGAGGACGGATTGAACCTGATCAATACCACTGACTGTATCTGAGAACTGGACTGAGAAACGCCGCCCTCTTTTAAGCATCTCCTCGATGATCCTCTTTTTTAATGATATTTACAGACTCTCCTGAGGCTGCTTTCAGTGGACGAGGCGTGGCTTTCTAACAAGCTAATTCCTGATTTTGAGACTGGTTGCCATAGAAACGTTGATTCAGCCCAGAAACAATCAGGATAAAACTGCAATAACACAAGACAATCATTAAAATATTAACATAATTAAAAAACTAGCTTGGAGCAATATTTTCCTTACAGACGATCATTAAAATTCCTCTTAAAAACGGTCTTTGACATCATCTTCTCTGCAGAGTTTGTGCTGTCTTCATCAGTCTTCATGTCGCTCCTCCTTACTCTGTTAATGTGAAAAACACTGACGGTCTTTGACTGAACTGTTCTGTGGGACAGAACTGAGCGTCAGAGCTGCTGATTCCCAGTCAGTTTGGTAGTCAGTGAGCGTGGCCTGTTCTTGTCCTTCAGATGATGCAGCAGATCATGAACGTTCTCTCAGATGGTCTCAGTTGATCACATGAGCAGATCTGTTCTCGGATGAGTCACTAGGTAGGGTTCTACCGTGCCCTCCTGTGAGGGACTGAACTGAAGCGTGCTCTGAAACGCTCTCAGACTGGCAGCATCATGAGTCTGTGTTTGTACACTGATGTTTCTGCCATCGGATTTCCCACAATTCCTCTGTTCACAGTGCAAACATCACAGGTTTCAGCCATTGCCTGTATCAGAGAACTGGATTGAGTGAGTGTGACGTCATCCATTGTAAAGGGTTTACTTCCAGGTCCAACCAAAAGAAAGTCAATTCAGTGGCCATTTTTCTGTGACACAGACGCTCAGTCCACTTCTCATTTACATGCAGTGGTTTATTTACAACTTGTATTTTCTACATACACTTAGTGGCCGCTTCATTATATCAACCTTGCTAGTATTGGGTTGAACCCCTTTTCCCATCAGAACCGCCTTCGTCCTTGGAGGCAGAGATTCAACAAAGTACTGGAAACATTCTTCAGAGTTTGGTCTATTTTGACACGACTGCATCATGCAGTTGCTGCAGATCTGTGGTCATAAAGGGATGGACACGGTCAGCAACAAGGTAGGCTGTGGCGTTGGAACCATGCTTAATTGATACTAAGGGTCCAAGTGTGCCAAGAAAATGTCCCCCACACCATTACACCACCACCACCAGCCTGGGCCATTGATACAAGGCAGGATGGATCCGTGCTTTCCTTTTGTTGACACCAAATTCTGACCTGACAACCTGAATGTGACGGCAGAAATGGAGACTGATGAGACCAGACAACGTTTTTCCAATCTTTTATTGTCCAGTTTTGGTGATCATGTGTGAACTGTAGCCTCAGTGATGTTTTGTCTTTTTCAGACCATTCTTTGTAAAGTTTAGAGACGGCTGTGTGCGGAAATCCCAGTAGGTCAGCAGCTTCTGAAATGGTCTGGCACCAAAAACCATGCCGCGTTCAAAGTCATTTAAATCGTCTTTCTTCTCCATTTTGATGCTCGGTTTAACCTGCAGCAGATCTGGAAGACACAAACAAACACCCGTTTGCCTTTCCTTCTTAAAAACCTGCTCCTGTTTATGCATAAAGCTAAAAAAGCGCAATAAGGTTTGTTTCTAACAAATCGTTTCAGTAAGAAATTGAACAGAACTTAAAAATGTTCATATATCAATGTCCAATCTTATTTAAACTGTTATTCTACTCACAGAAACAAAGATCGGAACTCAAATCCATGTTGTAATGGAGGTCAGAGTTTGGAACCTCCTGCCTTCTATTAGTTATTTTTGATCCTTTGGCTGAAACTGCGTCACTGAGACACTTTTTTATGGCATCTATCAGTCCCTTAAATGTGAAGTGTCTGACCTTAACCAGAAGCAGAAATGACATTCTTTTGTAATAACGTTTTATAGAAAGCTTCAAATAGGCTCAACATTTTTATGTCAAGTTATGTCACTTGAAATGTTTAAAGTGATATGAAATGTGTAAGTCTCCAAATATGTGGTAAATATGCAGCCTTTCACAGAATGTCCTGTTTTTTTCCTGACTGTACATGGATCCATTTGTCTGCAGGTAGATGCATCAGAATGGAGCGGAGCAGGAAGCTCGTGGCCCTGTCCAGCGTATTTTCTAGGTCACAAACACAATCTTTGTCCAATATTACTAAGAGTTTTTTAATTGAAATTTTAAATTTGGACAGATAAGTCAACATATGAACTTAAAGCATCTGCCTGGTTGAGATCCAGATGATGTGAGCTGAAGCTTGCAGCCACTTGAGGGTGTAGACGCCGCCTTCCATCAGCTCTCTTCTGTCTGACAAAACCTTTAGCAGTATGAAACACACGAGTGATCTGAGATGCCAAAATCCACAACAGAGCTCACAGTGGTGACCTACTCCAAGAGTTTCTTCATCTTCTGTTGTGATGAGTAACTAGAAATCTATGTTTGAAAGTTTACAGAGAATCGGATTATTGAAAAAGTGAACTCTTTGTGACTTTTGGAGGAAACACAAAGATCAAACTCAACGGCTGTTTTTCATTCAACAACTGAAAAGCGCAGCAAAGAGCTTGAACCGTTCCGTCAGTCTGAATCAGTTAAACCGGATTATAGAGAAGAGCGTGAACTTGACTGTTGTTACAGAAGGTAAGATGATTGACAGTCACCGACGTTCTACTGTTTAAGTCCTCGATTTCAGTATTCATTAGTCCAGATTCAAGCATTTAGTCGTCTTCCTGCCTTTATCCTTTTGCACTGATGTACATTCACGTGTAGACTGGATCCAGCAGACTGACACTCTCCGGCAGGGACCAACTTCACCCTAAGAACTCAACAATGAGACCGGGCCTCTTGCAAAACTAAGCTGATACTAGTTAGAGCAAACAGAACTGCTCAAGAGAAATAACTGCGGATTTGTATTCTTTAAATAAATAAATCCAGAACTTTAGGCTTTATTAGCTCTTACATAAAAACGTTGATATTTCAATTGTTTGAAACAGAAGGTGATTGATCTACATTGACGTTTGACTTGAAGTGGACCGTTTGGTTTAGAACAAATGCTCCTTTCAAAGCTCGCCACTTCAATTTAAAATTTAAAATGCTCAGATTGGACACTTATTTCAAAAGCAGCTTTTATAAGGTATCTTAATAATCACACAGAATACATCTGATTGACTCTTTTAAATGGAGATTTTCCTGATGTTTTTGGTCTCTATCCTGTAACCCATTTTCAAACAGTGTTTCCTTTTGCCCACCACAGCTCAAAATAAGAGTTTTCTTCGATATTTGTCCTGGATAAACAAACAAACTTACTTTAGGACCAAAATGTATAAAAAATCATTTCTAATGATTGATTGATTTATTAAAATGAACATGTCACAACACAACGTCTCCAGAACATGTGAACAACTATGTAACATCAAAATGATGTTTGCCAACAAGTCTGAACTTTCAACATTTTCAAAAATCATGAAATCAAATAAATAAAAAATACCTGCTCACATAACAATGTTGACATTGGGCTCGGGCGCCTTGCCCCGCCCATTTTTCACTACGGTGTTTTATATTTGATCACACGTGACGTTAGAGCAGAAAACTACCCAGCATACACCGCGCACCAAAGAGTCTGCGCCTGGGTCATCTCAAACACGCTTCAAAACAGCAGCATAAGCTACCAGAATGAGGCCACTGGCGCTTTAAACACGTCTTCCAGGATGTAACTGCTGTCATTGACACGTTTACAGCTCCCGCTGAGCGTTAAGAGTCAATCTAATCCACATTTTAATCTCAACCCCTGAAGTTTCTACTCAAACACAGCTGTCAGGGAAAACGGCTTCTGTTAGCTAGAACCTGTGATCAGACGAAACACACAAAAGGGGCGAATCTTTGAACTAGAGATGAACTACGTGTTGTTATTAGATCTTTTTCTCCCTAAATGAAGCAGTTAGTTCAATAAAAATGACTGTATATCATCTTAACATGTTTATGACAGCTCTTTCTGAAGCAAACTCACCGAGCGGATCGGAAACGGAAATACGTCATTGCTGCCGGCAAGAAGAAGTCATGATGCGTTCACGTGTACTAAAGCCGAAGGAATATCCAGAGTAGTTTATCCTGCGTTATCTTTATCTGTTTCAGACTCAACCTCCAAAGAAATAAATAAACTGCTAGTTCATTTTGCATGGAAGAATAAACGGCTCTACCTCCATAAAGAACTGCTTTATGCGCCCTTAACCAAAGGAGGAGATGAATGCATCCATTTTTCCGATCTAAATTTTACATTTAAAATTAATTGGATTAACAATTGTATTAAATATGTAGATTCAATTTGGTATTTTATTCCCAATAATATTTTTGGTAAAATTGGTGGACTTCAATTTCTGTTAAAATGTAACTATGACATCAATAAAATCCCCATTAAACTTTCTAAATTCCATCAACAAGCTTTACTAGATTGGAAGTTCTGTCATTTTCATAATTTTTCTTCACATAAAACCATGATTTGGAACAACGAAGATATAACCATTAAAAACAAATCTATATTTGGAGAGAAATTGGAAAGAAACAAATTGGAAAGAAAAAGGAATTATTTATGTTTCTGATTTTTTTTTATATGAATGGGAACCCTCTAAACTATGAAAGCTTTTTGTTTACCAAAACTGTCCCTGTAACAAACAGAGAATTCAATAGTGTAATGAAAGCCATCCCCTCAGGTTTACTTCAACTAATGACCTCTCACCTGTATTATCAAACTATAAGTAAAATAGACCCTCCTTTGACAATTAATGGAATTGATATTCTAAATATAAAATGCAATGACAAACATATCCGTAACACATTCTGTGAAAAAAGGAACACCATACCTAGAGGTGTTATTTATTGGAATAATATTTAGTTTGAGAAGTTCACAAGTAGAAGAATCTAGAAACGTTAAGAACGTTAGAAATGTTATTTGTCTCAAGCAAACACTTCTTAAATTGATCAGAGGTTATCTGGTGATCTGAGAATCTGATGTAAACTTACAGCTCTGTGGAACCTTTCACTCAATCCAAACAAATGTTCATGTCTTCAAAACTCTTTCACTTATCAAAATAGTTGAATTCTTGTTGGAATCACAACCCTTTGGGCTACAACATGTGCTGGTTTCATGTCTGTAAGTTCTAGTGTGTTCTCACAATCTCAAGTTAAAAACAAGCTAAGGGGGGAGAAACGGTCACCAGATTTATAATGGGTAGGTATAGGAGAGTCAAGTCAAGTTTCTGTCAGATTTTGGGCTCTGTGTTTGCCCCACAACTTCGAGGTTCAGATTTTATGAAACTAAAAGCATTTTCCTACCTTTTGCAAAAAAAAAGGTCACTGTGTGACCAACCATGTAGGAGTTATGACAGTTTATCAGGAAAAATGTTATATTCAAAAACTGCGTCCTTACACTGAAATCTGAGACATCATCCACTGAGCACTCCGCTCATTGACTTCCATTATAAATCCAAAAATGTCAAAAAATGTTCATGAAACTTGAACTGTACTTGTGTAAAAACCATAGAGTATTCAAAAAGGTTGAATCCAACTGCAATTGCTCATTCTTCGCTGAACATTGTAAAGTTTGAATGGAATCTGCAGCTAAAAGGATGCACAAGTTCTAGCATTTGATGTGCAGTGTTTTTGAAGGATTTCAAGAATTTCTCATTAATTCCGATGGGACTGAAAATTCCATCATTTGCATTTTATTTAGAAAGCCATAAGTTGTATGAAGCCCAAAAGTACAAGCAGTAATGCCCTGAACGAGCTGAACGGTTTCATCCCAAGATTGATGAACGTATTAAACAAACACCAAAAAAGATCAAGTTTAAAATGAAATAATAAAGAGAAACAGGATTACATTATGTATGTATTTGTGTGATGTTATTTTTTACTAGATTTGACTGATAGAATAAATTAAAAAAAAAAAAAAAAAACCTTTTTAATGATGCTTAGAGAAATGACCATAACTTTTTATACATTCAATTTAAGATCAACTTTAAAAGCTGTTCATGTTTCAGACTGATTTATAAAAAACTCCAGTAATTTAATATGACAGACAAAGGAAAGCAGGGCGTTCCTCAACGTTTAGGAAGATCAAAAGTTTTGGCTTTAAAATCTGGACAAATGTTGACCGCATGCTTTAAATACAAGAATCTACATGTAGTGAGATAGGAGAGAAAAGAGGAGAATTTAAAAGCAGTGATCCTGACAGACGAGTCATAAATATTATCATGAAAAAGTGGAAAAAATCAACTCCAAGTCCATTCTGCTGCTTAGTCCACATAGAAAGGAACCAAAGATTCAGACAGAAGGATGCTTTCAGTTTGCAGTTCAGGCTTCGTGGTGCTTTCAAGGCCCCTTTGCTGCTGTGGTTTTATGAATCTCAACCAACTCATGCAGTTAAAACTCACTGTATAAAAGCAGAGGGAATCTCATTCAAATCTGAGATCATGAATCAGAAGAAAAACGTTAGCATGTGGCTCCAGAAGAAACCAGGCTAAAGCTAGCATCACACACACACACACCATTGCACTCAGACAGGTTCATGGGGGGTAAACACCTTTGAATGATAAACAATGACCTACAGCAATTCAGACATGGAGCAGATGTTTGAAAAACATCAGGAATCATTGACAGACATGGTGATGAACAAGTATCAAAAAAAACAAATGCTTCAGAGCTTCCCAGCATTCAGCTTGGCTGGACTGTGCTGCCCCTCCTTTCTACCAAAATAAAAACTTATAGTGAAAATACTCCACAGGCTTCAAACTCCTGTGGGAAGAACCTGGAGCAGGGGTGTCCAAATCCAGGCTTCCAAGGCCGTCCTCCTGCTGGTTTTCCAGAAATCCTGCCTTATCTGCTGTTGATTACCTGCATCAGGTGTGGTTAACTCATTGGCAGGTTGGTTGGAAAACATGTAGGACTCTGGGCCTCGATCTGGACACTCTGACCTGAAAGAACCCGGCAAAAGCAGAGCTCCTCAGGCTTCAGCCACCAGCTTGTCCAGAGGGTTAACCGCCCCCAAAATAACGGGTTGGGGATGTGCATGCAAGCAGATCTGAGTCCTCTGTGAGGAGGGGGGTCACAGTCCCGGGAAGGTGGTGTAGTGTTTTGGTGAGTGCGTGTTTATGCACGGCTGAGACCGCGTGTTGGACTGGCTTAGTGTGGTATAACCGCACGGCGGCCGGCGAGCTGGCAGCTCCTCTGCAGAGCGTCCTGCAGGCAAAACATACACAAACACTTAGGTCTGGTTCTGATCAGTCAAAGTGCTGTTGGGTCTGGTTCTGGCTGGAGTCCTCTCAGGTGCAGCTCACCGCTAACAGGATCTGTGCTCGCCTGGTTCCCAGTGATGTGGTGCCAGTAGGCGGATCTGGGCAGGATGGCGGTGGGCGTGCACGGGTACGAGCCGGCCTCGGAGCCCTTTGATGACAGCTGCAAAGACAGGTCAGACCACCATCATGGAAGTCTCCATCCCCTCGAGGACTTCTCTGGTCCAGAAGCTTCACTAACAAACTCTTTAACCCTGTAAAGCCTGAACCCCTAAATAATTGTAAAAAAATTCAAATTCTTTGGATTTGGAGCCTTTATAGGTCCCTCTGAACAAACCAGCAAACAAATATATATATTTTATATATATTTTTACATTTAAATTAAATTTCGGATCATGTCTGATGCATCAGGTCACACAGCTCTAATATATCTTTTTTCCTGAGCTAACAATAATATTCGAAGACAAATTTGTGGTTCCATTTCATTTCCCCTGCGGAGGGCTGACAGACTCATGTATCAAATATGATACGTTCGGCTTTAAAGGGTTAATCAAACCTGAGTCTGTTCCTTCAGGACTGCAGCAGGTCAGCCGTTTGTTCTTCAAGAACCTCAGAAATGTTCCCTCAGCTGAGATTCTACGTTCACTGAGGTTCATGTCATTTTAGAATCGGTTCTTCTTCATGTTCTAAGGTGTGTCCTGCCTCCCCATGAGTTTGTCTGCTCAGCAGTCCAGTGAACGGACGTCTCAGGGGGGGTCTGGAGCTGCTCCTCACCTTGCTGGACTTCTCCATCTCCAACAGGACCTTCTTGTGCCGTTCTGCGATGGCCAGCGTGGACGAGTGGACCCTCTGATAGATCTGCTCTCCTTCTCTGGTCTGGAAGGTGTAGAGACCTTCATCGCTGTCACACATTCTGCACACAGAGACGTTAGCATCAGACTGACCCCCCCAACGACAGCTGCAAACATCAGCAGGTCCTCACCGTCCAGCTTCAAAGGTGAAGCGGGTGGTGTCACGGCCGTACCGCCGCAGTGAGCAAAGAGGCCAGGTCACCAGCTTGGTGCGCGGGTTGTGGATGTCCCACAGGTAGATGTTCTCGTGAGTTACCTGCATCATGCACTCCCCATAGATGTCCAGGTTGGGGCAGGGGAGGAGGAACACATTAAAGCGCTCTGAAGAAACAAACAGGAAGTTATCCAAAAGAGGAAGAGGATGCAGACCTTTAAGAAAACCCCCAGTTTGAGGGAAGCTGGTTGTGATGTCCCAGCAGAAGTTTTTGTCCTAAATGTTCAGGACCAAACTCCACAGGGGTTCAAAACTGTTACCCCCTCCCTGTATGACGCAGCAGTTGGTCAGCCTTCTCTACCGGTGGAACCAGCTTTCTGCTCGGAACTGCAGCTCAAAGCAGTGGTTTTTGGTATTTTCACACCAAAAGGTTCAGGAGAACCTTCACTCCAGATGTTCCTTCAGCAGCTCCTCTGCTTCAGGAGGAGACTTTTCAAGGAGATCTAAGTGCATAACCCTTGATTTGTGCGTAACTTTGGAGCAATACTGGAGTGATACTTATTTCTCTCCATACATTTCTCTCCTCCACAGAACCCCGTGTGGACCGGCTGTCCAGCCTGAGCTGCTTGTTCTCCTCATAGAGCTCAGACTGTCACATTCAGTTTCATCTGGAACCTTCACCAGATCCTGTAGAACAGACCTCATGACCTCAGGGAGCTCCTGCCTCAGCTGCTCCTGAAGATGGTTAAATCTGATGATCTGAAAAGTTGAGGTTTTCTGCTCTTTCATTTGTCTTTACAGACCCCGCCCCTCACAGAAACACGAGCCTGTCCCACCTGTGTGCTCGCACTGGACTCCAGCCGCCAGCAGGTCCGGTTCCCCCAGGGTGATGTCGTTCAGCCGCATACCCAGGCACTCCACCGACAGCAGCTTGAACCAGTCATCGGCTTCCAGCTCTGGGGGACAGAGTCTGTTAACCTCCATAAAACCATTATTCCTTCTCTTGTTGCTTTGCCCCGCCCTCGTAATTCTTGGCCAATGACTGCAGAGATCTTTAGTCTCGTGGTTTTGTTTACAAGCTTTGGACTGGAGCAGAATGCCTAGTTGCCCGGTTGATGGCAGTCTGAAAACAGACCAAATGCAAAGTTCAGGACTCGGTACCAACCAATGGACTTTTGTAGTCTGAATGCACCCTAAAACTATAGAACTTCTAAATGTTTAAAACATCCTAAAATAAATACATTATTTTAAAAAATGTAAACATTTCTTGATTTATTTTTTATATTAGTTTTGTTTTATGGAATAATGATGATTGATGAGCACATCAATCAGAAAGGGAGTCCTCAATGCTGATTGGTTGATCCATAGCTGTTTGCTGCAGTTTCATTTACTCCAGGTGATTAACTGTCATTCATCAGCATTGATCTGCCGATGAATGACATTTTTATTAAACTACGTTTGATTTTCTTAACCCCCAAAGAGACAGAAACAACAATAAATATAAGCAAATAAAGTTCAAAGGAACAGAGCAGATGAAGGCAGAAAGACAGTTGATAAAGAATTCAAGTGTTTCAGAAAAATCTCCTGTAAAAGATCAGTTTTTCAATTTGACATAAAATAAGGAAGTGTTCTGGTTTGGCAGGTCCCTGCCCCTCTGTCTCCCTCTCCAGGGTATTTCTGGTAGTGCTGACCTCTGGTCAATCTGGAGTAGGTACCATATGCGTTCGGCCTGCCAGATCAGTCTGGGGGCTTGCGACTAGTGAAGATGTCACACTAACTTATACAAACTACTTAACCTATATCGACATTCCTTCACTACTCACTGTATAGTGCCTTTGCAATTTTGTAAGGCTGTCCGAATCTACAATTCCAAAATCGAGTGCCCTAGAAGTGCCCAGAATTCTCCGCAAAAAGCCAGTGTACAACGATGCTCACTACATTGGGGAATATTACCCACAATGCATTGTGTTTGAACAATTTCAGTGAAAAAAATGTATTTAAATGTTTTTTTTTAATAAACCATCAACTTTTTCATCATCAGAACACACTGGACTCATCAATAGTCTTTGTGAGATGCTTGTATTGATTAAGTTTTCATTTTGTGAATTCAGTGATGTCATACTCACTATAAAAAAAAAAGTAGAATATATGGAGTCTGATTTGCTTTTAAAATCCAGGGCACTAGATAGTTCTGCACTATATAGTTTTTTAGTAGTTGGGGAGTAGGGAGGGAATTCAGACATAGCCTTAGTGTCAAGATCTGCTCAGGCCAACTGTACAGCAATTTATCCAATCCCAATCTTACACGTCATCAGGCCATTGTCCAGACAATCAAATGTTGCAACGACATCACTAGCCACAAGCCCTTGTACTGATCTGACAGGGGAGGTGTGTGTGTGGGGGGGTGGGGGTGGGGGGGTTCCTTCAGGATGGGGGTTTATGGTGAGAAAATGTTTTGTGAGAAAGGAGGCAGAGTTCTGGACCAGCTGGAGCTCATGGAGATGTTATGGAAGAGCAAATAGGAGAGGGGGCAGTAACTGAAGGCTGTAGAGTAGACAGAAGCTGAATGGGGGGGTCAGAGCACAGCAGGGTGGAGGGCATTAGTATTTCACAGGTAAAACTATGCAGACTGAGTGAAGTTTTTGATCCGCAGTGGCTTGCAAAGGTATTCATCCCCCTTGAACTTCAACATTTTCTCACATTATAACAACAAACATACATATATTTTATTGGAATTTTATGTGAAAGACCAACACAAAGTGACACACACCTGTGAAGTGGAAAGAAAGTGACGCAAGAGTTCAATTTTTTTATTTTACAAAAAAACACTGAAAAGTGCAGTGTGCAAAAGTATTCAGCCCCTTTTTCTCTGACTGCATCAATTGCCTTTGGAAGTTGTTTGATGATTGGTGACTGATGTTGACTTCATGACTTACTTAATCTCAGTATGTAAATCCAGCTGTTTTGTGACAGTCTCTGTGGTTTGTCAAGAGAATATTGGGGAGAAAACACCATCATGAAGTGTAAGGAACACACCAGACAGGTCAGGATTAAGTTGTGGAGAAATTTAAAGCAGGGTTAGGCTAGAAAAAGATTTCCCAAACTTTGAACATCCATGAACCACTGTTCAGTCCATCATCCACAAATGGAAAGAGTTTGACACAACTGCAAACCTACATAGACATAAACACCTAAACTAACAGACTGAACAAGGAGACACTGATCAGAGATGCAGCCAGGAGGACCATGATGACTCTGGATGAACTGCAGAGATCTAGAGCTCAAGTGGAGGAATCTGTCCATAGGAGAACAATCAGTCGTGCACTAAACACATGTGGACTTTATGGAAGAGTGACAAGAAAAGTCATTGTTAAAAGAAAACCACAACAAGTCCTGTTTGCAGTTTGACATAAACCATGTGAGTGACCCAGCAAACATGTGGAAGAAGGAGCTCTGGTCACATGAGACCAAAATTGAACTTTTTGGTCTAAATGTAAAGAGCTAATCTAACACTGCACATCACTCTGAACACACCAAACCCACTGTCAAGCATGGTGGTGGCAGCATCATGCTCTGGAGCTTCTTCTCTTCAGCAGGAACAGGGAATCTGGTTAGAGTTGATGGGAAGATGGATGGAGCCAAATCCAGAGCAATATTGGAGGAAAACCTGTTGAAGTCTGAACAACACTTGAGACTGGAGCAGAGATTCACCTTCCAACAGGACAACCACCCTAAACATAAAGCCAAAGCTACAATGGAATGGCTTGAATTGTTTTGGTAGAGACAAACCCCAAAAGACTTGCAGGAGGAATTACAGCAAAAGGGGGTTCCACAAAGTATTGACTCAGGGGGATTGAATACTTTTGCACACTGCACTTTCAGTTTTTTATTTGTAAAATAAATTGAACTCTGATATAATTGTTCTTTCCACTTCACAGGTGTGTGCCACTTTGTGTTTTAGTTTTTCATATAAAATTCCAAAAAAATATACTAGGACTGAATCTGAAGAGTTAGGTAGAGCTGGATGTTATATTTATGGAAGATGGTACCAAGTAGGAGGAGATAGATGATGTAGAGGAGCAGCCCAGAACAGAGCCATGAGGCACACCTGGAGGATCTAAAGCAAACTAGAATCTGCTGCTGCCTGCAGGTTGCTGGTTCAGGAAGTCTTTTTCATTAGATTATGCAAATTTACCATGAATATTGGGGGGAAAGTTAAAATGGAGATGGAATGAAGATGATTAAAACTTGTGTGTTTTTCCAAATCTGTCCAGTTAGGAAGTCATGTTTCATTGAGCTCATGTTCAGAAGGAAAAACTGGATTAAATATTTGCCTAAATGACTTGTATGCTTAACAGCAAAGAATCGTGGAAAATACATTTCCACACTGGTTTTCTTCTTAAAAAGACACCTAAGAGGCTTTTCTTCCTGACCAAAGATGCCCTCCTTTTCTTCAGTCATGTCAGTTCTCAGTTTTACCAACTTTGTCCCTCCTCTTGCTCTGTAGTTTCACTATTAGGATTTTCCAAACTGAAGGCATTCCAGCTTTTGTTACCTGAGTCACAGGTGAAGGTGCGTGATATGTCATCTGTGAGGACGACAGCCACCGCCTGCCTTTTGGTATCCCGCGGCAACCGCATGATGTTTTTCACACTGCTGATCTCTGTTACCTGTAATGTTAAAGACAATGATGAGGACGGAGGGCGACAGCGGAGGAGGAGCAGATGAAAGAGGTAAAGAAACAGTAAGACCCCCCCCACCCACTTTAGGACAGGCTCTGACGAAGGCGGCTTTCTCATCTGGATACTTCTCCAGGCGCCGCGGTCCTTTGCTGGAAGACTTCCTGAACACCAACCAGCAGCGTCGATAGATCTGTTACACAAACACACAGAGACCAGCATTCGTGAGAGACCGACGTTCGTTAGAGACCAACGTTTGTTAGAGACCAACGTTTGTTAGAGACCAACGTTTGTTAGAGACCAAAGTTTGTTAGAGACCAAAGTTTGTTAGAGACCAAAGTTTGTTAGAGACCAACGTTTGTTAGAGACCAACGTTTGTTAGAGTCCAACATTTGTTAGAGACCAAAGTTTGCTAGAGACCAACGTTTGTTAGAGACCAACGTTTGTTAGAGTCCGGCATTCGTTAGAGACCAACGTTTGTTAGAGTCCGGCATTCGTTAGAGACCAACATTTGTTAGAGACCAAAGTTTGCTAGAGACCAAAGTTTGTTAGAGACCAACGTTTGTTAGAGTCCGGCATTCGTTAGAGACCAATGTTTGTTAGAGTCCGGCATTCGTTAGAGACCAACATTTGTTAGAGACCAACGTTTGTTAGAGTCCGGCATTCATTAGAAACCAACGTTTGTTAGAGTCTAACGTTTGTTAGAGACCAACGTTTGTTAGAGTCCAACATTTGTTAGAGACCAAAGTTTGCTAGAGACCAACGTTTGTTAGAGACCAACGTTTGTTAGAGTCCGGCATTCGTTAGAGACCAATGTTTGTTAGAGTCCGGCATTCGTTAGAAACCAACATTTGTTAGAGACCAACGTTTGTTAGAGTCCGGCATTCGTTAGAGACCAACGTTTGTTAGAGCCTAACGTTTGTTAGAGACCGGTGTTGTTAGAGTCCGGCATTGTTAGAGACCAACATTTGTTAGAGTCCGGCATTCGTTAGAGACCAACGTTTGTTAGAGACCAACGATTGTTAGAGACCAACGATTCATTAGAGACCAACGTTTGTTAGAGACCAACGTTTGTTAGAGACCAACGTTTGTTAGAGACCAACGTTTGTTAGAGTCCGGCATTCGTTAGAGACCAACGTTTGTTAGAGACCAACGATTGTTAGAGACCAACGTTTGTTAGAGACCAACGTTTGTTAGAGACCAACGTTTGTTAGAGACCAACGATTGTTAGAGACCAACGTTTGTTAGAGACCAACGTTTGTTAGAGACCAACGATTGTTAGAGACCAACGTTTGTTAGAGACCAACGTTTGTTAGAGACCAACGTTTGTTAGAGACCAACGTTTGTTAGAGTCCGGCATTCGTTAGAGACCAACGTTTGTTAGAGACCAACGATTGTTAGAGACCAACGATTGTTAGAGACCAACGTTTGTTAGAGACCAACGTTTGTTAGAGACCAACGTTTGTTAGAGACCAAAGTTTGTTAGAGTCCGGCATTCGTTAGAGACAAACGACTGTTAGAGACCAACGTTTGTTAGAGACAAACGACTGTTAGAGACCAACGTTTGTTAGAGACCAACGTTTATTAGAGACCGCCGTTTTTCCATCACAGACTGATCATTAATGGGTTCATTCTGCAGTCTCAAATCCAGACAACAGCAGATGAACATTTCAGGATAGTTTGAAAATTCAGCATATGAACAGCTAATATTTACAGCTAATAACTATAGAGGGTTTTTCCTTACAGAGGATAATTTCTATCATCAGAACCCAGAATTAACTAGAACTGATGTTTTATTTATCATAAACTCTTTTGAAGATTGAATCCTTAATATAAACCGAAAATCCCTACTGTAAAACATAGACATGATTAAGAAATGACTATCAGCTCCAACATTTGGATCTTGAAGGTGGAGGAAACTGCAGACCTAAAGATGCCAGGAGCCAAATGAACAGATGGAAAGATGTTTTGGAAAACGCAGAAGGATGCGTGAATGTTCGTCAGAGGCGATGCTCACCCCTAGCTTGCGGCTGCGCATGCGCACATAGCCCTGCTTAATGATGTCATTGAAGTTTGAGGCCATCGTCAGGAGGAGCAGCTGTGGAGAACATCTAGATGTTCCTGAATGTTTCTCCAAATGTTCCAGCTGCTCTTGGATCTGCAGAGCTCAGTTCTCCTCCAATGTGCTTTTGCTCCTTCATGGAGCGCCAAACCTCCCTTCTCTGGTCTCACTGCTCCACCTTTCAGTCTTCTCTTTGTCCTTCTCCTCAAACATCAGAAGGTTTTTCTCTCATCATTCTTTCTGGTGAAGAACTGCAAACTGAAACAGAATCAGACAAGAGTCATGTTATTCATCATATGTGAGCGTAGTCAAGTCAACTGGATGAGACAAAGATAGCTCCAGCTGGATGGCTGAGAACCTTCATCTGTGTTCTTCTTCATAACTCGTTTGGTCTAAAAGGACAATTAGAAGATCAACAGCCTGTCCTGACTGATCAAATAATTCACGTTTGCCCAGTAGTGGGCGTGGCCTCCGACCACCAAAAAGAACGCCAGACTATGAGCTGACTCTGGCAAATCTTGAAGTGACAAAGACTTCAGACCTGAGTGAAGGACCTGCCTTTTTAAAAGGGGTGTGTGAACATCTCTGGGTTCTTTAGGTCTCTGTGCTGTCAGACTCGACTTACAGAACCTCGCTGAGCTCGAGTTTGAACAGGTCAGAACCTTTGAAAAGACTTTGTCTACACAGACAGGAAACTGGAGTCACTTGATCTGCTTCAGAAAATTCTGAGACTAAAATGAAGGAAGAAACTCCTTTGAAGGGCTGTTTCTAACTGTGTGATGGAGGAGAACTCCTCAGTCTTCTCTCCTCCTCTCCTCATCTCTTTCTCCCCATTGCAGGAAAAACACACAGTCGCACACACACACACAAATAATGACCATCCAGAGAGTGGAGTCATAAAGCAGGCTTCATTTAGGCCTTTCTGCTTCCAGAGGAAACATCATGAGTGAATGTTTATCCTCTCCATTCAGCCTGCAGCTCAGCAGCACAGATTACCCAACAGGCCCTGGGGTAATTCGTCCTAACAACAACACAACACAACATTAAAATTTAACAGGAGGGTGATTACGGGGATGTAGGTTTAGCTGAGTGGATGAAACAAAGAAGAGGAAAAACACACAACAAATCCCTCGATAAGACTGACACGAAGCATGTGAAGAACATGGATATTATGAGGAACAGACACGAACACCTATACATAAACACACAACTACAAAGACACACACCTGTACAAAGACACACACGTGTACAAAGACACACACGTACACACCTGTACATAGACACTGACATGTACATATACACACACCTGTACATAGACACACACCTGTACATAGACACACATGTACATATACACACACCTGTACATAGACACACACCTGTACATAGACACACACCTGTACATAGACACACACCTGTACATAGACACACACGTGTACAAAGACACACACGTACACACCTGTACATAGACACTGACATGTACATATACACACACCTGTACATAGACACACACCTGTACATAGACACACATGTACATATACACACACCTGTACATAGACACACACCTGTACATAGACACACACCTGTACATAGACACACACATGTACATAGACACACCTGTACATATACACACACCTGTACATAGACACACACCTGTACATAGACACACACCTGTACATAGACACAAACCTGTACATAGACAACCACATGTACATATACACACACCTGTACATAGACACACACCTGTACATAGACTCGCATATGTACATATACACACACGTACATAGACACACACCTGTACATATACACACACATGTACATATACACACACCTGTACATAGACACACACATGTACATATACACACACGTGTACATAGACACACACCTGTACATAGACACACATGTACATATACACACACCTGTACATAGACACACACCTGTACATAGACACACACCTGTACATATACACACACATGTACATATACACACACCTGTAGATATACACACACCTGTACATAGACACACACCTATACATAGACACACACATGTACATATACACACACCTGTACATAGATAAACACCTGTACATAGACACACACCTGTACATAGACACACACCTGTACATAGACTCGCACATGTACATATACACACACGTACATAGACACACACCTGTACATATACACACACATGTACATATACACACACCTGTACATATACACACACCTGTACATAGACACACACCTGTACATAGACTCACACATGTACATATACACACACGTACACAGACACACGCCTGCACATAGACACACGCCTGTACATAGACACACGCCTGTACATAGACACACACCTGTACATAGACTCACACATGTACATAGACACGCCTGCATATAGACACACGCCTGCACATAGACAAACGCCTGTTCATAGACACACGCATGTACATAGACACACGCATGTACATAGACACACGCATGTACAGAGACACACGCCTGTACATAGACACACACCTGTACATAGACACACCCCTGTACATAGACACACGCCTGTACATAGACACACGCCTGTACATATACACACACGTACATAGACACACGCATGTACATAGACACACGCATGTACAGGAAACACGCCTGTACATAGACACACCCCTGTACATAGACACACGCCTGTACATTGACACACACCTGTACATAGACACACACCTGTACTAAGACACACACGTACATAGACACACACCTGTGCATATACATACACCTGCACAAAGTCACACACCTGCACATAGTCACACACTTGTACAGGGACACACATCCACAAATGTGCACAAAGGAAACAAAAAAATATAATTTTTTTTGGTTAATAGATCAGATGCTAGCCTTAGCATAATTTACATCTCTACACTCAGAATAACTTAAAATAGTTCTGTTTTCTTTATTTTAAAAAATTGTACTAGTTTTTTTAAAAATAGTCATTTAGCCTAGCCTATTTTAGTGATCTAACTGAAGCAGAAAAACGTAGCATTATAAAAAAATTTTTATCTAATTTTAGCAACAAATTTAACCAAACCAGTAGTGGCAGGGTTTAGCTAGGGGTTGCTATATTAACCTAAAATGTGGCAAAGCAAGCATTCCAGTAGCATTTAAATGCATCACTTACGCACGAATCTGAGAGACGTGAAGAGTCTCAAATCAGATTCGTGTGTAAATGTGGTTTTGTGTGTGCGTAAAAAGTGATTCATGCATATTTTTAAAAGATTTGTGCGTGTAGTTAGTTTCAAGCTGTCGTAATTTGAATTCGTGCATGTGTACATTGTATTTTGTATTTTTTAATATTTTGTAATTTTTGAACTCATGCACAAAATGTATTTTATGAGTTACAAATCAAGAATTACGCACGCACAAATCCAAAGTTACACACAAATCAAGAATTATGCACGCACAAACCTAAAGTAACGCACAAATCAAGGATTACGCATGCACAAATCTAAAGTTATGCACGAATCAAAATTACGCATGCACAAATCGGACTGATACAAATTTCTCTCCATATAAAACCGGATAAAACCTACTGTCGTAGGTGAGGCATTGCCTCACCTATGTAGGTGAGTAGCACTGTCTCAACAGAGAGGGCACTCGAGAGTTTGATCTGTTTATTTTCCATTTTTTACTAAAAAAGTTTATGTAATCAGAGCCGTTTTTAAATGTTTTGTCTTTTACGGTTTGACTGACTGCAAAAATGGCGGATACAATGCTATTAAATAAGTTCCCCCACGTAAATAAAACAAAATTTTACGTTTTAAACTTACAATTATTTTATTTCAAATCCTCTTTCTTTGAAGTTTCCAAAATTATTTTTTTAATTTACAATTTTATTTTAAAATTTTCAAACATTTCTTCAAGTTTACAATGGGTACTTTCGAGTTTAAAACTGTTTTTCACACCCCCCCCCCCCCCCCACCAAAAAATAAATAAAAAATTCAATGTTTTGTTTTCAAATTCCAAAACTAGTTTTTCATTCACTTTAAGCTGAAATTTATATATACGCTCCTGTTACTTTCCTTCTTGTAAATGTAATTTTACATAAAAATGAATTAGCAACCCCTGACATTCACTGAGCGAACCCAGAAGAAAAAATCCTGGAGCCGCTCCTGAACTAAACATTTATGAAATATTTCGAAATGTTAGCAATTTTGTTTTGGTTGGCTGTCAACCCTTCAGTGCAGCATTAATCTAATCGATTTTCTTTCTTTGTTTTATTTCCTAGAATGTTCCGTTTCCTTTAAAGTGGAAGGTTTTCAGTATTTACGGTGTTCTCCAGCTAACATCGCTGTTAGCATGTTAGTATTCCCGCTGTTTCTCTACATTTCTTCTTCTTCTTTTTTCTGCTCGTTGCCCTTTTTTTTTTGCTGCTGTTAGCATAAAAACCGCGAGTAAAGCCGCTAGGGGGCACTGCAGCCGAACGAAAACTACACTTTCCCGAAGACTTCGCGGCTGTTTGGGCTCAGTGGAGCCACAAAAGACCCAGAATTCCGCGGTAGGCGTTTCTGTTCCTGACTAAGGATTCGCATACATCCTAACACAGAGAACCACAGGGGAGCACCTACTTACGGACAGCTTCATCAGGATGCTGGACTCTAGTTTTCCCTGGAACATGCCAACATCCCAGCTTCATCCCTTCACGCGCCTATATTCTCCTCATCCTCGCGCCCGTACCTGAACCCGCTCCCGCGGGGGGGCTCCGGCTGGTCTCCCTCCCACCGGCAGCAGCAGCGCCGTTTCTTCGCGCAGCGTCCCGTTGATCGGTGCCGCTCGCTCCTCCAGCTGCTGCGCCGACAACAACACAGCCGGACACGCCCAGCCGAGCGGCGGCTGACCGCTGAGCCCCGCCCACCAGCGCGAGGAAGCTGAGGAAGAGCCAATCCGGAGCTTCCGCCTCCTCCTCAGCTGTCAGGCACAACTACGTCATTAACAAACGGAACAGAGTCAAATGTAAAGATTTACGGTCACGTTTATTTTAGTTTGTTTGTTTACAAAAACAAACTAACAACTCTAACGAAACAAAGGGATCAATGTTAATGTCAATGTAAATTTACTTCAAAAAAAGGAGTAAAACGTGGAACTAAAGTGTGTAAAGGTCAGCATGGATCACAGGAACGCTTCGAAGCACTTTCAGTTTTAGAAGGCTTCAAAGGCGTCAGGACACAGTAGCTTTTCTGTGGATTTATGCAGATCATTAGGTTCCTTCCTTTCTACAGATTATGTTGGCTTTTTGCTTTATTTTACCATTTAGCAGGTATTTTTTCAACGGAATTTCTTCGTTTGTTCTGAGGTTTGTCTTGTTTTTCTTCCTGATTTTCTTTGTTTTATTTACATTTAGGTTCAAGCAATTTTCTGTTGAAATAAGGACTGTGTTTGCTCTGTTATAAAGTCAGACCATTTAGATCAGAGGTCTGGAAAGTGAGGCACCATAGCCTTTTTCAACCCTTCATTGTGATTTTTTGGTAAAATATTTAATCCATAAAATAATAACATTATTATTATTATTGTTGTTGTTGTTGTTGCATTTACATGTATAGATTTTTAAATAAGTTGATTCTACACTAATGTTGTCATGTTGATATACAATAGTAAAATTTAAAAAAAAGATGAAGTTGAGACCAAAGTTGGATTGATAAAAAAAAAAAAAAAGTCAATACTTCATTTTCTTGCATTTTTAATTAGGAAAGTAAAGCTGCTGCAGCAGAAGGATCTTATTAAAGACAGGATAGGCTTTTATCTTAAAAGGAACTTGTATGTGCTGTTTCAGTTTTATTTATATAAACCAAAATCACAACCATAGTCGTCTCAATGTCTTTCATACCAGTATGTAAACTAAAGAATATAAAGTCAGTCATGAAATACCGGTATAAGCAATAGCTGGTTGCTACACAAACTAAATAGATTAAGCTAAACTAGCATCCAGCCCTTAGACCATTCTTGTCGGTGAGTCAAAACTCATTAAAAAACCCTTTTTGGAGAGAAAAATAAGGAACTTCAGGGATGTCCACATGAAGAATGGATCCCCTCCCAGGACAGACAGGCGATGTGTCAGAACCGTTAAAGAAGAATTAGCTTATCTAACGCTACAACTACATTTTTGAATAGTCTAGCAGATGGGCTTCATCCAGATAAAACTGGGGGGCAGCTGGGGGGTGTGAGACGAGCCGGAGGCGAGGTCCACGACCAAAGACAGAACCACAGACGATCCTCCTGGAATCTCTCTGGGAAAGAGGGACAGCATATGAATCACACTGCACCAAACTTAACCATGAAGAACTAAGTAAAAGATAGTACTGAATAAAAGATTAACAAAATAGAGTAATAGAGGACAGAACCTCAGTGCACCGTACTTTCCCAGCTTCTAACTCCTAGTATCCTCCTAGCAACTAATTGGTATTCACATATAATTAAAACATGTTAATGCTAAGTTGCATGTAATATGGCACAAATAGCAGCTGATAATAAAAATGACAGTAATAGAGATTCTGAAGTTTTAGCATTTCAATATAAATATATTATTAATCTAATCTAAGTTTTTGCGTTTAGCTCTATGCTTCCTTTCAACCAGTACAAACTCATCCTGTGTATTCCCCGGCTCCTGCCTGGGATGGGCTGGAGTGCTACCTGGGTTTAGTCCTGGTGGCGGGCTGCAAAAAATGGACCATGGTCAAGGTGCCTTGACATCCAGGCCGCAGAGCAACTGCTAACAAACTTCATTCATTGATCACATTGTGGAAAAAATGGATGATGCTGAGCGAGTAGCTTGTGTTTATATGTTTTGTAGAGCTCTACAGAGGCACCGGCAAGCATGTCGCTGTGTCTAGGTTCACCAGATCTGTTAGAGTGCACTCCTGCAGCTGAGCAGTGCCTGATGGTGGTTTTAAGCGCTACTGCCATCTGTCTGTGGCCAGTTTGAGCATTAAGAGGGAAAATAAAAATAAAACTGGATGATTTCTGTATTATTATCTTGAGGCAAATAATAAAAAAAATCAGAAGCCCATGGAAGCAGGGAGATTGCCCCAACCACGATGGCACCCACCATCTTAGCATAGCAAGGATAGCTTGCAGCTTGTGTAGTTCTGATGGCGCAGCCAGGCAGGGGAATGCCTCGCTAGCTCTGCCGGACCCTGTGCAACTTTTAGATTACTGTGTTGCATCATCCTGTTTCATTACTATGTTACATGACAGTATTACTGTCATGAATCAGTCCCGTCTCCCCCTCTGGCCATCAGCGGGACCCATCACCTGAGTACTAGAACTTCCTTGGTCTTCCCATCAGCCCCTGATGTCACTCCCAAGAGCCCCACAGCCATTTCCCATCTGCAATCACTTCTATCAGTATTTGGTCAGAGCACTGAGCACTGCTCAGTGTGAAGTCTTGCTTGTCCTGCTTTGTTTGCATCAGTGAGCGTTTTCTTCCTGACCTGATCTTCTATTTACCTGACCCCGCTTCGTATCTGACTATCTATTACTGTGGTATATTAATGAATGATATTACTGTTTTATCCTACTGTGTTACATTTTCATGTTCAATTGCTGTGCGATATTATTGTGTAACATAACTGTTATATTGCTGTGTAACAGTTTCATGTTACATTGCAGTGCATTATCGTAAGTCATCAGAGATTCACTCTCAGTGTCAGAGTTTCCCAGAACTTTTTCTTTTTTTTTTACTTTAGGTACTTTTCCACATCTTCCTGTATTTTTGGGGTTCAGTCTCCATTAGTCCTATTGTAATTTATGAATAGCTGGTGATGTTTTTCAGTATCTTTTCAGCTGCTGTACACTTTATTAGACATTTCTTTTTGTTGCATTTTGGTGACCAATTAAAATATCTTCTGTTTCACTAAAGTGAACAAATTTTCTTCGCCTGGATGAACATTTTAGACATTTAGAGAGGATTGTTTTCTCTTTTTCAGATTTGCTGCTGATTTTCAGTCAAAGTTAAATGCTTCAATATAGTTCTGCTTCTTTTCAGTCACCTTTATTTTGCTAATATTAATTTCCTTTGTCTACAGAGAAGTCTGAATGTAATGATTTAACTTCATATTTTGCTTTGTTTCCTCCATGCTAGATTTGACTATCTTCCATTTCAGTCCCTTGTCTTCATCATTCAGAAACATCACAGTCTGTGTGTGAATAAAGCAGATCAAATACAAACACAGTTAAAGAAGATCGTCTATCAGTTTTTTGATGTTCTGCGTGTCGGAGAGCAAACTGATACTCATGATTTTCTGAATCGGCTCTTCTGTGGTTTTGCTTATTTGTACTTAATGACTGTGGTTTGATTTAGAGTTCTTTCCACTAAAGTTGACTTTTTCATGAAACAAGATTGTAAAGGTCACTCTGATTCTGATTTTGGTCTCTGACTTTCTGGATGGTGATAAGGGACCTTTTTATCCTGTTTCCAGTCATCTCTAATGGTTTTCTGCACAGACCTCATTAAACTTCCATGTCCTGGCTTTCAATTATTTATACAAACAGTTATTATCCATGTCATCTCGTCGTTACTCTTTTAAATGCATTTACAGCATATTAGATCACAATAATAAATCTGCAGATGTGAAGCACAAAAGAAAAAAGTTTGATAAAATATTGAAGTGCATCTGCATGGAAATATGAGGAATAATTCTATATAAATATTTGGTCATACAAGTTTGTCATTTGATAACATAGCTTTTTGTAATTGTTTCCCCTTATTCTGATAATAATGATTTCAATGGAATTTGATTTCTGTTTGTTTGACTCTATCGAGCTGAAGCACATTTGGATGTTTTGGGAACAAAGTCTAAAAAGTTCTGATTATGGATCTACTGCCATCAGTAAAGAAACTTGCAGCAGCATCTGAACTCCAGTGCAGCTGAAGATCCAGATGGGCTGGGATCCTGATGAAAACTCTGGATGAAGAAGTTCTGAAGACCTAACATGCTTAGGAAAGGGCTGCAGGGTGTAGTGGATAGCAATCTTGCGATCTCTCAGTAAAAAGACCCTGGTTTAAATCCCAGTGTCGTCCTTTCTGGCTTTTTGAGCATGGATGTCTTTTTTTCGCGTGCTTTGATATCCAGCCGCAGTCCAAAAACATGCTTTACAGCTTCATTGGTGATTCTAAATTATCCCAAGGGCTGAATGTGAGTGTGTCACCCTGCAACAGCATGGCGACCTACAAAGGACAAAGGTTGTTTAGGGTTCAACTGCAGCTTACAGCATTAATACTTGCATTAGCACAGGTAATGCAACATTTTCTAGACTAGGTTTTTTTGGGAAGGGACGTCTATTTTGAAAATGTCACAGATTTCTTGTACATGAAATGCTGTAGATCAAATCATATCTGCTCAAAAGAGACAGAAAATGAACAACAAAATCCTATCATGATGATGCATCACTCACTGCCTGCAGCAACTTCAACTAATAAACCTTCTCCTTCCCACGGGAGCTGCTGCCTATTCAAGTCATTTTCTTTGTTTGTTTAGATTGAGACTGTATGTTTCAAATACAGAGTTTTTCTGCTCCTTCTGTCGTCTGTCTGGAGTCTGCAGGTGGAGGTTCCTGTCTGACAGGCTGGAAACATTGGACATGTGCAATGGCAGTTCATGGATATTAAAACTTCTGTGTGGTGCCAGTAGGTTTTTATTGTTCGGTTGCAGCATTTTTGAGCAGAGCACATCTCTGAGCTCTCATTTCACACCCAGCACATAAACGCACACACACACACAAGCAGCAGTGAACATCACACCCATCCTTGGTGGACCATTGTCTGCTGCTTTGCTAACAGTTTCGTCTGAGCGATCTTCTCTTTGTTTCTCCCACAGGAAGCATGTGAACACACCAACACTCACCGTGCAGTTTGGAGGGAAGAATCTGTTACCGAATGGACTGGTCTGATGGGTGAGGCTGTTTTTGTGTTCACAGCAGATCTGTGATAAAGACCTATTTCAGATTAGAGAATAAATAAATGACTGCATCACAAGATGGATTTGATAGAAAATACAAAGTAAAATAGAATTGTCTTTCTCAATGTTTTTACTGAAAATTTGATCTTGACATTTGATTTGATCCTCATTTGATTTTGATCTGGTGATTTTTGAATTTGATTTGATCTTGTCAGATATTACAAAGCTCTAAAATTTTAATGCAACCATAAGGAGGCACAGTCCTGTGCAGAGGGTTGTGTCAGGCAGGGAAGGGTCAATTGTCCTGAGGTGAAAAGACATGCAAGCAGGTCGGAGCAGGTGGGGGAACTTTCAGGTGGAAGTTTCAGCAAAGGTAGAAGACTGCAGTGAGAGCAGACATGCTGTTGGTTCAAAGACAGGAAGCAGAGCTGGAGGCAGCAGAGATGAAGAGGCTGAAGTTCTCTGGGAAAAGACCAGGATGGATCAGGAAGGAATCCGTCAGAGGAACAGATCATGGTGGATGTTCTGGAGATCAATGCAGATGGAGATGAGAGGAGGAACAGGGAGGATGTTGGTAAAAGGATGCTGAGGCTGAAGATACCAGGAAGGAGGAGGAAGACCAAAGAGGAGGTTCATGATGAAGGAGGACATGCGAGAGGAGGATGTAGAAGAAAAAGTTAGATGAAGGTGGGTAATTTACTGTGGCGCCTCCTAAAGGTAACATCCAAAAGAGTGGAAAAGATTATTTTTGGTTTGATGGACCTAAACCTTCCAAAATTAACTTTTTGAGCTTTTAAGTGTATTATAATGTTAATTCCTCATGAATAACAACCCCAAAACGGTAGTTTGCTCTATCCATGCATCTGATTTACCATCAGCAGCCTGACTGACATCAGGAGTTCCCTCTGACTGGACGTCTTGGAGTTTGATGCTCACAGATTCCAATTGTTCATGTCTTTCAACATACGTTTTTTAATCAGATCAAGCTGCAGATTCTTCTGCTTTGATCTGAGTTTTTGTTTCCTCATTTTCAGCTTTTAGGAACAAACTCAAACGAATTGAAAGAACAAACAAAGTTTGATTTCTGTTCGAAACTCAACTTTTTATTTCCCTGTTCAGAGGAAACTGCAGATCACAAAACGTGTCTGTCCTTCGATGACTTCCTGAAATGGGCGGGTCATCAAAGCCCTGCTCAGAAGTATGGCGTGGGGTCGCTTTTGTCGCACATCTGCACGTGGACATGTGAGGTGATTCCTGGATAAACGCTCTGCATGGGCAGCATGGTCCCAATCCTCTCACCCTTCCTCACTGATCCAGATGTTCTGGTTGGTCTCACGTAGAACAGCTTGAAGCACAAACCTGAAGATGTGGAGGAACCTCACAGTAAGCAGATCAACCACCGAACAGACGGACCGTGACGTTAGCATGAAGGCCCCACCCTGTCCTTGCAGGTTGATGCCCTCATTGATAGCTTCTTTGTTTCGGTCCTTGTAGACAGTGAGTTTTCCGTGCAGCGTCACGTCAAATGGGGCATAGACGGCCGATCCGTCCTCACATTCCACGTCCAGACCTTTGTGGAGTCTCCCCGCCCTACAAAAACCAGCACCGTGTCATTGTCTGACTATCTGTGAGCTCTAGCAGGCGGGTTTCCTTCTTACCGACTGGCTCCATAGTGTCCAGATCCCCATCGGTCAGAACCCCGAACGCTGTTGAACGGGTTTCCTTCACAGAGCGGACCAAAGGTGGCGCCGTCGCACACCCAGAGCACAGCTGAACACACAAAACACACAATTTAAGGAAGCATTTCCTAAATAAAGATGCTGAATGGCTGGAAGATTTTCTGCTGAGATTGAAAGAAATAATCAAATCAGACAGAAAATAGAGAGAAATGTTTGAAAAAACAAAGATGAATCAAACATCAGAACCAGGAACCCAACTGAGTTACGGTCACGATCCAGATGAACGACAACCGACGCCGGTCCTGCTGACCTTCAGGGCAGAAACCTCTTGATTGATGGTGGAAGAAGAAGAGGTGAGGAGGAGGAAAGAGAGGTGGAGAAAGGAGAAGAAGGAGGACTCCATCCCACTATACTCTCCATCAGAAACCGTGGAAGATGCTTTCTAATGTCTGTCGTCTCAGAGAGGAGAGTCCTAAAGACGAGGAAATCCGTCAGAAGACGCAAAGCAAGTGTTCAGAGGCTTACCCAATATGAGGAGGAATCTTCTCATCTTCAGATCTTCACTGAGAGCCTGATGAAGAGCGCTCTTCCTCTGATTTATAGGGTGCCGTCTGAACCTTGCAGTCACTGACAAACACAGGAGTTTTGGTTATTTCTCAACAGCAGACCGGCGTTTGGGCCAGAAGGTGATGAAACCCGTCCAGTGGACCACATGTCCTCCTGAAGGCTCTACAGTGTGTCTGAACTAAATCCTATCAAGTAAACAAACTCAGAGTTGAACAACCTGTGGAAACCCTGGACCTTCGTACTACCGCAGTTCTTTGACCCGTCCAGCACACAGAGCAAGAACAGGACGAACGGACCCAGAGGACAGACGTGACCCGGATCAGCAGTAAAGGTTCAGATCTCCTTTCTGCTCTTACAGAGCTCAGGTTCAGGAATGATGCTCTGAAGACGCTAAAGACATTCCTCCGAATTTGTCCTTTCGGGTGGACACTGTTGTATGAGGAAGATACCGGGCCTAGGTTCTGGATATGTTAAGGATCTATCCAGCACCTTCTCTTCCTTTGATAAGTACCAGTGTTTTTGGACTGTGGACAGAATTCTCTGGGTTCATGTCTGAAGAACGCAGCATGTTTGAAGCCTCCAGAGCGACGGTCCGGCTCTGGAAACCCAAAGGTGCCGTCAGGTCCGTTGGAAGGATGTTTGCAGAACAGACCCATGCAGTCGTCCAAGAAGTTCTGCAGAGAACCGGGTCAGTACTCTGGAACATCTGAACCGAACATGTTTTTACCATCTCACACGTGACGCTGTTGCAGCAGATTCAGCCAATGGAGCAGCAGGTGTTCAAACGCCATCCATCCTCAACACATCGCTGTAACCACAGCACAGGTCTCCGGGGACCATTTGAAGTCTGGTTCACAGAGAAGACTGAGACGAGGTCATGTGACCTGTCACGCCGTTTATGAGGTGAATGGATCCGGCTAAATGCAGTTACTTCACATAAACACTGTCGCTCTCTCAGGTGAATGAACTGGACCGCAGTTTGCTGCAACTGATGACTTTATCTTTCCCTTTTTTTGTCCACGAAGTCACCGTCAAACTAACACAAATAAACAACTTAAATACAAGATTCGACATAACAAAATAAAAGAAAAAATGAAAACACGTACCTGGCTGGCCGCTTTCACCAACAAAAGAAAGCAAGAAACCTCTGAAAACAGTGTCTTAACTGTTCCCCTTTCCTTCTTCTTCACCTTCTCTGCAACATGGAACTCCTTGAGTGGCGTTGCAACAAGAACATTGCTCGGCGCAACACAGTCATGAACTAAGGTTCCGCCCCTCAGAAATACACGAAATAAAAGACATAAATATGTCAAATAAAAATATTACAAATCAAATAAATTAATAGCAAATGCTGACACTTTGTTGTGGCAGTTAAAAACAGAGGAGGTGTGGCTTCAGACAGAAAACTGTGTTTGTTTTTACAACTGTTGAGAAAAGATAACCTGCAGGCGAGGGGCTCCAATCAGGAGGGGACCCCAATGAAGGAAAAACAAGTCACCCCACCAAAGTACATCAGACCAGAAAGGATGGCCCCCCACACCCACACGGAGCAGACATACGGGGGCCTCACCACTGAGGAGGCGGGAGCAGAGGAGGCCAAACGCCTCACAACATTGACCGTTTCAGAGAACTGGACTGAGTGAGTATGACAACCCCCCTGCTGCCCCCCTGAAAATGCTTTACTTTCAGCTACTACTAAAATAAGTAAATTCAGTCCCCCTTTTTTGCCAAACGTTGTCAGAAAGCAGTGATTGGTCTAAGTCAATGTTTCTATGGCAACCGCTCTCACCAATCAGGAACCAGCTTGTTGGAAGACCACACCCCTACCACCTGAAAACGGCTAAATGAAATCTGTCAATCAAACGTCTTGAAGCTGGAAGTGGGAACCTGCAGGCTCCACCTACTTTTATTGAGGCATCTGATTGATCAGTTTATAACTTGATAAAGAAAAAATCATGTGGAAAAAAAGATGTAAGAAAATGTTTCAGAGCAGGAATGGTTATTCTGACCATGAGAATGACAGAGTAACCGCTGTTTATCTCTCTGTAGAAGTCTATGGGATTTTAACTTCTTGGAACCAGCAGGTACTTCCTGTTTGGAGCGCCAGAGGGAGGCGCCACTCAGTCCAGGTCTCTGATATGGTCAGTGGTTAACACACAAGAACACACCAGAAGCTAAAAAGGAGCAGAACACAGAGAACTTCCATGATCAGAAACACAAATGATGACAACCCCCCCCCCCCCTGCTGGTGCAGTTTGCAGCAGTTGGGAAATTGAAATTTGATTTGCGGCAGACACAAACCTTTGACTGCGAGGACCCGATTCTGTTGCAGCACTTGTTACTCAGATTTGCCTTAAAAATGGAAACCTTCAAGCCTTTTTGTGGAGGTCAGTGAGTTATTTTCCTTTTCTTTAAGGTGTTGCTATAACTGAATCAAAGCTCCTTCAGGGCAGCAGGAAGCATCATTCAATAGTGGAGTGAAGGCATGTTTCCTTAATCTACTGTATTTTCAGTAAATTGGTATTTTGAGTATTTTCATTAGAACCATACAGCTTGGAGTCTTTTACTTCTCTGTTTAATCCTTTTGATTGTTTACAGGATATGTTGGCAACAAGAGGAGAGAAGAACTGAGGGCATGCCATTCAAATGAGACACTCCCGGGCTGCTGCCACCATTTTTTTGACTAATAAACTGTTAATAATTGATTTCTTTTCTGCATTTTTACTGACAATATCATAATGTGCTGTAACATAACTCTAGCAGAGGACAATGACATAACATGAGCTTGTATGGGCCGCACTGATGACCAAAACAACCAAACCGAGCAAAACAAAAACAGAATCCAAAAATATGCTACAAAGAAACTACCTTAACCAAGCAAAATCCTTGTAATATTGGCACAAGGAAAACAGATGTTCCAAAGTGTCTTCATTGGAATGACAAAAAATGCAGAGTTCAACATTAAATTTAGAAAAAGAAAGTAATAAAAACTAAAAAGTTACAGAGTCTTCTATGAATCACAAACTTACAGGGATGGAAGAAAATGTTATCACCAATTATTCAAATGTTTTTTTCAAAAATGTTTCAGGCTTTTAAAGCCATTAGATTCTATGACAGTTTGTTCAAACAGAAACATCAGGAAGAACAAGTCCAAACAAATGAGTAAAGGTTTCAATACGATTGTTGGAAAAGGCACAGCTGGTGTCCACATCCTTTTGGAATCTTTGGGAAATAAGATATTTGAGGTTATATTCCAACATATTACAATTACATCTCATAACATAATACTGGCTGTACAAAAGACAATATTTAGTAATAAAATAGTCTTTCTTAAAGACCACAATTAAAAAAATACTTGAAGTAAAACTAAATGCAAACAGAAGGAAAATAAAGAAGTAAAAAAAAATAGGTAGAAGGAAGCGAACAATAACCAGGTTGTTGAAAGGTTTTGGGCATTTTTCCAGGATTGTATGGCTTTTAATGAGCTATAACATTTTTAATTTGTTTCAAAAACATGGAAAGGACAGTTTTCAACCTCTCCATTTACAACAATGAATATGGTATTTGCTGAGTAGTAAAATAATATTCCTATTTGAGAATTAATCAGTTAAATTGTCCATTAATTTTAATACCTCTGAAGCACAAAAGGACTGCATGTTGAGTTGGTGATTAACTCATTTTCTAAAGTTTCTCCAGTAAATGTTGGAATGTGTTCATGAGAAAAACAAATGTTCCAGTTTCATCAATAAAATAACAGAAAAATGCAGGGTTCAACGTGAAATTTAAATCTGCTTTGAAGAAATTCAGCAACAGGATCAATTTTAGGAATCGTCTTGAAATATGTTATGACTCTGGGTAAAGTAGGTCATTTAATAACTCTGAATGTGTTTAGTTACAGATGCAGATTGGGGTACGACGTAGTGCAAGGCTACTGTCGCACTCCAATCCCTACCCAAATGCTCTGCATATATTAAACCACTTCCTCTTTACGGCCAATATTTGCAACAGTTGAGATGTTTGAATTTGCAACAGTGGCGTTGGCCGCGTCTTTCGTAGCATATGTTCAAATTCCTTCTCTACATAGTGAGTTTGTCATTTTGTAGTGCTGTTTGAATCTACGATCAATTTTATTGACATAATCCAATATTACAAGCATAGCTGTGTCAATGGGCTTTACACTGGTGTTTTTACAAAGAACATAAAGTCAGCATTTATTTACACACAAAACAGTAAACACCAAACAACAATAACAAGGGTGAAGCTAAAAGGCTTCAGAGAGAACCAAATCCAAAAAAAACAAACAAAACCCTACCTATCTGAAATCAGAAAACCTCTTACCTGTTTATGAAAGAAATAAGAAAACAACAACAAAACGAACCTCCCTAGTCTAACAAACAGGAGAAAATATGCACTAAAGAAAATGGCAGTTCACCCCTACAGCTTCACTTCACAACATAACTAACCAAACCAAAGACAGAGTGGACCTCAACTCAAAACTAAACGTAACGCAACGCAACGCAACCCAACGCAACCCAACACAACACAACCCAACACAACCCAACACAACCCAACGCATCACAACCCAACCCATCACAACCCAACCCAAACCAACCCAACCAACCACCAACCCAACGCATCACAAACCCCAACACAACACAACCCAACACAACCCAACCCAACGCATCACAACCCAACGCATCACAACCCAACCCATCACAACCCAACCCAACACAACCCAACCCAACGCATCACAACCCAACACAACCCAACCCAACACAACCCAACCCAACGCATCACAACCCAACACAACCCAACCCAACACAACCCAACCCAACGCATCACAACCCAACGCAACCCAACACAACACAACCCAACACAACCCAACACAACACAACCCATCACTACCCAACGCATCACAACCCAACGCATCACAACCCAACGCATCACAACCCAACACAACCCAACCCATCACTACCCAACCCAACGCATCACAACCCATCACAACCCAACCCAACACAACCCAACCCATCACAACCCAACCCAACACAACCCAACCCAACGCATCACAACCCAACACAACACAACCCAACACAACCCAACCCAACGCATCACAACCCAACGCATCACAACCCAACCCATCACTACCCAACCCAACGCATCACAACCCATCACAACCCAACCCCTCACAACCCAACACAACCCAACACAACATGCAGATATGCACACCAAGCTGCAGTGGAGACTGGTTGCAGCCAGGATCCCTTCTCGCTGGCTGGAGGTCTACACAGTGCTTTTAAGGATGTCTCCATCAGCTTGGGTCCAATTGGAAGCCACACCCCTTCAGCACCACACCTGAAACAAATCAGAGACACACAGAAACCCACAAAGATCCACAAAAACAAAGTGAGTCCCACTCCGACAGAAACAAAACACAGAATGCAAAAATATAAAGAAACTTGGATGGATGGATGGATGATGAATGGATGGATGGATGGATGGATGGATGGACTGGACCAGACTTAGACACTTTATTTATTTACAAACAGCAGGTAAATAAAAGTGGACACAACAGCAGACGAGCTCAGCAGTGGAACGGCGGTGCAGCCATTCCGTTCTTGTGTGAACCACAGAGGTTCTCTGAAGGCCCAAAGGCAGGAAAAGTTCCACTTGGTTCAGCCCACATCAGTTAAGATATTCTGCTTGATGATAAGAATAATTTCTGAAAAGATTCTTGATGGTGCATCACAGAAACGGGGATGTCTGCTGGTCTGATTGAGTCTGAAAGATTCAGATGGACGGTGTGACGGTCAGCAACACAGGACGGATCTTCATGCTGATGGCCTTCAGGGAGTAGTATCTGCCCTTCCAGGAGCTCCATTCCATTCCAACCGCATACAGCGAGTCATCAACCCCCCAGCGATAAACCCCATTGGGGTTTGCATCGTGACAATTGGAGTACCAGAACGCGCCCACAAATGAGCGCGCACAGTTCTTCTCCCAAGTGTCCTGGTCTTTGTCAAATGTGGAGAACTTCACTCCACTGATAAGTTTCAGAGAATCTCCTGAAAAGGAAGACATGGGTGAGAAAACTCATCAAAGGGAAGTATTTCCTTGTGTTCAGCATGATTTTTTCCCTCATTATTTTAAATGTACCCACCAGCCCCTCCATCAATGAATCCAGTCAGGTGCAGTCTGTAGCCGTCAGACTCGGAGCCAACAGAGAACGAAGAGTATCGAGCGAACGACTTATTTCCTTCAAAGTCCTCCATGTCGATCAGCAGCTCGCACTTTCTTCTCTGAGTCAGGTGGAAGATGCTCTCCAGACCTAGAAGCACACAAACACATTGAGGTTCCTGCTTAGTCCTCCCAGAGTTCCGCTCTTCTTCCCAAACTTTCTGGCTGTTGGTTTGAAGTCCCGTCTCACCAAGCCAGTACTCTCCAGCTGCAAATCCAAAGCCCACCCGGTACTGGTCCCAGGGCCTGTAGAAGTTCACCGAGCCGTCCATCCTGCGCTGGAATGCCTGAGTGCAGATGAAGATGGTGAATCAGGTGAAAGTGTTTCATCGGTGCGGTTTGTGGTTCTGTGTGGAGCATGAGAACCTCCACCGCTGTGACCATTTAGGACCTGTAGGTCTGTTGGCTCAAGACCATCAGGCGTCCATGCAAGTAGAGCTGATGCACTTCTCTGTGTGGCCACTAGAGGGCGTGTAACAAAAACCAAGCCTAACTTTTAACCTTTCTATTCAACTTTGTTGAGTTTGTTTGAATGTTTTTGATCTAAAGAAACTGACTTTTGTTTGTTTGTTTTCTCTGTGAGGTAAACAGCTTTGGTCAAAAACAAACCCTGAACCTCTGATGGTCAGATGCTCACCGTCCACTTTCCTCCTAGTGAGTCCATGTCACAGTACACCTGTGGACACACAAACACTCCTGTTCACAGTGTCGTAGAAGCCCCGCCCACCAAACTTCCTCCAATCCAACATTTCTGCAGCTTGTTTGTCTTCCCTGGACCTGCTGATCCTTCAGTCTGACTGCTGACGGACATGGAACTGACCAGAACGAATGAACTGATAGAATCTAGTTTTTCAGATAATCAGATCTTGTGAAGAATACCCTCTAAGTTTCAGTTAACACAAACCTTCTGCTTTTGGTTTGGAAAAGGAGCTTGTTGAGGTACCTGGATGGCAGAAGTTGCCCCAATGGGGTAGATGGTGTAGACTCCACTGGGCTGGTTGTGGATGTCGCTGCAGTCCAAAGGAAGGAGGAGGTCTGAGCAGCTGCCCACCACAGGAAGCAGGAGGAGTACGGCCAGCAGCTGCAGCAGAAGAGCAGGTCCACCTCATGTCATGACCACTATCAGCAGGAGCAGCTCGGAGCTGTTGCTCTGAAGACAAACAGAGGAGCTGCTGCTCTGGAACTCACCTCCATGGTCAGACTTCTGCCCAAGGATTCCAGCCTCCGTCTCCAAGCTGCATTTATGCTCCACTCATGAAGGATGGAGCAAAGATAGAATTTCCTGTCATCGCCTTCTGCCTTTGGAGGGAGATGTTTTCTGTCCAGAATCACCTGGGAAAGTCCAGATCCAGGAAAACCCGTAGAATGTCCACACAAGTCTGAAGGTCAGCAGATAACGCTGAGACCTACATTTACCCTGAGCAGAGACGTCCAAGGACACACACAAAGACACCAACGCACAAAGACACCAACGCACAAGGACACACAAACCGTTTTAGACTGTAACAGCTGTAAGTCTCCACTAAAAACGGACCTTTTCAGAAAGGCTGTAATGGTCAGTGGAATTCTTTTTTAGTGTTTATGTATTTTACTGACTGCTTTTAGTACTTTCTGCTGCTTTAAACCTTGTTCTTAATTTACGGGTTTTTAAACTTTCTTTTATTGTGTACTCTGAAGGTGTTAAAAGGTGTTCGTTCATCCACGATACTTTCTAAAAATGACTGAAGGTTTTAATCTGCATTGGTGTTTTAAAGTGGTCACTGCTCTGGCTGACCTTCATCTCTTTTATAACGAGGAGCACAGAGTGACTCAACTGCAGGTAGAAATCAGCTCTTTATTCTCCTCTGTAACACTTTGATCATCACACCAATAAAAATCCTCCGAATACAAAAAATAAAGACAACGTTTCTGTCCGGGTCAGCATCAGTCCGTAAGGCTTGATTCTACAGGATGAGTCTCTGCGCCAGAATCTTCCGGTTGATCTCAGCCAGAGCCACGGAGAACACAAAGGCCTTCTCGTCAGACAGAGCAGCGTACACGTCCACCTCCTTCTCTTGTTTTTCTGCGTCAAAACAACATAAACAGGAAGTGTCAACAGGAAGAGAACAGCAGCGGCGGCGGCGGCGGCGGCGGCGGCGGCGACGGCAGCAGCAGCAGCAGCTGGCTTCACAGAGTCCAACAGAGTCAAAACAGAACCAAAATGTAAAAAAAAAAATCCAGCCATAAAAACCCTTTTTTATGGTAAAAGAATCAGTAATCAGAGGATTGAAATGAACAAAAAGCACATTTTTACTGTTTTCATGGTATAATGGTTAGTTTTTACTCTAGTTGAATGGGGTGGGGGTGGGGGGTCTTTTGGAAGGAGGCGTGGTCACAGTTTTGATGGGGGCATTAAAACACAAATGACATAAACAGCGTTCCGGTGCAGGCGCCAGAGCGGTCAGCTACAGCAGATGACTCACAGCGGCTACAGATGGCTTTCGGTCCTGCTGCAGCTTCAGGCTCTGCTGCTGACCTCACAGACCTCTGAACCCACCATTTATGTAGGAACTAGTAAACAAACGGAGACTCTGGATTATATTCACAACTTCTTCTGCACGACTCTCCTTCAAACAATGAGTAATCACGGAACTTTTATCAACACTTCTGTCTCATATCAGGCTTTAATGGACTTGATGTAGGAATAGGTTTTATTTTGAAACATGTATCAGAGGGGCTGCACGGTGGCGCAGTGGTTAGTCCCCTTGCCTCACAGCAAGAAGGTTCCTGGTTCAAGTCCTGGAACAGTGTCATCAATGTGTGGAGTGTGCATGTTCTCCTCGTGCATGCTGTGGGCTTTCTCCAGCTTTCTCCGGGTGTGCATGGCTGTGTGATTGTAGACTGGCGACCTGTCCAGGGGTGTCCTGTCTTCACCCATGAGAGGCTGGTTTAGGCTCCAGCAGCCTCGTGACCCCGAAAGGGACAAAGCGGTTCAGAAGATGAAAAAGATGTATCAGCTGTGCTTTACACTTGGAGGATTTCTGGTTTAGGTCTTTTCATTTGAAATCAGGAATCTGGCAAAAATTTGAAGTTAACTGACGAGGAGAGTCAGCGAGACCAGACCGGACTGGATACAGTGTGAGTTCCTCCAAATTTTCAAGTTACAGAAAGACTCCAGCGTCCACAACGAAGCTGGACCGCATGCAGTGTGAGCCTGCGGTAATGGTGGTGTAGTAGAGGCGCTCTGGTACTGTAATGGTTGGTGGTGTAAATGTTTCAAACTGTACTCCAAGTAAATGATTATTTTATTATTATTACCTTTCTCTTCTTCCTGTTTCTTTTGCCCGACTGTTTTTGGTCGGCCACGCCCTCTTCTGGTGGGATCTGACTGGCTGTTGGCTCGGGGTCGTCTGGGGTTCTCTGCATCGTTGGTTATAGTCGAGTCAATCCTTTCTTTGCGAATTCTCTCCGTCCTTCTGCGTTTAAAATCCAACATGCCTGAAACACAGAGACCTTTTGCTTTAACTGTTTTACGAGGAGCAAAAAGAACGTGACCCGAACAAGACCAGAACCAAACCTGAATAAAACCAGGACAAAATCTGGAGCAGACAACAATTAAACCTGGATCAGACCTGGAATTTCTGAAGATCTCAAGAATATGAACTATTTATCAGTAAAGTCTGGAGACATGCTCTCTGCTCCATCAGGTGGTTCTGGCAGAGCTTGGTTTTGTGTTTTAGGTCCAGTTCTTGCTGTAGGATGAAGTTCTGAGCCACTGAGCTCAAACCAGAGAGAACTTCCTGCTGCTGCAGAAAGCTGTGGTTCAGGAAGACTCTGACTCTGTACAAGAGCCTGGAGCCAACAAAACCATACCATCACACTTCCTCCTCCATGTTTGATACCGCTCTGTGGAGCCATCTGTTCTCTTCTATGCCCAAGATTCTGCTGGATGAACCAAAGGTTTCACGAGTTAGTTGATGGATCCATAACAGCTTCTTCCAGTCTGCAGAGATCCAGAGTTTCCTGGTCCAGATGAGCCTGTCTTCTGGTTCTGGAGTGACTCTGGATCTGCCAGACCTCCTCCTGTCAGAGGTCCCAACAGTTTTTCATTCTGAAACTTTTGTCTCTGTTGGAAGCATCTTCAGGATTCTGAAGGTCCGTCTCTCCTCCTTTGTCTTGTTCTTGTCCTTTCTGAAGGAACTACGTGGTGAGCTTACTGTCAAAAAGAAACATATCCTCAAAGTTGTCTACTTTGAAAACTAAAAATACATTTGGTTTACTGTTAAATATGTCTGTTTTTGAAGATGACTTTTCTCTGAAGACAACCCTTCTTCTCCTGTTTAATTCCTGTCCACATCTGTCGCAGGTCAGCGGCGTGTATATCAAGCCACAAAACATCAATTCTACCAAGTGAACATGTGCAGCGAGCACCGCCTCCACAACAGAGAACAATCAGGCCCTGCGGAACCGTTCTCATGCTTTACAACCACTTTAGCATTTTTAGATTTTAGTTTTACTTTATCCATTTGTTTGTCGATCTTTGGTCACAACGTTGCAGCAGTGATGTCATAGACAAGAGACAGCATCGGTTCATGAACAATAATGCAATGACAGCACGTTAAGGGCTGACGGTGTCCATAAAGCTGAAAGTAAACCATCTTTCCACGTCGGCAAGAAATTTCTGAAAAAGAAAGGAAGTTGTGTCTCTTGATCCTAGTGAGGTGAGGTGACTTGTTTTAACCGGTGCAGCGCTATGCTGCTCGTTACTTTAGCTCGGAGTTAGCTTTTTGTTTCAAGATTCTGTTATTATCAACCTCTTTTTGACGGAAAAAGCCATTTTTTTAAGACCAAATGAAACGATCATAGATTATGATCTCTTCCGAAAAGAAGTGAAAGAAAAGTCGCACAGTCCTTAAAAAATCCCATTCAAACAAGGACACACAGCACAACCCTCCAGAAAAACCAAACACGCGTGTAAACCAGTTCAGCAATCAAGACTGAAACACAATGATTGTGTCGACACCCAGCTCCCTCCAGAGCCCACACACCCATGACCGCCTGAAGGTCCGCATCAACTTCAAGAAGCAAATTCAACATGGAAACGGTTTTCAGGGGAGAAAAAGCTTGAAATGGCAAGTTTAGCTGTTGCTAAATAAAATCCAGAAGCGTGTGAGCGCATTTCCTACACAGCCAAAAACAAACACGTCCCAGGCCACACAGCGGTCCTCTGTGATGCAGGGCCTGTTGGGCTTCAGTCTGGATGGAACATCACCCAGAGCCCGGAACCCTCAGAGAGCGGCAGGAACAGGGAAGCTTCACGAATCCAGAGCACACCACTAAAAAAAGGTCAGGAAGGACACACTGTAGCTTGGTAAGCAGATCCTGGGAGGAGATCCTCAGGCGTCTTCGACCCTGTTGAGCTGCTGTCCTGCTTGTTTTGTAGCTAAGCCTACTTCAGGAATGACCGCTCACCTGGATCCGGCGTGTCCAGTCATTCAGGAACAGGCTCACTCAGTTCAGCTGTAGGGTTTTCTGCAGAACAAGCAGGGCAGCAGCTCATGAGGAACAGGGATGGAGATGCCTGCCGTATAGCAGGAACCACCAACCTTTATCGAGCACTCAGCAGCAGCGGACAGCAAGAACACAGAGGAATGTTGTCGCCGTGGCATCAAAAACGTTCTATCTATCTGAATGGATGTTTCGTGACCTGATATGTTTGCCCGCTGTGACCCCGTGTCGTAAGTAATCTGACGGGAAATTCCACTTTCAAGACAAAGAGAAGTAGTTTTAGAGCCAAATATTATTCACTACAGGCATGTAACCATGACACTAAATACTATTTTGTTGTGCACAACTTAGTCAACGAGCATCCGCTTGATTCTGACAGTTCTCTGACCTGCTTCAGCTAACAGAACTGTTCTACTGAAGCTCAGGCGGACTCGGACCACCAGGTTCCAGCTTCAGTGCAGACAGAGGAGGCTGGAGGTCGTCCAGAACATGAGAACACGAGAGTACCTTCTGCAGAACGGTGGACGTATGGCCTAACCAGAACCAGAACCAGAACCAGAGCAGAAATGTGGTCATCAGCCAGCTGCTGCTGGTCCTGTCCTCATTAGCGTGCACAGGTCACATGACCACCACAAACAGCCACGCTGGCGAGCACAGAGGCGCGGTGAAGAGGAGCAGCAGCTTCACCTGCGATGGGCGGCGAGGAGCACTCGTTCAGCCTGGCGTTGAGGAGCTTCCTGCTGATGAAGACGTAACCACACGGACAGGACTTACAGGCCACCGGGATCTGGAAGAAACACAGAGAGCTCCTCACTCAGAGAACATCTCATCCTGGACCATGACCTTCACTCCAGCAGCAGAGATGCTGGTTCTCTTCCCTGACAGAGCAGGTGAGCAGCAAACCTGCTTCACCTTCAGGAGTTTGAGGAGGATTTCCAACCCTGTGAGGTCTGGGTTTGGGTCTGGGATGGAGCTCCTGTGAATCATCTTTAGAACTCAGGCTGCTCACAGTTCCTGGATGAACTCTGAGTAACTGAGGATCATCTTCATGGTTTGAGATCAGAGAGGAACCCGGTTCTGGTTCCTCTGGTTCTTCTGGCTTTCATGACGGATGCTGTGGGTGCAGCTCAGAAGAAAATTGTTCCTGAGAAACTTTTCTTCCTAGAAGGTCACATCTGAGCGTGTCTGAACCTCCAGATGATCGAGATAAACACCCGGAGGTTGTGAATTCCGGCCGGATCTGCATCCCAGCTTCCTTTACGAACTTCCTGATTCATGGAAGACCTTCGGTAAAAACCCAGATTTGTTTGGAGCACAAACTATCAGAGGAACGATGCTTCTCTTCTTCTGGAGTTCAGGTTTCATCAAAGGCAGCAGATTAAAAAAGACATTTGAGATCACACAGGAGTACGGAAGCCCGTGAGGGAAACGTCAGAACTATCTTTCGCGGAATCTGAGCTCAGCTCCTGACCAGAACCTGGACCGGACCGACACCCACCGGACCCGGTTCGGGTAGATGTCGGTCCCACGGCGGACTCACCTGTTGGTCGCACTCTGGACAGGACTTCGTAGCCATTTTGACCTTCTTTGTTTTGTTTGTCGACATGGCGACTTTCCGGCGGATGTTCGCGCGGTGTGCGGCCCGCCTCACGCGCACAGACGACGGCTCCCTCCTCCAGCGAGCTCTCATTCACGCATGACGGAGACCAGAACCGGTCGGGCCCGAACAGAACCAAAAAAGTCGCCTGCGCGCAGAATTCAGTGTCTGATGACTGCACATGCGCAGACCGTCTGTGGTGCTGCATTCACGGTCCCGGCGGAAGTTCCTGAAAATCGAATTGTGTGAAAAGAAGAGAACCCTTCAGATGATCACGAATGTCCGAACACCGGTCAGCGTGACTGTTTGTTCCACTAATAAGCACAGGAGGACATCAAGAACATCTCAGACAAATCTCAGGAACATTATTGGAATGTCTCAGGAACATTCCTGAAATTCCTTGAAAATCTCAAGAACATTTAAGTTAAACACCAATAAAATTTTAGGAATATCTTCACACTTAAAAGACAAAGAACACTGATCTGAAGTCAACCATGAACACATTTGTGAGAAAGAAGACAGAGGGCTCAGAATGGACACGTTGGTAACCCCTCCCTCAGCAGAGAGGGGGCCCTGTTTGGATCCGGTTTCCCAGGCTGACTCTTCATTGAAGGGCCCATACCAAGATTTTCTGAAGCCTTTCAGAGGAAACTGTATCCACACATCTGATCATTTATTACCTTTGGAACACTAAAAAACACATTATTCATGAAATAAGAGTCATTTTAGTCGACTTTTTTCATACCTGAAAGTAAAATGACCCGATCTCTGAGGCTCCGCCTTTCGCCCCTTGTTGGTCCCGAGCATGTGCATGTCCACGCATGCAAACAAACAACACTTTTCACAAAGATGGATGTGCACATTGGGGATATACAATGAAAATGTTTTACAGCTCCACAGAGAAAGTGTGCATTAGGGGCCGTAACCGTGGGGGCGGTGCTGTCACAGCAGCCTCTTCCTGGAAGAGGCGGTTCTCAATCTATGACGTCAGCTCGTGAGAACCTGCTCTTTTCATGGGTAGGGGAGGGGCTGCTGCAGAGCGCACCGGTTTTTAGAGGATGACTCAGAAATGCAGGAACGGATCAATACCGCTTTGAGGTTGTAGATAGTGAGAATAAACTGTATAATACACTTAAAAGGTCAAAAAGATGTTTTTCATGGTAGGAACCCTTTAAGGAGACCATCCGACTACAGGAATGACCCGCCTGGAAAACATATGTGGGCCGGAACCCAGCAGCAGTCAGACTGATGGAGATACTCAAATGAAATGTTTTAGGAAGAGAAGATCGTAAGTCCAGACGCCATGAGTCAAGACATTCCCTGGAAGAATGAAGACCTTCATCTTCTATTCCAGATCCTTTTTTCACAGCTCCACCACCAAAGCTAGATGTTTGGTGATGTTGGAGACGATCATCCAACGTTCAAATCCAAACCTGCTGACAGTCGTGAAGACGTCAGTGATGAGGATGAAGCTACAACTCTAACTCTCGTGAGTTATTGAAAAATCTGACATTAGCCTTTAAAAAGCATCAGATGAAGCAGCGTTCTCCACCTGGAGATGGTGGAGGTGGGTGATGCAGTCAGGTGTAAAGCTCATATTTTTGAAGAATTACAGGCTAGCACAGCCTTGTTGTACACATTCTATGGAATCTTTTAAGTATAATTTCATTATTTTTAGGTAACAAAGAGAATTCTAAATAAAACAACATGAAGTGTGTTTTTTTGGGGAATTTTAACATTGAGATGTTTGAATCTCTTTCATTTTAATGTCAATCTCAGCTGCAGGAAGAAGAAAACGGAGCAAAAAAAAGATTCTTCAATGAGAAAAGTTTGAGAACTGATTTCAAACAGATTCCAGCTTCCTGACCGTCAGAGGCTCAAAGCAAAAGGTGGTTTCTACTGTTGTTCTCACCAAAGTTTCATCTAAACAGTTTAGGGGTTTCAGCTGCAGATTCGTTATTCCTCAGCTTCACTCTTTAGATGTTCTGGTTTGGTCTCCAGTCACTCAGACACTCCCTGAGTTTGTGCGCACCTCCACTTTAGCAACTATGCAAAAGTTCAACCGTCTTTTGCTTCTGGATATATTTCCTTGCAATCTGGAATCATCTGACACTTTTCAGCTTGTCTTGCTGTTCAGCACACTTGGTTTGCCTGAACATCAAATGCATAAATATCCATCCTCTTTTATGCAAATGTTTCCCCATTTAACCAAATCTTCACCTCCTAGAATAGTCTTTAATGAGGGCAGCAATAAACAGGAGTTCACTTTACTGAATGAAATCCAATAAATGATTATCTGACCTAAATTATTTTTTAAGGAAGGAAAGGACAAAAAAAGGACAAACATCCTCTCACGGGACAAAGCTGGACTGTAGTACATCTTACTGCCACCAGAGGGCAGAAAGGTTGCAACCTTCAAACTCACCTGCAGACCTGGATCAGAATAAAACAGACTTTAAGAAAGAGAAGAAGGGACCTTCTGTGATCACCGCCTGCGACACGAAGGCTCTGCACACGTCCTCGTAGCTCCAGATACCTGCTCAGGTCTGGAAAGGGAGGGACAGCTTTAGGCAGTTCAGTCATCAACTGGACTTTCAGGACCTGATGAGCTAAAAGTCCAGGTTTGAACTCATCAGAAGAGCTATTTCCTCTGTGTCGTCTGAGGCCTTAATGCTTGGGCCATCATTTGATTGGCGTACTGCGTGTGTGTATATTTTGTTGTGCATGTGTATCTGTGTGTGCATTTGTGCAAGCATGCGTCTGTCATTGTGTGCACACACAGCCTGTGACCTTGATGAGTCCTGTTTGGCCACATCCTCGGTGGAACAGGACAGTCCAAAGCGATGAAGCTGCTTGGGTTCCGACAGGAAGGGAACTGTTTCCTGAAGAGAGAACCACGTGATCCAGAACTGCTGGACTTCAGAACCTCCGGAACATTTTCAAATGTCTACAGGAAGCTGAAAACAGAACGCAGGAATCAAACCTAAGGTTTTTCTAAAGAATCTGAATTGAAACTGGAGGCTAATTTTATGACTTGGACTCGTTAAAAACATGAAGGCAATCGTGTTTTAAACCACAGTGATCTGTGCAAAAATAAAAAAGGAAATTATTCTGAAGTTCATCTTTATTGTGGTAAATGACCATAAATTCCATTTCATAAGCATTTTATCTATTGATTTACAAGGGGGCTGCAACATCTAAAAGCAAAAGAAAACATGCTCCTAACATGAAGAAAAACCGTCAGAAGAAAAGCTTTTCTGTACAGAAGCTTCAGAAATGAACAACCTGCAGGTTTGAGACCACAAAGCACAGAAGTTTGAATCCCTCTGCCCTCCAAAAGCCCCGAGAGCTTCTGACAGCAGACGTCCCGTCTGCAGCTCCTCTGCGGCGGCGGCAGAGGGCGCAGCGGCATGGAAAACGCTCACATAGAGCCCACAGAGTTGACTTCACCCTCAGGGCCGTCGCTCTGACAGGAGCGCTCTTCAGACCGCAGGTGAACATCACAGGAAGTGCTCCTGAACTCCACCAATCAGCAGCAGACAGACGGAACCTACTGATGACCCGTGGAACAAGAGAAACAAGGGTGGGGTTCTCCAAGTCTGTCTCCAGCCTTCAGGACTATGGTTTGTGACCTTGTGAGCAGGAAGTTGCACATGATAATGGAGGTGAAATGAGGGCGGGGCTTACAGGACCAGCCCCTCGTAGGCGGGTCCCTCTGACTCGGGCGACTCCCTCTGCAGACGCAGGTGCTCCAGTGTGTTGTGGAAATGTTTGTTGATCTGCTCCGTTTCTTCACTCGCTTCCAGGTTTGGAAGATCTTCTCTGATCTTCTGGATGAGCTGGTTTAACACCTGAACCGTCACCTGAGGGGCGGGGCATCAAAAACACAAGAGACCAAGGTAAACGAAGAGGTTCAGAAAGCATCAACTGTTTAGACATTAAAGGAGCTGAGGCCCCCTAGTGGTGGACACATGTTACTGTTACAATAAGAGGTTATGGAGCTTCTGACGCACGAGGAGTTTATGTAAAACCCCTTTTGGATTAAAGACACATTTGATTTATTTTATATTTGTTAGCTTTTGTTTTTGATCTGGATGAAAGGCTGTGTAAGAGTGGAGTATAGAGCTGGGGGCAGTTCAGGACCCGCTCCCCCGTGGACACGTCATCAGAAAAATCACCCCAAACGTCAACCTCATCAAACTCACCGCCGCCAACTGTATGTGGGCAGGCTGCGCCACTAGAAGACCTGCCCCCAGGGTTGATGTTGGCCTACCTGAGGCTCCTCCCTCACCCGTCTTTTTTTTTTAAAGAAGATGTGGGTAAAGAGGGAGGAGCCAAAGTTAAGTAACCTTAAGAGTCAAGCTAAGATTTGAGCCAACTGTCTCCACCCGGATCCACAGGGCCACTACTGTGACAAAATGATGTCCACACATGTGGAGGCCAGGTCTTATAAGGGGTTAAAGGTCAAATCCCAGTAATCACATGCTGTGGAGCCAGCATAGATACATGAAGCCCCACCCCCAGCGCCTTACCGCGTCGTTCTCTCGCTCGTAGAAGCAGACGTATCTGTTCAGGATCTCGATGAAGAGCTGGACCTGCAGCGATGAGTCCATGCACTGGTTGGCGATCTTCAGGGCCTTCTTCAGACACTCCATCACACGCTTCCCGTCACGGATCTGCAAGAGTTCAGACCGCCGTGAGCAGAGCTGCAGACCTCCTGGACCCAGAGCCGCGTGGAGGGAACCCGAACTCACCTCCTCCCCGTTCTTGTCGGTGCTGCGGCCCGACCAGAACAGGTGCGCACAGGTGCTGACGGCGCGGCACTGGTCAGGCTTCTTCAGCAGCTTGGACGCAGCGAGCGCGCACTGCGTCCTCAGAGGCTCGTGGTTTTCCTCGCTGAAACAGTGGGTCCGCTCGAAGGTGCCGATGATCAGCGTGATGGCGGCCAGCTGCGCTTTGGAGTCGCTGATCTCATCCTCGTAAAGAGAAAAGGCCTGGAAGAGCACAGGTGCATGATGGGAAGGTGACAGCACAGAAAACAGCCTGTCTGCTGAAGGACCTGTGATAGCTGTTAGCCAGTCTGGATCTAGGAGTTCAGCTCTTTTTGTGACTGAAGGCAGCAGGAGAACAAATGTTTCTTCTGCTTCACAGACTTAGATGCGGGAAGAGGCCTTTGTTCATGAACCACAGATGATTTATGGGGTTGTCCAGCTCAGCCTGGATTTAGCAGCATCATCTCCCTCAGCGTGTTTTTACAGAACCTCCTTTAGCCGAGCTCTGCGTTAGCTTTCTCTCCCAGGCTAAGCGTGTCATTTTGACGAGAATTCCTCCATGATCTTCAGCTGCCTTAAACTTTCTACAGCTTCTTCATGTGTTTCAGCAGCAGAACTCCTGCAGCTTCCCGTGACCACACCCCTTTTTCCTTTCGGAAAACTTTTCACCTTTCTGTGTTTTTTCGTGACAGCACTTTTAAAGTGTTCGTTCCAGAAAAAGCAGACATGAATGAGGTTCTACCTGAGACATGAACTCGTAGGCCACAGTTTCGTGGTTCTCAAAGCCTATCTCCCCGGCAGCTAGCGCCCCCTGCAGGAAGAGCCTCAGAGGCAGCTCGGAGAGCTCGGCCTTGATGAGCGCACTGATGGTCTGGTGAGCGAAGGAGAAGATCTTCTGGCACTTCTTCTCCCACTTGTCGTCCTGGAAACAGGTTTGGAGGCTTCGTTACTGATGAACCAGCGCACGGGCGCTAAAGCGAGGGGCGTGACTTACCGTGGACGAGTTCTCCTTGTACCTGAAGGCGAGCTGGTAGGCGGCGAACACCAGTGGAGGCAGCGTGTAGCGAATCCTCTGATTTCCACCGGCACCAAAATGTTTCCGGGCCGTGTTCAGAATCTGAAGCAAAATGGGGAGATCCGTTTCAGCACTGAAGTTCTGGAGGTTCTAGAAAGACCCTGACAGGGGGACATACCAGGTACTGTTGATCTGGGTCTTCAGAATGCAGCAGGTGAATGAAACGACCCACCAGGCTTTGCTCCTCAGCAAAGTCCTCCGGGTCGGGCTCATCAGCCGGCTGGTCCGGCTGGTCCTGGATGAGCGTGGAGACCAAGCTGAGGATGGCGTCCACCTGGAGAAAGCACATTCTCTTCAGGTCAACACCTCTGCTGGGATTCACAAGCGTGACCACAACAACTCTGCGTTTCCACAAAGTGGGTCAGAACCGCTGCTGGTCTCAGCTGCAGAAACTCAGTGAAGATCTGGCGTTCACCCCCACCTGTTCCTGCGCCACGATGATGGTGTTGTAGTCCAGCGTGTTGTTCAGCACGTAGCAGCTCATGCTTTTGCGAGACTCGTAGTCGAAATATTCAAAGAGAGGCGGGAAGTGCTTGAGCTGCAGCACCATCAGGATGTTGTTGTAGGTGTCCACAGGGATCTTCAGCAGACGGGTCAGCTCTTTAGAAACAGCGCTGCTTGTCGCTATGCTACAGGAACACAAACGCTTTCATTTACGACCAGAAACGTTTTCAAAGATGGCACTAACAAAGACGAGCCAAAGGAGTCCGTTCAGAGTCTACTTGATCACGGACGAGACCCCAGAAACAGTTTGAATGAGGCGGGTCAACACGTCACCTGTGTTTAGGATTCTGAAAACAGTCTGGTCATCATATTATTACAGAGAAAAGTCTGAGGCATAAAGATAAGAAAAATGAAGAAACAAACAAACATTTTTTGCAGACTTTCTCTGAAGTAACAAAAGTTGAAAGAACCCACTAGAATATTTAAAAAGAATCAACATGAATTCTTCCTGTTACTTTATGTCAACGAGGCTGGTGTGAAGGTTCCCGGTTCAAGTCCTGGGTGGGGGGCTTGAAACAGTGTCACCAATGGAGAACCTTTCTGTGTGGAGGACTTTTTCAAGGTGTTAGTATGCAACACTTTACATTAGGAAAGCAAACTTAGCTAGGATAAAGTGTTGCACACTTTACTGAGATAAATGTCCATTTAAAATAATGGTAGTAATAAGAAGAATAATACATTTCTCTGCATCAGAATCTATTAATTGCGTAAACAGGTAAAGAGCTAATTTCTGTTAAACTAGATTTGAAAAGGATTTATTCAGATTCGTGTTTTGATGATGTCAGCGCGATGACACCTTCACTAATGTTTGGATGAAACAAACTTACTGCTCCAGGTTGAGTTTGTTGAATATCTCCACGGTGCTCTCCAGGACTTTGTCCACGTAGTCGACGCGGTCAGGATAACACTTCATGGCTAGATTAATGAGAGAAACCTGCAGGGAAACCACGTCTTCTGACGGCATGTCCTGACGAGACTGAAAACCAAAAAATCCATCAAGAGGCAGTCCTCCGTCTACGGTTTGGTGAGGCTTCGCTGTGGGATCTGAAGGATTACTAGTCTCACCTGGATGACGGTGGCCACCTGCTGAGAGAAGATGTCGAAGAGCTTGATCTCAGGGGGAATGCCAGGGCCGTCTTCTCGGTGAGCAAACAGAGCGAGTCTAAACCCAAAAACCAAACCAGCCGTTAATCTTGTCAAAGAACGCTGGCACAGACGTCGGGCAGAAAACCCTCCCCTGAAGACCTCACCTGTCAATCAGGGCGATGATGATGTTCTTCACGTTGACATTTTGGTGGAGCTCAGCACAGGAACGCAGGAACGGGTTGAGGGTCTGAAGGTGGAACTCATCAGGGAAAACCTTTGACAGAAGGTCGGGTCAGTCGGCCCCCAAAGATCACCTTACCTGAGCAGGTGTCACAGGTACAAACCTGGATGATGCACTCCATCAGGTACTCCTGAGCCAGAGAGTCTCTGCAGTTCACCACCTGCTCCAGAACTCCAGGAAGCACGATCTGCAGACAAAACCCGTCACTGAGGAGAAGACCGGACTCCAGCAGGTCCGGGGGGAGCGGCCTCTCACCTGCTTGTACTTGTCCACGTTCACACCCTCCAGCTGGCTGAGCCGGACCAGGTTGGTGCCCACCAGGATCCTCAGCTCCTGCCGCTCCTTCTCCCTCTTCTCGCGGTCTCGGCTGTGACCCTGATGCTGCATCCGGACCCACAGTTTGTTCATCTCAGCAAAGTTCAGAAGGATGAAGTCGACAGAGTCATTAATGTCGCCCGTCATCTCCTCCGTTCCCCTGGGGAGGGAAGCGGTACGTTAACAGCTTGACCTGAGAGGGAGCACAGAGAGGAGCTGGGTGGGGAGGCGCTCTTACTCCATTTGCTCGCCGTCGTCAGGGAGGATGTTGCGTGTGCACTGCAGCAGGTAGTTTCTGAGGAAGAGCCCCCTGAGGGGGTGCTGGACACCCCGACACATCTCCACCAGGTCCTTCAGGATGTCTTTGCGGGACTGAGGGAAGGAGCGGACGTACACCACCCCCACCGTGATCAGCAGGTACCTGCAGACAGGAGGAGAGCTCTGTTCACCCCTCAGCAAACATTCTGCTTTTACACCTCCATCATGGCAACCTTTCTAGAGACAGGGGGGTATGAGGCTGTCATTTTGTTTTGTTTATTTACTGTTGTTTTCTGTTTATTCTTTCCAGTCAGAGTGGGAGGTCTTTATTTTCTGGTGTCTTTGTCTGCAGATCTTCCTTCATTGTCCCCTGATCAGACAAGTTCTGCATGACAACAAATCCTTTCGCCACCCCCTCAGTAACAGGGGGGTTGGTGAGGGGTTTCATTTGGATCAGAACATTCAGAAATCCCAGGGAGAACCGGAGATCCAACACCTCCAACAGACCAGCGCCCTGACCGCTGATCCACATCTGGGATTTGAACCTCTGACCCAGAGAATGCTCAGCGGCCTGCAGACAGAGGCTGGGCCCAGCAGCAGGTTGTGCACTGCAGCAGTCTTTGCCCCACTGTGGTGCCCTTGAGCAAAGCTCTTGACCCTTTCATTGGCAGCAGGTGTGAACAGGAAGTGCTTTAGCCCCACCCTCACACATTTAGAGTAAAAGTCGAGGGTGCAGACGTGACGGAGACGTTTTTCAGAGTAAAAGCTGATGTGTATCGGACTCACAGTCTGGGGATGATGTTCCCGGCGTACTGCACCAGCTCGTACAGGTCAGCCACCTTCCGTCCCTTTGCAAACTCATCAGTCAGGTAGACCTCCAGGTAGTGGAGCTCGTCAGAGATGGCCATGTCTGAGAGTCTGTCAAAGATCACCGCGGACACAAAAACATTCAAGCAAACCACACCCCCTTCAGCCCCCCCTCCCTGCTGAACGCAGAGAGTCAGAAGACGTGGAACCCTCATCTGAATGAAGACAGAGGACGAAAACGGAACCACGCTGTGTTCTTGTGCCTGTCCAAAGCCCGGATCAACACAGAGGGTGGAACAGAGCAAAGCTGAGCAGAATCAGGAAGTCCTCAGAGCGGACGGGCTGAAGGATACAGAGCTCATAGTAACTCTTTGGAGACAGCATGGAGGTCCTCAGCTCTCCCAGCATGTTGGAGGCGTGCTTCAGCGCGTCCATCAGCTTGTTTCTTGTCCTGAAACGCACACACAGGTCAGAGGTCAGAGGCGGAAACGCTGCTGCAGGTCTGAGACCACCTCCATCCTACCAAGCAGCGCTTCATCTGGAAGGACTGGACCTTAACGGCCTGAACCGCTTCGTCCAGAAGCTTCTCCTGCTCATCCTGAGGAGACTGCTGGGTGGTGGGCTGCAACATAGAGAGACGGGCTTTCAGAACCGGAGCAGAACCGCTCAGAACAACATGTCTACTGAAAAGACCAGCAGGAAAAACAACCCGCCGGGCTTCACTGGACCATGGTGGTACCGGACCACTAGAACCTTCCAGGGCAGACTAGATGAACCCCCCCACACACAGCGGGGCGGGGCTGTTTGAGTTGTCTGAGTGACATTTAACTCAAACTACCTCAGTGGGAGGGGCGAGTTTGTCTCGGAATTCTGACATTTTCAGATAGAACCGCCTTTGACTACGTCATATCCTGTTATAATGGCCGAGAATTGAAAACTAGCTTAAAAATGCCCCAAACAAACCCAAGAGTCACGTGATCACGCGCGCCGTCCATCCGCATACAGACACAACACGGGCAGATTTGAAGCGCGTGCGTGTGAGCCAAAGCGCATTCACACCGAGGCTGGTTTCGCAGCCCGTCGATACCAGCCCGAGCAAACGAACCTTTCACCGATCCACGCACACGTCCGCACGCGCAAACCCGCATTTAAGCGAAGGAAGCGCGCGGTCTCAGGAAATCATGAGGAAGTACGTGACTAGCGCGCGCGCAGCTCCCGTTAGCTTCAGCTAGGCCCCGGCTCCGGTCACACCGGGCCGCCGCCTCGCCGCGGCTCCTCTTCCGAACCAAACCGAACCGCCGGCAGCCCCACGGTCTGTCACGGACTCGCAGGGCGGCTTTCTGCCTGAAGAAAGCTCACCATGGTCGATGGACGGCTATCAGATCAGCTCGAGACTCCAGTGGTCATGTGACCCCGTTTTTTAAAAAAAACTTTATTCGGCTCGTGTAGCCACGCCTGTTTTCCCATGATGCTTTTCAGCCTTTTTTGGGGATTTTTTTTTCGTGTTTGATTTGTAACCGAGCCTCTTGTTTGCAAAAATAAAACACAAAGAAAAAAACAATTAAAAAAATGAACAGTGATAATAAAAAACAAAGTTGAGAAGAGGAAATAAAACAAGCAAATAAACTTTATTTATTAAGTACTTCGTACGCATAAGTTGGTTACATGATTCACATGCAAACAAAATACACACAATACAGACGCATTAATGGGAATGATCTACTTTCATTCAAATCCCAACAGAACAAATAGTTTTTAGACATAAGATGAAGAAAAACCTTCTGGGGTCAACCCGGGATCAGCACAACCCCTTAACCTTTACTGGTGCAGAGAATCCCTGCACATAGAGGCAAAAAGCAGCTGCTCAGAGGCAGCAGGAGGTGAGTGTTCATTAGTGATGACAGGACAGACACCCACACGTTACACACTTCATTTCTTATTCCACGGTTTTCTTTTTCATAAAGCAGCTCAGAGTTTGAGTTTGACTGGACATTTTCGCAACAATCCAGAACAAGTGTTCAGTTTGAATTCACACTGAAGTGGACTTTTGAAGTGGACTTTTGATTAAAATGTTACAACAGTTTAGAAAAGAGATTCTTTTTTCTTTGTTGAAAATAAAGATTTTAATTGGGTCAAAAAAAATATCAACCTTAAAGATCAGGAGGTTTGATGTGGAGATTTTCATCCTAAATTCAGATGAATGAAGCTGAAAGTCACATGGACTTAAAGATACCAAACACTTTATGGTGATAATATGACGATATATCCAACAATCATAAGAATAATGACAGATAATTGACGCGGGTTTCATTTTCTTCTGACTGAACAGTTCTTCCATCAGCGTCAAATTAAACTGTAATAAACCTTTGGAACAGAACAACCCTTTCAAATCACCTGTAATCTCAGGTGTGCAGCTGAAGGTGTTTGAGGAGAACGTTCTTGAAGAACACTCTTCATGTTTCAGCTGCTCTTCAAATGGTGGAACTTTAGAGAACACAGAACCGAACCCGTAAAGCCTCCTCGTTCCTCCTCCCGGACCGGCGGGTTCGCTCTAGCTCCGGTAGGGGGCGATGCTGCGCCGCAGCGGTGCGTGGCGCTGCGCTCGTGCGGTAGAAGAAGTGTAGTAATGGCGGCGCCGTGTGCCGACGCCGCGCCCTCCAGGCAGAGCTCGCGCGCTGTTCGGGTCGGAACCGGTCTGTAACCGCTGTCATGTGGAGGAACGGCGTGTCCGCGGGGGCCCTCCTGGGGGCCGCTCTCCGGCCCCCGGGCTCCTGCCAGCGCCGGTTCTCTGCCGGGGGACCCCCGTGGAGACTCCTGTTCTTCGGTACCGACCAGTTCGCCGTGGAGTCCCTGAGGGCCCTCACCTGCAGCAGGTAGGTTCCGAGTGTGCGAGCTGCGGGTCCGCGAGCCGAGCCGCTGTCATCCGGCTGCTGTCCCGCAGGAGCTCTGGAGAGGGGGTGGTGAGGAGCCTGGAGGTGGTGACCCTCCCCGGTGACGTCCCTGTGAGGAGGTTCGCGCGGCAGAACCGGCTGACCCTCCACAGCTGGCCCCCGGAGCTCGTGGAGGGCCGCTTCGATGTGGGCGTGGTCGTGTCCTTCGGCTGTTTGCTGCAGGAAAGCCTCATCCAGCTGTTCCCACAGTGAGCGTCTTCTTCATCTTCATCATTACCCTGCTTCCGCTCCCGCAGAGGCTCAGGACCGGAACAACAACGGCCAGCCCAACTCCAAACAACAACTCTGATCCAGCGGGGGGCGGTACGGACAGACTGCTGTGACGTTCCTGATCACGCGTGTGCTCGTGTCCTTTCAGTGGGATTTTAAACGTGCACCCCAGCCTGCTGCCCAGGTGGAGAGGTCCCGCCCCCATCTTCCACACCATCCTGCAGGGTGACGCCGTGACGGGGAGTCACCATCATTCAGATCCTCCCCCACAAGTAAAACGTTCTTCTGTGTTCTTCATGACGCCGTAAGAAACACAAAAATGCAACACAACTTCATTAACTTCACCCCTATCCACACACACAGACCCACACACCTACACACAGACACAAATGCACACACACACAGACCCACACACCTACACACAGACACAAATGCACACACACACAGACCCACACACCTACACACAGACACAAATGCACACACACACAGCAGGAAAGTGCTGCTAACATATCTTTTTACACCAACCAAAGCTCCACGGGTGCAGTTTTGTGTAGAGATGCGCCGAAATTAAAAATTTTGGCCAAAATCCGAATAATAATTAAAATGCTCGGCCGAATACCAAATGAGGATTCTGAGTTTTTCTTTATTTTTTAAATATTGCAGTAGAAGAAATTTAAAATTAAAAAAAAAAAACCTGAATGTCTCTTTCATATTTAATCATTCATGTGCTAGTGCATTTCATTTGTATAGGGCCAGGCCTTCAAACATTCGCTGTAGCGCTACCCCTTGTGAATTTGTTCATCTTTGCAGTGCTGCTAACATCACAACCCTTCCTTTTAGTCCCTGCAGCCGTGTCTTTCTCGTATTCTTCATGCTGTTACAGGTGTTTGTCAGATTAACGCAGATGTGGTGAAGGTTTTGGCCAACGAACCCCCCCGTGACAGTTTCGTTTCAGCCGCTGCAAACTGCAGAACTTTTATCGCTGTCAAGCACTTTGAAATATTTCCACACAGCTGGCATGTTAAAGTAGGCGCCAGATGCGCGCTGATTGTGTCATTGAATTAAGCGCCACTAGTCGTCTCACTCCCACTGCAGCCGAATGTTGTTTTTTGCCATATTCAGCCGAATACATTCGGTTGCTGAATATTTGGTGCATCCCTATTTTTGTCAGTTAAGAACAAACTGAATCCACTGCTGACTGACATGAAACTGGATGACCTTTTCTGCTGATCAGACAGATCTCAGGACTTTGGATCCAAAAAGGTTCTTTTTCTCAGCAGCACAGCAGAAACACTAGCAGATTTCACCGGCTGAATGTTGACAGACTCTGCTGTGGCTGCTTGTGTCATTACATTCCTGACATCAGGGGTTTTGAGGGTCCTCACAAGGAAACGGGCCAGATCAGAACTGTATAGTTTTTGATCCAAAGTCAGATTCAGAAACACAAAAACCTCTGTCCCTGTAGACCAGCAGTTCCAGTCCTGATCTTCAGGACTGACCTGTTCAAACCCACTGGCTTCCAGAATGTCATCATCAGATTCTGCAGATTCTGATCATGTATCAGGTGATGCATCAGGGTTCTATGGAAGAACTGTGTGTCCCCAGAACCAGTGCCACTTCGTTGGACCATGAAAATAGAGAAATGTTCAGAACAGGGAAACCATCGTGGACTTCCTCAGTTAAAGTGATTAATAATCACAAAAAGAACTGGTGTAGCAGGAAGATGCTGGTTCAAATCCTAAAAGGGTTGTGTCTGTTTGAGTTTGGCTCTGTTTTCCCCAAATATGTTGAATGGATTCTTTGGAGAATCTGTGCGTTTGTTTGTTTGGGTCTGCTGGTGGACTGATCATCTGCTCAGATGTTCAGAATCAGCGATGTCGGATTCCTTCTGAGCACAAATCCAACCAGACTTCGTCTTTAGGATCAGAGCTTCGGAATTTTCGTGTCGTTTTGTGAAGAACGTCTCCTCGAGGTTTGTTCTCCTCGTATGTAAACTTCTGCAGCATAACTCCCCAGGACTTCCAGCAGGGGGCAGAGCAGCTCAGAGTTTCTTCTGAGTGTGAAGAAGAAGAAAGCTTTTGCTGCCTCCAATTTTCACAACTTCAACCCTTATGAACCTCTGAGTACGACCATAAGAAAAGCTCTCCTGTCCAAAGGTTTGACGTGGGTCCCATTCTCAACCAGGAGCTCCACCCAGTACCGGACGGCTGCTCGGCCGATGAGCTCGGAGCTTCTCTGGCCTCCAAAGGAGCCCAGCTGGTGGGTGGAGCATCATCCCTGGTGGTCCTCCTGACCTCTCTGATATGTGTTCACCTGCTTTCAGCTCCTGGACACTCTGAAGACTCTCCCTGAGAGAATAGCTACCAAAAAGGAGCAAGGACAGACGGGTGTCACCTTCGGTTGGTACATGTGATGGACAGGTTTCACAGAGAACACGGACGCCATCTTCAGGTTTTTCTTGTCTCCAACAGCTCCTAAGATCAATGCTGCCATGAGCTGGGTGGTTTGGGAGGAGCAGACCTGTGAACAGATCGCCTGCCTACACCGAGCCATTGGATCGCGGGTAAGAGCGCAGGATCAGGATGACTCACCTGGACGTCCCACCTGATTCTGATGACCTCTTGATGCTGCAGATCCCCCTGAGGACCCTATGGATGGGCCGGACCATAAAACTCCTGGAGCTTGTAGGAAAACGTCCTTTGTCAGGTGAGATGATCACAGCCTGAATGAAGCGATCCAACTCATTGTCCGTTGGGTGGGGTGGGTGGGGTGGCGGGTGGGGGGCTGGGCTGAGTGAATCAGGAACTTTGCTTTTCCTGACTCAGGAGAACGTCTGAAAAGATGAAGTGTCGTGTTCCAGAAAAACTCCACATGTTCTTTAGATGTCAGACCATGGAGAGAAGGCTGTTGGTCCAGATGACGGAGCTGATGCTCGTCCACCGCAGAGCTTCCTCTCACCTGGGCTTACCTGTGAGGTTGAAAGACCTCACTGGCTCGAGAGCTTTTTAAATTTTGGAAAAGGAGAATTCCAAGAAGGAACTGGGTTTGGGATGAGGTTCACCCTCTTTTTTTGGAGGGGGCTGCAGGCCTGTCTGAGCTGCTGCTTCATAAAGCCTGTGATCCTCCTCCTCTCTGACCCACACCTTCATCTCATCATCTCCCAGGTCAGACGGAGAACGCCATTCCTGGAAGTGTACACTTCGAGAAAGAGTCCTGCACCCTGGCAGTCCGCTGTAAGGTGAGCGCTCCTCATCCTCCGTTTCCTTGCTCTTTGTTGTTGGGGGTCTGATGGTAAACCGAATCGGCTGCAGGGGCTTCCCTGTGTGTTGGGGGCACTTCCTGTTATTTCCCATCTATACGTGGTCCTCAGGAGCCACAGCCCAACCGTTTTCCAGTCCTCCCCGACCAGCTCGCTGCTGATCAGCTGACTCATATGTTTCCACATCCTGATTGACTGAACACACCTGATGGAGGTCGTCCTCATCGAGCGGAGGGAGAGCTGGAGAACCAGCAGGGTTGTAGCTCCTGAGGGCTGAGGTTGGGTGTGAAGATGCTGAGCCCGTTTGGTCCTCTTGGATGAGCCTCAAGCCCTCTATGGTCTATGGTCCATTAGTGCATCTTCATCATGACCCTCCACGTGGGCGTGGGCGTTCACGTCTCAGTAGGACAGATGTTGTCTTTGTTCTTTTTCCCAGGACGGTTGGGTTCTGTTCAAGGCCGTGCTTCTGAAGAAAAGACTCACGGCTACGGACTTCTATAACGGCTACCTTCACCAGACCCTGAAGAAGGACACACCCCATGAGGCGATGGAGGGGCGGTTCTTCAGCAGGACCGGTGGACCTGAAGAAGCTCGGAGAAGAAAGAAGTCCACGCTGTGATTTAGAGACGTCTCCACTGGTGGACTGTAGAAACATCTGATGGACTTGTGTCTGTGATGGATTGGTTCTGAGACGCCTTCATGTACAGATTTGATCTAAAGAACAACCTTTCAGGACCTTTGAAGCGGTCTTCCTGACTCCTCACAGATCAGTCTCTGCTTTGGTCTGGATCTGCTGGGTCCTGTTGCTGGAGATCCTGTACCTGCTGCTGATGTGTATCAGAGAGTTTGACTTTCTGATGGACGGAACACACTAGGGGTGCAGTGGGTCATGCTTGATCCGTACGGTTCAGTACTGCGGATTACATCCCCTGCATAGTTTTAAACAATTGTCTGTTCACATCAAATGCGATTCGCACATTGGATTTACGTACGCCATCTTAGCTTTAATGTGCATCAATGTCGTTGCTTGACGCTAGTCCAAAAGTGTTTGTAAGCCTGACACTCCCGCCGTGTGTGGGAGGAGCTTCCGTCAAAAGATTTTCTTGACCTCATCACGGAGGATGCAGGTGAGGAGAACCAGGTTGATCCTGAAGAGCTCTACAAAAGCATCTGTGCACGTGCCCGTGTCCGTGTTCATGGCATAATTCAGAGAATCTCCCAGCGAGGAGCAGCAGCTGCGTCTCAACGGCAGCTTTCAGCGGCACTTCCGTCTCCCTGTGACCGTCCGGCTCTGTGGCAGGAGAACGCCGCTGCCGCAGGTGTCCCAGTGAGACGTGTTTTATAGCGGCAGAGGACGCAGTGACAGTTTCCAGAAGTACAATCTGACTTTACTGTTTCTCTTGTTTTTAAATCAACTTTAGTTTTTCCCAGAATGCATCAGAGTATTTTTTATGGGAATATGGGAATATGGGAAAGATGTCATTATTGGGTGTTTTCTTTAAACAGGCCTGAATGAGCAAATGTTTGGATGTGTGTTTATATGTTTTAAAGTACTTCATGTGTTTTATTAAATATAAATGCATACATTTATGTTCTTCAAGCTTTTAAAAAACTGTATTGTGGGCTTTTATGCTGCTTTGTCCTGTCTTTGTTCTTTTTTTTTTTTCTCTTTACTGATCCAAACTGTGACTCTAAACCGTGACATGATCCAAACCGGGAGTTTTGTGATCTGTTGCACAACTAGATGACACCTGATCCTAATGATCAGCAGCAGGATCAGCAGGAGACTGTCATGACTGGGGTTTGACTCCAGGAGGTCCTATAGAACATCTGCAGTCTGATGGAGGAGTTCAGCAGAACTTGATGTGGTTCTGTCTGATGACTCAGGTCCGTTCTGTTTTACTCCCACAGAATCTTCAGGTTCTGCTGAGGTCCATATGGAGATGTTGTCTGCTCAGAGGTTGGGTCTTTCGTTGTACCTGACCAGTGTTTCATTCAGAGCATGTAACCCCACCCCCGAGGCCGGAAACTGATTGTTGGTTCTTGGTGAGGTTAGTCCAGGGATTAGCGGCTGGCCGTGGGGGGGCATGACTCCGCCTTTCATTCCCCCTGCCCAGCCGGCCTTATCGCCATCGCTTTGACACCCTGTTTATCTGACGCTGCACCGGGATCTGCTGGGCCTGCAGAAACGTCCACAAAGGCGCTGGATCATCAGCACTTTGATTGTTGTGGCGCCGCCGTCCCAGCATCCATCCATCTCCACACCGAGCTCATTGCCAGTGTGTGGCAACCTTCAGCAGTCTGTGGTCTTTGCTGTCTTCATGTTGAAGCGTTTCTTAGTCTCTTCTCCAGCCTGGATCGACCTGGACTCTGTGGTGATCTGAAGGAGGAGGAACTGAGATCTGCATCATGGCTTCCTTCAAACTGGACTTCCTCCCAGAGATGATGGTGGACCACTGCTCCTTAACCTCTGGTCCAGTGTGAGTTACCTCCTGTTTCCTGGTGCTTGTCTTTTTAAAATCCACTTTGGGAGGTTTCCATCTCCACCCATCTGTGTAGACACCAGAAAAAAGGAGGTGTGTGTCTGCAGGTCTGCCTGGACCTGCAGAGAACATTCCATCTCTTTCACACTTTGAATGAGAAAAGCGGAAGTTTCCTGGTGTTCTTGAGGAGCAGCGTTTGTAGGTTTCTATAAGGCAGAAAGCTGCTGAGGATGAGGCTTCTTGGACTTCTCCTTCACTGGTTCTGCAGGAGTTGTCTCCTCTTTCTGCGTCCTCCTCGGCAGCTGAAGGCTGTCCTCTGTAGATCCTCCAGCTCTTCTCAAATTGCTTTCAGCAATGGAAATAGAAGTACAGCACAACATCAGAAAGACTTCACATCTGCAGCCATGATGCGCTTCTGACCGAAGCAGATCAGCTGCCTCATCTGAAGGGGGTTTGAGTCCTGAAGGTCCACTGGAGCGCGGAACCTGCTCTGTCCCTGTAGGAGCTGAGACTAGAACCCGAGGCTGCTGGGATGTGCAGCACCAGAATGACCGAGCGGACGCGCGGAGCAGTCGAAACGCTCGGTTTCCTTTACAACCAGCTGAACGGAAAGTCTTTAAACGCCCATCCAAGTCGCAGATGAACCTAAACCTCAATGACATCACAGTCACTGTCATTCATTTCTTCATCAGCGCCTGAAACGCACCTGTGTGAGCTCATCTACCTGTTTTTAGACTTGACATTAAGAGGACAGCCACACCCCCAGGATGGCATGATCCAACATGGCTCCTACAGGCCCAGAGTAGGTGAACCGCCTCAGCGCCGGTTGGTGGCTCTGGTTTCCAGAGAGTTTTTATCAATCAATCAATTTATTTGTCATTTGTAATAGTAAAATCACATTGAAACAACAAACTGCAGGTCTCCCAAAACAGAAAACATAAATAAGTAGAATTAAAAGCATTTGAATAAAACATTTGTAAAAAAGTAGATACATTAGTTGGCTTCTCAGCTAATCGCAGCAGTTAAAAGAGTTAAAAGTGCAACATAACGTGGTGTGATCCCCGTCTTTTTGCTGCATTCAAAGACCGCACAGCCTGAGGAAAGAAGCTCATATCTTCTGCTAGACAGTAGGAGGTCAAACATTCCAGTTGCAGAATGACCAGAGATCCAAGTTACACCAATTAAAAGTCTAGATTTCTAAATGGTTTCCAAATCTGGAAGATCACATCAAATAGTCCTGCCTGGCAGAACGAACCGCTCGGCTTAGAAGTGTCCTTTCTGTCACAGCGAGACTGCAAAACCACACAGTGACAGAACCAGTGAGAACACTGTCAATACAGCATCGTAAATGGAAAAGAAGGGTTCTGTCTTGACTGAATTCCCAGAGTCTCCATAAAAAAGAAAAGATGACTTTTCTTACCAATACTACTGGTATTTGGATGCTAACTGAGGACATTGAGAGGGTCACATCCAGGAATTTACATTTTTTTTCAATAGTTTGTACCTCTGAATTGTGAATGACGACAGGTTTTCTGTTTCTGCTTCGGCTGAAGTCAAAGTTTAGATCACAAGTCTTTGAAGACTTTAACACAAGGTTGTTCTCCTGACTCCAGTGAACTACGTTTTGTCATTTGAGCTGATCATGTCAATGATAGTGGTGTCGTATTTAACAATCCTATTTTTAGAAGAAGTTGCAACACAGAGTTGGACAAGGTAGAAAGCAGGGGACTCAGGATACAACCCCGTGGGGCGCCAGTACTCACACCGTCAGAGAAACACCGTCATTGATTTGGTCTTTCTGTGGTGTGCAGGTTAAAAAGTTTAAAATCTATTTACAAATGCTGTCCTCGAGACTGAAAGATTTCAGCTTGTGAATGAGCTTTACGGAAATACAAGAGTTAAAATCTTTAAAAAGCATTCTCGCATATCATTTCCTTTTATCTAAGTGTTCATATACAGAACTCAGAGCAAAGAGCTAGCATCTTCTACATTCCTGTTTTGACTGTATGTGAACTGAAGAGAGTCTACAGACACTGGAATCAGTCTTTTGATGTAGCCCAACACCAGACGCTCAAAGCTTTCCATTAAGACAGAAGCTAAAGCCACTGGGTGATGGTCATTAAAACATGTTACAGGTGTCTTCTACAAATGACTTCTTAAAACAATGTGGGACAATGCATGCACTCAGTGAGATGAACAGATGAGTAAAGACAGGAGCAAGTTGCTCTGCAAACAGTCTGAGGACACGAGGAGGGATACCATCAGGGCCAGGTGCTTTCTTCACCTTAGCTCTGGACAACACTTTCCTTACATCCTTTTGAGTAACAATAAAATGACTCTGCTCATTGCAGAAAAAAAGGTAAAGCAACATAGTCATTTTTACCAGTGTCAAACCTACAGTAGAACTGGTTGAGTACATTTAACAGTGAGTCGTCATAAACGGTGAGATTTCCTCCTCTTGTTTTCCAGGAGGTGATGGTGTTCAGTCCTTTCCACATCCGCTGTGGGATGTCCTCCTTAAAGTGACTATTTTTCTCCATAGGACTGTTTTGGTGCTTTAATAGACCGCTCCAGCGACTGTTGAATATAATATAATTGAATTTCACTGTCTTTGGTCCAACACTGGACAGGCTTTGTCTGTCTGCTCTGCTGTATATATGTAGGGAAGAGAAGAACAGAGGAGTCCGATCTGCCAAAAGCTGGTCTGAGGGTAGAGCCATACGCTGATCTAATGTTGCTGTAGCAGTGGTAAGATACCAAATCCTCATATTGGTAGTAATTAGAGGAACATCTTTGACATTAGAATGATTACAATCTCCTGCTGTGATGACCACAGCATGAGGAAAAGAACTCTCACATTGGTGTAAAATACCACTTCATTCACTGAGAGCCAGAGAGTCATCAGCCCGTGAGCGTACACACAACATTACACTGCTGAAAAAACAAGACATTCAGGGTTGATGGTGCAAGTCTGGTTCACAGTAACAGTGTCTGTGCTCCAAAGCTTGTTTATGAAGAAACACACACCTCCTCCTTTTGTTTTCCCGGTGCTGTCTGACTCGGTCTGAGCGGGACACGGAGAAGCCCGGTGGTTGGAACGTCACAGTGAAGCCACGCCTCCGTCAGACAGAACAGCCTCTGGCCTCGTGTTGCGGTTTACAGATCATGTCTCTTGTGTAACAGGGACTAAACATTAGTCATGTAGATCGGAGGGGGGAGTGGCGACCTCGCCGTCTAATGAGCAATCCTCCTCACTTCCCTCTGAGTCTGTGCTTCTGGTGCTGGATGAACACGGTGATGCCCCCCCCCAGGCTCTCACTGTGCTCCTGGCCTCCACTTTGGCTCCGCCCACATACAGGTGACCACCCTGCACCAGAACCAGCCTCTGTAAAAGGGGGGGTCAGATTGAACTGAGAAGACGAAAGGCAGATGTGAGAGCAGGCAGGGGGGGTCCACAGTGGTCCCCGGGGCAGGAGGGGGGCAGACTGGTTTGACCTGAATCAGGGGCTGGCTGGTCCTCGTGAGGGGGTTGGTGACTCCAGACCTGGAACCTCTGAGCTCATCAGAGGGATGTTCCTGAACTGATCACGGCTGTCGGTCCCAACTAGTCTTGGTTCTCCCAGCCAGTTGGAGGTTTCACAGCACAAACGTTTGTCCTCACAGGGTGAAGAAGATGAACGGGTCTCTGGACCATCCAGACCAACCAGATGTCGATGCCATCAAGATGTTTGTGGGACAGATTCCCCGGTCGTGGTCTGAGGAGCAGCTGCGGGAGCTGTTTGAGCCGCACGGCGCCGTCTATGAGATCAACATCCTGAGGGACCGCAGCCAGAACCCTCCACCGAGCAAAGGTCTGACAGACATCTATGATGGTCACTGAGGGGTTTCTCCATCCAGCAGGATCTTTCTGGAGACTTGGAAGGGTTGTTTAAGTTCTCCAGTCTGTAACTGTTATTTCCACTTTTCACATCAACAAAGCTGAAACTCTTATTTTGAAGGTGTCATTGGCAGAAACAGTTTATTCTTTAAAAAAGAAAAGAACATTTTGCTTTGAAACTCAGAAGAATTTTTCAGGACCTTTGAGCTCAGGTCTCGTCCAGTGTTGGGGGGTATCTTACTCTGAAGCAACAATTGAACCCTAGAGATGAAAAATATAAGATCTTTCCTGTCGGAAGATAGAGAATTAAACCAAAGATCAGTTTTATTTGTTGAAAAGGGTAAAACACTAAACATAATCCAGATTATACAAAGCGCTGTGGAGGGGTCATGGTGATGTGGGTAAGGTAACAGAAAAAAACAGATCAACTCATTAATGTTTTCAGTCATCAATCAACAATCATTAAAGCTGAACCCACAAGTAGAATGAAAATGAATCCATGGAAGCAGCAACATATCTCATGATAAATAATGAATTCATTCAATGAGGATTCCTGAGAAAAAACAAGTTTCTGCTTCTTTTCTACCAATCACATGAAACCTGGTTTGCAAAGGAGTTGAGCTCCAAAAACTGTTCATCCCTGCAGCAGCTTTGGTTTCTGGAACCTTCACAGCTCCAGAGTGACTGGAATGATCGGAGATGAAATCTGTTCTCCAGGTTCTTCGCTCAGATCCTCAGAAAGTCCTGCTGCTGCTTCTGATAACTCTCTTGTCAGATGTTTTTTGGGGTTCATCCATCGGCATCCGTCAGCTTTCAATAGTTCATTCATCTTCTCAGATGACAGACATTTCTCAGCTCTTGCTTCTGGTGATTGCTTTAGTGACTTGGTTTGATGTTTCTCAGCATCTTCCGCCTTTCGCCCTGGAGGCTGATGTTCTGCTGACCTTCTCATTCCCAGGATGCTGTTTTGTGACGTACTACACTCGTAAATCAGCTTTAGAAGCTCAGAATGCTCTCCACAACATGAAGATCCTGCCTGGGGTAGGTCGTAGTCTTCTTCCTTCCTACCTTTCAGAGTTTTGTGGTCCAGGTGGAGCTGTGGACATCACGCAGCTTCATAGCTGAAGCATCCCTGTCTGACCCCGGATCCTTTAACTTCTTTGAGCTGCTGATAAATTGACCTGAAAGAAGGTTTGGACTCTGGATATGGTGGTTTTCAGGTCTTTGAGTGTGGAAGACGCATCTGATTCCAAACCTCTCAGCTGGTGACGCCTTTTGATCAGCATCAAACCACTTCAGCTCCAAAATGGCCTTCATTTAGCATCTACTCCAAACCCGACATGTTTTTGTGTTTCACTGCGGTAGACTTTTGATCAAAGGACTTGTAAACAGGTTTGGTAGATTATGATATCAAAATGTGTCCAAACACGCAAAAAAACCTACAGTCCTCTTCAAAAATCACACACTTCTCTTCCAGCCAGTTCTGCAAGGTCTGCAGAAAGGCCAGGCAGAAGACTTGAGATATGCACACTTGTTCTTTGGGATTCAATGGATCACAGATAATCCCTGATCTGTATGGATCAGTAGCCTCAATTCAGCACGCGTGTGTACCACAGATCCCCCTCCCGCTCGTGGTGTGGACCTTGCACGTGCATCATTTAAATCAACTGTCCACCCACAACGACCGGGGTTCATGCATCAAATTGCCGCACATGCCTTTGTTTTGACACGCATCAAAGTTGCTGCTTGTTGGGGCGCCCAGTATAAATGTTAAACTTGAAGTCAACGTTCTGGGCACGTGATGTTTTCAGTGACCTGACCAGCAGAATACAAATCCAATATGGAGGATCGATTCAATCAGTCCTGAACTTTCATGAACACATTTTTGGACAGGCATTAAGCAGCCAATTTGACGCACGTCAAAAGAGAGGTGCCTGACGCAAATTTGACGTGCGAGTTAATTTTGGTGTGAAAGCAGCATTAGAAGGCCCAAAGCGCGTTACAGTCAGTCTCATCCACCCGAAACACATTCACATACTGATGGTAGCTGCCGAACACTGGCACCAACCAGAAGCACCAGGACACTTGGCTGGACAGGGCGGAAACCAAACCTGCGATCTTCCAACCAGAGGTCAACCGCTCTACCTCTTAACCATGGCTGCCCATGATCAAAAGAGCAGCTCAAGGTACTCCAGAAACTTTGGAGTCTCCAAACAGCTCATCCTAGAGTCAAAGTACTTCAGATGTTCAGGCTTCTGCATTTTAGCTGCTCGCTGTACACGTGGACTCCCACTGCTCACGCGTTCTCTGGTTTTGCCGCTCACGCGTTCTCTGGTTTTGCCGCTCACGCGTTCTCAGGTGTTGCCGCTCACGCGTTCTCTGGTGTTGCCGCTCACACGTTCTCAGGTGTTGCCGCTCACACGTTCTCAGGTGTTGCCAGTCACACGTTCTCTGGTTTTGCTGGTCACACGTTCTCTGGTTTTGCCAGTCACACGTTCTCTGGTGTTGCCAGTCACACGTTCTCTGGTGTTGCCAGTCACACGTTCTCTGGTGTTGCCGGTCACACGTTCTCAGGTGTTGCCGCTCACGCGTTCTCAGGTGTTGCCAGTCACACGTTCTCTGGTTTTGCCAGTCACACGTTCTCAGGTGTTGCCGGTCACACGTTCTCTGGTTTTGCCAGTCACACGTTCTCTGGTGTTGCCAGTCACACGTTCTCAGGTGTTGCCGGTCACACGTTCTCTGGTGTTGCCGGTCACACGTTCTCAGGTGTTGCCGCTCACGCGTTCTCAGGTGTTGCCAGTCACACGTTCTCTGGTTTTGCCGGTCACACGTTCTCTGGTTTTTGCCGGTCACACGTTCTCTAGTTTTGCCGCTCACACGTTCTCAGGTGTTGCCGCTCACACGTTCTCAGGTGTTGCCGGTCACACGTTCTCAGGTGTTGCCGCTCACACGTTCTCTGGTTTTGCCGCTCACACGTTCTCTGGTGTTGCCGGTCACACGTTTTCTGGTGTTGCCGGTCACACGTTCTCAGGTGTTGCCGCTCACACGTTCTCTGGTTTTGCCGGTCACACGTTCTCAGGTGTTGCCGGTCACACGTTCTCTGGTTTTGCCGGTCACACGTTCTCTGGTTTTGCCGGTCACACGTTCTCAGGTGTTGCCGCTCACACGTTCTCTGGTGTTGCCGGTCACACGTTCTCTGGTTTTGCCGGTCACACGTTCTCTGGTTTTGCCGCTCACGCGTTCTCTGGTTTTTGCCGCTCACGCGTTCTCTGGTGTTGCCGCTCACACGTTCTCTGGTTTTGCCGCTCACACGTTCTCTGGTGTTGCCGCTCACACGTTCTCTGGTTTTGCCGCTCACACGTTCTCTGGTGTTGCCGCTCACACGTTCTCTGGTGTTGCCGGTCACACGTTCTCAGGTGTTGCCGCTCACACGTTCTCAGGTGTTTGCCGCTTACACGTTCTCAGGTGTTGCCGCTCACACGTTCTCTGGTGTTGCCGCTCACACGTTCTCTGGTTTTGCCGCTCACGCGTTCTCTGGTGTTGCCGCTCACACGTTCTCTGGTTTTGCCGCTCACACGTTCTCTGGTGTTGCCGCTCACACGTTCTCTGGTTTTGCCGCTCACACGTTCTCTGGTGTTGCCGCTCACACGTTCTCTGGTTTTGCCGCTCACACGTTCTCTGGTGTTGCCGCTCACACGTTCTCTGGTGTTGCCGCTCACACGTTCTCAGGTGTTGCCGCTCACACGTTCTCAGGTGTTGCCGCTCACACGTTCTCAGGTGTTGCTGCTTACACGTTCTCAGGTGTTGCCGCTCACACGTTCTCAGGTGTTGGAAGGTTTTAGGACAAACAGGAGCCACAGAACTCAGGACTCCTTCTCAGTCCTCTGTTGATGTTTTTCAGCAGCCTGGAGACGAAGGTCATTCCTCCGTCATGAATTCTTGTCTGTTTGTGAACTTCTCCAGATGCATCACCCAATCCAGATGAAGCCAGCAGACAGTGAGAAGAACAATGGTAAGGACTTCAGCACATCAAGCGGCACATAAAATACACTTCTGAGTTACCACTTTATAAATGTAAACATTTCAGACAATGAAAATGAAGGAAACATTTTCTCTCTGGCTTGTTTTTGCTCAAGAGCCACATATTGTCATATAAAATGTAAAACATTGTGATTAATCACAATCCAAAAATGTGACTGATTGACAGCACTACTATAAACTATCAACGTTCTGCGATGCTCCCTTAAAGCTACTGATCATGTTCCTTCTTTCAATCCCGATGTTATCTTGACCCATCTGGCATGATGTAAACCCATTCTCAGAGGGGGTGTCAGGGAATGGTTAGATGGTTCATTTTCTTAACTGGGGGGTTCAGGTCATTGTTCATTCCGATCACAGTTGGACTTTTCTGGTGTTCCTAGTCATCTGATCCATCCAACCTTTGGTTGGTATAGAATCCATGATTGATCGTTCTATCATTGTTCCGACAACAGTTGGGCCTGCAGCTGACTCTCACACAGCAAACCAGAACATAAAAAACAGGCGGCTCCATGGAAACTGCACCAAAACAGTCCATTTATTCCACTTCAGTCCAACCTTGTTTCCATCATCATCACATTAAAGAGAAAACAATGCTCTTCAAAATAAAAGGGGCACTAAAAGCCTTCTAGTAAAGTTCAAAGTTCAGTGTTTTCTGTGTGCATGCTGGGAGGCCCTCTAATGAAGGTTCTATTGAATGCAGCAGTGGAGGACAGAAAACTCTTCATTGGAATGATCTCCAAGAAATGTAATGAGAACGACATCCGAATGATATTCTCGCCGTACGGACAGATCGAGGAGTGTCGAATACTTCGAGGACCTGAGGGACTCAGTCGTGGTGAGAAAAGCTTTGAATCATTTCATGATCTTCAAACTGATGTTCACTGTTGCAGGGCCTCACTAAGCCTGAGTGTCCCTGCAGACCCCAGATGTGCAGGAGACAAACTCCTGGCTGTCAGCAGCGCATCAAGAACCCATCCTTCAGTTAAGAGAAAAAGCTGACCCTGATGTTCTTTCTTTCTCTTACAGGATGTGCGTTTGTAACGTTTACGTCTCGACAAATGGCCCAGGCGGCCATCAAGTCCATGCATCAGTCCCAGACCATGGAGGTGACAACCTCTCAGTGACACCGCTGTCTCCACCCCTGCGTGTTTACAGCTGCAGTGGCTCTGTCTGTTCCAGGGCTGCTCCTCTCCCATCGTGGTGAAGTTTGCAGACACCCAGAAGGACAAAGAGCAGAAACGCTTGGCTCAGCAGCTGCAGCTGCAGATGCAGCAGCTCAGCGCTGCCTCCATGTGGGGAAATCTGACCGGCTTCGGCAGCCTGGGGCCACAGTACCTCGCAGTGAGTGTTCTTAAGGAACACCTCTGTTCCCCAACGATACAGAGGGGTTCCTTGTCTAAACTGTTCCTGTCTGCTTCAGCTGTACCTGCAGCTGCTGCAGCAGTCCGCCTCCCCCGGGAACGCGCTCAGCAGTCTGCACCCGGTTTCAGGTAAAGACTTGAGATAGAAGCTACGTTCCCTTCAGATCCTGACCATTTGAACTGGCCTCTGCAGGTTTAAATACCATGCAGAACCTGGCTGCTTTAGCAGCAGCAGCTACACAGGCCACGCCCTCAGGGTCCAGCACCATGACGACCTCCAGCAGCTCGCTGAGCGCGCTCACAAGCTCAGGTAACCAGAGATCCAAGCTCCCTGCTGACTTTTGTCACATCTATGTTTTACCACCAGGTCTGCTCAGGAACGAAGAGGAATTTCACTTCAGTTCATTCACACGAACTCGACTGGAAAAAAATAAAGTAACAAACTATTGACTCGCTGGAAATTTTACTGAAAAAATAAACAAAGAGTGTCCTCTTTCTGGTTCTCCTCCTCTCACTGGTTCTCCTCCTCTTTCTGGTTCTCCTCCTCTCACTGGTTCTCCTCCTCTCTCTGGTTCTCCTCCTCTCTCTGGTTCTCCTCCTCTCTTTGGTTCTCCTCCTCTCTCTGGTTCTCCTCCTCTCACTGGTTCTCCTCATCTCTCTGGTTCTCCTCCTCTCTCTGGTTCTCCTCCTCTCTTTGATTCTCTTCCTCTCTCTGGTTCTCCTCCTCTCTTTGATTCTCCTCCTCTCTCTGGTTCTCCTCATCTCTCTGGTTCTCCTCCTCTCTCAGCCTTAGCAGTGTCTCTGCGTTTTGCCCATGAAAGAGGAAAACATCTTAACGTTTGCAAAGATGGATGTGCATATTGTGCATATAAAATGAATGCGTTTTGCTGATCCCTGTTAGCTCCTTGGAGATGTCTGTTTGTGTTAGCCTGGGGGCGTTGTTGGTGGGTTGGGAGGGGCTGGTGCTCACGGAGCAGGGTTTTAAAAGCATGCTCAGGGATGTGTGAAGGGAGCAAAATACCACTTTGGGTTTGTTTATTGTGAGGAATAAACATTTTAATACAGCTAAAAGCTCAAAAAGTTGGTTTTGCATGAAATAGCCCCTTTAAATTTATAATTCTAGGTTGTCGACGGACAGTAATCCATACTAACCAGTAAGAGATTACACTTGTTCTTCTGGTCCAACTTCTCTCTCTCCTCACATGGTCAATGGCAATCCTTCTGCCTACTGTGGTTGCCACTGTAACCCCCCACATAGTGGCAGTATGCCCTCTTTCCATTGGTTACAATCTTCCAATGAATGGAAAAGGAAGAGCTTGTGGTCGTATAAAAAGAGGAAATTATTTTAGACTGAAAAAGATCTTTTATATTTTCCTTTACGGTTTGCATTTAGAACACAAAATTGTTTGCGGTTTGGTTTATGTTGTGGAGTTTCGCCCCGACGTTTCCAACACTGGGTGTTATGTAACTGAACTTTAGAGCATCGGCACATCACATAGTGAACCCTTAGATCCACCAGAATCCTCAGAACCGGTGGAGAACTGAACCACCTCTGCAAGTCGGCCTCAGGACTGTTCACTCGACCGTTTCTAAATGGAGCAACCATCTTAGAGACGCTAACTGGACTCTGGGCTTTCATGCACTGGGGTCCTGAGTGAATGTCCTGTCAAACATTGAGGGGCTGTAGTTCAGGGAGGCTGCTCATTCACTGAAATTCCAAGCTAGACAGTCATTACGTCTATGTGCAGACACTGTCCCACAGCGCCCTCTAGGTAAAGGTACCATGAACACTTTAAACGTGAAAAACAAAGCTCAGGGGAAACAGACTGCAGGTTCTGTCCAAATGAAAACCTAAGACTGATGGGAAAGCATGAACTTCTGCTTTCACACAAGTTCTGTGCTGGATTTGATCCCCAGACTCCATAATCCTGAATGCCGTTCACTCGAGAATGAAAATGTGAAGCTTTGACTGGGCTGTCGTACTTATCAAATCCTTAATAATAAATGTTCCCAAAGCAGGTTCCTCCCCTACGTCCTCCAGCAACTCCTCAGTGAACCCCATGGCCTCTCTGGGGGCCCTGCAGTCTCTGGCTGCCAGTGCTGGTGCTGGCATCAACATGGGCTCCTTAGCAGGTGAAGACAGGACCCTGTCCTCCGGAACTCCTTTCTGCTGGTTTGCTGCAGAGGGTTTGGTTCACTTCCTGTGGTCTCTTGCTTGCTGCAGGGATGGCAGCGCTGAACAGCAGCCTGGTTTCAGGAAGTCTCTCAAACGGCTCAGGTAACACCATGGAGGCACTGAGCCAGGCCTACTCCGGAATCCAGCAGTATGCTGCTGCCGCCCTCCCTAGCCTCTACAACCAGAGCCTGCTGTCCCAACAAAGCGTCACAGCTGCAGGCAGCCAGAAGGAAGGTGAGTTCTGATGGAAACCAGGTACCATTAACAGGAGACGCTTCTTTGAGCTGCTGTGCCAAAACCACTCTCATTGGTTGGCAGGTCCAGAAGGAGCCAATCTGTTCATTTACCACCTCCCCCAGGAGTTTGGAGATCAAGACCTGCTGCAGATGTTCCTGCCGTTTGGAAATGTGATCTCTGCAAAGGTCTTCATCGACAAACAGACAAACCTCAGCAAGTGTTTTGGTGAGTGTGATCTGCATCACGTTCACTGTGGTCGGTCATCAGAGACCTGTGAGCACAGATGCTCCTCACTCTGGGACCTACTCAACAGAAAGCTCTGGTGTTCTGAAGTCTTCTTCCCTCTGTCAGCCACCACGATGACTTCCTGATTAGCCGTTCCAGTTTTGAAGTGTTAACAGACAAAGAAAGGGTCAAAACCCAGGAGTTTCCATGAAAAGGTTTATAGCAGCAGGTTCAACCTGAAATGTCAAAGGCTAAGCAAACTCCAACATGTGTATCTGCAGTGATGTCATAGAAACAGGGTGTCAGTGTTTGGAGAACCGCTTGTTTGTTCCTAAATGTCAGGATCCAGAAGGTGGAGTTCCTTTAGCTTAAGAAGCTGAAGCTTCAGCTGTCGTAAAATGTTTTCAGCCTATAGGTTAATTTAATGGATATCATATTCGAATCTTAAGGGGCATGAAGTGAAACAAAACAGTGATCCTTTTTGTTTTCACGACACTACCCAGACTTCCTAGAGGGGCTAAGAGGCAAAGGAGTGGTCATAGGGTTTGATGGGAAACATTTCTAGTGAACTGTGCTGTTTTTCTCCATGTTCTCCTTAGCAGACAGAACAACACAACAGACATTAAAACTTTATTGACAGAAATTCTCAACAACTCTTATGTTGAAGCTCAGTATGCATCACTCCACTAAGCTGCTGACTACAGTACCCATAATGCTCCAACTATCTATCAAGTGGTGTAGCTTCATAGTTTATTAAAGGTGCGCTAAAACAATCTGACAGATTTTTAGGCGATGTGTTACACAGAAAACCGGTTCCAGGTCAGTAAACAGAACAAGACGTACTGAGGACTTTAGAGAACATTAAAGGATTTTAAGTTCACTTGATGGTCTGAAAAATTCGGTACTCTCTAAACCAGAGGGCAGAATGTAGTGTTTGGTTCCTGGAGAGCAGAAGTGTCCAAGCTAGTCATACAACCACAGACATGTAGGACCTGCAGCCATGTGACCCCTAGATTTGAACTGGGCTGATTCAATCCAGTTCTGATCTCAGCCCAATATGTTTACAAGTCATTTTCCAAAAGTAGACTGTCAGCATTCGGCCTTCTAGTCCCCTCTCCGACCATCAGAGGGAACCATGGCCAGAGTACTGACAGCCTCTGTTCTCCTGTACACGCCAAATCCCATCATGCATCTGACCTCTGCCATCTTGTTCTCACCAGCTGCTCCTCATCAGCTCATCACCACCACTGCTTATATAACTGCTGATCTCTTTGTTCCATGTGTAGTCTGGAACTTTTATTTTGACTGTTCAGTCTAAGCATTCCCTGTATCTGCCTGCCAGTGTGGTCTTTGAACCTTTGCCTGTTTCCTTTGCCTCCCGCCTTGCTCCCTTGCTCCCTGTTTTGACCCTCACCTGTTTCAACCACGCCTTGCCTTGTCCTCTTGTGCTGTACATTAATCTGTGTTTGCATATTGATCCACACGCCTCAGCTTCGTCCTTACATAGACAAACCTATAACCAAAGTGACCATGACCACCATGTCTGACCAGCAATGGGTTTAAATCCCTAACTCCTACAGCGTATCGAGCATTGGTTCTTTGACAGACATGTTTGCCTGCATTTCTGCCCAACTATGAACAGTCTAATAGTCTGTGACGGCAGAAGCTGCCAACATGTTATTTCCCTGTAAAGCTGAAGGACCGGTTAAAAACTCACTCAATGCAAACCAGTGGGTCACATGCCCTAAATGGTTTTTCACCCTCATATTGTCTTGTGTAGTTCAGACTGCTGTCAGTCTACAAGTGTTTGCCTACCCTGAAAAAGGAGTTTGTTTAAGCCAAGTCTTCACAGGTTCTGTCCTGTACTGTCCAACAAAGTGCCGCATTGGATCATTGGTGATTCTAGATGTTTCTAGGTGTGACTGTGCGTTTGTGGCCCTGTGACAGACTGCTGACCTGTTCAGGATGCCCTTCACCTTTACAGTAGTGAGGATAGGCTCCAGCAATCATATGACCCTGAAAGGGATTCAGTGGGTTTAGAAGATGGATGGATGGAAGGATGATCATGTTACAGAACTGCTCATTTCAATAAGCATCATATCAGGTATATTTTTTTTACTATGATGCTCCGTGTTTTTTTCTTTGACAGGCTTTGTGAGCTATGATAACCCCGTGTCGTCACAAGCAGCCATTCAGTCCATGAATGGATTTCAGATCGGTATGAAAAGACTGAAGGTCCAACTGAAGCGCTCGAAGAATGACAGCAAGCCCTACTGAAGGAATGAAGGCTCTGAGCATCTGATTAGAAGGGTGGTGTCCTGGTGAGTCTTCATGCAGCTATAAATGATGTTTGTGTGAAAAACCATCAAATCTTAAAGATGCATGTTTGTTCATTATAGCACTGATGTGGGACAGGCGTAATAAAAACTTGTAAGATCTGAAAATACAAACTACAGCAGAGCAACCACAGAAAAACAACTTTCTGTCGTCAAAACTTTCTAACAACTGAACAAGAATGTTGCCAACAACACCAAGAACCCCACAAAACAGAAGGCACACGAAGAACACTGTCCTTCCACATGAAGCAGAAGACAGTCTGAGACAGTGAAGGATTATCGACTGTATATTAGAACTGGACAGAGCAGCTGCGATGTCACCCATGAAAAATGCTTTACTTTCTGCTCCAGGAAAATGAAGCCAACTCAGTCGCCATTTTTCCAAGATAAGGACGCCCCCCTGTTGGAGCCAGACAACAGTGATCGGTCTGAGTTGGTCAGAGTTGTTTCTATAGCAACTACAGTTGTCAATCATAAGTGAGCTTGTTTGAAGTCCAAAGCCCTTCCACTGAAAGCGGGCTTAGAAGAATCTGTTAATCAAACGGTATAGGTGGGGCCAGCGGGAATTGCACGCTTTTTCTGAAGCTGTTGATTGGTAAGTTTATAACTTGCATAACTTGCGATATAAAAAATAATGAAAAACAGGATAAGAAAAAAGAACTTAAGAAAAATGTACCAGAGCAAGAATGATTATTCTGACAAATAGAACAACTGAGTAATAACTGTTTTTCTATTGAAGTCTATGGGATTTTGGCTTTCTGGGACCAGCAGTTCAGTTCTATATATCAAATCCAATCAAGCTTTATTTATAGAGCACTTTTCCAACAAATGAAGCTCAAAGTGCTTCACATTAAAAACATTTCCAAATTTAAAAGCTAAACATTCAGACAAAATTAATCACACATTCTATGCCCCCCACCCCACCCCACGACACACACAAACCCCCTACACACTTACATACAACACAATACATCATAAAATGAGACACCAACATATGAAAAGAGAATTAATATGCAGTGAAATTGAAATCTGGCTCGATACTAAGCGGGGAAACGATATTTTAGGGACCTGTCCCCATCAGTGACCCCTCACTTATGTTCACAGAGGAACCCAATGAAAGATCCGCCGGATCAAAGCAAGAAGCCAGACCCGGGAGATCCCAGTGTCGACCCTGTTCACTAAGAAGACTGTCACTGATGTGGAGGTCCCCCTGAGGAAAACACCGGAGTTAAAACAAAATGGAAAAGGAATAAAAAATGTAAAAGTGCTTAAAAGTAAAAAATAGAGTTAAAAAAGCTATTAGTATAAAATACATACGTAAATGAATTCATTAAAAAAACAAAAAGATAAGTAATAACAAAGAGATATAAATCAGCAAGAGTGGAAAAATAAATAAGTTAAAAAATAAATAACATAAGATTGTTTAAATATCAGTAAGTTCCTAAATTTAAACTAAAAGCCTAATTAAAAAGGTAGGTCTTAAGCTTTCCTTTAAAAACACGAAGAGTCTCTGCGTTCCTGAGGCTCTCTGGGAGGATGTTCCACAGGCGAGATCCGTAGTAACAGAAAGAGGCCTCGCCGTATGTTTTAGTTCTAACTTTATATACAGTCAAAGGGATGGATGCCCCCTGAGACCACAAAGAAACAGAGCGTCTTCCAGGACAGCCGGATCGCTCAGACATTCACAGCAGAACCTAAGACAGAGCTTCACAATTGCATGGAGATCCCTCCAAACCCACCAGTTCACCTGCAGAACCGCTCCCTGCAGACCCACAGACATGCCTGCAGCTCTACAGGCATCCGTCCTCCTCTGTTCACGTTTTTCTCTGCATTCCTGCCGCTCTCTGCATTAGCATCACATGCCAACATCCACTGAGTAGTTTTTACTGAAAGAAAAAAGCTTTGGATTGACCTCATTTGAGGTGGGAAGGTCTCCATCTACAGACCTCCTAAATACAACAAGGACTTTGGAATGATTCTCTGACTTCTTGGCTGAATCATGCGTCATTATGATCATGTTCTTATCGTGGAGGATTTTCATATCCATGTGTGTTGTCCTGACAAGCCATAAGCGAAGGACTTTTTTAGAGATCGTTGATTCTTTTAAATTCGTTAAGTGGGGCCACCCTTGAAAAAGGAAACGTTGTCATATGGATTACCTGTGTTTAACTTAGAAATCTGTGACATTGCTGTATCAGATCACATGGCTGTATTATTCAAAGCTGACCCTAGGTGCCTCCTCGAAGATGCAGGGTTTTAACCCTCCCTCTGCCAGTCAGTTCTCATTTGCATGTAACCAGTTCATTATCCCCTCCCGGACTACTGATGTTGAGGAGCCTGGATCCTGGTTTTACTCAACTTCAACCAGGTTCTTTGTTAGATCCCATCCCTCCTAAGCTTTCCAAGAGGTCTTCCCTGCTTTAGCTCAAACCGTCCTCGCCATTATCAACAGCACTCTGGCTCTTAGTGTCGTCCCTGCCACTTTTAAACATGCACTTGTTCAGCCGCTGCTTAAAAAAACCCAGTTTAGACATTTCTGTGTTGGCTAACTTCAGACCCATCTCCAAGATGCCTTTTATATCAAAAATCTTGGAGAACGTGGTCTATCTGCAGCTGGAGGAATTTTTGAGTTTTCATAACATCTTTGAAGTCTTCCAGTCTGGTTTTAGAGCCCAGCACAGTACAGAGTCGGCTTCACTGAGGGTCAGTAACGACAACCTCCTGGCTACTGATGCTGGAGATCATGTAGTCCTGGTTCTGCTGGATCTATCAGCAGCTTTCAACACAGTGGATCACCATATTTTAATGTCTTGGCTCCAGAACCTGGTAGGGATTCGAGGTACTGCACTAGATTGGTTTAGATCGTACTTAACAGGACGGACTATGTGTGTTATTGTTGATGGTTTGAAATCTAGAAAAGCTCGGGTGTCTTTTGGAGTTCCACAGGGTTCAGTTTTAGGACCACTTCTGTTTTCCTTGTATCTGCTTCCGTTGGGGTCCAGTCTCAGGAGGCAGGGTGTTTCTTTTCATCTATACGCTGATGACAGTCAGATTTATCTGCCAGTGAAAAGGAACGACGGTTTGTCTTCTTGTACCATGTCTTTGTGATATTAAGGATTGTTTGGCCCTAAGTTTTCTGGGGTTTAATGAAAAGAAAACAGAAGTATTAGTGTCTGGACCAAATGATCTTAGAGAACCGTCCCCAGTTGATCTGGGTTTCTTGACTGGCTGTTTAAAGTCAGTTTTTCTAACTGGGGTTTTAAATTGGACAGTTGATCACCAGATCAAATCAGTGGTGAAGCTCAGCTTTTCTAATCTTCTACAACGTTCCAAGGTGAAACCATTTTTATCACCTGCACATTTTGAGATGATAATCCACGCCTTCATCCCGTCTCTGCTGAATGACTGCATCTCTTTATCTTGGACTAAGCCAGACCTCTCTCACGTCTCCATCGTGTTCAAAATGCAGCTGCCCGTCTCCTGGTTGGAGGACGTAAGCGAGACCACATTACACTGATTTTAGCATCAATCTACTGGCTGACTGTGCATTTTAGGGTTAACTTTAAGATTCTTTTACATGTTTTTAAGTCTTTACACGGTCTTGCCTCACTGTACCTCTCTGAGCGGCTTTCTCCTTATTCGCCGACCTCATGCCTCAGATCAGCTGATCAGCTCCTTCTGGAGACACCGAGGACCAGGCGGAAGCTCCCAGAGGACAGAACCTTTGCTGTTGCTGGTCCAAAGCTCTGGAACTCTTTGCTTTTAAACATCAGAGAAGCATCATCACTGTCCATTTCTAAAACCCATCTACAGACTCACTTTTATGCCCTGGCTTTAAAACATCAGTAAAATGTTTTATTGCTTTTATGATTTTATTTTAATTGTATTATTTTCTTTATTATCTAGTGTTTTTACCTTGTGTTTAGTGACTTTTTTGTTACAGCACTTTGCTTTAGCTGTTTTAGCTGCTTTTTGAAAGTGCTATATAAATAAAGTTGAGTCGAGTGACACGGGGCCTGTCACCTGGTTTCAAAAGCTGAAAAGTTTGGCTGCTGCGCATGTTTGCTGTTGTTTCTTGATGTTTGTTGTGTTGGGTGATGTAGCTCCTTCAGTGATGGACTGCTGCACTGCAGGTGTCTGAAGGAACGGCGTTGTAGGTCACTCTTTCCGGCTGCGGTGAGACTCTGTAACCAGAGCAGAAATGTGTTAACATCAGTCCCTTTAAATTATGTTGTGAAATTCTTAATGACATTATTAGAACCACTGATGCTCATCCTTTTTTATCAGTAAGCTTTTGTAAAGACACATTTGTTCTTTCTGATCTGTACACACTTATCCGGCTCTATTTCTATCTGTAATGCTGCAACATTGGAATTTCCTCAATGTGGGACAAATAACGTTTGTTATATTTGCTGATGTTTGTTGTTGTTTATTGCATTCCTTTGTTGTGTTTAACGCAGGTTTGTGTCTCTGTTGTGTTTTTGTCTGTTTTTCCAGATCTCGGTCCACCATCTGCTCGGGTCCCACTCTGCCTCACGCTGTCCACGTTCTCCTGGATGTGTTGTCAGGTTGTTCTAGCATGTCTGCTGTTCTTATGGTTCCAAACAGCAGAAGAACAGTTCTGTCGGGTTTGGCTGGAGCTTCTGGTCTTGTTCTGGAAAACACAGATTGTATTTTTCATGTGTGTGAGTTCTGCTGTGTGAACATCTAATCAAAAAAAAAAACAAAAAAAACCAAAGAGCTGACTGTGACGGCCGTTGGTTCTTCAGTGTTTCAGATGAATCTGGTCGTGTGTTTGGTGCTTTTCTAAAGTGTGATCTGGTTTGTGTTGTGCTGAGGTGTTGGTCATCTGAGGAGCTGCTGCAGTGGATCTTCAGATTCAGCAGTTCTTCTGCAGATGTCGGCCTGTCTGTAGCTTTCACCATTCCAGCGCAGTCGGGGGCCACAGGCTTTGGTGTAGGTCTGATCTCCACCCTCACTGAGCCATAAATCATACAGGATCCTCCCTTCTTATTTACATTCAAAAGCACTGTTTGGCAGAGAGATGATGAGTTCTGGTCATAAGGGGGGCGGGCCCTGTCTGTCTCCACAGAGATGAGGTCTTCATCAAACCTCATTACATAAAACTCTGCCTCAAAAACACAAGTTGGAAATCCGTCAGTTCATGTTCCATTCTTATTCATGTACAACATTTTTATTTTTAGCAACAAATGACTCATCCTCCAGTGTCCATCATAGAGCAAACGAGGAAGAAGAGCTGGTGTCTGTTTAATTAACTGAGCACAGTATCTGAGCAAGAAAAACGTTTTTTGGGTTTTTGAAGAGTCTTGATCTCCAGAAAGCTTTAAAAGAAGAGGATGAACAATCTAGCTGTGACGATGAGAAGTAACACAAATACACACATAACGACAACAGCACATTGCACAATGAACGTAATTCATGTGGGGATTTATGCCGTCATGCAGCATTTCCATTAATAATGTGTCTGCATTACAGTTCAAAGCTGAAATGAAAAGTCGCTTTTCTCCAGGTCAGAATCAGCTGATTCACGTTGATCGTTAAAACAAGGAGTTGTGGTATGCTTACGAGCACGTTGGATTTAGGTGTCGCCGGCGACATCTCTGGTGTTAAGAGGTTAATTTGATGCAAAGTATGATTTGTGTTTGAGTTTTTTTTAGCAAATTAGCTTGAAATGCTTCAACTATAAAGTAACTAAAATCCCCTGCTGATGATATAAAAAAAGAATCTACAGTCAAAGAAAAACGAAAAAGGAAAATACAAAGACAAAATACGCAAATAAATTCTCCCTACAGTTGAGCAAAAATACACAACTAATGCCAACAACTCTGTTTTAGCACACAAACTCTGTTTTAGCACACAAACTCTGTTTTAGCACACAAACTCTGTTTTAGCACACAAACTCCGATTTAGCTCACAGACTCTGTTTTAGCACACAAACTCTGTTTTAGCACACAAACTCCGATTTAGCACACAAACTCTGTTTTAGCACACAAACTCTGATTTAGCACACAAACTCCGATTTAGCTCACAGACTCTGTTTTAGCACACAAACTCTGTTTTAGCACACAAACTCTGATTTAGGACACAAACTCTGATTTAGAAAACAAACTCTGATTTAGCACACAAACTCTGTTTTAGCACAGTAACTCTTATTTAGCTCACAAACTCTGTTTTAGCACAGTAACTCTTATTTAGCACACAAACTCTGTTTTAGCACAGTACCTCTGATTTAGCACAGTAACTCTTATTTAGCACACAAACTCTGTTTTAGCGCAGTACCTCTGATTTAGCACAGTAACTCTTATTTAGCACACAAACTCTGATTTAGCACAGTAACTCTGATTTAGCACACAAACTCTGATTTAGCACAGTAACTCTGATTTAGCACACAAACTCTGATTTAGCACAGTAACTCTGATTTAGCACACAAACTCTGATTTAGCACAGTAACTCCGATTTAGCACACAAACTCTGTTTTAGCACACAAACTCTGATTTAGCACACAAACTCCGATTTAGCTCACAGACTCTGTTTTAGCACACAAACTCTGTTTTAGCACACAAACTCTGATTAGGACACAAACTCTGATTTAGAAAACAAACTCTGATTTAGCACACAAACTCTGTTTTAGCACAGTAACTCTTATTTAGCACACAAACTCTGTTTTAGCACAGTAACTCTTATTTAGCACACAAACTCTGATTTAGCACAGTAACTCTGATTTAGCACACAAACTCTGATTTAGCACAGTAACTCTGATTTAGCACACAAACTCTGATTTAGCACAGTAACTCTGATTTAGCACACAAACTCTGATTTAGCACACAGACTCTGATTTAGCACAGCAGCTCTGATTTAACCCTAACGTAACTTAACGTTAGCTTGATGAATATGCAAAGTTGGACGCCACATTGGAATGGTATAGATGCCGGTTTCACTGCTGTGCTACAATTGTACAAACAGAAGTGGAAACAAGGATGTGACTTTTCACAGTAAATAATTACTGTCAGCTAATAAAGGAGAACCTATGAAAACATTTTAGGATTTTAAGATCCGAGGGAGTTTTTAAGAACCATGAACGTTTAGGCTGATCTTGTAGTCTATTCAAAATCAGTGGTAGCTTTAGATTTTACATTATTTCCATGTTTTCTGGCAGGACCACCTATGTTTTTTGATTCATGGAGGATGACCATGGCGGTATTTGTAAGTGTGTTTGACCTCGGATCAGCCCAGACAACCCACTGATAAGATTACTTAGTGGAGGAATGGAAACTAACCAAATAAACTAACCGGTTAACTCAGTATCTGTGTGTAAAGAGGGAAGAGCCCAGTGCTGAATCCCCATCTGGCGGGCAGACAGGGACATGTGGTGTATAGTAAAACTGCCTGCCCGGTGTCACATAGGTGCCTGAGTCCTTCTGATTCAGGATGGGTGGGATACACTTGTAAAATGAGACCCCCAGTCCAGCGTTGTTGCCCCCAATGGGTGAATTTGCCCCACGGTGATGCGTCACGAACGGTTCCAACTCGATAATAAATTCCGGACACTGTGTGCTTTGAAGTAAACGCTGCCCAGATCTTGCTGCTCCGGGGCCATGGATGATGTGCTCACTGTGCCCCGTTCTCCCAACCGCAGGGCCCCTGAACCGGCGCGACTGTCGACTGGGGTGCACTCAGTCTGCTCCAACCGTGCCGGTCCAGACGGAGATCGGCCCATAGACTATAAAACGGTGCAAGAGGTCTGTGGGGATGTCGGCTACCCACCGACCCGTTTATAATCACGGACTGAGGAGTTTAACAGTTTGTGCAAATCTTAGTCTGTGTGTAGATTAGAATCAAATCACAACCATGCATCAGGTATGCATTGTGTTTCCTTCATTATGACGTATTGATTTATAGAAAAGTTGGAAATATTGTTAATCTGTTGCACTTTGTACAAAACTATTAATCCCACAGCCTGGGTCTACTTTTTGTGATGATTAGAGTTTTTTGTCTTTTTAAAATCAGACCAAAATTAAGCATTTTCTAGTCATTTTACTGTCTGCTAACGTGTCTCTTTGTTTACATACCTTTCCAATATGGCGTCACTCTATGTATTTTGGACAACAGTAACAGGCTAGCGTGCCACCTCTCGTGATATATCTCACCATCAATGACTCTGAACATAGAAGTATTTCTTCATTCCCACTGGATTAGTCCTCCAGGCCCCATTCACATACACCCAATCACATTAATCGATCATACCTCGCACAAATCCAGAGCCAAAAGCAGGAAGGAATCACAGAACATTAAAACAATGACACAGAACCCAACAATTCAGATTACTGTTACACTAACCCTGATTTAGAACACTAGCATTGAGTCACAGCAGGGTGTTACTTTCTGTTCAAAAAGTCTGTTTGGTTTTACTGCTGGGGTCAAGGAGCTGTAACATTAATGTGGTCACCACAGATTTTTTTATACAGATACTTCATGTAGATTTCCATCAACAGGGTCTCACAACTCTCTTTTTTCAGGTTCAAGTCAAGTCCTACGTTTTGGATTAAAGTTCAAGTCAAATTTGAGGTCCTAAAACATATAATTTAAATGAATATTTTACAGTTTCAAATTCTCTTTGAACCGTTTTTAGGGACATTCCAGTAGGTAGTTGGTGTTTCAGCATTTCCAGTGTAAAAACATCGTAAAGAGACATAGGCAGAGACTAAAACAACTAACTATAAAACTCTTTCCCAAGTCTCAACCTCAACAAAGTCTGAGGTCCTTGAAGTTAAATCTCAGTTTAGGTCTCAAGCCTCTGTATGTGTGATGTGAAGTCCAACTCCTCATCTTCGGCTCTGAATGTACTGTTTCTGTCAGAACAAACGGGATGGTTACCCCTCCCTTCTTCTTCTTAAAGTAGTGGAGAAAATGTTTCATTGAGGAACTGATTCCTTTGCTCAAAGGTCCATACAAACCCTTCAAATAAGGAAACATACAGAAAGGATAATCCCTCGATGGGAACAAACGGTTCAACAGAAGCAGAAATCCTCCTGTAGACTGAGAATGTCCTTGAATGAGAGTGACCTACGTCAGAGCCAACACCTGAAATGTGGTCCAAACCCGATCTGGGCAGAACTAAGCTAAAGCTCCGAGCTTGTCCCTGACAGGCGCCAGTTTCACCCATGTTCCCACCTCTAGCCCTGCACCGGCTCAGAGGGACTGCAGAGTGTTTGAGAACTCCTTCCTGATGAAGACTGGTTGGTCTTCTTCACCTGTGAACCTTTCTTCTTCTCCTCAAACTGCAGCAAAAAGCTTCAGAGGGTTCTTTGTGATTATTTTATTTATTGCTATTTAAATCTTTTGTTTGGGTTTGTTCCATAGCAGTCCTGCTGTTGGTTCTCTGTGTGATCTCTGCCTTCTGTGACCATTAAAGTCTTTAAAGAAACTCTGTACTTCTGGTTATTCTTCATGACATGTCATTGACCTCATCATCCCAGGACTTTGCTTCCCTTGTAAGAGGTCTGCTTTAGTCTAAACCCCACCCACCACAAAAGGATCAGTGTCATCCAGAAACCACTTTTCATGATTATTTATATGGACTTTTTCCTCATAAAGTAACCTGAGAAATCTTTCCTTCAACCTCCAAACCCTGAGAATGTATTTAAAGTAAAGTATTCTCACAAAATACTTTGTGTGCCCTGATGACCTTGAACCAATAAACACTTTTCAACTGTATTTTGGACATTAAATCTTGGATGGCAGAAAACTGCTTACAGCTCAACCAGAACAAAACTGAGGTTCTAATCATCGGTCCTGATGAGAAGAGAGATCATTTTACCCAAACTCAGGAATTTTAAACCTGAAAGTGAGAGAAACCTGGATGTACGTTTTGCATCCAGCTGAGCTGAGTTTTATTCCTCACATCAGAAACGTTGTGAAAACAGGATTTTTTTATCTTTAAAACATCACCAGAGTCCACCCATTCATCTCTCTTGCCAGCACAGAGATGCTTTTAGTTTTGAAAGTGTCAATTTGCACACAATTTTGAAATACGTGCTTCTAGATGAATGAAAAGAGCTATACGAATAAATAAAGTTTGACGTTTAAAAAGCCTGCTTTCCCACCTCTACTCCACCCTTTTTACTCCACCACCTTCAAGTGGTGGTTCCAAGTTAGAAGTACCCACTGGTCTCAAAATGCTTCAATTGCACTGACTTCTATAGTCTAACAGCTTTTTTTTAACATGTTAAGTTAGTTGAAAGCTAAAGACCCATCAGCTGTCACAGTCCTAAGTGTGACATTTGTTCTGCACTTGACCATCCACTGGGGGAGCGGTGAGCTGCAGACACTGCCGCGTTTGGTTGGTCTTAATTTTCTGTAGTTCAAGTTATCCAGAACACCGTTTTCATCGGTGGGTTCCTACAGTCACAACGTTTACTTTGGAAATGAAAATCACGGTTCTCGCTCTTCCGGTCCACTAGAGGGCGCGCGTGCCTCACGGAGCTGCTTCATGTAAGTCCAGCATCCCTAAAAACAACAGCGAAGAAGACGACTCACTTCCGGGGAAGGCTGGTCTGGATTCGGGTCCAAATCAACACCTCGTCTTTCCTTTAATCCAGGTTCAGGCTCTTACGTTCTGATCCAGAACCACAAGACCGTCGAGATGGCGACGACCGTGAGCACACAAAGGGGACAGGTGAGGTTCGGTTCCTTTCGCCCCCGCTGCGTGTTTACCGCCTGGACCTGGTTCCGGCTCGGTGTAAACGGCGGTCAGCGGGTCTTCGGAACCGGGTCAGTTCTGGGCAGAAAAGTGTTTCTTCGGCGCGGTGACGCCGTTGTTTTATTGGGTCAAAGGTCAGATTTGCATGTCGTCATGTGTAGACGTTTTTATTTTATAGAGTAACTTTCTTTCATGGAGTAACTTTCTTTCATGGAGTAACTTTCTTTCATGGAGTAACTTTCTTTCATGGAGTAACTTTCTTTCATAGAGTAACTTTCTTTCATGGAGTAACTTTCTTTCATGGAGTAACTAAAGTAAGTAGAGTGCTGCCTTCAGCTCTGCCTCTTTCTGTTCATGTTTCTTCAGTGAAGCTTTGATCAACTTGAACCGTCAGAGTCCAGGAGGCAGGTCTTCTGACCCGACCCCAGAATGTGTGAATGTGACCCGGTAGTTTTTGTTCCACCATCACATGGGTGGAACTTCTTCAGGCTTATACGAGTCTTTGCTCTCAGGTGTACATCGGCGAGCTTCCGCAAGACTTCCTGCGAATTGCTCCGACCCAGCAGCAACAGCAGGTCCAAATGGACGCCCAGGCAGCCCGCCAGCTGCAGTACGGGGGCTCCATCAGCACAGTGGGGAGACTCAGCATCACTGTGGTTCAGGTAGACCTGCTTCCTGTTCCTGTCTACAGGTGTTCTCCAGCGCTTTCTTCTCGCTTTGTGATTTCTTCCATAAAACCGAACCTTCTTTCAGGCAAAGCTAGCAAAAAACTACGGAATGACCCGGATGGATCCGTACTGCCGGATCAGACTGGGGTATGCAGTCTATGAGACTCCAACTGCTCACAACGGTGCAAAGAACCCACGATGGAACAAGGTGATCCAGTGCACGGTGCCCCCTGGGGTGGACTCCTTCTACCTGGAGATCTTCGATGAGGTGAGTTTGATCTTCAAGGATCGGGTGACTCTGATGAAGGTCTTGGCTGCTTTGACTTTGACCTGACCTCAGGCACAGTCCAGCAGTCGGAGCAGCCAGTAAAGATGGTTCCTTCCCTGTCCCTATCCCAGAGAGCATTCTCCATGGATGACAGGATAGCGTGGACACATGTCACCGTCCCAGAGAGCCTGAGGGAGGGCAAAGTGGTGGACGAGTGGTTCAGCCTGAGCGGCAGACAAGGAGACGACAAGGAGGGGATGATCAACCTGGTCATGTCCTTCACGGTGAGTGCTCAGGGTGGATGTTCCTGCAGGTCTGACAGCATGCTCAGGAGCTGCATGGACCTCTGACAGGGGTCTCCAGGTCCAGACGCAGACCATCCTGCAGGAACACCAGCACGGACCGCAGAAACCGCAGCGAGGAGTCCTGTCGCAGGACACACACGATTCATGAAAAAATAATATTATAAAAAATTGATATTTATTAACTCTAATTAATTACACATCGCAAAATCACTGTCTTCCGCTTCGTGTTGAACGGCTTTCGTGGCGAGCGTTAGATGCTGATAATGCACACGTTGTCGAGCATTTTTCCACTTATGCTATTGAAGCTTACAAAAGAAATACAAATTCCATCATTTTTTAGTTCTTAATTGTTGTTATTTTTTTCAGTTTAGATCACTTTTACACAAGCACTATTTCATATGTGGTGTGGCCCGTTGTCACGGTAACACGACAGCGCGTCACTGAGTCGACTCCGACCTCAACTGCAGCGGCAAAGGAAAGTGATTTGAAAAGTTTCGTTAAAGCATCTGTTCAGACAGAAAGTTCACCTCTTACTGCTTGTTTTTGTCCAGAAAATAGAAGAAAAAGTTTGTTTTAAAGAAGCCTGCGCAGTGAAATAGAACATTTGGGCTTTGTGACCAGAACTACTTTTTAGGTGTCCGTCAACATCTAGCAGCCAATCAGAATAGAGTATTCACCTGGACCATTTAAAGTGCAGAAACAATGTTTGTTTCTTATGGCTGTTTCTCAGCATCTTTGTTTTCCTGGAGTAATCCTGCAGACATTCAAGTCTTTACAGTTCTGTTTATCTTACTGATGATGTGTTTTGTGCACAAAAATTACACTTCTGAGTTAACACTTTAGAAATTAAAAAAATTCATACAATAAAAATGAAGGAAAAGTTTGATCTCTGGCCTTTTTTTATGTGCAAAAGCTCTACATTGTCATGTAAAATTTACCTAGTAAAACATTGTGATTAATCACAACCCAAAAGTGTGATTAATCTGATTTTTTTTCTTTGATTGACAACACTAGTTTAAATTTACAGTGTTTGTGAATTTAAAGTTAACTTTATTGGAAATAAATGAAATGCTAACATGCTAACCATTGGGAATGACAGGGATTTATAGGCTGCTGGAGCGCGAAATGCTAACAGTTGTTCCAAACAAAAGGTTCCAAAGTCCACGTTCTAGATGGAAGCAGAACTTCAGGTTCAAACATGAAACAGAAAGCTGTTGGGCGGCGAGCACATATGGGGGGGATGGGGCAAGGTGGCTTAATGACCTGTTTGTTTGTGCAGTCCCTCCCTGCGGCCATGATGAGTCAGTCGGTGGTCCTGATGCCGTCCGTCTACCAGGAGGGGGTGGGCTACGTCCCCATCACAGGTGAGGGTCTGGCACTGGGGCCTCTCAGTGAGGGGGTTCCTCCTTCATCCTCTGTGTTTCTCCAGGAGTTCCTGGGGTCTATAACCAGGGCATGGTGCCTATGGCCGTGCCTGCCGGGATGCCGGCCCTGAGTGGCCCAGGGGGGCCTGTCTGCAGCGAGGAGGATCTTAAAGCTCTGCAGGACATGTTCCCCAACCTGGACAAGGAGGTGGTGCGTACGGTTCTGGACGCCCAGCAGGGCAACAAGGACGCTGCCATCAACTCTCTTCTTCAGATGGCTGAAGAGCTCTGAGTGCATGTCCACGTCCACGTGTGTAAAAAAACTGCTCCCCCCTTCTGTGCACAAATGCTCGCCGTTCAGGTCAAAGGAAGCCAGAGCAACGCAGAAGCTGCGCCTCCTCTGCCAACATCACCGTCAGTGTTTGAGATCCGGTTGTTGTCATGGAGACCCTGAGCATCTCCATGCCCCGCCCCTCGTCGTGTTCCCGTGTCTGCTGCAGCTTGGTCACATTTTGCCATCAAATGTTTGTTTCCATTTTTTAACCATGAATTAAGTTATGAAGAGATGGATGTAGAATAAAATGTTGTAATGCAGACGCTGCAGCGAGGACCAGAATGTCTCCTGATCAGATCCTGTCAGTAAAGTTTAGTGATGGTCTGACCTCTGACCTGCTGTGGTTCCATTCTCTACAGTTTGCTTCTGTGTCATGTCGGGACTAAACTCAAGGCGGCGCCTTTGTTCACCATTTCAATTCAATTTTATTTCTATAACTCAATATTACAACACAGTGTCTTAATGGGTTTCACACTGGCATTTATGCAGAAGAACACAAAGTCAGCACATAAACAAATGCTGGCTGCTAAACTAACCAGACTAAGATAAACTGGCATCCTGTTCTCAGACTCTCCTTCTTTGTGAGGAAAAACTCATAAAAAAATCCTATCTAGGGGAAAAATTAATAAACTTCAGGGATGTCCACATGAAGGAGGGATCGTCTCCCGGGACAGACAGGTGATGTGCTAGAACTGTTACAGAACAATTCGTTTATCTAACTCTACAACTACATGTATGAATAGTGTAGCAGATGGACTTCATCCAGATGGAACTGGGGGACATCTGGGGGTGCGAGACGAGTCAGAGGCGAGGTCCACGACCGAGAACAAGAGCACAGATGATCCACCTGGAATCTGTCCTGTTCTCCCAGAGGAGTGTGGGAAACCGGGAAAACACAGGAATCCAGTGACATGCTGTGAGGTTCACGGCTGGTGAGGCACCGACGTCATGAGTCACATTTACAAACACATTAACCCTACAAAGTATCTTATTCACCATCAGTGTTGGGGTAACAGATTACAAAGTAATGAATTACTGTAATTTAATTCCGTAGGGTCAATACGGAGTAACAACAAATTACAGTTGAAATGTCGGTAATTAATTCCAGTTATTGAATTATAGAAACCATCTCTACTTCATTACTTAGGTTTTGTAGACTGACATTTTCTCTTGGTTACATGAAAGAAAACGGAGTAATTGGCGCAAACGTGCACGCATGTGTGGGATCGGTCAAAGTACAGACATGGACTCAGTGCTGCAGTCAAGGTGATTTCCAAACTGGCTCAAAGATGAGACGAAAAGAGACGCTGTCCTGAAAGGAGTCCTGTCGTCTCCACAGAGCAGCAGGTGATCAGCAGAGCAGAGATCCTCCCCATGAACTGATGTTTGTTAGGAATGAAATGACTTTAAAGCCGCTCTTTGGTGTGAAAGACAAGAGTCCGCTCCTTACTGGGATGATTGTTTCTGTTATTTCACCATTTCTTTATTTTCTATAAGATGCACACGACTGATCAATATGATTTTGAGCTCAGTGCACTCTGCTGGGGGCGGGTGGGGGGTCCATAGTTTGGTAGACTCGCAGCCGTAGAGAGAGAGAGATGTAGAGAGAGAGACATTGGGTGCAACTCATTGTCATGGAATACATAAAGTTGTCCAGAATGAACATGGAGGCATTTAATAGTTCTTTGTGTTTTCAAAAAACTTGATTGCAGATGTGATAGAGATAAATATAGAGATAAATATAGAGATAAATATAGAGATGAATATAACAGTATTTTCCACATCTGACTCTGAGCTGTAACATAGACCACATATGTTGTAACAGTAACTTATTTTTGTGTCATTTTTCACACTGTTGTCTGAATTCAAATGAAGCAGGTTCTGTCTTGAACCATGTTTGTACCTTATTAAAGGTTATTGCGTTAAAAATGTATTTATTATATATTTTTTAATTTTATGTATGTAACTTTATTTAATCAGATAAGTTCTATTGAGATTAAAAACCTCTTTTTCAAAGGAGCTCTGTTAAATGAAAGACACAAAGATCTTGTTTGTGTGAAGCTGTTTTTCCTTTGAGAATTTGTATGAGTGGAAAAAAGTAAAGTAACGAGCAGTGAATTACTTTTTCAAATGTAAAGTAATTTAATGACAATTTAAAAATTTAAAAAGGAAACTTGTAAATTCACTAAAGAAACATTGGAAACCCACACAGAAAAGGTAATCATTGAAAATTCATGTTTAAAAAATATTTGATTTTTATTTTAAATAAAAAAGTATATTCATATAATTTAATTTATACATATTTTAAGCTATATTTTCCTGGTAAAGCACAGCCTTGTTTCCTCGTTTCCCAGAAATCCTGGATTTCTGACAGTTATACAGGTTGGGGGCTTTGCTTCTTTCAGCTAGCTAAGTTAGCTCTGTCTGATTAATTTCTGTTCTGTTCCTATCATGGTTGTTGGGGTAGGGGGGTCCAGTCCTGAACGTCTCACCCAAAAAGCAGACATCAGTTGGTAGACCTCAGTCCTAGTGGCGCCTGAACATCTGTGATGCATGGCATTGTCCTAAAGGTTCTCTTATTACCTTGGAAACTCCCCACAGTCAGCTGCATTAGCAGAAGGAGGGTTCATCTCATCAGCAGGACCAGGCAGGGAGAATACTGCTCCAGAAAACCTCTCCACCCCCTTACCTGCAGTTCTTCCATGAACCCATCAAAACCTTTCTGACTCAACCACAACACCATGGTGACCACGAAGACCTGCTCCCTCCAAAGAACATCCACACAGAGCTCATAATGCAGAAACATTTTAATTTAGATCATGAAGAAAATCTTCTGTCTGCGAGTGAATGCTATAAATAAATGTCACAAATCAAGAAGCAGAAGGTCAACGCCTCCTTCGGTGCTGAGCCCTGGTCGTCGCGGCGTCACAGTTCTGTCTGCTGCAGCGGCACGATTCCACATAGATGTAGGTGTGCTGCACTTTGGAGCCGTCGGCACAGGTCAGTTCCACCTGCCTCCTGCTTGTGGCGTCCTCACGGCAGCATTCACACTGATACGTCATTGTGTTAGCTTCCGCAGAATAGCTGCAACATAAGAGGTCATGTTTATACGTCGCAAAGACCTGGCTTCTGTCCATTCACAGATGACAAAAACATCAGCATGCTAATGTTAGCACAGTTGTATTAGTATGACAATGGTAGTACGGTAAGATTAACATGCAAGTGGTAGTACAATTACATCAGCATGCTAATGATAGCACAGTAGCATGCTAATGATAGCAAAGTAGCATGCTAATGATAGCAAAGTAGCATGCTAATGATAGCAAAGTAGCATGCTAATGATAGCAAAGTAGCATGCTAATGATAGCACAGTAGCATGCTAATGATAGCACAGTAGCATGCTAATGTTAGCCAAAAACTGATTGTCTCCTTGAAGATGTTTCTTCTTTGACTCGGTTCTGGTCTCCTCCAGTACAAATGAGGAAATCTGAAATTTTTTTTTTACAGTTTTGTCACGTTTTCAAGAGAAACCTGTTGAAGACTAAAGGTAGAGTTGTTAATAAAAAGAGAGAGTGAGAGGGTGCTTTAAGGGAACCTGCTGATTTTAGGAACATCTTCACAGAAAAACATTTTTAAAAACCATACCTGCCCTGTTCTAGTCCATATTTTAACTTCCAATGAGGGTGGGTCCTGCAACTGAGGGGGGACTCCTGCCCCCTCCCATTTGACTTAGTTTTCCTTGGTTTTACCATAGACTGAGGCACACCAAATCGCCTGGAAAAGTGAACTCACCTGGAGGAGCTCTTGCAGCTGCCTTCACAGGACGTCAGGTTCATCAGGTCGGCGCTCACGCAGCCGTCCACCTCCATGCTGGTCTGCTCGCTGCGCACTCTGCAGTCGCTCCGCGGTCGACCTGCACACAGACGCATGCTCACACCGGGTCCCGGCAGAGCTCTGACAAACATACACGCACACTCACAGCTCCTGCAGCATCCGCCGGCGTCCGTGCTCTCTGTTCCCTGCAGGTTCAGATCCGGTTAGAAACATTCTGGGCCAAATGGCTGAACGGAGGCACTACGACCAACGTACCGGTTCACAGTCTGCCGGGTCAAAGGGGGGGCAGCTGGTCCTGGTCTCCTTGGTGACAAACTGACCATTGATCTTCTCACAGGTGAACTGGGCACATTTGTCATGAGGGGGCACGTAGGTGTGGTTGACCTGCATCACAGTCAGAGGTCACACCTTCATCGTCGTCATCGTTGTCTTTAGCACTCAGAACTGTTCTCACCTCCACTGTGTAGGTCGACTGGTCCTGTAGCGTGATGACGCAGCTCTTCTGCACACACTCCCCGCAGCACCCGTCCCCGCTGGCGTCATACTCAAAGCCCTGCAGGAGGACACAGGGGGGTGATGAACACCTATGAAACTCCAGGTTTACAGACGTCATGAATGGAGCTCACCTCAGCGCAGCTGCTGTTGCACAGAATAGGCGTGCAAGTGATGATGTTGAGTTGCGTGAGCGGGTCCGTCTGGGGGCTGCAGACGCAGTCCTGGCACGGACTTACTGCCGTCTGCACGTTTGCTCCCGGCTGGAGAGGAAAGACTTGGTGGTCAGAGAAGATTGACAGATTGCAGGAGAACCGAGGAGCTCCTCGTTACGTACCATGAACTCTGCCTGCTCGAGGACGCAGACGCCTTTAGGAACTGCAGAGACACAATGCAGGCGTTACCATGGAAACAGATTTATCTGACATCGGAGGAGCAGCTTCAGTTAGCTGGACAGCAAAGGTTTTAAATGAATTAGTTATGGCTGCACCCCCTCATATGATGTCACCACAGAAAAAACAGCTGTCTGGAGTTCATTGTTGGTGGTTTACGTTACCATGACAATTGCACAAAATTGTCTGAAAAACGCAAAAACACATTCTGAAGCAGAAACTGGTTGATGTGGTCACAGTTAGCACGCCAATGCTAACAGCTAATGGCGTGGAACACAAACACCTCCTCAGAGATGGAGAACCTGGATGGGTTCCACTGAGCAGCAGCTGGAGCTGCTTTTCTGAACTCAAATCAAACTTCTCTGACAATCAAACCGCAGCAACAGATGCAGCATGCTAATGCTAGCTGTTTTTACCTTCTGAGAACTTCCAGCCTTTCTACATCCAGGCCCTGCTTCAGTGAAGCAACTTCCAGGCCTCAGGATTGGGAAAGATCTTTGTCCACCACGATCAGTGTGTGGACAGGATTGAAGGAGCTCTAGGACCAGACCTAAAATCCCAGACTCTGTTTGTTCTGGACGCCATGTTTGTTTTCCGGCTCTGTGACCTGTTAAACTGTGGATCCGCCCTTCACAGGTGTGTCAGGTGTGACAGCGTACCGCATTCGTAGCTCTGGCAGCAGGTGCTGTTGGCGGCTCTGAGTCTGAAACCCAGTGGACAGGTGATGGGGGGGGCACACAGGTCCAGGTTACACTCTGCAGAGACAACAACATGAGAGCTGAAGACCAGGAGAGTTCAGCTTCCTGACGGCTGCGCCAGCAGAAAATCCATTTTGATTTCGGGATCCAGGTTGTTTTTTTAAAACTTTTAGAAACAAACTGTTTTCATTCTGAATAAAAGAAGAGAACGTCTTCATGTTCTTGAAAGATTCTTTTCAAATCAACTTCTTCATCCTGTCAGTCAGACTATTTTTTTTACCTTGAGTAAGTTATTGAATCATTTTCATAAAGCCTAACAGGGTTCATCGAGTCACTTCATTGCAAGCTTCATTCAGCTTCAGCTGCTTCTGTCAGGACGGAAAGCATCTGCGTATTCCTCCAGGCCCAGGGTCTGGTTCTCTCAGAACATTTCCACACTTCTGTTCATGCTCGAGCGTCCTGTAACATCTACACACTTCAGTCTACAGAGACGTACAACTTTTTGTGTCACTGTTAGAGTATTTTGAGTTGCTTTCATGCCATGATGGTCACGTGATCACCAAATCAACATCTCCACGACTTTTAACGGGAAAAGATACTTCCTGTTTAGAAAAACGCTGATAGAGTTCCCAGTAGCTTAGTCCATCTGGAGATGACCTTTCTCCTGAACCAATCAGAAGATGGCAGCATCACTGACCGCATGTGGGCGCTGTGCAGCAGCCATCCGTCCTGTTGGCAAGCTGCTGGCCTGGCTCGCTGCAATCCAGGTTCTGGATCTCCGGGCAGGGTAAGGGGGTGCACTGCACGCTCATTGAGTCCTGGTCGCACTGGCAGCTGCTGCAGCCGCTGGTCCAGGACTCACCAGGCTGTGGACCACAAACGAAGCGGGTCAGACTCCCAGCAGCACAGCTGGACCTTTGTGATGGTCTTCATCAGCTTCACCTGTTTGGGTCGTCCATCCGGTCCCACACAGTCTGAAACACACAGAAAGGTTCTGTTATGCATGTGATCATTGGAGATGACGACAGAGTTCAAGGGTCAGACGGGGAGGTTCTTACAGCAGGAGGTCACGCAGGTGTCATGGACCCTATTGAACAAGGTGCTCCCGGGGGGGCAGAAGCAGCCCTCCCCGCTGAAGCTGCCGGATGTTCCGCTGTCCTGGATTCTGAGGGACAAAACGAGCCAAGTCATCCTTCAGGCTTGGGGGGGCTTTGTGACGTTATGACGCCCGCCGTACCTGTCGCTGCAGGTGGGCTCCACAGACAGACCGCAGGCTTGGTACACTTTCCCGCTCGGACATTTGTGCTCTGCAACACGGAAACGTGACATCAGTGGGTTTGTAGACCCCCCTCCCGTATGCAGGACCAGCATGTCTCACCGCACAGCCCGCCGGTGGCGTTCCTCCAGTTGATGCAGACTCCCGCCATGGCGCACTCGGTGGCGTACGCCTCCAGGCTGGAGCAGCTGCCGTTCCCGCCGCTGCACACGTCGTGTTGACATGCTGCCAAGAACGGGCCAGGAAGCACGTGCGTGTGGCACGCGGAGAAGACGCTGTGGAGCAGAAACAGCCGACAGACGATTTATTTTGTAACTTTACATCTAATGAGCTGTGGAAGACGAACTTCCTGTTTTATTGTGAAAAGCCGTATTTTCTTCCTCTTTAATGTTAGCTCGTGTTGGACGTCTCCAGCTTTAGCTGATGTAGGACTCATCTCACCTGCTGGTCAGCAGGGTTGGGTTACGCATTGCAAAGTTACAAGTACTGTAATTTAATTACTTTTGCCAGTAACGGAGTAACGTAACAAATTGTGATGCAAATTAGTGTCAAAAGATCAAATTCTTTGTTTTTCAGTGAAACTCATGGATGATATGGTGTCTGTTCCCTTTGGATCACTGACATCAATCTCCTGTAATAATTGTCATCAGTTGAGTTAAATTAAAGGAAAGACTACTAAAGAAGGACCTTCCACATTATTAAGCAGACCAACATTTTCCAGGAATATGGAAGGAAACATGATCTCCGCTGGTGAAAAGGCTGAAATAGTTAAATGTCTTGGAGAAGTTAGGAAATCCTTGGATATTTCAGGAAAACTTAAGTGTGATCATGGTACTATGAAGAGATTAGTGTCTGATTCAGAGCACACACGGGTTGGAGCAGATAAAGGCCGAATGAGGAAGGTTTCTGTCAGACAAATACATCAGATTCAGAGAACACCTTTACAAAGCAGCAGGACATGTCTGTGGAGTCCCACCAACATGAAGGTGTAGGATCCTCCGGAGGCTGCAGTTCTACAGACTCATTTTTAAACAGTTCACTGATGAGTGCCCCCGTGCAGAGGAAGGCTTCATGTGGGGTGGTGGGCATGTTCTCACCTGCTGGTCAGCACCTCACAGAGGACGGCTTGACATTGGGGCGGGTTAATGGTGTACGGGGAAAACGGTGGGATGCAAGGCTTTCCAGGGACCCTCCACTGGTTGGCAGAGTCGGAGCAGCTCTCCACTTGTCCGTTGGGGGCCCTGCAGTCGTTAACCTGGGAGTTATCACAGGTTCCTGGGGGTGGGGAGCAGAAATTGTCAAACATCTGGAGATGTGAATGATGGGCTTTTACTTTAACAGAATCATCAGAATTAGGTTTTTTTCTGAAAGTATGCGTGTGTGTGTGAATGTGTGCAGAGCCTTCAGCTATCAGGATCCTCTCTGAAAGAATCCCACCCCCTTCAGTTCAGGAGGACGACACCATCGCGGTCTTTTCTGATGGAGATGTTGGTTGTGATGAACCTGGGGGACCCTGAGCCATGCTGCTCATGTCCGGTCATGAAATAGCTCTAAAAAGCATGGTTTTCGCCTTCATGTAGCGCCATCTACAGGAAGACTTTTTTTTACTGCAGTAAAGCTGTACTGAAGTCCGGGGGAAAGAGGGGTTGCATCCACAGTCTTTCCCTTAAATCCTAGTAAAACAGTGAAAACGTTTGTCATCCGGCCTCACTCACCACACAGCCCCTCAGTGTTGCCCCCAAACAGAGCATGGGGCAGGTCGATGCTGAATGAGGACCCCCTGTAAACCACTGTGGTGTTGATGTCTGGGATGACGACACCCATCACCATATCAGTGCCCAGGAGCTGCAGCGCAGCGTTACTGTAGCCCGGGTAGACACGCTTCTGGTTGATAAAGACCATCTGCACGAACAGACAATGTTCACCAGATCATTCTCTGTCCAGCACCAAGAACCCAAAATAAAAGTCAGAAATTCTAAATGACAATAATCCAGTTTATCCAGATTCAGTTTTGATATGGAAAACCAACAGATTTTGTGGATAAAGAACTGAAACTGCTGCTCGGTTTCAGTCCAGTTCCTCCTCTGAAAACCTTTCCACGGATCTGGAATCTGCAGGTCACGTATGTACATTACAGTTTAAAATATGAGGCTTCATGGGAACAATCTGCTCTGAAATGGAAGATTACTACATTGATGATCATAATTTGTGTTTGGTTTGATGTATATCAATTTGTTTAAACAACCTGAATTGTACATTTATGTTGTATGAACCAACTGAGTTCAATGATGATATTTTGTTTTCATAGATTAGATGGGTCCTGGAACAGACTGGTGACCTGTCCAGGGTGAACCCCACCCTCACCCAACAGTAGCCAGGACAGGCCCCCTGTGACCTCACAGAGATTGAGCAGGTTCAGAAGATGGATGGTTTAGGAGGGTGGAAAGACAAAGAATTTACAGTGAGGAAAGTGACACTGCAGTCCAGGTTTATAGGAGTGTCACTGAAGCGAGTCACATGACAACACCAACGACCTCGGTCTTCACAAGTTAATACAGTTAGTAAACCCTTTTCAGGTTCTTGTCTCATCATCAAATCCTAAAAGGGAATATTTGTTTTACTCTCCTAAGAATCAGAAATTGAAAGACAATATAATCTTCAAGTCTGAACCAAACTTACCAGGTGGACATCGCTTCCGATACTCTGAGTCAAAACCACCACAAAGGATTGGTAAGTGACTGAAACAGCGAGTGGACAGAGGGTGGTGTCTGAAGCACTGCAGTCCCGGTTGCTGGAGATGGTCAGGTTGTACCTAGAGATGATCTCTTTCACCAGATAATGAGAGCAGGTCTCGTTGAAACTGTAGGATCTCCCGTCTAGAGTTAGGAAGTGGGAACCTCCCCAGACACTGCAAATACCTGCACAGTTTTCAGAAAAAGCAAAAGCATTTTTTTCTTCAAAAATAATCAAAATCCCACATTAAACTTGAACTTTAAAACTGTTTCACATATTTTACAAAGCAGAGGGAAACCCAAAAAAGAAAGTAAACATATCTACGGATGGCAGAAGCTTTGACTTACAGTCACATTCATAGTGGAAGCAACATCCATCAGCGTCATAGACCTGGACGGGTTTGTGTCCGTTGGCACAGATTGGTTGTTGAATAGAAGGACATATGATTGGTGTTGTGGTGACCTTGCCGTTGGAACAGGTGGCGATGGAGCAGTTACCCACCAGCCAGGACTCTCCATTCTGAAGGAGAATGAAGAGCCAGAAAGTTAGATCAACAGTGGAGTTTCATGGTGGTTTGGCACATTAAGGTTGATGCTTTTTTTCTGCATTGTCGTACACAGACAAAAACGCCTTCAGGTTTGCCTTTAGTGTGATGCTATATTTTATTTATACACCAGGGGGCAGGCATGGTGCACCAGTAGGGTGGTCGACCTCTGATTATAACATTACAGGTATGATTCCCGCTTTGTTCCACAGTCTCCTTGGGCAAGACACTGAACCCCACATTGCCTCTGGTGGAAGGTTGGTGCCAGTGTTCAGCAGCAGAGCCACCATCAGTGTGTGAATGGGTCTGTAAAGTCCTTTTGCGCCTTCAAAGACGGTAGAAAAGCGCTATACAAGTATACATCTTTTACCAATTACAATATTCTACCTGTTTAGGTGGAGAGACATCGTTGCAATCAAGAGGAGCTCTGGATGGATACTTTGTGCTGGTGGACCAGGAGTGAGAAATAGTTGTTGTCTGAAGAGTAGTGCTGGAAATTGAGGCCTCTAATGTGGTGCTGCTTGGTTCTGGTGATGTTGGGCATAGGCTGGAAAAAGTCTCGACTTTACAAGATTCATTGCAAAATGCAACATAACACCACCCTAAACCATCGGTGACATTGTAGACTACATTACCTGTAGAGGAATAAGAAAATAAGTTAAAAAAACAAAACGTTTAAAAAAAAAATTGCCAACTTTCTGTATTATTTTTTTTATTAGATGTTGTGCACTCTATTTAACATATGATAGTAAAAATATTAAATAACTATTAGAGGAACAATGATTCAATAATTATAAAAAGTAAGAAGGAAAACAATAAACATGGCAAAACTTACCAGAAGCGTATGCAATTCCACTAACAACACATTCACAGGTTGGTGCAGTGGTAATGGTTGAAGATGGTACAAAAGTGCTACGAGTTGGTTGACTGGTTGAATAATAAGAAAAAAAATCAGTTGTTCCTGGGAGGGTTTTTGTGATGGGATCAATGATGGTTGTACCAGAAGTCGCAGTTGTGTAAGGTCCTTCAGTTGTCTTGCTACTAACAGGACTAGATGTCACTAGAGGGGTTTCTTTTCCAGATGTTGTGGTTTCAGGCACTGGGGTTGTGGTTTCAAAGATAACTGTGGTGGAGGTTGTTTGTGGAGCAGTGGTGGTAACTTCTTTAGCAGCTTTTGTTGTTGTAGCCTCAAAAGTCGTTGAAACCACAGGTGCTGTGCTAATAGCTCCAGTTGTGGTGATAGGTCTTTCGGTGGTTTTGGTACTAACAGAAGGACTAGATGTCACTAGAGGGGTTTCTTTTCCAGATGTTGTGGTTTCAGGCACTAAAGTTGTGGTTTCAAAGATAACTGTGGTGGAGGTTGTTTGTGGAGCAGTGGTGGTAACTTCTTTAGCAGCTTTTGTCGTTGTAGCCTCAAAAGTCGTTGAAACCACAGGTGCTGTGTTAATAGCTCCAGTTGTGGTGATAGGTCTTTCGGTGGTTTTGGTACTAACAGAAGGACGAGATGTCACTAGAGGGGTTTCTTTTCCAGATGTTGTGGTTTCAGGCACTGGGGTTGTGGTTTCAAAGATAACTGTGGTGGAGGTTGTTTGTGGAGCAGTGGTGGTAACCTCTTTAGCAGCTTTTGTCGTTGTAGCCTCAAAAGTCGTTGAAACCACAGGTGCTGTGCTAATAGCTCCAGTTGTGGTGATAGGTCTTTCGGTGGTTTTGGTACTAACAGAAGGACGAGATGTCACTAGAGGGGTTTCTTTTCCAGATGTTGTGGTTTCAGGCACTAAAGTTGTGGTTTCAAAGATAACTGTGGTGGAGGTCGTTTGTGGAGCAGTGGTGGTAACCTTCTTTAGCAGCTTTTGTCGTTGTAGCCTCAAAAGTCGTTGAAACCACAGGTGCTGTGCTAATAGCTCCAGTTGTGGTGATAGGTCTTTCGGTGGTTTTGGTACTAACAGAAGGACGAGATGTCACTAGAGGGGTTTCTTTTCCAGATGTTGTGGTTTCAGGCACTAAAGTTGTGGTTTCAAAGATAACGGTGGTGGAGGTTGTTTGTGGAGCAGTGGTGGTAACTTCTTTAGCAGCTTTTGTCGTTGTAGCCTCAAACGTTGCTGAAACCACAGGTGCTGTGTTATAGCTCCAGTTGTGGTGATAGGTCTTTCGGTGGTTTTGGTACTAACAGAAGGACGAGATGTCACTAGAGGGGTTTCTTTTCCAGATGTTGTGGTTTCAGGCACTAGGGGTTGTGGTTTCAAAGATAACTGTGGTGGAGGTTGTTTGTGGAGCAGTGGTGGTAACTTCTTTAGCAGCTTTTGTCGTTGTAGCCTCAAAAGTTGCTGAAACCACAGGTGCTGTGTTAATAGCTCCAGTTGTGGTGATAGGTCTTTCGGTGGTTTTGGTACTAACAGAAGGACGAGATGTCACTAGAGGGGTTTCTTTTCCAGATGTTGTGGTTTCAGGCACTAAAGTTGTGGTTTCAAAGATAACTGTGGTGGAGGACGTTTGTAGAGCAGTGGTGGTAACTTCTTTAGCAGCTTTTGTCGTTGTAGCCTCAAAAGTTGTTGAAACCACAGGTGCTGTGTTAATAGCTCCAGTTGTGGTGATAGGTCTCTCGGTGGTTTTGGTACTAACAGAAGGACTAGATGTCACTAGAGGGGTTTCTTTTCCAGATGTTGTGGTTTCAGGCACTAAAGTTGTGGTTTCAAAGATAACTGTGGTGGAGGTTGTTTGTGGAGCAGTGGTGGTAACTTCTTTAGCAGCTTTTGTCGTTGTAGCCTCAAAAGTCGTTGAAACCACAGGTGCTGTGTTAATAGCTCCAGTTGTGGTGATAGGTCTTTCGGTGGTTTTGGTACTAACAGAAGGACTAGATGTCACTAGAGGGGTTTCTTTTCCAGATGTTGTGGTTTCAGGCACTGGGAGTTGTGGTTTCAAAGATAACTGTGGTGGAGGTTGTTTGTGGAGCAGTGGTGGTAACTTCTTTAGCAGCTTTTGTCGTTGTAGCCTCAAAAGTCGTTGAAACCACAGGTGCTGTGTTAATAGCTCCAGTTGTGGTGATAGGTCTTCGGTGGTTTTGGTACTAACAGAAGGACTAGATGTCACTAGAGGGGTTTCTTTTCCAGATGTTGTGGTTTCAGGCACTAAAGTTGTGGTTTCAAAGATAACTGTGGTGGAGGTTGTTTGTGGAGCAGTGGTGGTAACTTCTTTAGCAGCTTTTGTCGTTGTAGCCTCAAAAGTCGTTGAAACCACAGGTGCTGTGCTAATAGCTCCAGTTGTGGTGATAGGTCTTTCAGTGGTTTTGGTACTAACAGAAGGACGAGATGTCACTAGAGGGGTTTCTTTTCCAGATGTTGTGGTTTCAGGCACTAAAGTTGTGGTTTCAAAGATAACGGTGGTGGAGGTCGTTTGTGGAGCAGTGGTGGTAACTTCTTTAGCAGCTTTTGTCGTTGTAGCCTCAAAAGTCGTTGAAACCACAGGTGCTGTGTTAATAGCTCCAGTTGTGGTGATAGGTCTCTCGGTGGTTTTGGTACTAACAGAAGGACTAGATGTCACTAGAGGGGTTTCTTTTCCAGATGTTGTGGTTTCAGGCACTAAAGTTGTGGTTTCAAAGATAACTGTGGTGGAGGTTGTTTGTGGAGCAGTGGTGGTAACTTCTTTAGCAGCTTTTGTCGTTGTAGCCTCAAAAGTCTGTTGAAACCACAGGTGCTGTGTTAATAGCTCCAGTTGTGGTGATAGGTCTTTCGGTGGTTTTGGTACTAACAGAAGGACTAGATGTCACTAGAGGGGTTTCTTTTCCAGATGTTGTGGTTTCAGGCACTAAAGTTGTGGTTTCAAAGATAACTGTGGTGGAGGTTGTTTGTGGAGCAGTGGGTGGTAACTTCTTTAGCAGCTTTTGTCGTTGTAGCCTCAAAAGTCGTTGAAACCACAGGTGCTGTGTTAATAGCTCCAGTTGTGGTGATAGGTCTCTCGGTGGTTTTGGTACTAACAGAAGGACTAGATGTCACTAGAGGGGTTTCTTTTCCAGATGTTGTGGTTTCAGGCACTAAGTTGTGGTTTCAAAGATAACTGTGGTGGAGGTTGTTTGTGGAGCAGTGGTGGTAACTTCTTTAGCAGCTTTTGTCGTTGTAGCCTCAAAAGTCGTTGAAACCACAGGTGCTGTGTTAATAGCTCCAGTTGTGGTGATAGGTCTTCGGTGGTTTTGGTACTAACAGAAGGACGAGATGTCACTAGAGGGGTTTCTTTTCCAGATGTTGTGGTTTCAGGCACTAGGGGTTGTGGTTTCAAAGATAACTGTGGTGGAGGTTGTTTGTGGAGCAGTGGTGGTAACTTCTTTAGCAGCTTTTGTCGTTGTAGCCTCAAAAGTTGTTGAAACCACAGGTGCTGTGTTAATAGCTCCAGTTGTGGTGATAGGTCTCTCGGTGGTTTTGGTACTAACAGAAGGACTAGATGTCACTAGAGGGGTTTCTTTTCCAGATGTTGTGGTTTCAGGCACTAGGGGTTGTGGTTTCAAAGATAACTGTGGTGGAGGTTGTTTGTGGAGCAGTGGTGGTAACTTCTTTAGCAGCTTTTGTCGTTGTAGCCTCAAAAGTTGTTGAAACCACAGGTGCTGTGTTAATAGCTCCAGTTGTGGTGATAGGTCTCTCGGTGGTTTTGGTACTAACAGAAGGACTAGATGTCACTAGAGGGGTTTCTTTTCCAGATGTTGTGGTTTCAGGCACTAAAGTTGTGGTTTCAAAGATAACTGTGGTGGAGGTTGTTTGTGGAGCAGTGGTGGTAACTTCTTTAGCAGCTTTTGTTGTTGTAGCCTCAAACGTTGCTGAAACCACAGGTGCTGTGCTAATAGCTCCAGTTGTGGTGATAGGTCTTTCGGTGGTTTTGGTACTAACAGAAGGACGAGATGTCACTAGAGGGGTTTCTTTTCCAGATGTTGTGGTTTCAGGCACTAAAGTTGTGGTTTCAAAGATAACTGTGGTGGAGGTTGTTTGTGGAGCAGTGGTGGTAACTTCTTTAGCAGCTTTTGTCGTTGTAGCCTCAAAAGTCGTTGAAACCACAGGTGCTGTGCTAATAGCTCCAGTTGTGGTGATAGGTCTTTCGGTGGTTTTGGTACTAACAGAAGGACTAGATGTCACTAGAGGGGTTTCTTTTCCAGATGTTGTGGTTTCAGGCACTGGGGTTGTGGTTTCAAAGATAACTGTGGTGGAGGTTGTTTGTGGAGCAGTGGTGGTAACTTCTTTAGCAGCTTTTGTCGTTGTAGCCTCAAACGTTGCTGAAACCACAGGTGCTGTGTAAATAGCTCCAGTTGTGGTGATAGGTCTTTCGGTGGTTTTGGTACTAACAGAAGGACGAGATGTCACTAGAGGGGTTTCTTTTCCAGATGTTGTGGTTTCAGGCACTAAAGTTGTGGTTTCAAAGATAACTGTGGTGGAGGTTGTTTGTGGAGCAGTGGTGGTAACTTCTTTAGCAGCTTTTGTCGTTGTAGCCTCAAAAGTCGTTGAAACCACAGGTGCTGTGTTAATAGCTCCAGTTGTGGTGATAGGTCTTTCGGTGGTTTTGGTACTAACAGAAGGACGAGATGTCACTAGAGGGGTTTCTTTTCCAGATGTTGTGGTTTCAGGCACTAAAGTTGTGGTTTCAAAGATAACTGTGGTGGAGGTTGTTTGTGGAGCAGTGGTGGTAACTTCTTTAGCAGCTTTTGTCGTTGTAGCCTCAAAAGTCGTTGAAACCACAGGTGCTGTGTTAATAGCTCCAGTTGTGGTGATAGGTCTTTCGGTGGTTTTGGTACTAACAGAAGGACTAGATGTAACTAGAGGGGTTTCTTTTCCAGATGTTGTGGTTTCAGGCACTGGGGTTGTGGTTTCAAAGATAACTGTGGTGGAGGTTGTTTGTGGAGCAGTGGTGGTAACTTCTTTAGCAGCTTTTGTCGTTGTAGCCTCAAAAGTCGTTGAAACCACAGGTGCTGTGTTAATAGCTCCAGTTGTGGTGATAGGTCTCTCGGTGGTTTTGGTACTAACAGAAGGACTAGATGTCACTAGAGGGGTTTCTTTTCCAGATGTTGTGGTTTCAGGCACTAAAGTTGTGGTTTCAAAGATAACTGTGGTGGAGGTTGTTTGTGGAGCAGTGGTGGTAACTTCTTTAGCAGCTTTTGTCGTTGTAGCCTCAAAAGTCGTTGAAACCACAGGTGCTGTGTTAATAGCTCCAGTTGTGGTGATAGGTCTCTCGGTGGTTTTGGTACTAACAGAAGGACTAGATGTCACTAGAGGGGTTTCTTTTCCAGATGTTGTGGTTTCAGGCACTAAAGTTGTGGTTTCAAAGATAAACTGTGGTGGAGGTTGTTTGTGGAGCAGTGGTGGTAACTTCTTTAGCAGCTTTTGTCGTTGTAGCCTCAAAAGTTGTTGAAACCACAGGTGCTGTGTTAATAGCTCCAGTTGTGGTGATAGGTCTTTCGGTGGTTTTGGTACTAACAGAAGGACTAGATGTCACTAGAGGGGTTTCTTTTCCAGATGTTGTGGTTTCAGGCACTAAAGTTGTGGTTTCAAAGATAACTGTGGTGGAGGTTGTTTGTGGAGCAGTGGTGGTAACTTCTTTAGCAGCTTTTGTCGTTGTAGCCTCAAAAGTCGTTTGAAACCACAGGTGCTGTGTTAATAGCTCCAGTTGTGGTGATAGGTCTTTCGGTGGTTTTGGTACTAACAGAAGGACGAGATGTCACTAGAGGGGTTTCTTTTCCAGATGTTGTGGTTTCAGGCACTGGGGTTGTGGTTTCAAAGATAACTGTGGTGGAGGTTGTTTGTGGAGCAGTGGTGGTAACTTCTTTAGCAGCTTTTGTCGTTGTAGCCTCAAAAGTCGTTGAAACCACAGGTGCTGTGTTAATAGCTCCAGTTGTGGTGATAGGTCTCTCGGTGGTTTTGGTACTAACAGAAGGACTAGATGTCACTAGAGGGGTTTCTTTTCCAGATGTTGTGGTTTCAGGCACTAAAGTTGTGGTTTCAAAGATAACTGTGGTGGAGGACGTTTGTAGAGCAGTGGTGGTAACTTCTTTAGCAGCTTTTGTCGTTGTAGCCTCAAAAGTCGTTGAAACCACAGGTGCTGTGTTAATAGCTCCAGTTGTGGTGATAGGTCTTTCGGTGGTTTTGGTACTAACAGAAGGACTAGATGTCACTAGAGGGGTTTCTTTTCCAGATGTTGTGGTTTCAGGCACTGGGGTTGTGGTTTCAAAGATAACTGTGGTGGAGGTTGTTTGTGGAGCAGTGGTGGTAACTTCTTTAGCAGCTTTTGTCGTTGTAGCCTCAAAAGTCGTTGAAACCACAGGTGCTGTGCTAATAGCTCCAGTTGTGGTGATAGGTCTCTCGGTGGTTTTGGTACTAACAGAAGGACTAGATGTCACTAGAGGGGTTTCTTTTCCAGATGTTGTGGTTTCAGGCACTAAAGTTGTGGTTTCAAAGATAACTGTGGTGGAGGTTGTTTGTGGAGCAGTGGTGGTAACTTCTTTAGCAGCTTTTGTCGTTGTAGCCTCAAAAGTCGTTGAAACCACAGGTGCTGTGTTAATAGCTCCAGTTGTGGTGATAGGTCTCTCGGTGGTTTTGGTACTAACAGAAGGACTAGATGTCACTAGAGGGGTTTCTTTTCCAGATGTTGTGGTTTCAGGCACTAAAGTTGTGGTTTCAAAGATAACTGTGGTGGAGGTTGTTTGTGGAGCAGTGGTGGTAACTTCTTTAGCAGCTTTTGTCGTTGTAGCCTCAAAAGTTGTTGAAACCACAGGTGCTGTGTTAATAGCTCCAGTTGTGGTGATAGGTCTTTCGGTGGTTTTGGTACTAACAGAAGGACTAGATGTCACTAGAGGGGTTTCTTTTCCAGATGTTGTGGTTTCAGGCACTAAAGTTGTGGTTTCAAAGATAACTGTGGTGGAGGTTGTTTGTGGAGCAGTGGTGGTAACTTCTTTAGCAGCTTTTGTCGTTGTAGCCTCAAAAGTCGTTGAAACCACAGGTGCTGTGTTAATAGCTCCAGTTGTGGTGATAGGTCTCTCGGTGGTTTTGGTACTAACAGAAGGACTAGATGTCACTAGAGGGGTTTCTTTTCCAGATGTTGTGGTTTCAGGCACTAAAGTTGTGGTTTCAAAGATAACTGTGGTGGAGGTTGTTTGTGGAGCAGTGGTGGTAACTTCTTTAGCAGCTTTTGTCGTTGTAGCCTCAAAAGTCGTTGAAACCACAGGTGCTGTGTTAATAGCTCCAGTTGTGGTGATAGGTCTCTCGGTGGTTTTGGTACTAACAGAAGGACTAGATGTCACTAGAGGGGTTTCTTTTCCAGATGTTGTGGTTTCAGGCACTAAAGTTGTGGTTTCAAAGATAACTGTGGTGGAGGTTGTTTGTGGAGCAGTGGTGGGTAACCTCTTTAGCAGCTTTTGTCGTTGTAGCCTCAAAAGTCGTTGAAACCACAGGTGCTGTGTTAATAGCTCCAGTTGTGGTGATAGGTCTTTCGGTGGTTTTGGTACTAACAGAAGGACGAGATGTCACTAGAGGGGTTTCTTTTCCAGATGTTGTGGTTTCAGGCACTAGGGGTTGTGGTTTCAAAGATAACTGTGGTGGAGGTTGTTTGTGGAGCAGTGGTGGTAACTTCTTTAGCAGCTTTTGTCGTTGTAGCCTCAAAAGTTGTTGAAACGACAGGTGCTGTGTTAATAGCTCCAGTTGTGGTGATAGGTCTTTCGGTGGTTTTGGTACTAACAGAAGGACTAGATGTCACTAGAGGGGTTTCTTTTCCAGATGTTGTGGTTTCAGGCACTAAAGTTGTGGTTTCAAAGATAACTGTGGTGGAGGTTGTTTGTGGAGCAGTGGTGGTAACTTCTTTAGCAGCTTTTGTCGTTGTAGCCTCAAAAGTCGTTGAAACCACAGGTGCTGTGTTAATAGCTCCAGTTGTGGTGATAGGTCTTTCGGTGGTTTTGGTACTAACAGAAGGACTAGATGTCACTAGAGGGGTTTCTTTTCCAGATGTTGTGGTTTCAGGCACTGGAGTTGTGGTTTCAAAGATAACTGTGGTGGAGGTTGTTTGTGGAGCAGTGGTGGTAACTTCTTTAGCAGCTTTTGTCGTTGTAGCCTCAAAAGTCGTTGAAACCACAGGTGCTGTGCTAATAGCTCCAGTTGTGGTGATAGGTCTTTCGGTGGTTTTGGTACTAACAGAAGGACGAGATGTCACTAGAGGGGTTTCTTTTCCAGATGTTGTGGTTTCAGGCACTAAGTTGTGGTTTCAAAGATAACTGTGGTGGAGGATTGTTTGTGGAGCAGTGGTGGTAACTTCTTTAGCAGCTTTTGTCGTTGTAGCCTCAAAAGTTGTTGAAACCACAGGTGCTGTGTTAATAGCTCCAGTTGTGGTGATAGGTCTCTCGGTGGTTTTGGTACTAACAGAAGGACTAGATGTCACTAGAGGGGTTTCTTTTCCAGATGTTGTGGTTTCAGGCACTAAAGTTGTGGTTTCAAAGATAACTGTGGTGGAGGTTGTTTGTGGAGCAGTGGTGGTAACTTCTTTAGCAGCTTTTGTCGTTGTAGCCTCAAAAGTTGTTGAAACGACAGGTGCTGTGTTAATAGCTCCAGTTGTGGTGATAGGTCTTTCGGTGGTTTTGGTACTAACAGAAGGACTAGATGTCACTAGAGGGGTTTCTTTTCCAGATGTTGTGGTTTCAGGCACTAAAGTTGTGGTTTCAAAGATAACTGTGGTGGAGGTTGTTTGTGGAGCAGTGGTGGTAACTTCTTTAGCAGCTTTTGTCGTTGTAGCCTCAAAAGTCGTTGAAACCACAGGTGCTGTGTTAATAGCTCCAGTTGTGGTGATAGGTCTTTCGGTGGTTTTGGTACTAACAGAAGGACGAGATGTCACTAGAGGGGTTTCTTTTCCAGATGTTGTGGTTTCAGGCACTGGGGTTGTGGTTTCAAAGATAACTGTGGTGGAGGTTGTTTGTGGAGCAGTGGTGGTAACTTCTTTAGCAGCTTTTGTCGTTGTAGCCTCAAAAGTCGTTGAAACCACAGGTGCTGTGTTAATAGCTCCAGTTGTGGTGATAGGTCTCTCGGTGGTTTTGGTACTAACAGAAGGACTAGATGTCACTAGAGGGGTTTCTTTTCCAGATGTTGTGGTTTCAGGCACTAAAGTTGTGGTTTCAAAGATAACTGTGGTGGAGGACGTTTGTGGAGCAGTGGTGGTAACTTCTTTAGCAGATTTTGTCGTTGTAGCCTCAAAAGTCGTTGAAACCACAGGTGCTGTGTTAATAGCTCCAGTTGTGGTGATAGGTCTTTCGGTGGTTTTGGTACTAACAGAAGGACTAGATGTCACTAGAGGGGTTTCTTTTCCAGATGTTGTGGTTTCAGGCACTAAAGTTGTGGTTTCAAAGATAACTGTGGTGGAGGTTGTTTGTAGAGCAGTGGTGGTAACTTCTTTAGCAGCTTTTGTCGTTGTAGCCTCAAAAGTTGTTGAAACGACAGGTGCTGTGTTAATAGCTCCAGTTGTGGTGATAGGTCTTTCGGTGGTTTTGGTACTAACAGAAGGACTAGATGTCACTAGAGGGGTTTCTTTTCCAGATGTTGTGGTTTCAGGCACTAAAGTTGTGGTTTCAAAGATAACTGTGGTGGAGGTTGTTTGTGGAGCAGTGGTGGTAACTTCTTTAGCAGCTTTTGTCGTTGTAGCCTCAAAAGTCGTTGAAACCACAGGTGCTGTGTTAATAGCTCCAGTTGTGGTGATAGGTCTCTCGGTGGTTTTGGTACTAACAGAAGGACTAGATGTCACTAGAGGGGTTTCTTTTCCAGATGTTGTGGTTTCAGGCACTAAAGTTGTGGTTTCAAAGATAACTGTGGTGGAGGTTGTTTGTGGAGCAGTGGTGGTAACTTCTTTAGCAGCTTTTGTCGTTGTAGCCTCAAAAGTCGTTGAAACCACAGGTGCTGTGTTAATAGCTCCAGTTGTGGTGATAGGTCTCTCGGTGGTTTTGGTACTAACAGAAGGACTAGATGTCACTAGAGGGGTTTCTTTTCCAGATGTTGTGGTTTCAGGCACTAAAGTTGTGGTTTCAAAGATAACTGTGGTGGAGGTTGTTTGTGGAGCAGTGGTGGTAACCTCTTTAGCAGCTTTTGTCGTTGTAGCCTCAAAAGTCGTTGAAACCACAGGTGCTGTGTTAATAGCTCCAGTTGTGGTGATAGGTCTTTCGGTGGTTTTGGTACTAACAGAAGGACGAGATGTCACTAGAGGGGTTTCTTTTCCAGATGTTGTGGTTTCAGGCACTGGGGTTGTGGTTTCAAAGATAACTGTGGTGGAGGTTGTTTGTGGAGCAGTGGTGGTAACTTCTTTAGCAGCTTTTGTCGTTGTAGCCTCAAAAGTTGTTGAAACGACAGGTGCTGTGTTAATAGCTCCAGTTGTGGTGATAGGTCTTTCGGTGGTTTTGGTACTAACAGAAGGACTAGATGTCACTAGAGGGGTTTCTTTTCCAGATGTTGTGGTTTCAGGCACTAAAGTTGTGGTTTCAAAGATAACTGTGGTGGAGGTTGTTTGTGGAGCAGTGGTGGTAACTTCTTTAGCAGCTTTTGTCGTTTGTAGCCTCAAAAGTCGTTGAAACCACAGGTGCTGTGTTAATAGCTCCAGTTGTGGTGATAGGTCTTTCGGTGGTTTTGGTACTAACAGAAGGACGAGATGTCACTAGAGGGGTTTCTTTTCCAGATGTTGTGGTTTCAGGCACTGGGGTTGTGGTTTCAAAGATAACTGTGGTGGAGGTTGTTTGTGGAGCAGTGGTGGTAACTTCTTTAGCAGCTTTTGTCGTTGTAGCCTCAAACGTTGTTGAAACCACAGGTGCTGTGTTAATAGCTCCAGTTGTGGTGATAGGTCTCTCGGTGGTTTTGGTACTAACAGAAGGACGAGATGTCACTAGAGGGGTTTCTTTTCCAGATGTTGTGGTTTCAGGCACTAAAGTTGTGGTTTCAAAGATAACTGTGGTGGAGGATGTTTGTGGAGCAGTGGTGGTAACTTCTTTAGCAGCTTTTGTCGTTGTAGCCTCAAAAGTTGTTGAAACCACAGGTGCTGTGTTAATAGCTCCAGTTGTGGTGATAGGTCTCTCGGTGGTTTTGGTACTAACAGAAGGACTAGATGTCACTAGAGGGGTTTCTTTTCCAGATGTTGTGGTTTTAGGCACTGGGGTTGTGGTTTCAAAGATAACTGTGGTGGAGGTTGTTTGTGGAGCAGTGGTGGTAACTTCTTTAGCAGCTTTTGTTGTTGTAGCCTCAAAAGTCGTTGAAACCACAGGTGCTGTGCTAATAGCTCCAGTTGTGGTGATAGGTCTTTCGGTGGTTTTGGTACTAACAGAAGGACGAGATGTCACTAGAGGGGTTTCTTTTCCAGATGTTGTGGTTTCAGGCACTAAAGTTGTGGTTTCAAAGATAACTGTGGTGGAGGTCGTTTGTGGAGCAGTGGTGGTAACTTCTTTAGCAGCTTTTGTCGTTGTAGCCTCAAAAGTCGTTGAAACCACAGGTGCTGTGTTAATAGCTCCAGTTGTGGTGATAGGTCTCTCGGTGGTTTTGGTACTAACAGAAGGACTAGATGTCACTAGAGGGGTTTCTTTTCCAGATGTTGTGGTTTCAGGCAATAAAGTTGTGGTTTCAAAGATAACTGTGGTGGAGGTTGTTTGTGGAGCAGTGGTGGTAACTTCTTTAGCAGCTTTTGTCGTTGTAGCCTCAAAAGTCGTTGAAACCACAGGTGCTGTGTTAATAGCTCCAGTTGTGGTGATAGGTCTTTCGGTGGTTTTGGTACTAACAGAAGGACGAGATGTCACTAGAGGGGTTTCTTTTCCAGATGTTGTGGTTTCAGGCACTGGGGTTGTGGTTTCAAAGATAACTGTGGTGGAGGTTGTTTGTGGAGCAGTGGTGGTAACTTCTTTAGCAGCTTTTGTCGTTGTAGCCTCAAAAGTCGTTGAAACCACAGGTGCTGTGCTAATAGCTCCAGTTGTGGTGATAGGTCTTTCGGTGGTTTGGTACTAACAGAAGGACGAGATGTCACTAGAGGGGTTTCTTTTCCAGATGTTGTGGTTTCAGGCACTAAAGTTGTGGTTTCAAAGATAACTGTGGTGGAGGACGTTTGTGGAGCAGTGGTGGTAACTTCTTTAGCAGGTTTTGTCGTTGTAGCCTCAAAAGTCGTTGAAACCACAGGTGCTGTGTTAATAGCTCCAGTTGTGGTGATAGGTCTCTCGGTGGTTTTGGTACTAACAGAAGGACTAGATGTCACTAGAGGGGTTTCTTTTCCAGATGTTGTGGTTTCAGGCACTAAAGTTGTGGTTTCAAAGATAACTGTGGTGGAGGTTGTTTGTGGAGCAGTGGTGGGTAACTTCTTTAGCAGCTTTTGTCGTTGTAGCCTCAAAAGTCGTTGAAACCACAGGTGCTGTGTTAATAGCTCCAGTTGTGGTGATAGGTCTTTCGGTGGTTTTGGTACTAACAGAAGGACGAGATGTCACTAGAGGGGTTTCTTTTCCAGATGTTGTGGTTTCAGGCACTAAAGTTGTGGTTTCAAAGATAACTGTGGTGGAGGTTGTTTGTGGAGCAGTGGTGGTAACTTCTTTAGCAGCTTTTGTCGTTGTAGCCTCAAAAGTCGTTGAAACCACAGGTGCTGTGTTAATAGCTCCAGTTGTGGTGATAGGTCTCTCGGTGGTTTTGGTACTAACAGAAGGACTAGATGTCACTAGAGGGGTTTCTTTTCCAGATGTTGTGGTTTCAGGCACTAAAGTTGTGGTTTCAAAGATAACTGTGGTGGAGGTTGTTTGTGGAGCAGTGGTGGTAACTTCTTTAGCAGCTTTTGTCGTTGTAGCCTCAAAAGTCGTTGAAACCACAGGTGCTGTGTTAATAGCTCCAGTTGTGGTGATAGGTCTCTCGGTGGTTTTGGTACTAACAGAAGGACTAGATGTCACTAGAGGGGTTTCTTTTCCAGATGTTGTGGTTTCAGGCACTAAAGTTGTGGTTTCAAAGATAACTGTGGTGGAGGTTGTTTGTGGAGCAGTGGTGGTAACTTCTTTAGCAGCTTTTGTCGTTGTAGCCTCAAAAGTCGTTGAAACCACAGGTGCTGTGTTAATAGCTCCAGTTGTGGTGATAGGTCTTTCGGTGGTTTTGGTACTAACAGAAGGACGAGATGTCACTAGAGGGGTTTCTTTTCCAGATGTTGTGGTTTCAGGCACTAAAGTTGTGGTTTCAAAGATAACTGTGGTGGAGGTTGTTTGTGGAGCAGTGGTGGTAACTTCTTTAGCAGCTTTTGTCGTTGTAGCCTCAAAAGTCGTTGAAACCACAGGTGCTGTGTTAATAGCTCCAGTTGTGGTGATAGGTCTCTCGGTGGTTTTGGTACTAACAGAAGGACTAGATGTCACTAGAGGGGTTTCTTTTCCAGATGTTGTGGTTTCAGGCACTAAAGTTGTGGTTTCAAAGATAACTGTGGTGGAGGTTGTTTGTGGAGCAGTGGTGGTAACTTCTTTAGCAGCTTTTGTCGTTGTAGCCTCAAAAGTCGTTGAAACCACAGGTGCTGTGTTAATAGCTCCAGTTGTGGTGATAGGTCTCTCGGTGGTTTTGGTACTAACAGAAGGACTAGATGTCACTAGAGGGGTTTCTTTTCCAGATGTTGTGGTTTCAGGCACTAAAGTTGTGGTTTCAAAGATAACTGTGGTGGAGGTTGTTTGTGGAGCAGTGGTGGTAACTTCTTTAGCAGCTTTTGTCGTTGTAGCCTCAAAAGTCGTTGAAACCACAGGTGCTGTGTTAATAGCTCCAGTTGTGGTGATAGGTCTCTCGGTGGTTTTGGTACTAACAGAAGGACTAGATGTCACTAGAGGGGTTTCTTTTCCAGATGTTGTGGTTTCAGGCACTAAAGTTGTGGTTTCAAAGATAACTGTGGTGGAGGTCGTTTGTGGAGCAGTGGTGGTAACTTCTTTAGCAGCTTTTGTCGTTGTAGCCTCAAAAGTCGTTGAAACCACAGGTGCTGTGTTAATAGCTCCAGTTGTGGTGATAGGTCTTTCGGTGGTTTTGGTACTAACAGAAGGACGAGATGTCACTAGAGGGGTTTCTTTTCCAGATGTTGTGGTTTCAGGCACTAAAGTTGTGGTTTCAAAGATAACTGTGGTGGAGGTCGTTTGTGGAGCAGTGGTGGTAACTTCTTTAGCAGGTTTTGTCGTTGTAGCCTCAAAAGTCGTTGAAACCACAGGTGCTGTGTTAATAGCTCCAGTTGTGGTGATAGGTCTCTCGGTGGTTTTGGTACTAACAGAAGGACTAGATGTCACTAGAGGGGTTTCTTTTCCAGATGTTGTGGTTTCAGGCACTAAAGTTGTGGTTTCAAAGATAACTGTGGTGGAGGTTGTTTGTGGAGCAGTGGTGGTAACTTCTTTAGCAGCTTTTGTCGTTGTAGCCTCAAAAGTCGTTGAAACCACAGGTGCTGTGTTAATAGCTCCAGTTGTGGTGATAGGTCTTTCGGTGGTTTTGGTACTAACAGAAGGACGAGATGTCACTAGAGGGGTTTCTTTTCCAGATGTTGTGGTTTCAGGGACTAAAGTTGTGGTTTCAAAGATAACTGTGGTGGAGGTTGTTTGTGGAGCAGTGGTGGTAACTTCTTTAGCAGCTTTTGTCGTTGTAGCCTCAAAAGTCGTTGAAACCACAGGTGCTGTGTTAATAGCTTCAGTTGTGGTGATAGGTCTCTCGGTGGTTTTGGTACTAACAGAAGGACTAGATGTCACTAGAGGGGTTTCTTTTCCAGATGTTGTGGTTTCAGGCACTAAAGTTGTGGTTTCAAAGATAACTGTGGTGGAGGTTGTTTGTGGAGCAGTGGTGGTAACTTCTTTAGCAGCTTTTGTCGTTGTAGCCTCAAAAGTCGTTGAAACCACAGGTGCTGTGTTAATAGCTCCAGTTGTGGTGATAGGTCTCTCGGTGGTTTTGGTACTAACAGAAGGACTAGATGTCACTAGAGGGGTTTCTTTTCCAGATGTTGTGGTTTCAGGCACTAAAGTTGTGGTTTCAAAGATAACTGTGGTGGAGGTTGTTTGTGGAGCAGTGGTGGTAACTTCTTTAGCAGCTTTTGTCGTTGTAGCCTCAAAAGTCGTTGAAACCACAGGTGCTGTGTTAATAGCTCCAGTTGTGGTGATAGGTCTCTCGGTGGTTTTGGTACTAACAGAAGGACTAGATGTCACTAGAGGGGTTTCTTTTCCAGATGTTGTGGTTTCAGGCACTAAAGTTGTGGTTTCAAAGATAACTGTGGTGGAGGTTGTTTGTGGAGCAGTGGTGGTAACTTCTTTAGCAGCTTTTGTCGTTGTAGCCTCAAAAGTTGTTGAAACCACAGGTGCTGTGTTAATAGCTCCAGTTGTGGTGATAGGTCTTTCGGTGGTTTTGGTACTAACAGAAGGACTAGATGTCACTAGAGGGGTTTCTTTTCCAGATGTTGTGGTTTCAGGCACTAAAGTTGTGGTTTCAAAGATAACTGTGGTGGAGGTTGTTTGTGGAGCAGTGGTGGTAACTTCTTTAGCAGCTTTTGTCGTTGTAGCCTCAAAAGTCGTTGAAACCACAGGTGCTGTGTTAATAGCTCCAGTTGTGGTGATAGGTCTTTCGGTGGTTTTGGTACTAACAGAAGGACTAGATGTCACTAGAGGGGTTTCTTTTCCAGATGTTGTGGTTTCAGGCACTGGGGTTGTGGTTTCAAAGATAACTGTGGTGGAGGACGTTTGTGGAGCAGTGGTGGTAACTTCTTTAGCAGCTTTTGTCGTTGTAGCCTCAAAAGTCGTTGAAACCACAGGTGCTGTGTTAATAGCTCCAGTTGTGGTGATAGGTCTCTCGGTGGTTTTGGTACTAACAGAAGGACGAGATGTCACTAGAGGGGTTTCTTTTCCAGATGTTGTGGTTTCAGGCACTAAAGTTGTGGTTTCAAAGATAACTGTGGTGGAGGACGTTTGTGGAGCAGTGGTGGTAACTTCTTTAGCAGCTTTTGTCGTTGTAGCCTCAAAAGTCGTTGAAACCACAGGTGCTGTGCTAATAGCTCCAGTTGTGGTGATAGGTCTTTCGGTGGTTTTGGTACTAACAGAAGGACGAGATGTCACTAGAGGGGTTTCTTTTCCAGATGTTGTGGTTTCAGGCACTAAAGTTGTGGTTTCAAAGATAACTGTGGTGGAGGACGTTTGTGGAGCAGTGGTGGTAACTTCTTTAGCAGGTTTTGTCGTTGTAGCCTCAAAAGTAGTTGAAACCACAGGTGCTGTGTTAATAGCTCCAGTTGTGGTGATAGGTCTCTCGGTGGTTTTGGTACTAACAGAAGGACTAGATGTCACTAGAGGGGTTTCTTTTCCAGATGTTGTGGTTTCAGGCACTAAAGTTGTGGTTTCAAAGATAACTGTGGTGGAGGTTGTTTGTGGAGCAGTGGTGGTAACCTCTTTAGCAGCTTTTGTCGTTGTAGCCTCAAAAGTCGTTGAAACCACAGGTGCTGTGTTAATAGCTCCAGTTGTGGTGATAGGTCTTTCGGTGGTTTTGGTACTAACAGAAGGACTAGATGTAACTAGAGGGGTTTCTTTTCCAGATGTTGTGGTTTCAGGCACTGGGGTTGTGGTTTCAAAGATAACTGTGGTGGAGGTTGTTTGTGGAGCAGTGGTGGGTAACGTCTTTAGCAGCTTTTGTCGTTGTAGCCTCAAAAGTTGTTGAAACGACAGGTGCTGTGTTAATAGCTCCAGTTGTGGTGATAGGTCTTTCGGTGGTTTTGGTACTAACAGAAGGACTAGATGTCACTAGAGGGGTTTCTTTTCCAGATGTTGTGGTTTCAGGCACTGGGGTTCTGGTTTCAAAGATAACTGTGGTGGAGGTTGTTTGTGGAGCAGTGGTGGTAACTTCTTTAGCAGCTTTTGTCGTTGTAGCCTCAAATGTTGCTGAAACCACAGGTGCTGTGTTAATAGCTCCAGTTGTGGTGATAGGTCTTTCGGTGGTTTTGGTACTAACAGAAGGACGAGATGTCACTAGAGGGGTTTCTTTTCCAGATGTTGTGGTTTCAGGCACTGGGTTGTGGTTTCAAAGATAACTGTGGTGGAGGTTGTTTGTGGAGCAGTGGTGGTAACGTCTTTAGCAGCTTTTGTCGTTGTAGCCTCAAAAGTTGTTGAAACCACAGGTGCTGTGTTAATAGCTCCAGTTGTGGTGATAGGTCTTTCGGTGGTTTTGGTACTAACAGAAGGACTAGATGTCACTAGAGGGGTTTCTTTTCCAGATGTTGTGGTTTCAGGCACTGGGGTTCTGGTTTCAAAGATAACTGTGGTGGAGGTTGTTTGTGGAGCAGTGGTGGTAACTTCTTTAGCAGCTTTTGTCGTTGTAGCCTCAAATGTTGCTGAAACCACAGGTGCTGTGTTAATAGCTCCAGTTGTGGTGATAGGTCTTTCGGTGGTTTTGGTACTAACAGAAGGACGAGATGTCACTAGAGGGGTTTCTTTTCCAGATGTTGTGGTTTCAGGCACTGGGGTTGTGGTTTCAAAGATAACTGTGGTGGAGGTTGTTTGTTGAACAGTGGTGGCTTCTTTAGCATCTTTTGTCGTCTTTATATTTGTACTACCCTTATAAGTAGTAGTATGCATCTCTGATCTAGGCGTTGTAAACACTGAGGGTTCTGTTATAACAGCAGTGGTCTTTAAACTCTCAATTGGTAGCCGTGTTGAGACTGAAGTACCCGGAAGGGTACGTGTGACAGGAGCAACTTGTGTCGTTCCTGCAGTAGACATTTTATTGGTAATGGGCATGTCTTCTGTTGTTCTTTGAGGGGATGTCTTAACTGTAGACGTTGTATCAAAACCAGTGCTTGTTGTCTCCTTGTATCTGGTCGTTGTCTTTTGTGCTGATGTTTCAACTACAGCCTTGGTGGAGGAAGTTAGCATGGGAGTAGTAATTTCTTTGGCTGGTTTGGTAGTAGCCTTTGATGCGTTTGAAGTCAAAGGTTTGATGCTGGTTGTAAAACTTTCTGAAACTGTATTAATAGTAGCAGGTTTGGATGTTTTCTTTTCTGTTGTTGCCTCTGCAGTAGTCATTGGCAAAGATGTTGTATTTAGTTGTGATGAAGTACTTAGAACTTTGAAAACAGAAAAAAGCCTCAGTTTAATGAACAACTCAACTTCTGTTGTCATTTATTGACATTTGCATTTTCGATAGTAAAGAGGTTTTTACCTGTTGTAGGTGTTCCAGCTGAGCTAAATGTAAATGGAATTGTGGTTGGGCTAGCGGTGGTGGTGGTCAGACAAGGGTAAACACTTCTTTGTATGATTCCATCAGTCGCACATTCTGCTGTTATACAGTTGCCAAGTCCATCCGTTGTGTTGTATATGGTTGAACCATATTTGTATATTTTTCCATTAACCATGCAAGTACACACTGCAGATTGAAAAGTTAATCGTTTTTACTTCTGAGATTGGATGAACTTATGTATTAATAAATGCTTCTACCAGTCTTCTTCATTCATACTTACATTCCACATTGTAGCTGCATTGTATTCCTGATGCAGTACATAAGCTTTGAAATCAAAGACATTGTCATCACAGCATTGCCTTCTTTAATTAAAGCAAACTTTGATCAAATAATGACTTGTGTTCAGATGTACAGCATTACAGAAGCTCACGGCATTAGTTAGATTTCTTAAGAGGCATACCAGGTGTAGCAGTTGTTGGTTGGAACTTGCTCGCCCACATTGTAATGAGTGCCTTTGTCATCATAACAGCCACACTGCTCCCACGTGACACACTTCATGGTGTCTTCATTAAAGAAGGGTTCGGCTTGGGAACAGCGAGGATAACAACCTGAAAAAATTAAGATAACATTCATTCAAAGAGAAAAAGCAAAAGCACTAAAGTCACTTTCCAATGAAATACAAGACAAGTGCACATCACATTCCTAATAAAAGCTAGACAATACAGTGGAATAAGATGTTTCCATGAGCTGCAGCAACAGAAATGATCTTGTTCTTGTAGTTTTATTTAGCAAACTTGGGAGGAAGAAAGTATGACGCAAATTAGATACTTGTCCACGTGATCAAAGGTGTCGCTCAAGGTAAAACTGAAGTGATAATCTGTCCTCTAATCAAACCTCCACTTCATAATCACTGTAAAGTCCTACTCCATCTATATTTTTATCTATTTTCAAAGTGTTCCCAGTGGTCTTTTAATTACGATACTCCCGTTTTTTGCCAAAATAAAAAAACCTGTGTCCTGAGACATATTTTCTGCAGAGTGGCTGGAGTTCATTTGAAATTCACCTTTAAGTTGTGAGCGGGACTGTTGGCGCAGAAGTAACCCTTCATTGATATCCCAGTATTCCTTTGTTTACACTCTCTCCCACTAGCTCACAACCCTAAACAACCCCAAACGAACATTAGCATAGCAATAAAACAGTGAGCAACCTTGGAGCTATTCAGTCGCACGGTTTTGATCCATATTCCAGCTCAGACATGTGAAAGCAAAAATGTACATGGATCTGTTTGTCGACAAGTGGATCCATCAGAATAGGGCAGAGCAGGGAGACTTTGACCCGCCCATGGCAGTAGCTGTGTTATAAACCTGTGCTTCTTGGAACATCTGATTTTTTATCTGCTCCTGATCCAACAGGATTTCAATAAAGAAATACCCAGAAATGCAGTTTTAATCTTAAATATTTTTATATATGTCCTCCATCATGAGGAAAATGCTACATTTAGAACAGAACATTTTAAAAACACTGACAGTTTTTACAGACTGACTGAGCTCAGAAAAACAAACACACAGATGAGGGTCAGGACATGACAGATGGAGGGGCTTTTTGGTAATCTGTTGGGCTTTGCCGTTTTTCACCAGCTTTCTCAACCTCAGCTCTGCTGTAGATGGGCTCTCGTCCTTCATGCTATAAAAATGTTCATACATTTATATCGCCCACTACAAAGATTTGTACCTTCCACGTTGGTGATGGTCTTGGAACAGTTTCCTGAAGGATTCCTGCAGGTCTTCATGCAGTCAGCTCCACACGGCTTGTAATGCCACTCACAGCCTCCAGGTGAGTTGTAGTAGTCGCAGAAGATAGCTGTATCACAAAAAGCAGTGTTCATTTTTGAGGAACACTTGCACCTCAGTGTTACAGTCGGATGTTGGCTAAACTCACGGCATAGCTTGGGACTCCGCCAGCTAACGCATGCCCCGGCGGCACTGCAAGCCTTGGCATAGGCTGCCACAGCAGTGCAGAGGCATTCACAGTCCCCCCCGCTGTCACAAGCACAAGAGTCCCTCACGCAAGAGTCAAAATATGGACCAGGGTCAACCTTGAACACAAAGCCATGTCCACTTTAGCAAACCTGTCTAAATCCTGGAAATGTTATACGGTACTCCAGCTGGGGTTCCATTTTGTCTGACGTACTTGAACACAGACAAGATACCAGCTGGATGATCAGGAAGACCTGCTCAATTCATGTCAGAAAAAGCTCAAATATGTCAATTGAGAAAGTGGACATTCTCAGCAGAGCGTGTGGTTCTCAAAGGTACCTTTGAGTGACAGATCTGAAAGGTGCTGCTGGTGATGATGCTGCACTGCTTCTGGGACCAGGCTGCTCGGTAGCGGTTGGAGGTACAGGGATCACTGAGGAGCTGGGCATCTGGGCAGCTAGACAAGACTTTCCAGCTGTTACCAAACTGTAGAACATCTGCCACCATCTCCTGAGAGCGTGTGGTAAAGTCGTTCTTGCTGTTGCCATCATAGTTTCCACAGAGACCACAAACTTGGCCCTGAGGAACAGAAATCCATTTCTACTGGTGTCTGATGAAGAAATTACTTTGTCTGCTGGAGAGTCTCCACTCCCACACTTAGAAAACATCCTGTAGACGTAGCTGAAGTTCATCAGGTTTCACTGGCCTCCTTGATTTACCTGAAAGCGTGGGCTGAGTGTGATGAAGAGGCTGGTCTTCTGATCCCACATGAGAACTAGTCCTGGTTTGATAGTCACCACCAGGTAAATGCCCATTTTTTGGACTTGGGCAGGAAGAACCTGCATGTTCCCCTTTATCACAAGGAAACTTTCATCTTTAAGTTGGAATTCATTCTCCTGTGGACGTCAAGATGAGAAGAAAGACACAATGAAGGGAAATTCAAGTTTCTTGGTTAAGCAGACATTTTGTTTTGGAAATCTTTGTGGTCAACTGGGAGGGTCTTTGTTTGAAAGTGTTCAGAATCTATAGAGACTCAGTCATGATGCTGAAGACCAAGTGGACTAACAGAGTTCCTCATGTTGTAACCAAGAACATCATCACAGCCAGAATCTTCAGACCTAAACAGAAACTTCAGGTGGTTGTTTTTCTCCAAACCCCCAAGCATTTGACTGTGGGGTATTGGACCCAGGACGGTGGTTGTTTTCGGTTGTTGTGCATCTCCTGTTTTATTTTGTTGTTGGTGCCTGTTTCCTGTGTTTTCACATGTCTTCTTGTTTCAGGTCTTTTGACTCTCCCCTCCCATTGTGTTCTCTCCTCCCTAATATGGCACACCTGTTGGAACTTGTCTCATCCTCTCCTCCTGTTTATAAGTCCTTGTCTTCCTTGCACTTGTTGTCAAGTGGTTTTGGTTGCAGCATGAGTTCATGTGCTGCTTTCTATTGTCTGACTGAACTAAATCAGAGATATTGCTGTTAAAGGCGCCATTTGTATTTTGTGTACTCACGACAACCCTGACATTGACACATTAAACATGGAGTTTAGCTCCTTTAAATATTGTTAAACCTGATGACGACTCTGGTCTTTATGGGATGTTGCCATTGCAACTGCAAAGATTTTAGGACAGTGGAGTTAAAGACACAAACATCTCAGAAATGTTTTTGGCATCAAGTCCAGAAACAATTTGTGGTGGAATGTCTAGAGGAAATATCTAGAACAGGGACGGGGAACTCCAGGCCTCGAGGGCCACATTCCTGCATGTTTCCAGCAAACCCTGCTTTGGAATGTTCAGATTGGCTGGACAACCAGGGAATCAGTCATAAGAAGGGCTTGGACATCTGGAAATCATCCAGACGCAGAGGCCCTCAAGGCCTGAAGTTGCCTATCTCTGGTCTGGAGGGAACATCTCGAGGGAACGTCTGTCACAGGCAGATTGTTTGTGTGATCACGCTGGGAATGTGCTAAGGTGAGCCTGAACATTTTTCTTTCTGAGACACTTCAGCCTTCACACACCACCTCCACACATGGAAATTTGTGAGGCTGCTGAGACCTTTCACCTTCATGGCGGCTGCTATTATGAACCTCCAACGGGATCACATACCTCATCTGGACTTCAGTTTTATGGATTCTGTCCATTTTTAATGTGGGTGTCAGCATTTGGTTGTGGGAGCATGTGTCTGCAGAATGCCGTTTACCTCCAAATAGATCTTGATGGTCTTGGAACAGGTGGTCCCGGTGGTTCCACAGGGGATGTTCTCTGTGACTATGGTGAAGCTCCCGTTTCCTTGGCTAGTGCTGCAGTGGTCCTGAGTGAGACATGCGATGGTTGAGGAGTCTTGCACAAACAAAGCTCTATTTAATGTTGCAGACTCTTTTCTAATGAGATCTTAAGATGAATGATGTCATCGTTGAAGCCTGAAAAATGACTCCAGCTCCTGTCTGTGAAAACAAAGCATCTCCCACAGACTCTTTGGTCTGGGTTTAAAGTCTCCCTTTGACAACTGTTTTTAAACATTCCCAGTAGCTTTTTAATGATAATGATTTGAAGCTTTTAACAGAAATCCCACAACTTAAATGTCTTAAGAAGCCATATATCTAATGTTGTTTCAAAGCCACTGTTTTCAAAATCTCTACATGGGCGTCACCTTTGGTGCTGAGCTGAGTAGCCCCCCCCTTGAGCCCCCTTTCTGATGATGATAGCTGTGTCTCGCTAGCGTAAATCTTCAAGTTTAAATGTGTGCGGCCAACAACAAAATCCAGCCTTGGACGCTCTTAAAATGCATGTGGGCAATGCAGCAATGTGCATTTTGGCTGCACGTATTGCGTGTTGCCAATGTGAATTTCCATCACTTTTTGCCTACAATAAAACCTACCAGTGAATATGCAGGTTGTCCACTTAATGGAGGGTACAACATTGCCCTTCAACATTGATTTAATACAAAAGCCTCATTCTTTTTCTTTCCATTTCACAAAACATTTTTTTCAAAGTGCTGACAGCAAACTATCAAATGTTTATTGAGGTCGCTGTGACCAAGAAATTCAGTCCATTTGTTTTTCAAAGCAAAGTCTTTGGGAAAAGAATGAAAGCCAAAATCTCTATGGCCTTTCGTTGAATTTCAACCCTTACAACACAAAAGTGGGAAATGTCATCTTCTCCTCTCCCGCACCTGAGCGCCTTGTGTATGCCAGGTGGGGCTCGTGCTTTTGTGATATCACAACGGCTACTGCTACTAAAGATCCCAATGGAAAAATGGGCGGAGCTCCAACTTACCTGCAGCAGAGTATATTCACATTGTCCGCTGAAGTCAAATCTCTTTTCATCAAAGGTGATGTAGTGACCTTCTCCATAGATTCCACAGACAGCGTCACATTCGTTGTTTGTGCACGTGAACTTCCTTCCTGCACATGAACTGTGGACACACCAGAACATCTCTAAGTGAAAACAAAAAGCACCACATCATCTGCAAACATGGCTGCTCTCCTAGGTTTGAAGAAGCACCAGGGTCCTCCAGAGACCCTGGTGCTTCTCTGGTAGCAGCAATGATCCAAACTCAGGTGAACCTTCAGCAGACGAAGCTGCTGTGCTGAAATGCAGGGACGAGCGCTGTTAGGTACATACCAGGTGTTGCAGTCCACAGTCAGAGTCTGCCCCGGCTGGTACGCTTGACCATTGTAGATGCAGGGACAGCTGGTCTCATTGACACAGCCCCCCGCTCCGTCTGACAGCAGGCCATCCGGACAGACGCAGCCCGATGTGCAGCTCGGACTCACCTGGACAGGTGAGAGGGCACTGTGAGCCAACCCTCCACACATCTGGGAATTTGATCAGACTAAGAAAAGCTCTTACACAAGCCATGTCCGCCGTGTTGCAACTCCTCTGGCACTCCGCCCCCGTGGCTCCAGGGGGCGCTGTGGAGCAGTCAAAGTACTTCATGGGAGCAACACAGGAGGTGGAGGCTGGTTTTAGGAGAAGAACCGATAGTCACCACCAAAAACCAACTTCGCAGAGAGCAAACTGAGAAAGAAGCAGCTCCAACCCGTAGGAACCTACTCTGAGATGGACTTCCTCCTGTGCAGGTCAGAGCTCCGTTCCTGCAGACGCTGTCAGGGGGGACAAGAACATGTTACACCTGGATCTAAGAGGGCCTCAGTCTCACATTGAACCTGATTCAATGACACAGCCTTCACCTTTCTGCCCTCCAACCCCCAGAGATAAGAAATCAGAATGCGCCTCGCTCCAGGACATGAAAACCAGTGTGTGAGGGGTACCTACAGCCACACAGTGTCCTGGCAGTAAAGGCGCCACAACCTTTCTGACCCGATTCAGGTACATGTTCTGATGCTGTCATGCATCTGTGTGGGTGTGACCAGATCAGATGTGGGAAACCAAAAAAATGTAGATCAGACAAGAAAACGTGAACGTTCACATCAGCCTGACATGGAGGTAGATGCTAAAGACCTTCATTCAGACCCACTGGACCCTTTTGGGTCTATGGTCCTGCTCTGTATGGGGGGGCTGAGTTGACTGTGTGGTTGTAGGGCAGTGGAGCGCCCTGCAATTACCAGGTGGAGCCGTCCCTGCTGATGGCTTGTCCGGCTGGAATGATGGTGTCCTCATCGTAGCAGGGGCAGCTGGAGCTGCTTACACATACGCCCACCTCGTTCATGTACGTCCCGTCTGCGCAGCCGCATCCGTCCACGGTGGCAAAACGGGCCTGGCATGAGTAATCCACCTGATTGAGTGAGCGGCAGGTACGGCCACAGCTGCTCATATTGTAGGCATAGAGCGTTCCCTCGGGACATTCCTCAAATGTTCCTGTCAGGGAACAGAACGGGGTTAGTGGCTCAGGGGTGCAGCTATTTTTCATGAGGGCCTGTACTTGACCTTGCTGGAGGCATAGATATTGTCTGGGGGCTTCTGATGGGAGGGATTGGCCGCCTACAGTCTCAGACTCACCGCATACGGCGTCCCTCCATCCACTGATGTGGACACCAGCGGCGGAGCAGGCATACACGTATGAGGACACCGCCGCACACATGCAGTCCTCACTTTTCTCACAGGTACAGGTGTCGTACATGCAGTTCTGTGGGGAGGCGGGGGTTAAATGCGAGCCGGTTCAATCAGGAAGTGCTGAGCATGCACGCCCACCTCCTTGTACACGCCAGGGCTGATGACGGAGTGACACGCTGCAAACACCTCCTCTGGATTGCTGAGTTTCGAGCACCAAAACTGGGCGTAGCTCTCTGAGACACAAACAGCAAGTAGATGATGCAGGTGAGTTCATGGTGTGTGTGTGTGTCTGAGGTTAAGGCTGCTCGTACCCCGACTGAAGTCCTGGCTGCAGGGGGGTCCAAAGCGCGCGCTGACATCAGGGCAGCTGGCTCTGGTCTTCCAGGAGTTGGCGAACGCCACGGCGCTGCCCTCCACCAGGCCGCTGCTCACCCGGAAGTCATCACTCATCACGTTATTGAAGTTCCCACACAGACCTGCTCACACACACCTAAGGTCAAAGGGGGGGTCCAGGGAGCACGGGCAATGGTTCTGGGGCAGACCTACCAGAGGTGGCTCCTCTGATGGAGGTGTCGGCTGAAATGAAGACCTGCATCAGGGGGGAGAGCTGCACTGTCACAGAGATGCCCACATCGGTGCTTATGAAGATGTAGAAGGAGGACGGCCTGAAAATACTCAGCTGAGCTGTGAAGGTGAAACATGTGAGAGACATTCTCCTTAAGACCTCACAAACTGAGGCAGATCTTTGATCTTCAAAGTCAAGTAGAACATTTCAGGAATAAAAAAACTTTAAACTGTTTTCCAACATTTTTGTTAAACTTTTTCCCTGAAGTGTGTTAAAACATTTAGTCTGAAGATCTGCAGCAGAATGAATCGGTCACATCAGGGAATAGTTTTAGAAATCCAAAAACTAAAACCGGAAATATTTTTGCATCTGGAAAAATCCCCTTTTCTATCTTCAGGATGTAGTTTCCAAACCGTGACATCATCTTACTGTTTTTCTGCACATTTACATTGTGAATGTTTGTGCTGCAGACAAACAAAAATATCCCAGATAGTGAACATGGAGGGCCCTTATCCATCTGCAATCCAGAACCATCTGCTAGAGGATCCTTCATGCCTCTGAGGTCTCAGAGAACATGGTGTTTTGCAGATGCTGGTTTGGAAGAAGTGCCCCTTTTCTAAGAAGTTGAAGTTGAAATCTATAAATCTAACTATAGTGAAACAACACCAGGGGTTGCTGTTTGGCACAGAACTCACGTGTGAAAAGAGGAAGCTGGGAAAGAATCTTGTTGATGTAAACTTGTCCAGATGATTGGATGCTGATAACCTGTGAGTTTAAGACAGTTTGTTAGACTGGAGAACCAGTCACATGACTTAAACGCATGTTGATATCATGAAGACATGACTTGAAACAATGTTTTTAATGAGTTTGGATTTAAATAGTCTACTCTAATCTGTTTTGGGTCTATAAATCTATGATATCTACATTAACTGTAAAAGAACCTTTCTGACTGGGTTTTTGTCTGTATCAAAACAGAACATGTAATTTAGAAATGAATGAATTCAATTCAGATTTATTTCTATAGCCCAACATCACAGCCACAGCCGTCTCATTGGACTAACATCAGAATATTGCAAGAAACAACAAAAGAATCAAACATGTAAAAGTAAACAATAGCTGGTTGTTAAACAGACTAAACTGAACAAACATCTCTGTCCTTAAACCCTCCTTCACGGTGCGGAAAAACTCATAAAAAAACACTTTCTTTTTTGGGGGGAAAAAAACTAAAAAACCTCAGGGTTTCCCACATGAAGGAGAGATCTTCAACCCCGGACGGACAGGTGATGTGCTAGAACTATTAAAGAAAAGTGAACTTAATTCATTCTACAACTACATGGTTGAATAACAAGTGTAATGTCTAATAAACAAACATGTCTAGATAAACAGCTACAAGTTAAGATAACAGTAGGAGTTGTAGAAACTGCTGGGTTTGCTGGAGGAGCCAGAGGCGAGCAAAAGACAGGAGCACAGGCGAGGCGAGGCGAGGTCATGCGGGGCCCCCTTCAATGAAAGGGGCAGTAGAGTGAAGCTCTGAGGGTCTTACCACCAAACTGTCCTTCAGGGCCAGTGTCACAGCTCTGAGGCAGGTCCTGCTGTCGGTGAGACCGCACTGGACCAGGTCCGCCAGCACCGTGTACAAAGTCCCGTTACTCTGCAGAAACACACACAGAACCCTTCAGAGCCTGACAGAAGCATCAAACCTGCTGGCTCCAACCTATGAGTCATGCAGGAGGGAGACGCTGCACTTGGAGTTCTGTTTGTAAAGTTGGACACCATATTGGAAAGGGCAGGATGCCGGTTCACTGCTGTACTGCAACTGACCAGAGAGAGCTGCAAAAATAAGGATGTGACTTTTCATTGGTAAATGATTACTGTCGGCTAATAAAGGAGAATTTATCAAACACATTTTAGGAAGATCTGAGTAGGTTTATGGTCAGAACAGTGAGCATTTAGGCTGATACTGTAGTGATGATAACGATGTGAATGCAAATCAAGCCTATTCAATGTCAATGGGAGTATTAGACATGACATTATTTCCAGGGTTTCTCACATCACAGATCTTTTTTTGTTTTTGGAGGAAGACCTTAGTATTTGTGTGTTCAACCACAGATCTGACCAGACGACCCTCTGAATTGAAGTCGATTCCTAAGTGAAAGAGAAGAAACTAACCAGTATTTCCTTAGTAGGAAAGAGGAAAGAACCCAGCGCTGAAGCCCATCTGGCGGGCAGACAATGGACATGTGGTGTTGGGAAGAACGCCTGCCCGAGTCCTTCTGATAGAGCAGGGGTGTCAAACTCAAGTCCTAAAGGGCCAGCCTCCTGCTGGTTTTCTAAAGTGGTCAGAGGGCCCCCTCTCCTGCCCGAAATGGACTGTATATAATTTTTATTTACGGTCTATGGATGCAACTGTGACCACGGCACACTGTTCCCAGTCCGCTTTGACGGAGTCGCACTGCCCCAAGTGGGGACGAGCGCAAGTGGTCTGCGGCAATGACGCCTACCCACTGACCCGTTTATAAAAACATACCGAGTAGTCTAAGAGTTTGTATAAATCTTAGTCTGTTTGATGATTTAACTAAAATCACAACCATGCATCAGGTATGCATCGCGTTTCCTACAGAAACACCATAAATATATCTCATTGGCTCCAACACACAGATGCAAACCTTTGCCAGTACGTAGGAGCAGTCTCCATGGAAGGTGAAGACCTTCCCATCAAAGGTGTTGATGTGGGCCCCTCCCTCCACAGAGCAGGTTCCCGGGCAGTTCTCCTCTGAGCAGGTCCAGTGTCCCCTCTCACAAACGCTGTCCCACAAATACACTTTTACTGAGCAAGTCAGAGATGATCCATTTGGTTCTGAAGGACTGTTTTTAGAAACTGACATTTCTTCAGAATGTAAAGTTCAAACACATATGTGAGGAAAACTCTGTTCAAAACGTTTGTCAGAACGTGTGGCCCACCAAAAGTGACCCTACTTCAAACCAAGAGTTCACACAACCAAAGACTGTCCCTCTCCTACGGTCACAGGTTTCCTTTTCTAACACAAAGTACCAGCGGTCTTACCAGGACCTGCAGCCCAGCGTGTAGGACTCTCCTGACTGGTATATGTTGTTGTCGTGCACACACGGGCACTCAGCAACTGGGATGCAGCCGTTGTCCTGGATGTCGTCCCACACCATTCCTGAGGGAGGCGCAGTGATCAGCTTTAACATTCTCACAGGTGGGGGGTCCTGGCTGTGTGCGTGGGGGGGTGACGTACCTGCGGGACAGCTGCAGCCGTCGTGGCAGTGGCCGTCGCATGTCTGGCTGGCCTGAGGGTTGGAGCAGCTGTCCGGACACAAACTGCTGCACTCCACAAACTCCATGTTGAAGGGACACTCTTCATCTGGAAAAAACACACAGTTTCAGCGCTGAAGCTCGGGCCGTGGGAGGGGTAGGGGTGCTTCCTTACAGCAAAAGCTCTCATTCCTCCACGGCAGAGGCCTGCCGTCCGCATGGACACACTGCCGTGAGAATTCAGAGATGGTTTTGCAGATGATGGGTTCTGTGTTGTTGGAGATGCACATGTCTGACGTGCACGCCTTTACGAATGCGTCCACATCCAGAAGGTTCTGGCAGCTGCTGAACGCAACACTGGAGAAGATCTGCTCGCAGAGATGCTGAGGAGAAAGATTCACAATTGATTAAAGGCTTTGGCTCCATCACCTTTCGATAACACCATGAGAACAACCATCCATTTTTAGTTTCAGATGTTCTATATTTGTCGTGGGTCACCTGTGTGGCCCGTACAGGTTGGACCATTTGTCCCCCGACAAAGGTTGCCCGTGTCCCCCATGAGGACAGCTGGGACTTGGACTTCAGCAGCTACTTGCGATTAGTCAAAAATGTAAAGGGGGTGGGGCGTGGAGGAGTTTTTGCTGTCATGGGCTTGAATCTATGGATCCTTCTGAAGAATGTTGGAGCTGAATTCAGCAACGTCATGTCTGCGGAAACGTTTTGGCCTTTACCTTTGATGATGCTGTTTTTACTGTTAACTCCCACAATGCTCAGCGCTGATGAGGCATGCATCAGTGCCTTGGGACGTATAAAACGCTCTGACAAATGTCCTCTTGCTGTAGATATAGCTGTGCTCAAACCCACACGTGATCTACGAAGCGCTCTTTGGTCTGCCTTGCTGCTCCTGTAAGAATGACTGAGCTGCAGGAACACGTCTCAGGTCATGTGTGTCTGCAGCGCAATCACCTCATCTCCACAGCTCTGGACCGGGCTGAGATCTGGCTCCAAACATGTCTCTGTGGGTCCGTTCACCTTGGAGAGCTCAGCGTAGTCCGCCACACTGAGTGGAGATCCTACAGAACAACACAGGGAGAAGGATTCACTTGAAACATGACTCAAAGGCCCATCCAAGCTGTGGATCCACTGAAGTTCCGCCATAACAAACACTCCAAGGATGTGTTCCGTAAAGAAGAATTCATGAAAACTTGATCGGATTTAAACTTTATTACAAGTTTCTGAGTCAACCCCACCCAGGATGTAGATTACATCACCCACACAGATGGAGATCTGCGTCCAAACTCACCGCCTTTTGTGAAGTCGTTAGGAATCCCATCAAAGTTCCCACACAGGCCGCAAATCTGGTTCTGGTATTTCTGGTCCAGTTCAATCTGTCGAGATAGTCCGAAGAGACAGAACTGTTGGTGTTGTCAAGGAAACCAGGCGCCTGTGGAAACATACTGATTGTATTCTGTGGAGGCAAAGACCTTTGAAGGATCGAGGTCATGTGACTTATTGGATTTTTGTTTTGTCTGTGGGAGAAGATCCTGAAACCATGGCAACCACACTCATGGTGAGTGGATCTGAACTAAAATCACTTTGGACTTTTAGAGGTTTGAATACGTACATTACAAAACAAAACATCTTCAAAGCTATGCCAGAACTGCACAGAATTTTGCATGGTTACCATGGCAACAGTACTATGCTTCATGCTGTCTCAGAGTTTCCATACTCTGGGGAAACAGAGACACCTGAGACCTTCTTACATCCAGAGAGTCATCCAGGTTCCACACAGCTCTGATTCCAAGCTTAGCCTCGATGAATATGCTGGAGGAAGATCTCCTGATGGTCACGCCAAACGAGATGTGAGGCAGAGACACCCTGCAGAAAACAAAGAAGTCCTGAGCTGCAGGTTGTTTGAGCTCCTTAGGAGGACACTGCAAGTCACTTGTGTCAGTTAGGTCACTGCAAGTCTCTTCAGGTCACATCAGGTCACATCAGGTCACATCAAGTAACTGCGAGTCTCTTTAGGTTTGGACTCACGTCTCTCCATCCACGACCACAGAGCTGTTGGACACCTCCACCACAGAACCTTCCAGCTTCATGACAATATTGCTGATGGTTGGGGCCCCGCCCACCTCACGGCGCCTCATCTGGATGATGAAGCTCTCATAGCTCCCGCCACACTGAGATGCCAGAATGTGCTTACAGGTGGAGGGCAGCTGGAAGAACTCCCCATCGAAGGTCTTGAAGTGATGGTACCCCCATGTTGTGCAGACTCGTCCAATGTGGGAGGCGTTGGCTTCATTATCAGAAGAGAAGATCAGACCAAGAACATGAACAGAACATGAACAACCAAGACTGAACAGATGGGTTTCATGAGTTTGTAGTTTTACCTGAATTCATGTTTGGAGTCAGCAGAGGAGGGGCGCTTGTTACTGTTGTAATGAGAGGAAAACAGGCCTGAATGAAACTCTGTTTTTGATAAATCTGTGGTCACTTTTGTCTCTGGTGTGAGTGGATCCCTTCTCACTCATATTTAGTTTTCTTTTGAAGGAGCTTCTTCTCTTTAGTTTTAGCATCTTTTGTTTTGTTTTTTTAGTTTTAGTCAAATTTGATTTTTCTGTTTTTACATTTTGCTAGAAAAACATTTTTCCTGCTTTAAAGAAACAGAAAAACTGATTTGAGACAAGTCACTCTTTCTTTCTTTCTTTCTTTTCTTTCTTTCTTTCTTTCTTTCTTTCTTTCTTTCTTTCTTTCTTTCTTTCTTTCTTTCTTTCTTTCTTTCCAGAAGCTGTTTGAAGAAACAGAACTGAAAGTTTCATCAGCCAGAAGCAGATGGAGCGGATGATGTCATCATGATGTCATTGCGGCTGCAGCTGAAAGGTGTTCTCAGGTGAGTCTTTACCGTTCTGAGAGAAGGAGCCCTCCTGCAGTTTCAGGAAGAAGAGCCACAGCAGCAACTGGGGTCCTGCAGCAGCCATGTTGGCCCAATGGAAGACTCCCTTTGTGAAGACCCAGCCGGACGCAGAGTCCTTTTATACGCTTCCAGTCCAGGTGGAGTCATGCCGGATCACCACATGTTTACTCTGCAAACACGGAGCTGGCCTGCCTGGAGCGCTTTCATCTTCCTACTGATGGAGAAACATCTGAAGGAGATTGTCACAAAGCAGTGGTGCCTACAGCTCCCCATTAGTCTCATTAGTGTTTCATCCAAATAACCAAAACATAAACCACAGGTTTAAATTTGGTTACATCTGTGTAGAAACCAGTCCATGGAAATGGAAACTTTCCTGAAAATGTTTCAAACCTTTTTGCTCAAGAAACGTCAATCAAACCACAAAAAGCTGAAAAAGAGATGAAGAAAGTGATGAAAACAAAGTTCAACTATGTTGTCATGAATGACACACGAATGACTGCTGCAGAATCTGAATCTGAATCTGCTGCTGAATGATCTGAGGAAAGGAAAGTTTTGGTTCATGTGATGTTTATTATTACTATGCAGCAGCTTTTCAGCTCATCTGCAGCTGTCTGACATTCAGACACCGACTGGAGCCCGGCCAAAGACTGAAGCACACACACCAGCATCAGACCTGAGACCGGCATCCTGATCCTGATCCGTCCTGATGTGTTCCTGAAGTTTCCTAAACTAGAATGAGGGGGTGGAGTCTTTAGCTGTCCGGTAGAATCCCCTCCTTGTTTCAGTTCTGGGGGCAAACCACTTCGGATTGTCTTTAAAACAAACAAAGAGTTCTTTCTGCTGTCAGACAGAAGAAAAAGTATTTGTTGACTTTGACATGTTGAACACCACGCAGGAAATATCAAGGTGAGAGACGGCTCAGTGAGGCTGTAGAGAGAACACGTTCATGTTTTCCTATGGGCATGCTGCGGGTGACAGGTCACAGAGAACGTTTCTACAACACGTAAGGGCGAGTAAGGGGCAGGTGGATGAGACGCAGGCGTGAGGTTGGCAAGGACAGCAGCTCGTATGTGCAGAGCTGGGAGGGGGCTAAAAGGTCTCAAACTTTCTGCAGAGTCACTGCAGCCCTCCAAACTTCACAACCACTCCCCTGCATCTGATGGCTGGAGTCTGGGTTCCTGCCTGCACTGAAGTTTGGTGGAGGAAAGATCATGGTGGGGCGGTCTTTCCTTTTCCAACATGGCAGCACACCAAAGCACTGGGAAGCTCCACAAAGCCGTGGATGAATTAGTTCGGTGCAGACGAACCAGACTCACCTGTGCAGAGTTCTGACCCACACCCGACAGAAGAGCTTCAGATGAACCAGAAAGAAGACTGAGAACTGGACCTTCTGTCCAACAACATTCTGAGCTCACGAACACTCTAAAACAGTCCAGAACTTGAGACCCCCACAGGAATTACTGTGGATTATTGTGGGATGTTCCTGAAGGTCACACGTGCAAAGGCAAGTGAGAGAGGGCTTTAAAAACAGATTGTATCTATAATCCTGTTGGGGCCATGGATCTGATTCCAAGATCAACCAGATCAAACCACCATTTGGACTATTTAGCATAAACGTGTCTGAATGAGTTCTATGTTTGTCTTTTTACTGGACAAATGAAAATCAAAATAGTCTGCATTTAATCAGCATCATTTCTACCTTTATTTAGGAACAGGAGATAAACAAATATTTAGATAGAAAGAAAGAAATGATATTTATCACTTTTAACAATGTCAGAAGTCTGTCAACTTCCTGGTTAACTTCAGCAGAAAACAGAGCATAAACATTACTGTTGTATGGGTCATTTAACAACAAATCCTGAACATGTTCTCCACAGTTTTTCCATCTTCACTGACTGACTACAGTTCCAGTAGATCCATGAACAGTCAGTGAAGACACAACAACACCTCACAAACCGATTCTCTAGCTGCTGATCCAAGCTGGATCTGGGTAGAACATGAATGTTTGGAAAACCAGCAAGATGACCAGTCCTCACTGATCCTCACACCAGACGTCTAGCAGTCTCTCTCTCACACGCACACTCCATGGTGAAACGGCGTGTTTGTCCTGTTGTTGCTTCAGAGACACATTGTTCTCAGATAAGCCTCAGGTGTTTCTCTAAGGAGGGCCGCTGTTCACATGGAAGACCTCCCCAGGAGGTACGGCTCGATGACTCAGCTTCTTCCAGGATGTCCGTCCTGGGTTCAATTCAGAAGATGTAACGACCTTATGAATGTCAGAACCTCTGGTTCTGATCCGCAGGAACGCCTTCAGACTTCCAGGGACTGGAGAAGACAACGATGAACCGAAACGACGAGGACGAAGATCTACTGCCATGAGAACGTTGACAGTGAACCACTTAAACAGAAACGTTCAGGTCCCCAGAGCAGTTTCCTCTTTGTTCCTGTTTTTGTTGTAATCCAGTTTTGGGTTCTTGTGCTTCAGCTCGGTGCTTGAAGTTTCCGTCCAGCGGTTAAGAACCGTAAAACCACCAACCGGAGCAGCTGGACTGAACCTGGTTCCTCTGTGTTCAGTTTATGTTCTGCAGTCACAGGGAATAAAACGACGCAATGGTAGAAGTTCTGGTTTGGTTCTCACACAGCGCTTTCCAGCTTCTCCAAAGTTCTTCACATTCCTTTGCACATGTTCTCACAGCCATGAACTACTGGGACCAATGTGGGGTTCAGTGTTTGCCTAAAGGCACTTCAGCACCCGTGAGCAGAGAGGGAAAGGATCAGAAATGAGAGGCTGTTGGAAGCAGCCAGACTCTGTGTCCAGTTTGTCTGCGGAACCAACGTTCTGTGAAAACGATGAATGAGAACCTCTGCAGACCTGAAGTCTCTTCTTTCTTCACAAACCCTCTTCAGATTCTAAACCCAATAAAGTCGCACAGTTTTTGTCTTTTGGACCAGAAGTTTAGAAGATGGATGTTGGCGTGCAAACCAGCCGAACACCAGAACCTAAATGGGCTTGGTCAGGTAAGATCTTCAAACTCCATCGGTTCTGTGTCAAAAGTGCTTCCGCAGATCAGGTTAAACTGAGTCAACATCCTTGTTTGTCATGGAGATCTCCTTTCTCCACCCGGTTCTTTGTACTGCTCGATGCCGGGTGACCCCACCCACCCTGAAGGACCTGTGGCTCTGTGATTGCATAACTCTCTGCGTCTTCTTGGTCTCAGCTGTGACCTTCAGGTCCAAATTCCTGAGCAAACACTCAAGACTTTGGAGGTAAACGGAGAGCCGGATGTGGATTAGCTCAAGTCCAGGTCCTGAGGCCTCGCTCTACAGACCAGCTAAAGGTTGTGCTGACCTGCGAAGACCTTCGATCTGGGGGTCCAAACCAAAGACTGGACTATATGAGAAACTTCCTGTTTGCTCTGAATCCATAAATTTGTGGATACAGAACCAGATCCAGTCCACTAAGATCAATCTGTCTTCTGTTCTGTTTGACATTAGAAATGACAAACTTTAGTCATTAAAGGATTCATTTAGAAAAAGGTTTCATTTACTGCGACAGACTGGCGACCAGTTCATGGGTGTCCTCTCCCTTCGCCCATGAGTAGCCGGGTTAGGCTCCGGCAACCCCGTGACCCCGAAAGGGATAAAGCGGTTTAGAAAATGAATGAATGAATGAATGTTTCATTGACATTTATGGTAAAAATGTTCATCCTGTCTCACCTCAACAGATCCGTCCTTCATCTGTTTGGACACGTGTTCTCCGTGGAAGATATGGAGAAACCTGTAGCAGAACTGGATCGTCTACGTGGAGCCACCATGTTGGCTCACAGCCTGAGTTCTTTCAAAAGAACTGAGTTTTTAAATGACTCAAACATCTCCACACAGGGGCCGAAATTTAATTTTTGAGTCACCGCTAAGGTTGGCCGGTTGATAAACAATAAAAAAAAGAATCTAGCAGCCGAATGATGACACTATATTACACAGAAATACGTTCGGCTTTCACTGACTGAACTTTTTCTGATTTTATTTTTAAAAACTAAATTGCATAAACATAATTTATGAATGGAATGAACACGTCTTTAATGTCATCTAACAGTAAGCTCAAATTCAAACATGCTGAGAAAACAAGGACAGATTTATGAGAGATTATTCTGCCTGCAGGTGATCACATTTCAGATCAAATCATAACAAAAACAGCCTGAAAACAGTATTGTACTTTGAATTATTCTTATAGATCATTAACATTAAAGCTACAGTGCTCTCATGAGGGAAGGGGGCGGGGCATTGAGTACAACATCTGACAGGTCACAGTTTTTTGTGTAACACTGGCTCTGTAACGCTACAAAGACGCTGCTAAAACACCATGGATTAAATTCTGTTATAATTTTCAGAAAAAAGTGTATTTATTAATGGCCAATGAATTTATTTTGTTTCTATTTATCAGCCACATCTTAATGACCGGTGAAAATACTGTCCGACTATAAACCGGTCTGTGATTACATACATAGATTATTTACATTATTACATACATCTGGAAAGTCTTCCCAGCGCCTCTCGTCTTCCACATTTTATGATGTCACAGCCTTATTCCTAAAGGGATGAATTCAGTTTTCTTCCTGAAACAATCTTTGGGAAAAAAAAAAAAACACATAATGACAATGTTGAAACAGTTCTTTTAAAATGGTTGCAAATGTATTAAAAACAAAAAACCTGAAAGATGACATGTGCAGAAGTATTCACAGCCTTTGCTCAGTACTTAGTTGCTGAACCTTTGGCAGCATTTACAGCCTCAAGTGGCTCCATCAGGTTGGATGGGAAGTGTGGGTGTACGGCCATCTTCAGATCTCTCTATAGATGTACATTGGGCTCTGTGCACAGAGCTGTGTGACGTCTTCCTGGTTTAAAATAAGACCGCTCTTTTAGTTCCAGTTGTGGATAACTGTATGCATTGACTTAGCAAATCTCTGTGTAATACTCCTGGTATGGTCTAATTTTGATTATTTCTAACATGGCCTATGTTATTCACACATATTTACGTGCGACCACCAGGAATAGTGATGGAAATTCCCGTTGGTCACATGTAATAAATGCAGCAAAGATGCACATTGCTGCACGTATTTTAAGTGCGTCCAAGGCTGGATTTTGTTGTTGGCTGCACATATTTATAATTATGCTTAAAGTTAAAGTCCCATTAGCTGTCACACACCTGAGGAGCATGAAACATGTTCTCTCTATCCCGTGGCGGAGCGGGGAGCTGCAGATATCCAAAAAGTAGTTTGCCTTCCTGAAACACCAAACAAACACCAAACAACCAGAACTCACAAAACGCTACCGTGTATGATCACATGACTTCTGGAGATGAAACGTAGCAATGTTAGAACATTTAAAACCCGCTCAACTGAACTTTGAACATTTAACTGAACTTTGAAGTGACTTTCAGACTGCTGGTTCTACTCCCAGCTGATGAGGATCTTCTGCCTTCTTCATAGAGCGGCAGCATCGTGCTCAAACCGCCACCTCACCTGTCAGACTGCTTTACCTGACACTGAAAATGACATTGATAGAAATGTAGAAACGCTCTGCTGTGGAGGAATAAAAACACAGCTAACAGGTTATAAAGATAAAGACGGCGGTCATTAAATATGTCTTTCATGCTAGTTAGCATTAGCCCAAATGAAAGTGACCATTCACACTTTTTTTTTTTTGGCCACATGGACCCAGAGGAAAGGTCAAGGCGAGTGACCAGCCGTCTCCTCCTATCTAAGGGAGCGTCCAGCCACCCTACAAAGGAATCTCATTTCAGCCGCTTGTATCCGGACCTCTTTCTTAGGGTCATGACCCAGAGCTCATGACCATAGGTGAGTATTGGAACAGAGACCAACCGGTAAATTGAGAGCTTTGCTTTCTGGCTCAGCTCTCTTCACATCATAACAGTGGACGCCGCACCAATCCGTCTGTCAATCTCACGCTCTGTTCTTCCCCCACTCATGAACAAGACCCCAAGATACTGAAATTCCTCCACCTGGTGGAGGAGCACTCCACCCACCCAGTGGAGTGCAAATTGCATGATCATATTGCAAATTGAGTTGTTAATTGAGAATTGCATATTTGTAACAAAGGCACTGAAACGTGTGGATCCAAATGCAACTGCGTTAAGCGTGGAGCATTAGACAATACTTAGACAATAACACTGGGATTAAAAACAAGACTATACACTGACTGACTGAGCATGGCTTAAGTAGGAAGTGAGTGATGACTAAATGATGAACAGCTGGGTGGACCATGGACCGGATGCAGTGCATGCTGGGAAAAGAAGTGAGGAAGGTGGAAGGCAGTCAATATTCAGGAGAGGACTCCCTCTGGTGGCTGGAGGGAGAGGTAGCTGGTTGACTCCTGACAATATTACTATGAATTAAGACTCAAGAAAACCTTCAATGAACAAACTTAACAAAAATGGAATCACTATCAAGATGTGTTTATCCAGTCCACTCCATGGCTATACCAGATAGAGCTATTAAAACAATCAATCGTCTAAACTTTAACCTTATTTGGAAAAATCGGTTATCATAAAAGATTATAAAGAAGACGACCTGCAAAAAGTTCTCAATGATGTAATCAAGGTAAAATGGTTCAAATCCTTTCTAGCAAGTAAGAACAGTATTTGATTTTTTGTCTCCAAACATTTATTTGAAAACATGGGAGGAACTGAATTTGTCCTTAAATGTGGTTACCATGTAGAAAACCTGCTATTAAATTATCCTCCTTTCACAAGCAAGTTCTGCTGAGCGGGGAACTCATGTACAACCATAACACACTCCTCATATGTTCCTGATAAAGGGAAGTATTTGGTCTTTGCTCCACCCTATGGACAATCAGGGTACTTGGTTATCATTTAAAAACTGCTCTACCTATAATATAATATGCTAAATAGTTGAATTTAACAAAATAATCAAAGCAATTCCCTCAACATTAAAACCACTTACTGAAAACACGAATCATGAAAGCTCACATCGTCCTAACTAACCTACTCTCTATGTACTGGTCAAAACTTTACAGAAAAACAAATATCAAGCAAGATACAACAGAGTCATCTAAACAATCATCTCTATCCACAGCAATAGAACAGGAATTTTATCCTTCAAAAGTTTTCTGAAGTAAAAATTATGATTTCTATCAAATTCCCAGTTGCCCCAAAAACAAAAGAAATTCATTATAAAATATGAACAAGACAAATCCGTCCAGCGAACTGCTTAGAATGAGACTCAGTGTAAAAAAGGACAGCTGTACTTTCTGTGACTCTGAGATAGAAAGCACGAACATCTTTTCTTTCATGGTTGAACTCCAAGACTTTCTGGAAAGAGCTTTGGGCCAGACTCTCCTCAGCAACAGCTGCAGATGGACTTAACTTTGGACACCAAAGGACCAACCGGAAGGACTCACGTGGACTGTGCTTTAAACATTTTAGTTTATATTCCTTCTTAAAATGTAAAAAAGCACGGCCTAACTTCATCATTTTTAACATATATCTACCAGAAAAGGTTCTCACTGCTTTAAAATGTGTGCATACCAGGGCTGCAATGGACCTCTTTGTAGGAAGACGTGCGTGTGCGTGTGCTTGTATTCTTTCTTGTCGTGATTTCGTCACGTTACTTCTATTTCTTTTTCCTCGGTGATGTATATGTACTTGATACAGTCACTGCTGTCTGTCTGGTCACACATTTGCAAATAAAAAAACGGTCTTGGAAACAACAAGCCGCCATCTTTCGCCGCGCGGTGGCTGCAGGCGGAAGCGCCTCGTTATTCCTTCACAATAAAAGCTCCAGTCTCTCGGAAGCAGCTGTTGTGGCTTCGGGCTGTTCCGACTCAGGTCTGTCAGCATGTGCGCGTGCACGTGAAACGCTCGGCCTGAAATCAGGAGTTTGGGGTGAAACGGGCTATCCTTTGCGCATGCTCAGTGACGGCAGTGGTCAGTGGTGAATGTCGGAGCCTGCTTCTGCAGCTGGTCTGCGAGCTGAACGCGCGTTCCATTATCGGACAGCGGTGGGGGGGGGCCCGGACACGTCCGGACCACCAGCGCGCTGCGGCTTTGGGCTCGCTTGGACCCGAACCCACATTAAAGCAGCTCTCTATCCGACTGAGGATGCGGTGTGCACGCGCAGTTCAGATGAATGTCGCCTTGCGTCCCCGCTGGGACCCCCCCAGCAGGTGAGCGCGCCTCCAAAGGCGGGACCGTCTTCGTCGCCTCTCCCGTCGGCAGTCATGGACCCCGTTCCGGAGTACTCCCTGTTCCTGGGCAGGATCCTGGACGAGCTGGGCTCCCAAAGCTCCAGCAAGACCCACCAGGACCTGTGCGGCTCCCTGTGCGCGCGCTTCGACCTCGTGCACCTGGCCAAGCTCCGGAGCCTGCTGTTCTCCATGGCCTGCCTGGAGCCCTCCTTTCCCGCCACCCTCTTCCAGGACCGGATACACCGCAGCCCGCCGGAACCGCAGGCCCGGAAGCTGACAGTGGCTGCAGACATCGTGAGCATCTTCAACCTCATCCAGATGGACCGAGACGCCAAGGAGATGTCCTCTGCAGCCAGCCAGGACCCCCAGAGCCAAGAGCCGCTCCAGGCGGGCGCAGCCTTCCGTTACCAGGACGACCAGAGGAGAACTGGCCTCTTCCACCACCTGGAGCATCCTCACCACAAACTCCAGCAGCACCTGGAGGCCCAGGGCTCCTCTGCTGCTCTGCAGCCGGCCCAGTCCAACAGCTGCCAGTTCCTGCAGTCCTCGGACCCAAACTTCCTGCTGCGTCCTGGTGTGATGCCCGGTTCCCAGGACAAAGTTCTGCCCCAGAGTGGCCCCCCCTCCCCACAGAGCTCTTACTTCTCCATGAACATGGACAGTGGGTCCACCACCGAGCCGGAGTCCCTGCAAGCCCCCGACGGCTTCAGCCACTCGTGCAGTCAGAGGAGGAACATCTTCAAGGAGGACTTCCACAGCCTCTTGACCTTCTCCCCCCAGGTTTGTGAGCTGAGCAGGTCCAGGTCTCACCAGTAGACCTCAGCTCTGAGTCTTTGCAGAGAGCTTTGGGTTTCTAAGTAGATCTGATCCAGAACTTTAACTTGCACAACATTTGAACTATTTAGAAACGAGTCTGCAGTTAGTTTTCTTCTCAGAAGTCCATCAGTCTGTATCAGTTCTTCAGGACTGAGCAGATCCTCCACAGACCTTCCAGAAAACTCTAGATCCTTTAGTCAGTTTCTGAAGGTTTTTGTTCTGGATTACCTTGCAGAATGTTTGGATCTAAAGCTCAGACTCTGCTTTCCAGGTCTGAGAGGTTTCAGCTCATGAAGTTTATCCTGAACATCAGACAATGGTCTTGTCAAAGTGCAGTTGAAGTCCAAAAACCTCATTCAGAAAACATGGTGCAACAAAAATAGTGAGCAATATCAGAGCTAACCAGCCATACAGTTCAGATCCAGATTCCAGCTCAGACCAGGAAAACAAAGATGTTCACAGATCTATTTGTCTGCAGGTGGATGCATCAGAATGGGGCGGAGCAGCAAGACTGTGGACCTGCCCAGCATCAGGCTTTTTTTGTCTGCTCCTGATTCAAAACAATTTTAACAAAGAAAATTTGAATCTTAGCTTTCTTTACAAATGTCCTCCATCGTCAGAAAAATGCCACAAGAACATGTTAACAACAGTTTTCCTCTGAGTGAGTCTTTAAGGTCATTTGCAACCCACTTTAGTGAAACCAAGACTAGATTCTCCACTGCAAGCCTCTACAATTCACAACTTTCACAATTGTTGGAATTAATGTTTAAGGGCCTGTATCATTCAAAATCAACTTTTCTGAGCTTTTGAGTGTATTTTAATGTTAATTCCTCACAGAAAACACACTCAAATTTTGGATCCATTTAGCATCTCTGAGTATTCCTCTAAAACCTTGCTCTCTGAGCACCAGCCCCTCCCAATCCACAAAACAAGTGGGTCCTGACATTGTGACGTCACAAAGTGACAACAGCCCTTTCCATTGGGAGTCTGCACTGCCAGCCCCGCCCCCAGGCTAACTCACAGCCACACTCTTTGTCCACGGAGCTATCAGTGATCGGCAAAACGCTTTCATTTTATATGCACATCCATCTTTGTGAAAGTTTAGATATTTGTTTTTGTGGGAGAAACCCAGAAACACTGCTAAGGCCGGCTCTGGGATGATGTCATCCCAGAGCCGGCCTTAGCAGTGTGTCTGGGATGATGTCATGAAATGGGCACCCCCCACAATCAGTGAAAGGCAGAGTCTCAGAGATTGAGGCATCTTCCGGATAGGAAAATAGTTCACAAAAAGAACTCATATTTTGTAAATAATTTCTTCTTTAGTGTCCCAAAGGTGATATATTATCATATATATGGATGTACTTTACTCTGAAAGGCTCAGAATAGCAGGATATAGGCCCTTTTATCGCATAAATGGTTCATTGAGCACTTCCTGTCACCTGCAAAAGCTCCAGTATGAAAGGGTTGAAAATATTGTTCAGATTCAAAAAATGATCCAATCATTAATCAAACAGTCAACCCAGAAATACAAAAAGGTTTTGTTTATAGCAGGTGAAGAGCTAAAGAGACCCCCCAACTGCCCCTCTTGGGTTATAGCAACAGTTTCACCCAAAAGTAAAGATGCGTAAGCCCTCAGGACGGTGTCACGATCTACATCAAAAGAAGTTTCTCATTCTTCTTATCAGCCAGAGTTTAGGCCACGCCCACAATGGTAGCTGATGACCATAAATGACAGGCTTTACATTTATGGAGCCAGCAGAAGATGACTGTGGTCTGGGTCTCCAGGTGCTTACGAGAGCAGCCTCCACCTGTTCTCCAGAAACAGCTTGTTCTGAACAGAGAACAGAAGGATCGTTAATGCAGACTGCAAGTTCTAGATCATCCTTTACTGACAAACCTCATCCAAACTCACAGGAGTTCTTGTTGTTGCCACATACTTTGTATTTTGTTGGACTAATGAAGTTCTGCATGTTTAGAGGACCTCCACCTGAACTGGATTTGTCTTCCATGTTCCTCTGCATCCCTTTTTAAACCCTTTGAGTTGTTTTACGGCTCTAAACTCAGGACGTTAGAACCATAGTTCATGTTATCCTTTAAAATGCTGAAATGTTTCTCCTATTTTGGTATTTCCTGTGCAGTTTGTTCTCTGCTTCTGTAGCTTAGAACTTCTACAGGTTGACCATAACAACCTTTGTAGGGTAGAGCTGTGCAGCTCTGGTTCTTGAGGGTGTCCCCCACCATGCCTGTTCTTCCTGCTGACTGTCTGGTTTAGGTCTGTTCAGGGTTTAAACTCTCTGATCCAGATCAGCAGACAAAACCAGAGATGCCAGGAAACCAGGTTGGAAGAGCTGGAGAACATGGGTTGGAGACTCATCGCTGCGTCATCAGTTCTAGCAGCAGAACCTGTGCTGCTGTGATAATAGAGCCTATCAGAGAGCTGCTTCTTGCTAAACAGTGACTCCCTCTTTGTCTGGACGCTGCAGGTGATCACAGCTGAATGCAAGCAGGCCAGCAAAGCTGCTGAGGCCTACCACCGGAGGGACCTTCAGAAGCCCCCCAACTTCTTCAACCACAGCTTTGAACTGCCGTACAGCAACCCCTACTTTGAACCAGGACTTGGCTCCCCTCTTCAGGACAGGCTGAGGGTGAAGCACGAGAGTCTGGATGATTTACAAACATCGACCTACTTCGGTCCAACTCCAGTGTCCCAGAGGCCCATCGGCTTGAAGCACAGCACCAAGTCAGGGAGTCAGAGGGCATGGCCTGTGAAGAGCCTCAGCCTCAACACAGAAGAAGGTCCACCTGACTTTAAGAGGCCTTACCTGAACAACAAACCCCTTAGAGGAACCCACAGATGCAACGTCAGCACCATCAGTAGTGACAAGCACTTCCACTGCCAACCAGAACCGGCGGTGAATTCTCCCAACTCTGCAAAATTGGGGAACGGAGTGCAGACAAAGGATGTGGCGGTGATGGCTCAGGGAGCAGCCAAAGCCTTCAGGGACAAAAGCATGGGTGGAGCATCCTTTCAGGATGGAGACAGCTCCTTCAGCGTGGGAACTCAAACGGAGCAGAGGAAGTTAAGGGACTTGAAGGACCGGGAACGACCAAACCCCAAACACTCCCAGGAGGACTCGGAGCTCATCAGTGATGACATCAGCGACATTTTTCGCTTTCTGGACGACATGAGCGTCTGTGACTCTCTGGGCATCGTCCAGTCATCGCGCCACAACAGCAACGGATCACTCTCTCAGGTGACCCTGAAATCGGACGGCGACAGCTCGCCGGAGCGCAACACAATCAAACTAGCCAAGTCCAAGGTGGACCGGCTCTTCCACTCCCTGGAGAACACAGATGATGAGCTCAAGCTGAGCGTCTGCAAGCTGGTGGTGAGGATCGGGGAGATCGAGAAGAAGCTGGAGTCCCTGTCAGGGGTTCGAGGTGAGATATCGCAGGTTCTGTCCAAGCTCAACAAGCTGGATGAGAAGATTCAGGAGCCCGAGACCAGCGACAGACAAGCGGAGAAGAGCTTGGTGTCGGGGGCCAACAGGACCCCCGAAAAACCTGGGCCTTTCCCACATCCCACCTCAGGTCCATCCGCCCACGTCTTTCACACCATTGGTCACAATGTAAAGGCGGAATGCGGCCGCTCAGGCGAGTGGGGGCGCTCAGAGGACTGGACCAGTGGCAGCTTGAGGATGAAGGCGCTGAAGAGAAGCATGTTTAGCAGAAGGCTGTCCCCTCCCCTCAACGAGGAGAGCAGCGCCACTGAGTCCAAAGTTGCCAGCATCAGCGGTTCTCCGCTTGACTGGAGGACTCCATCGCACTCCCTCCACCCTGGAGAGTTCAAGGACGGCAGCAGAGAGCCGGACAGCAAGGAGAGGCACCGCATACTGGCAGAGGTACGGCCGCCGCCCCCGTCGCCGCTGACAGAACGCTCTCCATGATGAACATGGTGGTTCCTGGAGAAGTTCTGGAAGAAGGAACCTGAGCATGTGCTCCACGCTCTTCATCCTGTCTTTAGTTTCCATCACTCCTGCTTTTTCTGAACTGTTTGTCTTCTACTGAAGCCCACCTTCAGGTTTTTCATAAGTTTGAAACCTTTTCTTTTCATCGTTCTGCTCCATCATCAGTCTTTGGTTCTGCAGTTTTTATGCTTCACCTCCAAAGTTAGGATGTAGGAGTTCTCCTGTTCAGCTTCTAACTGAAGGTGCAGAGGTTGGTGTCCAGCGTCTCCATCAGCTCTCATCAGTCTGGTTGGCAGATGTTTGTGGATCTGCACTGATGGCAGGAGTCCGTCTGGGTCCTGGTCTGTCCAGGTACACCTCACCTTTGCTCAGATGTTCCCATAAATCTGCAACATCCCGCCAGGATGAGGTCAGAGGCAGATTCAAGGATTTGTTATTTTCTTTGTTTCTGCTGGGAATCAAACCTCGTCTCATAAAATAATTTAGAATAATTTAAAATAAATATTTTAGGCTTAATTTGAATCAACTATCAAATTGTCAGAACTTGTGTGGAGTTCGGCTCTGATTGAAGATCAGATTCTTGTTTTTCAGCTGTCAGAGCTTTAGAGGGAGCTGGACATAAACCTCAGAGATGTGAATCCATGAATCTGGAGGCCACTTTTTACTAGGCCGTCATGAATAATTCATGTGATGTGGAGCTTTGGCACAGCGGGCGTCCTCCAGCAGAACAGGTTACTGCTGCAGACACCAGCTGCTCTCATGTTCCGAGTTCTAAAAGTAGGTCTGCTTTGTGCAGAAGGTTCCTGTGTGGATCTCCTTTCTCTTTCATCAAAGCCGGTTCATTGAAAAGGATGAACTTCTGGAAATTCCTACTTTGAATCCAGATGTTAGGAGATTTTATAGCAGGTTCTTCAGGTGCCGGATTGGGAGGCACATGAAGCCAAACAGTCAGAACTTTCTCAGTCCGCCAGGCTCCTGATTACAGTACCCAGAATGTTCCAACGGTCCATTAGGCAATGCGGCTTCGTTCATTACCAAAGTTTTACTAAAACATTCCGACAGAGCGCAGTGATCCACAGAAAACTGCTTCCAGATCAGTGAACTATGGGGCGCCAGATGTACAAACTTACTTGAAGGACATAGCAATGAGACCACATTCAGACATTTCTGTCCACATGTGCCGCAGTTACATTCAACCAAATTGATCTCAAAGAAGAGACTTGTCTATGACTTGAAAGGATGTACTTTTAGATTTTCAATATAGATCAAGGAAAAATACATGTAAAGTTATATGTAAACAGTAAATGTTAAGCCCAAACATATATGTTGTTTTGATGTCCAGAAATGTTTTATTTCTAAAACTAATGTGAGGTCAGAGCGGCTCATAAGGGAAGAAATGTCTAAATATCCTAAAACTGTCGTGTAGTTTTGATGAGGTCATTCTTTGAATTTAGCACCTCATAGTAAACAGAACCAGAACTCAGACTCAACCCAGAAGAATCCAAACCCACTGAGGCGGGACGACCCGCAGACCAGCTGGACCAAAGAACAAGTTTCTGATTGTTTCTGTCATGCTGATGTCACCAGAGGTTCTTTGGGGCTCCAGTGTTCTGTCCATTTTTGAGAAATGAAGGGATTATTGGAATGCCCCACAGGCTAAAAGAATTCCAAACTTTAACAGACTTTTACCTTTCTGATGAAACTACAAAGGAAAAAGCCGGAAATGTTGCAAAGCGTTGTGCTGTCATCATTTCAACCTTAAAAAGAGCATCTTACTTCGTATGTTGGGTTCAGGACAGGTGTGGTCCTTAGGTGGGTTAGAAACCAATGTGCCCAAACATCAGAAACCTTTGGGTCTTCAGATGATGGTGAATCGCTGAAGCTTCCGGCCTGATGTTCTAGGCTCTAACTGACATGTATCGGGGTAGCAGGCTCAGAAACTGCTAGAAATCCTGGTCTGCAGGAGTTCAAAGAAATGGTTTGTGTCAGTTTTTCCTCGGTTTTGACACCACTCTTTTTTTTTTTTGCCTTTCCAGGTGGAGCGAGACCATCGTTTTGATTTCCCCCCATCACAGCGGCCCCCAAAAACATCCAAAAAATCTCACCTTGTTGAGCAGGTCTTTCCACCACATCTGCTCTCCTCCTCCTCCGCCAAGGCCCATGCCAAAGGCAACCTCATGTACACGGACCTGAGGCTCGCTGGCCTGGCAGAAGGGAGGCGGAGTCAACCGTCCTGGACCATGGAGGAGAACAGACGCAACCTGGGGGAAAAGGGAAACCCGCTGACCAAAGTTGACCTGCAGGTAGTCAACGCATCTATAAAAAAACCCAATCAATCAGGAATGAAGCTAACACTGAGATGAAACTTCCGGTATTTGTCGGTGAAGGTTCTTCATCCAGGTGACACTGGTTTTAAATTGAGTCTCTGCGACTGGACTTCCAATCTTCTTCTTTGAAAGGTTTCGCGTTCATTAACGTGGCTAAAGCCACTTGTGTGAGTGGATGCTGGAGAGGGTCAGAGGAGCGGGGAACCCTTCAAGGAAGAAGGTTTTGAAGGTCGGTCACCTTTTGGCACATCCTGTCAGGAGTCCCCACAGTCTGGCCTTGTAAAGGAACCCGTGTTTTCAAAGACATCAGCTGGTATCAAACTGAGCAGGTTTCTGTGAAAAACTCGTCTTTGTCCAGAATGACACACCAGTCCAGCCAATTGATGTCGCCTCTTGAACTGACTCCTGTCTTTGATGGAACAGGCTGGTACCTGGATGAGTTCGACCGCTGTCAGAGGAAGAGTTCACCAGCATTAGTGATGAATTGAACTAAAACTAAATGGAACCAAACTCTGACACAGAACCTGTCCTAGTCTGGTCAAAGGTCTTCTCACTTATATTTTCTTCTGGTTCCTTCAGGTCCAGGAGTCTTTAAATCCCGGTAACCTGGAGTTTTGGATGGAGGACGTCTACACACCTGGCTTTGACTCGCTGCTGAAGAAGAAGGAGGCGGAGTTCCGTAGGTCCAAGGCGTGTAAGATAGGAGCGCTGATAACAGCGGCGGCCTGCACCGTCATCCTGGTCATTGTTGTTCCCATCTGCACCATGAGATCCTGAGGGAAGCAGGTGTTCCAGCTCTGGTTGAGAACTTTTCTCTGATTTCAAGTTGGTGTAAACCTTATAGTAGCTGTTGTATGAAGTCAGCGACTGCACCCATATGTCCATGTAGCGGTTCCTGAAGGTCTGATGGAGGATCTTTAGAGTAGACGTTCTTCATATCTTTTGGTTCAGTCTGTTTTCTGAATCATCCTCAGAGAAGGTCCTGCTCTTCATCCGAATGTATTAATAATCCTAATCATGACTTTCTGAATGTATCTGCTCCTCCACCTCCCCCTATTGTGGCTCCTGGTGTAGGCAGAACCTTCAACTGTAGATACCTGTAGCTCTGAGGCATGTTCTGATATCATGAGATAACTGATAATAATAAAAACCTTTGGACTGTTGACACATAATTGGATTCATAATTTTAAAATCCCTCCCGAATAATCATCATTTAAAACTAGAATGTGTTTTTCTAATTATTTTAGGTTTTTTTTTCCTTTTGACGTTCTGAAAACGACGGAGAAAGACTATGTCTGCATGTATCTGTATATCTAGGCGTGTAGAAACTACTTCTGTACGGCCGGGATGACCTTACCCCAAACAGAAGCCCAAGAAAGCTGGGGAAATACAATTCAGAATCGTCTAAAACAACACATTCAAATGAATAATTCAAATGGATTTATCGCCCAGCCCTATCCAGCATTATTGTGGGATTGCAGTTCCACTGAAGATCATGGATCAGTCTGAAAAACCAGACCATCCTCCCTTCATCTCTGTGCTTCACAGCTGATGCTGTTCTCTTGAATAAGCTGCTGAACTGGAACATCTGGACCTCAACATCTCTCAGGGATACGAAGGGGGCTTATGAAAAATGAGGAGTCTGCATCTTCATCGATTGATGCATGTTGACAAGCACCTAATTCTATTTAAAGGTCATAACCTTTAACAAGAGTGGGGGGTGCGATGGGGGAGCAAAGTAGGAGCAAAGATGTTTCACTGCGACCATGAAACCTCAATGAGAGCAGCTGCTGGAACCATGACGAGGCCGAGCGATGTGGCAAAAAATGAGATTTTTTCATTCCCAAATTCAATCATTTTTTTCTCCCTCCATTTACTTTTTTTCCCAAAAACCCAAATTATGGAAAATATCAAACAAAAACTTTTACTTGAACATCTCCTTTGGAAATTGGCTCAAGTACAATGTGCAACTAAATCCAAGCTGTAAATGTATTTTGGTGATTTATGGCACTGTTTATTTAAGTCCTTACCTTAAAGTGTATGTTATTATCACAAAAACAAACCAGTATTTACTGATCATTTTATTTTACTGTCACAAAGGATGTTAAATTATAGATTGCGCTTTAAATGGTTCTAAAAGAAAGGTTTCTAGGAAAATAGTCTGCTTCTCCTTCCTTGTTTTCTCACAGAAAAATATTGATAATACCGATCGATAAGCAGTATTGATAACAGGAGTGGTATCAGTAAAATCTTAACGATACCCATCCCTAATAATAACAGGCATGAATCAGTTAATTTAACATTACAGAGTTGGTGTTGAGCAGAAAAACTTGTTTACGCTGTTTTTGTTATGATTTCATATAAAAAATGGAGGCTGATTTAGGGGAAAAAAAAAGAGCATTTTCTGTCAATCTGGCCCCCCCTACGAAATCTGCACTTTGTGTTCAAACCAATGTCCAAAGAAGATGTCAAAATAAAAGCATTATTTAATATATTTTGTTATTTAAATAAAAAGAGGGACAAATTCATCAAAATCAAAAATTACATTTGGAATGACAATATAGATTTTGTCAAACCCTATGTTACAATAATTAAAGAACCAAACCCCCCACCACCACCACCATGAAACCTCTGCTTTTCACAGACAAGGTTCTCCTGTTTTAGAACTTTAATGAAGGAGCTTGTGAACTTGGACATCCAAACTCCAGCAGCTCTGCCCGCTCAGGTTCTAGTGGACCTCCTCAATCAGGACTTCATCGATGAGGACGTCGTTGGCGTCCACAGGGATCTCCTCACACAGCTGCTCCTTAAAGGCCAGCGCCAGCGTGTAGGGCTTCCCGCGGGGGTGTCTGCTGCAGCGCTGCAGGTACGCGTCATAGAAGCCCTTCCCCCGCCCCAGACGTCTGCCGGCCCGGTCGAAGCCCAGGCCCGGGATCAGCATCAGGTCCAGACCTCCTGCAGAAGAACGGATCTTTAGAAAGCGCTAGGAACCAGGAGTGGCTCCGGGCTGTCTGACCTGAGCTCAGGGCCTCCTCCCGGGTGTGGTCATCGTCCGGAGGCTGTGGGATGTTCCAGGCCGTCAGAGGCAGGGCGTCCATGTCCTCCAGGCTGTGCAGCTTCAGCATGTCCATGTGGGAGCTGCCGCTGTCATACCGCGGGATGAAGCAGCTCTTTCCCTGCCCCAGAAGGTCTGCGATGATGTCTCTGGTGCACACTTCATCATCCATGCTGAGGAACACCGCCACGCGCTCAGACGACACGTACTTGGGGTGGGTGAGCAGCTAGGAGCCAACCCAGCATCGAGGGTCAGAGCCAAAGCAAAGAGGAGTTCAGAATGTCTGCGGGTTCTTCACGGATTCTCAGCAAAGGAGCTAAAGGAACGAACTAGATCAAGTTTTCCTTCCAAACTAAAGACAAAAAACTTTGTCTGAAGGGTTTTTCCACTGGAGGCTAACCAGGCTAACAGTCACTTACACGGGCATTTAAGAATAGGACTGAGGTGAAAGTCCCACTCCAATAAAAATGGTGGTTTTGCTGTTTTTAACATGTTCTTGTAGCAGTCTCTCATGATAGAGAACATCTATAAAAGAATCTTAAATTAAAACTGCGTTTCTGACGATGTCTGTATTGAACTCTGAGGGGAAGACAAAAACCTGCTGTTTGAAAAAGCTCAGGCTTGTAACGCAGGAACTGCAATGGGCGGAGCCAAAGTCTCCCTGCTCCACTACTCTTCCTTACCCCTTCATGTTCATTTTTGTTTTTCTCGTCTGAGCTGGTCTCTGGCTCAGAACTGCACAAATGAGTACCTCCGATATTGCTCATTATTATTGTTGTGCTGTTAATGTTGGCTTGAAGCTATAATCTTGCTCGGGAGCGCACAAACAGAGAGCTCTCAGCAACAGGGAGGGGGGAGGCGAATTTCTTAGAAACTCCTGCTGTTCTGCAAAGACAGTTTTTAAAATTTGAGCTAAAAACTGCATTATTGTAATTAAAAGACCACTGGGAACGCTTTTACAACAACTCAAAATATAGTTGGAGTGGAAGTTTAATGAATAAAGAAAGAATACTGAACTCTGAGCGTCTTGTTTTTATTTATCTAAACATGGAGTGATTTTTGTGCCACCACACTGCAAGCAGAATTCATAGTTTTGAGATGAACATTTCTAAATGGCAAACAAAATAATACATTTTAAGAATAAAAAGTCATAATTTGCAAATGAAATTATTTGATATTTGCTTTCGAAAACTATTTTTGTTTTTGCTACACAAATGTTTTCATATGCGTAGTGTCTCATCTTGCTTTCGTCCCATCTTTGATTTTGCGTGTAATATTTGTGCCACCATGAGGATCCCTCATTCATATGGACATTCCTGAATTTTCTTTGTTTTTTATGACGTTTTCCTCAGAGGAGGAGGAGGGCAGGGACGCCAGTTTAGTTGAGTTTGGTAACCCGCTCTTGTTTTGATTTTTTTGACTGACTTTATGTTCCTTTATATAAATACAAACTCTGAAGAAGATTTAGAGTCGTAAAGAAACAAACTTTCTAAACTTTGTGGGGAATTTTTGCACGTTTGATGTAGAACAGAAAATGATTTGAAAAACATCTGGAAAACTCTCTTATTCTGGTTCGATTTCGAGATCTTCACTCTGTCTGCACGCGCCGTGTATGCCCCCTCCTCCTCACTGCAACCCCCCCATCCTGAAGGCCTCTGTTCTCCTCAGCAGAACCTCCTCATGGACCCCTTCATCAGAAACATTCACTCACTTCCTGTTTTGAAGTCAAACCTGAAACTCATCTGCATGGAAACCATTCTATGAAAGTCTCTTTTTCTCTAACTTGTGAACATTTACTCTTCATGGGTTTATTCAGGAAGTTCAGTGTTCTTTTCATTTTGACCACAAGCCTGCGCAGAAGCAGACGGAGAGCTCCACCCACTGGACGGAGGATGGAGCATGCCTACCTGTTTGAAAGGGGGCGTAACTGCAGAAATATATAAACTTGTGTAAAAAAGTGAAGTTTGTGAAATTCATGAGCTTCCCTTTTGATATTAACGAGCTTTGCTCGCCGACATTTTCATTTTCGGCTTTCGCGCATGCGCTGAGCTGGCATAAACCTTTGAGCTCGTGCGCGGCCGGTTACCGAGTTCACATGTATCGGTGGTGTCCCTCGCCCCCGCCCCCACCCCGCTTTCTCACCTTCAGCGCGAGCACGCGGGACTGCCGCCGTTTCTCATCCGGGCTGAGCGCGGCCACCCGCCGCTTCACTTCCCGCCTGAGCGCGTGTTTGGCAGCCCTGAGGGCAGACATTTTTTTTAGCTCCCCCGGACCGGCGCGACTCGAACCCGAAGCGCGGTTACATTTTAACAGAGCCCCCACCCCCGCGCGCGCGGACTGCAGCCGGGGTTCAAGGCCTCCATGGAGCAGAAACTTTCCGACACTGTCGCAAATCCGGGTCATCTAAAGAAGGCACACACGCGCATGCTCAAATGTCCGTACAACTTTAAAATGTAAACCCGCAGGGTCCGAGATCCCCCCCAGGACTGAACTGATGGGAAATTATTGATCTAAAACCGTACTAAAATGATTAAATGAATCATTTGAGTTTTGATTAATCAACCCCATTAATCAAGTCTGTTCAGTTTCAGCTAAAATATAGGGAATGACAGACCCCCCCCCCCCCCCCACACACACACACACACAAAAGTTTGCTTTTCTGCTGAGTCATCTTCAGCAGCTGCAGCAGGGAGGACACCAGTGACAGCCTCTGATTGGTTGACCTGTGGAAGGAGGGGCTTCTGTGCAGCTCCACATCTGGAAGGCGTCAGCCCTTCATCTTCCTGAACTCTGCGAGCTCGGCAGCAAGCAGCCGAAAACATGTCCTTCATCAAGGTGGATCCTGACTGTGACTTCTCCTTCCAAAACCTTCCATACGGAGTCTTTTCCACGACTGACAATGTAAGTCCCGCTGCCAGAGTTCAATAGACTTCCGGAAAGTTTTCATGGAGATGAATTCAGAGAATGTATCTGTTTTCTATGACTTCAGGAAAAGTTCTAAATCTTCATCAGCATAATTTACAAGCAGTGTTTTAGTCTGAGGTCGATCCTCTGTTCTTTGAAGGTCAGGTGCCTTCACCTGTTTGAGTCCAGATGTTCCTCCAGGTGTATCCTGCTGCAGCCTTTAGTTCTTCGTGGTCATGCTGTGCATCTGTCAGCAGGAGTACAGCCTTCAGAGCAGCAGAACGGACACGGACTCACACACACTTGTGTTCTTGTTTTCTGCTGCAGCCCAAACATCGGATCGGAGTTGCCATTGGAGACCAGATCTTGGACCTGAGTGTGATCCGGTCTCTGTTTGATGGACCCATCATGTCCAGAAACAAGGAGGTCTTTGCACAGGTATTGTGGTGGAAAATTGTAGATCCAGTGTAATAAAGAAATGTTCGTCCAGCTGTTTTAAGAGCATTTATTCAACAAAGAAAAAGAAGCATGCTGAGGAAAGCTTGGAGAGGTCTGCAGAGCTCTGGAGGGATGAAGGGGCAGTGGCCCTTTATACAGTAACACAAACAGACTAATCAGAAACTTAAGATTGGGATGTAAGGATTCATATCTAGCATGGACAAAGAGAAAAGAAATCTTGAACTATCTAAAGCTGCAAACTGTGCACAAAGATCAGTCTGAGTAAATGTCAAGACATTAGAATAAAGTAGAGACAAAATGTATGATTTCCATCACACCATTCAGCAGACTGACCTTTTCAGAAACATCGACATGAGAACTTTGAGGGACAAGTTCCCAACCTCTGTGTCAGTGTTCGGCGTAAAGATGCTCCCACTATTTTTGTGGGTGGAGTCATTCATTCTAAAAGAAAAACCTTAAAAAAATCTTTTTTTTCTTTCATGAACAACAAAAAATCTAATTTCCTCTCGTAGAACTTCACTAGTTCCAGAAACATGTGTAGAAACTAGTCATAAACTGGGTTAGCACTGGTTGGTAGAACAGGTCCAACAGAACTGGTCTGAAACTTCTCTTTGAAGCCCACGCTGAACGCCTTCATGGATCTTGGCTTTGAGGCCTGGAGGGAAGCCAGGAGGCGCTTACAGACGCTGCTGTCGACCAATGAGAGCACGCTGAGGGACGATGTGAGCCTTCGCAGCAGGTCAGTCGATCTGGAGTTTTTATGTATGGCGTCTTTTTGGATCATCTAATCTTTCGAAAATAATCTCTGTCTACTATCTATCATTCATGTTAACACCTCTTAGGACCCGAGCTAATATTTGAGCTAACCATGTTATCACAGGGACCCAGTTAAGCAGAATGAACTGCTGTGGAAATATAACCCACAATGTGATGTCCAAAAGTGATGGAAGTGTGAGGGGCTGTAAGCTAGAGGGAGAGCATGTAAAGGGTTGATGGGGAAGGGGGTGGGCTTAATCTATACCAACAGTCCTGCCCACAACTCAGAGGTGAAATTCTAATGAACTCCTGCCGCTCTGCAGAAACTATGACTTGTAAAAGACAGGTTTTTGGGTTTTGGCTAAAAACTGCAGAATCCTAATTAAAAGACCACTGGGAATGAAGGTCTGAGTTTTGCTCTTCCAAAATACTGAGATTCTTGTTTGGGAAATAAACATGACCTTCAGCCCATTTCTGAAGTCAGGTAAATCATCAACAGGCTTCCTGCACTCTCAGTTCTTCCTCCCGGTTATTCCTGTCTGAGCGCAGAGCGAAGAAATGGAATGTTCTGCAGAACATCTGAGATGTTTTTTCTAACTCTCTGCAGGGCCTTCATCCATCAGAGCGCCGCCACTATGCACCTTCCTGCAGACATTGGTATGCTTCTAACACTGCAGCTTTAACTATAAAATTAAGATTTACCTAAGAAACCACAAAGAGGATGAAAACTATGGTTGATTTCATCATAGGTGACTACACTGACTTCTACTCGTCCAGAGACCACGCCACCAATGTGGGCGTGATGTTCCGCGGGAAGGACAATGCCCTGATGCCAAACTGGTGCGAATGAATTTGCTTAGATGACTACTGATGTGATGAGGATCCAGAACGTCATCTGTCTTCCTGACGAGCAGCATCATCGAGAGAGCAACGTTTGTGTCAGGAGCATCGTTTCTGTTCCTGTTTACCATAACGCTCTCCTGGTATGGTGTGTTCAGGTCATTCAGACAGAACCTTCAGGAACATCTGTGTGTTGAGGGCTCCTGGCAGCAGTATGGGGTTTAGGCTGCAGGGCTCTGCCGGGAACTCTGACAGCGATTCCGTTTCAGGCGGGGGGTGTGTGTGTGAGTGAAATCCCAGCAGTGCTGCTGTCCTTGTGCTCAGACTGAAACATCTTCTCTTTCCTGGGGGGTTGGCAGGTTGAGGCTTCCAGTGGGGTACCATGGCAGAGCCTCGTCTGTGGTGGTCTCTGGAACTCCCATCCGTCGTCCTCGGGGCCAGATGAGGCCCGACCAAAGTAATGTCACACCGGCGCCTGTCACACAGCAGCAGGTAGCTCACAGGTTCCTGCAGCAGGAGAGCTGCAGTGAAGCTGCTTCATTCAGGACATTCTAGAGGTCTTCATCTTAGCTTTGCTTAGAAAGTAAGAAAAAACATTTTACACAAAAACCATGAATCCACAATAAAACAGGAAGTGTAAACAGACACAAACACCCAGAGTCTGTCCGGACTTTGACTGCCTTTTCTTTTCACAGCAAAACCTCCCATTTTTGGTCCATCCAAGCAGCTGGACATCGAGCTGGAGATGGTGAGTTCAGTGTTCACCGGAAGTTACTGCATTTCAACAGGAACTGGCCTGATACAGCTGCCATTTCTGAGGAAAACATCACAATTTTCACGACAAATCCATCTCTAAAGTCTGACCAGCATCCCAGGATGTTATCTGCCTGCACTGCAGACTTCACTTCCTGAATCTTCTTAGTCTACAAGTAGAGATGGGTACTGTGTAGTTTTTTTCCAGTACCAAACCGCTTCTTTGGAAACGGTTCTGGTGCTGAAATGATGCTTCAGAAATTTTATAAAGGGTTTTCCCCCCGAAAAACATGGAAGTGTGACACAGCAGCGTGACGGGGTGAAGGAGAGCACTTGAACGTTCCTAAGGTGCTCCATTTCCTTCCGACAGTCTGCTCTACAGCGCTGCGTCTCCATTCTCACAGGTGCTGAAGTAAACACACTACACTTTAACCAGGAGCCGTCTTTAAATCTGTCAATGCTGTGGCAGAGAAGTCCTCATCAGACTGAGGTTAGGCAACAGCCCTGAATGTGAAGGCTTTCTGCCAGCAGCGAGTTCATCTGTCAAAACTCCAGCGCTTCTCCTCCAGGTGCAGACTATGGACAGAACTGCAGGGCTGCCCTACCCTCTGCTGGATTAGTGATTGTGGAGTTTTTCAAACCAGAATAGAAGGATCAGGTGCTCTTTTTAGGATTATCCATGAACTAACTAACCCCCAACCCCGTAAATGTAGGGAAAAGAATGTGTTTGTTCGTGTTAGAGGGTGTAAACACATTCCTGCTTCATGAGCTGAACCGTTTTTCACCTAAAAATCACTGGATGGTTCTAAAAAAATCTGTCTCAGCCCAAGACCAGCTCAGTGACCTTGTGGTAGAGTGTCCACCCTGAGACTGGAAGGTTGTGATTTCAAATCCAGGCAGAGTCGTAGTCTGTGGGGTTGGATTTGGGGGGTTAAACCTCCAAACGGTTCCTGACTGCAGCTGTGACTGCAGCTCACTGCTCCCCCAGAGGATGGGTCAAATGCGGAGAACAAGTTTTACACACCTTGGTGTGACAACAGATGGGACTTTAACTTAGAATGATTCAGGAATGTTATTTGTCTTTACAGACTGAGTTATGCTGCTATTTAAATAGTCTTGCAGCCCACCAAAGAAACATAGCTCTGGGCTTTGACCTTCCTCTAACTACTACTGTGTGCTTCTGCTTCCACACTCCCCTGTTCATCTGGCAGCAGTTATATTTCCTGCTTCCTCCAGGTGAATGTCACCTGCTGAGCTCCAAACAAACTAACTTCTCTCTGTCCTTTTGGCTGGCCTGTAAACTCCTGAATTCAATTCAATTGTTTAATTGTGGCTGAAGGGAGAACAATATGGGGTAGAGGGTGTAGAGTTTTTGTCTTTATATAGGGTGGAGGATATTCACTCTGGTCTGCTTCAGGACAGGAGCTCCAAACATCTACACATGAAAACTTTACAAACATGTACTTTACTAAACTGCTGATTTTTTTCTTTTATTTTTGTGTCCAACCCCGGTAACTGAATTGATCTGTTGAATGTCCCTTTCAGAGGTGAATCAAGTATTTGTCTCATCTTATGTAAATTTTGCTGAACTTGTTTTTTACCTTCAGACAAAAGTCCAGAGTTTAATGTCTGATGGTTCCTCTTTATCCACCCCGTCTTCAGGCCTTCTTCATTGGAGCAGCCAGTCGGCTCGGGGAGCCCATTCCCATCAACAAGGCCCACGAGCACATCTTTGGCATGGTGCTGATGAATGATTGGAGCGGTAAGAGTCTCAGAGCCGGCATCATCTGGAAGAGCCTCAGGGTTTCAGGAAAATCGGAGCGCCAGGCAGAGATCTTTGGGAAGATAATCCTGACAGTCCAAGCGAAGCCTCAGGTCCAGATGGAATCAAAGGCAGAATCCAAATTCCTCTCCGACCCCTCCCTACCCCTACTTTCAGCCCTCCAAGTGGAGAAATATGGAAATATGTCTTCAACTCCCCGGTCATATACGTTAGTGTGTAGCTGTCAGCGCTAGAAAAATACACAACACCGGTTTTATAACTTTAAAGTCATGCTAAAACAAAAAGTCATTATTGCAAAGGGATAGCCAGCACTAAGTCTCCACAGCTCCTCCTACAAATGGAGCAATGGGGAGGAGACGGACTGATAGGGAAGCAATTCAGATTACAGTCTCTGAGCTGACTGCTGATCATGATGAAGATAGCATCCAGACATGGTGGGTTCAACAGCAACACTGAGCTCGATCTTCAGTCTTGTTCTGGTTCCTAAAACATCATCTGTCCTCATGGAACCTCAGACTCTGTGTCTCCACTCTTCTCACAACGTTTTCCCTCTCAGCTCGCGACATCCAGGCTTGGGAGTATGTTCCTCTTGGACCTTTTCTGGGGAAAAACTTCGGGACAACCATCTCCCCTTGGGTGGTCCCCATGGAGGCGCTCTTACCTTTTGCAGAGCCAAATCCTGTCCAGGTAGGAAGACCGCAAACATGGATGCCATCATGAGCCAAACCGCCTCAGATCCTTCAAGCTCTGAGAGCTGAGGGAAAGGAAACAGAATTCAGTTTGACCATCTTTTAGTCCGTTTAGTATGGTGGCCCTGAAGTGCAAAAACATCATCCGTCTTGTCTTTCTGAAGTGTTTTTTTTGTTTATGTTTTGATTTCTGGAATTTTGTTCTTTTTACCAAAATATAATTCTGTTGCTTTTTTATGAGTCATGACCTGAAAAATGTTTTCATGTTGAGGGATAAGCTCTTTGCACCGCAGCTTAGTTACCCAAGATCCTTTAGGTCCATCCAGGTTCTGCAGGACTGTGTCCTTCTTAACCCAGTCACACTCCTGCTTCTGGTTAGTAAGAAGGTAAAGACCACAGATTGGATCAGTAATCAGACCAGAGATCAGAGAGAGACGAGTTTCAGACAGAATTTCCTTTCAACTTTTGGCTTCTACTTCTGTTCTTTCACAGGTTTGAGTCAAAGATGTTTTTCATTCCGATTTCTCCTCATTGTTTCTCCTCCTCCAGGATCCAGAACCTCTTCCTTATCTTCAGCACCAAGATCCCTACACATTCAACATCCAACTTTCAGTGGCGCTCAAAGGTAAAGGCTCTGGAAATCAGCATCTTTGAGTCACAAAACCAGGTTTCTGTAATCTGTTAGGATGGTTTCAGAAACCTGGATCCTTAAAGGAGGACTATCACAATCCAACAGAAATATTCCCATTAAACATTGACCATTACTAGCTTAGATCATACCATTATTTTTTCGATTCATTCATGACATTTGCTATATAAAAACAATTTTTAATTTTCCGCAACAATCATGGCAATTTTACTAAATGAGACATGCAGCGCCTCTAGCGACAGAAACTGGAGTAGCCAATGACGTAGTACACATACGTCATTCATGGACAGCAGCCTGGACTGTTCACGCTTTACTGAGTACGATCACAGAGGATCGCTACCGGTTGTGTTGGACTAGAAAGGTAATTGTTTATTTTAGAGTATTGTCCGCCTTATTTGACATAAAATACGATTTAAGAATGTTACCAGGAAGTATAGCAAGCTGCTGTGGCTGCTGTGTTTTGAGCTTGTTTATGACGGTCCAAAGAAGGTCCAAGACGACGACGCTGATTGGAACACAGTTTAAAGAGATCGTGATAACAGCTAATAATTGAGATTGTCGTGCGTTCCTAAGTAAACTGCAACACTTTGTATGAATTCTGGCGTCTTTTGTATTTTTCTTTTGGTTGGTGATGGATGCTATGAAGCTTCTTACCCCGTTTTCTCCTTTTTCTTCTAAAACATCCAACGCTCTGCAACAATGGCTCTGGCGACCCGGTCGGCTTTGGTCCACACATGCAGCATGAGCATCATGCAGTCTGTCCGATCCTCCAGCATCATCATCACTTTGATCGTCACTTTCTCCTCCCTCTGAATATTCCAGTTCACACATATGGTTGAACCCCAAACACTTCATCTAAAAACGTCTTTTCTTCTTTGAAAAATGGACTCCTGTCTCCTTCTGTGGCAGCGGTTGTTGCTGATGCTTTATCAAGACATCAGTGACACACATTTGTGCACTCTGACTGCTAGGTGATCTGAACGCGAATATGGCGGCTTCCATGGTTGTTGCAGGAAATTCAAAGTTATTTTTATATAGCAAATGTCATGAATGAATCAACAAAATAATGGCATGATCTAAGCTAGTGCTTGTCAATGTTTAATGGGAGTTTTTTTTGTTGGATGGTGATAGTCCTTTAAACAGTTTCTCAATCTGAAGTCACTTCCTTTTTCTCCTTCAAGGACAGGAAATGACCGAGGCAGTCACCATCTGCACCTCAAACTACAAAGTAAGATTCTGCCCACACCAGAACCATCACTATTTTCTGAACCAGACTTTTTGTCCATTTCTGTCTGCACTTCGGTTTTTCCTCTAGAACATTTATGTTGTTGATGCTAAACAAACGTCTGACTTCAAATTAAATAAATAGACATCTCCAGCTCTTCAAGGACAACAAGGAGTTTCCAGACCAGCAGATGTTTAACCTCTCCAGAGGGTCCTGGTTCTGATGGGTTCTCCTGGTTGTAGCACCTCACTGTGAGGTGGTCTGGGTGTCCTGAGCTTTAGGGTGGAGCAGTCTGAAGCTCTAAAGCTCCTCATGTGGACGAGTAGCCGGTTCCAACAGAGTTCCTCTGGATGTCTGAGCTTTTCTTGGGGTCTCCTGAAGGCGGCATTGGATCTGTGGTATTCACCTGAACGGCCCCTTCTAGCTCATGGTCACGGGATGGGGGAAGGGGGTTGGGCAGTCTGGTGTTGTTGCTGTGGTTCTACAGCCACCATTTCTGAAGTTTGTTTTACAACAACTCCTGAGCTTCTGACAATTCCTATCAGCGTTTGTGGAGACATCTTCCTGGACTCTCCTTCAGTCTGAGGGGGCGGGGTCTTCACCTGAGAGGCTTCTCTGTCAGAGCTGGGTTTGTAAATCCATCTTCTCTGTCAGCACATGTACTGGACCATGAAGCAGCAGCTGGCTCACCACACTGTCAACGGCTGCAACGTCAGAGCAGGAGACCTGCTGGCCTCCGGAACCATCAGTGGACCTGTGAGTCTGTGTGCAGAATCTCAAATGTTCCATCATTTGTTCATAGACACTGACTTGTTTGTGTTCCACAGAACCCCGAAAGCTTTGGCTCCATGCTGGAGCTGTCATGGAGAGGATCCAAGAACATCCACCTAACAGGAGGACAGACAAGAACTTTCCTGAATGATGGAGATGAGGTCATCATCACAGGTCAGAACCGAAAGGACGAGTGGTTCTCAAACTGAACAAAAGAGATCCAAAACCCGAAGAACTCTGGTCTTCACTGCGGCGCTCAGATGTACAGATCAGGTGTTTGTCTGTTCTCTCATCTTCTTAGGTTTCTGTCAAGGAGACGGCTTCAGGGTGGGCTTCGGTTCTTGCCGGGGGGACCATCCTGCCTGCCTGCAGCTCTGATTGACCTCTGGAAGAACCATCAGAAAGCTGTTTTTTTCTCCACTGTTTCGTCTGCAGACATTACTTTGTCCTTTACAATAAACAGGATTCTCAATGGCGACACATTTGTCATCTTTCTTCAGAGCTTTATCAACGGTTGGAAGTTCTTTAGAAGGACCTTCAGCCTCAGAGGATTTAACCCAAACCACAGACAGAGCAGAACTTCTGCAGAACATGGGGTGGACAAAAACCTCCATGTTGGTGCTTATACCGCATATCTTCCAATGAACTGTATCTTAAATAAATATCTTAAATAAATACCGGGGCGTTTATTTAAAAAAAAAAAAAAAAAAAAAAGTCGGCTGATCCGGCGTTTATTAGAGACCAGCGTCTATTGGAGACCGGGATTGCTTCCATCACAGAACGGTGATGGTTAATGGGTTCATTTTGCGGTGAAATCCTGTCAAATTGCAGAAAACAGATGAACATCTAAGGATTTATTGAAATGATATTGTTTTGTATTCTGAATAGCACTGGCTGTGAACATTTCTTTTCTCTTTGAGTCGTCAATCTCCGTATCAAAAATCCTCTTTACTTTCATGCTGATCATTTTCCTGGAGACACGAGCGCCTTTTCGTTTGCTCAGTAATCCATGTTTAAACCAGTTCTTCTAATGAGTTGCTGCTTTCTCTGCTCATCAGGAAATCTGTTTCGCTCCTTTTCTTTCTGCAGCAGTCTCTGCACTTTTAGCCATCTGCCTGCGCCATTCTCAGATATGTTTATGATTAAACCCAGAATTGGCACATGGAGCCAGCAGCTAATGTTTTTAGCCCATTAGCTACAAGGTGCAGCGTCTGTTTATCTCGCTTACTATGCATGAAACACATGGATGATGTTAAGAGATCTGGTTTATCCATTTCGAAAAGTTCTACAAAAGCATCAGTGATCCCGTCTCCATGTTTGGGTTCATGAAATTATTTCGTTTCCTACAGAGCTTCTCTCCCACTGCGTCTGAATGGCTGTTTCCGGATGTTTCCGTCTCTCTTAAGGAGTTTGACGGCTTTCTGTCCCGCATTAACAAGAGACAGCAAAAATAAAAACAAGAATAAAATGAGGGTAGCTTTTACTACAGTTTCAATGAAAATAAAGTTCAGGAGGCCCAAGGAGACTGCTTACCCATCTCTCACCGGCTCCATCTGGCTGCCAGCGCCTCTCTTGGTAGCGGCATAGCGAGTATGTCTGCTCCAGTTCCATAGGTCTTGCGACAGACTGTCTAGAGTGCATCGCCTTCGTCAAACAGCAGCAGACTGGATACGCTCTGGAAACCTTGCTGCCCCAAAAGGGATCCAGTTTGGTAGGAAAACATTTGATAAACAGAGAGTTTGGTCATGTTCTGTTCCTCAAGAACTCCAGGGCTCTTCTGCAGGAAAACCTGACATAAGAATAATTGCATTAGAATAATTCCTCGGATGGAAGGTTGGCGCCAGTGTTCGGCAGCGGAGCCACCATCAGTGTGTGAATGTGTGTGTGAATGGGTGTGTGACTGTAAAGCGCTTTGGGCCTTCAAGGAAGGTAGAAAAGCACCTTACAAGTATACACCATTTACCATCACTTTACCTCTGGATGAGTTTCTTCATAGAGTTTGTGACGATATCCGTAAGGAGCAAAACAGGCCACCTTGACCTTTTTGTTTGTTTTCTTCGTGGTCTCTCTGTAAAGTACAACCAGAGACTCTTAGGAACTTACTGGGGTGGACTGAGAACAGTCCATACAGCAACCTGAAAACCTCAACAACCTGAAATACATGAACAGTGAAAATGTGTCTTGACAGAATCGTCAACATATTCCATTGTCTGACAGAAACGAGGGACCTCACTGTTCATCAGGAGATCCAGGAGTTCATCAAGTTTGAAAATAGAGCAAGCAAAGAGCTCTCAGTCATCCACTGCACAGCTCTGGCTTAGATGCTGCAGATATCTGAAGATGTTCTGGATGAGTTGGATCTGAAGCATTACAACACAATTGAAGGGAGTCTATGGAGACTCATTGCAGCCGTCAGCAACTGCAAAAACTTTCGGTGAGTGCAAAAAAAAAAAAAAAAAAAAGAAATTAGGATTTTCCCGTTTAAAAGTGACAATTTTTCACGTCTGAAATGATTGGGCTTTTGTGTTGAAGAAATTTGTAAATGTAAATATAATGTAAGATTTGAGGAAGAGGGATTTCTTAGTTCTCCGGTCACAGAGTGGGATCACATCCTATCTGAACCTGGGGTTTTCCTTGTTTCTGTGGTGAGGGTTCTGGTCGTTGCCCTCAGGTTACGGGCCTCTCCAAAATTCCAACATGGGGGGGAGGCTTGGTCGGGCTATGTTTTCAACAATTTTTGGGGACCGCAACCTCTCCTGGTGATCCCTCCTGTGGGTGGGGGTGGCTGGCCCCTGTCGTGCTCTCTCCATGATCTTCTGCCGTTGCATGGAGCTCGGGGGAGGGTTTCCCTTGGGGGCCCCTGGCTCGTACCTAGGGGTTGGGGTGGGGGAATGCTCTGAACTCCTGGGTGGTGGTGGGTGGAATGTCTAGGGCGGGGGGGAATATCAGGGGTGGGGCCTCGCACTGGGCCCCCAGCGTGGTGAGAGGGCTGTTCTTCTGGCTGGGTTAGGGCTTGCACTCTGTGCTCCCGTATCTCACTGCTCTCAGGAGATGGGGGCCCCGTGTGGCAGTCCTGTGGGTACTGGTCTTGGTGTGGGGATGGCTGTTAACTCTCCATCATTTTTTCTTTTTTACAATCCACCTCAACAAAATATAAACACTCACCTGGACATAGGTGTCATCTCATCTTTGCACCAACAGTAGAAGTGACTGAATGAAATGCTTTGCATTTGTTGGTTTGTCTGCATAAGTGTGTGTGAACTCTAGTTGTGTTGTGTATGCTAAGATGTTTGTATGTGAAGACTCTTGGAGCCAGCAGGTCCGTTTGTAACATCTGAGTGTGTGGACAGGCCCCGCCCATTTTAGACAAACATTCACACCTGACTGTAATGATGAAACTCTCAGCATCTTGTTGCCTGTTTTAGGATTCTACTTCCCTTCCCTGTGATCATCCTCCAATTTATTTAACCCCCCCTTTTCTGTCTTTTGTGCCATGCCAAGCAAGAACCCAACCTTCAAGACCCATTTAAAACAACTGACCCATATGAACTCAAGTCAGCCATGTTTGGCGCAGATCAAAATGCATTCAAATACATGACGAGGAGGAAATTTTACCTAAAACAGTAGTAAGAAAAAAAAAATCAAGGTCATCAAGTTGAGATTGGCTTCACCAGCCAACTATTGTGCTACCACCAAGCTGCTTATGAACAAATGGAGACAAAACACCTGCAGTTAAAATTACTTTACGGATCTTTTATAGAGTTGCTAAAACCCAAAGTAAAAATAAACCTGAAAATATTTAAAAAATAAAACCACCCATTTCAGCTCAGTAAATTTCTCCAGAATTTTAAATCAAAGTGCTCTCTGGACATCATTGTCTTCAGGTTGATAATGCTGTTGTGGCCTGGGCAACAGCTGGCAACACCTTGGAAACATCCTGGCTAAGGTGAAGAAAAGTGTTTTCCTGAGGTTAAGCGAGCACTTGCTCAAAAAAAACAGAAGCATTTTGTATATATTTTAATGCAAAACGACCACAGCTAGAGGGCCAAGCGCACGTCTGCAAGAATTACATTTTAAAAACGGGTCTTACCTGTCGTCGTTCTACCTGAAAATAAAACTATACAAACTGATCCAATCACAGCAGAAGAGGAAGACTCAGAAGATGAAGAAAAGGAAAGATTTTCGCCCTGTTTAAACCTCCAAACCAGACATTCACAAACCAAAACCTTCACTGATTCAGCTCCAGCCCAACAACCACAACCTCTGCTAGTCCTAAGAGCAGCTGCTGGTCAGAGAACAGCCTTCAAACTACAGACCTACAAGGAATTCATCAAGATACTTCAGGAGCAACACTTTCCAGATGAGCTAACCTTGACCAGAAGGGACTCTTCCAAACCTCAAAGCTCCAAGAACTGAGAGCCTCGACTTTAACCTGACGCTGGGCCTCAACTTTAGCTAACGGAAGAGAAATGGCATTGAAGGTGACTTTTCACAGATGAGGAGGACCTTAATGGAGCAAGATGAAAAAACAAGATCTAAATCGTTTTTAAAACCTGTAAATAATCACAACATTGCAAAAATGATCAAAGAACATGAGAAAGCATGAAACAGCAGAGAGGGGCACGGCGGCCACCAAAGAAAAGCAAAAATTGTGGCATGGCGGCCAGAGAGTCATACAGTAGCGGCACTGCGCCCTTTAAGGCATGAAACAGAAGAGATTGATGGAAGATATCGCAATAAAATGTGGGTGTGTGCATTAAAAATAAAATTTCTAAGTGTGCGAGTGTGCAAATCAATGACACCGATTCACTTGGAAGGAGAATCCTGAAACTCATAGAAGTTTAAAAAATAAAATCTAAACTAGAGATTGCTCTCATGAATTCTGTAAGTGCCAGATGCATTCTACAATCCTGAACTCATTCTATTTTATCCAACGACCATGAAACGCAGTTTCTATTTATGGAAGGAGGCCAGAGAGGAAGAAAAACTTAAAGTTTCAGAAGCACCTACCGTTATGGAAGACCTGCAGGAGGAAAAGTTAGTGCATTTCAGCTGAAAAGGACCTGCAACAATAAGTTCATCCTCATTGTGACCAATAAAATTTAAGCAGCAGCTGCACTAAACATCGAATAAATGGAAATGAAGTCACCTTCAATGCAAGCTTAGAGAAAGAGGAAAAGAAAAAAGATCGGCACGGCGGCCAAACCAAGAAATGAAGGACTCACAGGTTGAAGATCTTCCTGAGAAGAAAAAGAAATAAAAAACACTTAGAAGTTGACTAATTAGGAATAAATTATAAACAAAAATTTCATTTTCTTACAGTTCTAATGACTGAGGCTAAAGACAGAGTAAAAGCGCTTATGGCGCCGCCACTCTGCTAGTAGCAGAGCGGCTTCACATGAGGCCTTTGGGAGCAAAACGTTTCCTCAAACCAAATCTCATCCGTCAGTAACAGAGCTGTACTTCCAAAGGCTCCATGGTCAGCCATCCTAACTCGACATAGTGTTTTAATAGTTACCTCTTTGTTCTGTTCGTCCGCTTGAGGTCCACTTTTCTTTTTCCTGGACAGGCAGTGTTTCCAGCAAGGAATCCTGGGAAGGAAATCAGAGGACCGCCACAATTAGGCTCTGCTTTAGCCAGAAAACTCTCAGCTTAACTTCCATTAGAGGAGTTTGATTTATCAACACGGTCAACATTACAGCTTTTAAAAGGGGAGAAATGATAGATGGATAGACACACATATATAAAATATAAATAAATTATGTACTTTCTAAACAGCAAAAACTAATCATTTTAAAAGATTTACAAGTAACTATTTTATTGTATATTTGAAGCATTTTGGCCCCGTCAATCAGTAAATAAGAATAAATGCAAAAAAATACAATTACAAATAGACAAAAAAATGAAAATATAAAGTAAACCTAAATTAAAATAAAGAATATAAAAAGATTTCATAAAAATAAAGCATTTTGTCCAAGCCAGTCTGTCAGTAAATAAAAAATATACATAAACAAACAAACAATTAAATAAAACAAAGAAAATGTAAATTAAAATAAAAAGAATAAACTAAAAAAGTATTTTGTCCCAAAACTCTAAAGGTAATCAATTTATTTTTAACACTAAGATATTTGTTCTTGTGGCCAATTATACTGTTAGCGTCACAATTTTGTTGATTATTTAGGATAAAACAATAATACATTTCTAGTGAGAATCAGTTGAACCAAATATAATCTGTTAAAGCAGGAACAGCTGTATCGACCCGAATCCAGAAGAAAAAAACATCTACTAGCATATAAGAAAGGAGTTTTTAAATGTTAAATGAAAATGTTTGGGTTTATTAAGGAAATCATTAAGCAGTTATTAAAAAAATTGTTTTAAAAGCATTTAAAGCAAACGCAACTAAAATGTTTTCCTCCGCAGAAAGGGCCTCAGGCCTTTCGAGAACCTTCTTCTGTCTCAGATGTTCTCCATAAAGGAACATGTAAAGTTCTCCAGCAGGAGAGCAGCTGCTTAAAACATCACATTTACCTCTAAAGTTCAGGTTAAAAAGCAGAACTTTCACTAAAAAACGAGCAGAATGAAGGACCACTGACCTGAAGCTCCTCCACCGCCGCCGCCCGGAGAACAGAGCCAAACCGGCGCAGCTGGAACTGATTATCCTTAATCAGCCTCTGCCGCAGGTGCGGAGACCACGTGACCCGCCGCTCTTCCGGGTCACGACCTTTGATGTCGAGAAACAGCCACCAAGCCGGTCAGAGATCTCCTCTTAACCGAAGGAATATAAAAGAACAATTCTTGTAAAGTTTCAGAGTTACAAGGAGAAACAAAGAGTGCTCCACGCTCCAAACTCTCATTCTGGTTCTGACACATTCATGATGTCAACAACAAGAACGGCCTTTGTCATTATCCCTTTTGGTTCATATTTGTATAAATGTTTGTTTAACATTATTTTCTATGTAGAGATCTAGGAACTTTTTCCATTTCCAAGCACATGACAACAGCCACACCAGAAGGACAACAATTGGCACCTGAATAAGACATCAGTTTAAATAACCAGTGAATGTAGAGGTTGACGTGTGAAACTATTGCTTCATCAATCTTCAATCTGTGTTTGAGTCACGACTCTTACAACTGTGTGGACTGGTGTAATAAGATCATTAGGTTAGAAAAATAATGAATAAAATACAATGGTAGTTATAAGTTTGATAGTGGGCCGAAAACACTTGTAAAATAAATCAGAAAATGTGTGTTTGTATGTTTAAGTCCTAGTGTATTCAAAAAATAAATGTTATGATTCATTTTGTCTTGAGTGACTTTTTGAACGTCTTGATAAGAATAATTAAAGTAATGAAAAACCTCGTCTGAATTACACTTTGACACAGAATCGATTCACTGTACTCAGCTCTGCAAGAGTCAGAATATCTGACACTAACTGATACAGTGAACACATTTCTGAGCGTAACATCATAAAAGCTGTCTAAAATATATATCTGTACAAGTAACGTCAGAATCCAAGTTACCTGGCCAACCAAGAAATGAGAGTCAGACTTGGACGACTCTTTTTGGTCACAGATTTGCTCACTTTCAGACCAACCAAAACAGCAATACCCCGTATAATCATTCGCTTGTACTGTGGTTCTCCACATTGGTCTCACGGTTTGCCATTACTGCACTTTTGGACTGAGATGTCCAAGGTGTTTACAGGGAAATGCATATCTATGTGTGTGGGCCTGTATGCTTTCATGTACACAATGTGTATTTGGACTCTCCAAAACCTGCATTAGAAATGCAAAGAAGTATAAGACCAAGAATTCCATATGTAATTATTTTAATTTTCTTTATAGAGACAGTCAAGAAATCATGCATATCAAAACTGAAGTCAAAATGTTTTTTTTATTTGACCACACAGGGATCTTCTTTACAAATGTCTTTAGTCCAGCAGACAAAACATCACATTTTTATGTGAACACAGAAGTCATCCTTTACCTATTCTGACAATTGTACACATAAAAACAAAAATTGTCTGCATCTGTGTTTCTGCAACAAACACATTTAAAAACAATTGCAGTTGCAAATACAATGCAAAGTTCCTTTTCCAAGTTGTTGAAGTTTGTGTCGGAGACGTCACCTTGAAGATTTGTTTCAGTTAAACCCAGCAGAGAAAAGAGGAGTACATGCTGCTACCTGCTGGTTGACCTTGATTCTGCACTGACATTTACCATGGAGTTCTTAGTAAAGCCGCCATTCGGACTCCTGTGCCGGCTCATGGTATTAGAAAAGTATGTAAAAAGAAGAATAAATTGTATCGGTATATAAACTTTATAAAAATAGGTTAACTAGTATAATGAGTAATGCAAAAAAAGATCATTACTCAAGTTAATTAACTCTAAACAAAAGCAATGCAATGTTCAACAATGTGAAATACTTGTTGAATTACCAAGTAAAGCACGTTCTGTATTACTCTTTGATTTTCCTGTATTATTCGTGTGGTCTAGAATTTTGGGCAAATTCTTGTTTCACACATAAAACCCTTAATATTTTGCAAAAAAAAATTATTATATTATAGATAATGCATATAACTTCTAGAATGAGCACACCTCAGAACGTTTTGTGAAGTCAAGGTTATTGACATTTAAGATTTATGCACTTTACAGACACTGCTAGGAATGTTTAAGGCCAAACTTTTTTTTGTTGCCATGTGGTTTACTAAATCTTTTTGTTATAAATGAGGGAAATGTTAGAAGAAATTATGACTTTGAGGTACCTAAAGTAAAAAGTACTCATAAACAAATCTCTTTGCTGGGGTCAAAAAATGGAATTTATTGGACAACAATCTGAAAAAGTGTTTTAGTATTGCTTGCTTCAAAGTTAAGTGTAAACACCAAATGATTGATTTATGTGCAGCATTATTTTATAATGTTCCAGCTTGTGTTATTTTTGCTATTTTGTATTTTCATTTTGATTTGATTAAGCTCACATAATTTAGTCATCTAATTGTATGATTTGAAACAATAAGAATGGGGTAGGGATAAACAAGACATGGTCTTCATCCTACTCCTGTTTTTGTGTGTGTGTGTACTGTACATTCTATCTGAGAAGAACAAATTATAAGAAAAGAAATTAGTTTAGCTTGAAGGTAAGGGCGGAGCCAGTAGGAGGTGGGCGGAGCTAAGACCTCCTGGTTGACAGGAAGATTGCATCAGTGTGACAGGCTGTATGTTTTGGTTTGTGTGAATCCTTTGCCTCCTAGACTGGTCCTAACCCCTTACCCCCCATCCCTCTTCTTGCTGAGGACCATTCCATAAAGTGATCTGGGAGGTGTCAGGGGTCTTGTTTCCATTTCCAGAGCTTTACTGGTATTTTCGAGTTTTGGTTATGGTCATTCAGGCTTCTGGTTATAAACGGACCAGAATATCTTTGTCAGACCTCAGCCATCCGGCTCCACCTCCGACCACCAGAGGGAGCTCTCTCCTGAATATTGATCCCCCATGTCTCCACCAGCTGTCTCCCATCTACTCATCAGCGTCAGCATATTTACATGTCCACCATCCGTTTGCCCTGTGCGAAGTATTGTTTTGCCCTGCATCCAATTCTGAGCGTTCAGTCTACAGCCTTTTCTGGTTTCGACCCCTGCCTGATTCTTTGCCGCCTTGTCTTGCTCCTCGTTCCTGACCCCCCTGCCTGGCTTCAGACTCGTTCCTGACCCCCCTGCCTGGCTTCAGACTCGTTCCTGACCCCCCTGCCTGGCTTCAGACTCGTTCCTGACCCCCCTGCCTGGCTTCAGACTCGTTCCTGACCCCCCTGCCTGGCTTCAGACTCGTTCCTGACCCCCCTGCCTGGCTTCAGACTCGTTCCTGTCTTTGGCCTTAAATAAACTACTGCCTGCATATGGATCCAAACGCCTCCGCGTATTCACCACCATCTTACCCTTGATGGAACCGGGAACATGGTCCATCCAGAGAACAGCCTAACAGTCCTTGATGTGAAATCAAAGCTGTTCTCCCTCCGGTCCATCCGGAGAACCCTTGTCCTGATCTGGGGTCCTCCACACCCCCTCTGAGCATTAAAAGGAAACTGGGTTCAAACTCCTTTATTGTCGTAGCGTTCATGCGTCAGGAACATTTAGCAAACATCCAACTGTAGGGGACAAGTCACAGGAACCGCGGGTTCTTCAGGCACTTCAGAGCATGCAGCTGGCTTGAGACATAAAATATGGTAATACAAAACACTCGTCAGAGGAACCACGAAGGTGCACATCAGAGGAAGTTCTGCTATCCTTCTGATGATGTTTTGCTGATGTTCTGTTGGAGTTTTGCTGACGTTTTGATGATGTTTTGCTGACGTTCTGTTGGCCTTTTGCTGATGTTTTGATGATGTTTTGCTGACGATCTAATGACGTTCTGCTGACGTTCTGTTGGTGTTTTGCTGACGTTCTGTTGGTGTTTTGCTGACGTTCTGTTGGCGTTTTGCTGACGTTCTGTTGGCGATTTGCTGACGTTCTGTTGGCGTTTTGCTGACGTTCCGTTGGCGTTTTGCTGATGTTCCGTTGGCGTTTTGCTGACGTTCTGATGATGTTTTTGCTGACGTTCTGTTGGCGTTTTGCTGACGTTCCGTTGGCGTTTTGCTGACGTTCTGTTGGCGTTTTGCTGACGTTCTGTTGGCGTTTTGCTGACGATCTAATGACGTTCTGTTGGCGTTTTGCTGACGTTCTGTTGGCGTTTTGCTGACGATCTAATCACGTTCTGCAGACGTTCTGTTGGCGTTTTGCTGACGTTCTGTTGGCGTTTTGCTGACGTTCTGGTGGCATTTTGCTGACGATCTAATGACGTTCTGCTGACGTTCTGTTGGCGTTTTGCTGACGTTCTGGTGGCGTTTTGCTGACGATCTGATGATGTTTTGCTGACGTTCTGTTGGCGTTTTGCTGACGTTCCGTTGGCGTTTTGCTGACGATCTAATGACGGTCTCCTGACATTCTGGTGGCGATTTGCTGATGTTCTTAGGATGTTTTGCTGATGTTCTGTTGGCGTTTTGCTGACGATCTAATGACGTTCTGTTGGCGTTTTGCTGACGTTCTGGTGGCGTTTTGCTGACGATCTAATGACGTTCTGCTGAGGTTCTGTTGGCGTTTTGCTGACAATCTAATGACGTTCTGTTGGCGTTTTGCTGACCTTCTGATGGCGTTTTGCTGACGTGTTGGCGTTTTGCTGACGTTCTGTTGGCGTTTTGCTGACGTTCTGGTGGCGATTTGCTGATGTTCTGATGATATTTTGCTGACGTTCCTTTGGCGTTTTGCTGATGTTCTGATGATGTTTTGCTGACGTTCTGTTGGCGTTTTGCTGACGTTCTGTTGGCGTTTTGCTGATGTTTTGATGATGTTTTGCTGACGATCTAATGACGTTCTGCTGACGTTCTGTTGGTGTTTTGCTGACGTTCTGTTGGCGTTTTGCTGACGTTCTGTTTGCGTTTTGCTGACGATCTAATGACGTTCTGCTGACGTTCTGTTGGCGTTTTGCTGACGTTCTGTTGGCGTTTTGCTGACGATCTAATGACGTTCTGCAGACGTTCTGTTGGCGTTTTGCTGACGATCTAATGACGTTCTGCAGACGTTCTGTTGGCGTTTTGCTGACGTTCTGGTGGCGTTTTGCTGACGATCTAATGACGTTCTGCTGAGGTTCTGTTGGCGTTTTGCTGACAATCTAATGACGTTCTGTTGGCGTTTTGCTGACCTTCTGATGCCGTTTTGCTGACGTGTTGGCGTTTTGCTGACGTTCTGTTGGCGTTTTGCTGACGTTCTGGTGGCGATTTGCTGACGTTCTGTTGGCGTTTTGCTGACGTTCTGTTGGCGTTTTGCTGACGTTCTGTTGGCGTTTTGCTGATGTTTTGATGATGTTTTGCTGACGATCTAATGACGTTCTGCTGACGTTCTGTTGGTGTTTTTGCTGACGTTCTGTTGGCGTTTTGCTGACGTTCTGTTGGCGATTTGCTGATGTTCTGATGATGTTTTGCTGACGTTCTGTTGGCGTTTTGCTGACGTTCCGTTGGCGTTTTGCTGACGATCTAATGACGGTCTGCTGACGTTCTGGTGGCGATTTGCTGATGTTCTGATGATGTTTTGCTGACGTTCTGTTGGCATTTTGCTGACGTTCTGTTGGCGTTTTGCTGACGATCTAATGACGTTCTGCAGACGTTCTGTTGGCGTTTTGCTGACGTTCTGGTGGCGTTTTGCTGACGTTCTGTTGGCGTTTTGCTGACGTTTTGTTGGCGTTTTGCTGACGATCTGGTGGCGTTTTGCTGACGTTCTGGTGGCGTTTTGCTGATGTTCTGATGATGTTTTGCTGACGTTCTGTTGGCGTTTTTCTGACGTTCTGTTGGCGTTTTGCTGACGATCTAATGACGTTCTGCAGACGTTCTGTTGGCGTTTTGCTGACGTTCTGGTGGCGTTTTGCTGACGATCTAATGACGTTCTGCTGAGGTTCTGTTGGCGTTTTGCTGACAATCTAATGACGTTCTGTTGGTGTTTTGCTGACGTTCTGGTGGCGTTTTGCTGATGTTCTGATGATGTTTTGCTGACGTTCTGTTGGCGTTTTGCTGACGTTCCGTTGGCGTTTTGCTGACGATCTAATGACGGTCTCCTGACATTCTGGTGGCGATTTGCTGATGTTCTGAGGATGTTTTGCTGACGTTCTGTTGGCGTTTTGCTGACGTTCTGTTGGCGATTTGCTGACGATCTAATGACGTTCTGCAGACGTTTTGTTGGCGTTTTGCTGACGTTCTGGTGGCGTTTTGCTGACGATCTAATGACGTTCTGGTGGCGTTTTGCTGACGATCTAATGACGGTCTGCTGACGTTCTGGTGGCGATTTCCTGATGTTCTGATGATGTTTTGCTGACGTTCTGTTGGCATTTTGCTGACGTTCTGTTGGCGTTTTGCTGACGATCTAATGACGTTCTGCAGACGTTCTGTTGGCGTTTTGCTGACGTTCTGTTGGCGTTTTGCTGACGTTCTGTTGGCGTTTTGCTGACGTTCTGTTGGCGTTTTGCTGACGATCTGGTGGCGTTTTGCTGACGTTCTGGTGGCGTTTTGCTGATGTTCTGATGATGTTTTGCTGACGTTCTGTTGGCGTTTTGCTGACGTTCTGTTGGCGTTTTGCTGACGATCTAATGACGTTCTGCAGACGTTCTGTTGGCGTTTTGCTGACGTTCTGGTGGCGTTTTGCTGACGATCTAATGACGTTCTGCTGAGGTTCTGTTGGCGTTTTGCTGACAATCTAATGACGTTCTGGTGGCGTTTTGCTGACGTTGTGTTGGCGTTTTGCTGACGTTCTGTTGGCGTTTTGCTGACGTTCTGGTGGCGATTTGCTGATGTTCTGATGATGTTTTGCTGACGTTATGTTGGCGTTTTGCTGACGTTCTGTTGGCGTTTTGCTGACGATCTAATGACGTTCTGCTGACGTTCTGTTGGCGTTTTGCTGATGTTCTGGTGGCGTTTTGCTGACGATCTAATGACGTTCTGCTGACGTTCTGTTGGCGTTTTGCAGACAATCTAATGACGTTTTGCTGACGTTCTGTTGGTGTTTTGCTGATGTTCTGTTGGCGTTTTGCTGATGTTCTGTTGGCGTTTTGCTGATGTTCTGGTGGCGTTTTGCTGACGATCTAATGACGTTCTGCTGACGTTCTGTTGGCGTTTTGCTGACGTTCTGTTGGCGTTTTGCTGACAATCTAATGACTTTCTGTTGACGTTCTGTTGGCGTTTTGCTGACAATCTAATGACGTTCTGCTGACGTTCTGCTGAGGTTCTGTTGGCGTTTTGCTGACAATCTAATGACGTTCTGCTGACGTTCTGTTGGCGTTTTGCTGATGTTCTTTTGGCGTTTTGCTGATGTTCTGTTGGCGTTTTGCTGATGTTCTGGTGTTGTATTGCTGAGATTTTTCATAATATATCTATTCTTAACGCTCATTTAACACATTTACTTTCATTTTGTGTTTAAAAAATACGAATAGAAATAAATAAAAAAGATTATGCTTACGTTTTTGTGTGTGTTTTTATTCAATCATGCAGAGAAAGTTTAATCTTTCTTCTACATCAAGTTCAGGTTTCTCTTTGTTCTTCATTGTGACATCCTTAACCATTTTAGAACAAAGTACAGAAAGCTTTTGTATCAAAGTGTCTCAGATTCATGTGCAAAGTTTCATGTTAGGACTGGTGAGAACGTCCATGTTCCAACTAAAGATCATCAAAAAGGTCAAATTGAGATCTGAACACATGAGCAGCTGGACAAAGATCAAAGACTATAACCAGTTAGACACCATCACTTTAGCAGATCACGTCCTTATGGGCTGCACAGTTCAGATTGAATGCAGACATTGTTACCATGGAGATGCTGGACTTCCCTCTGTCTACCAGCAGGTGCATGGCACTCCACCAGAGATCCCTTGTGCATTAAGAGTCCAGATCTGGTTCCAGGTCTTTGGGTTGTGCTAGGTCCCTGAAGTGGACTGTTGCTCATGCGGACTATAAATGTTTGTTGACAACTGATGACTGCATTGTAACCATGGCGATGATCTGATAACCATCTGAACACCTGTAGATCTGCATGTGGTCCCAGGACATGCAGGGAAAGAATAGGTGAGTGGATGAGTGTTTGTGCATGAGTGTCTATGTGTCTGTTCACTTGTCATGTCATGTGTTCATGTGTGCGTGCCCGTGCAGCTGGGACAGCAGCTGGAGGGAGGAGCTCTGGGCTCCTGATTGTCGTAGAAACGTGCCGTTGTTGAGCGTTGGGATGAGGGTGTGGCCTTCACACGGCAGTACTTCCTCTGCCATCATGGATCAGGACCAAAGTTCTCTGTAAAAGAGCTTCTAAAGATGAACCGACTCCTCCTTTGTCATTCTGGGTCTGCATAAACAGGTAAAAAGGTTCTTAAAGGGTTGTGTTTAAACTGCAGGTCACGCTCGTTCCTGCGATCTGATGTCACATTTGGGATTCTGGAACAAAGCTGAACACAGCAAGAACTCAGAACCAAAGTGCAGAGTGTGGTCACTTGAATGAACCAGAGAGGACATCATCTCAGATAGAGAAGAAAACCATGGTGAGAAAACGGGCCACACGGGAGAACCTCTTCCTTCTGGAGCAGTTCACTTCCTCTTAGTTTAGCAGAACCGATGTGCTTATCTTTCTTTGTTTCTGTACAATTGTTGCAGAAGCAGAAAAACTCATCGCTTTCATCCATAGAACCACTGTCTCTGGTCAGTCCGAGACCCCGTCAGACTGACACACCAGAGGGCACTGTCGGTTCCTGTGCTTTGGCTGAAGCTGATGTAGCTGCTGTGGCTAGCACGGTGGTGTCATGTTTGGGTCAGTAGAGATGTGCCTGATCCTGGGCAGAACCAGGTCCAATTGTTGAATTCAGATGGACTTTCCACCCACCAAGGAGAGCAGGTGAACCAATCAGACTAGAACCAAAAGAGAGGAGGAGAACCAAAAGAGAGGAGGTGCTGTGATCTTTGTGTGTTTGGAGGAGGACCAAACAGACAGAAGAAAGGAGGTCCTCAGTCCTCTAGGAGCTGCTCCTCCCAGGTGGAGGTGGGGATGGCGCTGTAGGGGTCGGCGATGACCTTGGCACAGCGGATGATCATGGCCACCAGCAGCAGGCAGAGGAAGGCCACGCAGGTCAGCGTCAGGCCCTGGTCCACGTCCACAAAGGCCGCCTCCCCCGAGTCCTCCGCCTCCATGAGTCCCACAGCACACAGGTGGAGGTGCTGTCTCCAGCACCCTCACACTCTCTTTTCTCTGTTACGGCCGAGGGGGCGTGTCCCTCGCTCAAAACCATAAACACAAATTCAACCTGAGATCAAAGCCTGAGAAGAAGCTCTGACCACGGCCTCCATCTTTGATCAGATGATGCCAAACCTGGAGAACGCCTCTGACGTTGTTCCTTCAGATCCTCCGTGGAACCAGAGACCCACATCTTCTGAGCCTTTTGATTGACAGCACCAAATCCTCAGATGCGTGTCCCACCCACATTCACCTTTTTACAGTCACAGTATGATGCTGACCCCCCCACCGTTTACTGTAAGTGATGACTCAGCAGAAATCCAGCTTTTACCTGCATCATCTCTTCTGCGCAGGAACCTTAGAAGAGAGTTCCTGATCCACCTTTCAACGAGGGGGGGGCGCATGCAGAGGAGCTTCACTTCACTGTGGGGTCCTTCATCCTCAGGAACCATCAACAACCACTTTCTCTAACCCAGACGGTCTATGGGGGGGGGGGGGTCCTGCAGCTGTCAGCGTGGGAGGGGCTGCTCCCCCCCAGCCCGTCTCTGCTCCACGTGGAGGAGAGTGGGTCAGAATATAGCTCTCTGGTTGATGGTCCATTCTGCAGCAGACCCCTACCCCCCCACCCCGCGCGCCCTTTACCTGCAGCTAATGGTGGTGGTGGGGAGATCCTCTGCGGGGGGGGGGGGGGGGGGGGGGGGGGGGGGGGGGGGGGGGGGGTATGGGTCAGCTGAGAGACAGATGGAGGAGCTGTTACACCCCCCATCCCCACTGAGCAGCATCACTGCAGAGATGCAGCTCCCCCTCCCCCTCCAGGAAAGTTACTTAAAAAGAAAAACTTCAGTCATGTTTCAGGCTGGGGGGGCGGCGGCACCACTGCATCCCTTCGGATCATCAGGACGGGTTCAGTCCTGCAGAGTTGGGACCGTCACACCGCCCAGAACCTCCGATCGTCAGGAGCTCTCCGGCTCCGCAGCCCCCCTCCTCCTCATTCGAAGTCTCGCGGTATTTCCGATCACATCTCGCATCCCATTAAGTCCGTCTCGCATTTTCCCCGGTCCAGATTAACGCTTCGGTCCTGGTTCTGAAAACAGCGAGATTCTGGACGCTGGGTTTGGCAGCTTCCTGTTCGCGTCAACGGATGTGAGCTGGACTCCGAACCGAGCTTCGGAGCCGATCCGGACAGCAGCGGGTCCATTGTGCGTCACCTCCTGGAAGCCTTTCAGCGAACATGGCAACCCCCGCCGCGGTCAACCCGTCCGGTAAGTCCGCTGGGTCTGGACGGGCCAGCGGGTGTGGACCGGGATGGGCCTGACCGGGCCGAAGCGGACCGGGAGTCCGGCTGCAGTTCTCCTGCATCCCCTGCCCCCACCGCGCGGAGCTGCCGCGTCTCATTTTCCCGGTCCGGTTCGGCTCAACCCGAACCTGTGGTCACAGCTGCTTCTTTGTTGTCACACAAGGGTTCCTCTTCTCCCCGGTACCCCCCGGCCCGGTCCAGCTGACACCCCCCGCCCCCCCGCCCCTTCCCTCAGAGACACAAAGGGTTCGTTCTCCGTTCGGGCCTCCGCAGGCCCGGAACTGTCCGGACGAACCCGGACCGCACGTAAAGGGCCTGAGTGTGGGCCGGTCTCAACCGAACCTGCCACAGCTCCGGCTGCGCGGCCTGAGAGTCAGCCGGTCCGGCACCAAACCGGGTGTAGCAGAACCAGGTTAACGGGCACCGGTACCGGATCTCGTTTGTTACATTTTTTCCTCTAACACGTAAACAGCTCCGTCACACGTGCACGCGCACGGCATTGTCCGAACTGGAAAGCCATTATTTAGTCAATAAATGACACTGCGGTTTCCATGGTAACGCGTTCCTAAGATGTGGTCCCCAACTTCAGATACTTCCAGCCTGGTTCTGGACCTGGTTCTGGACCTGTGCTCTTCCAGAATAGGGACGTTCGTGACTGGATACGAAGACTATCATGACTTTGAAAAACAAAAGCGCTCAAACGCGCTTAAAACCTGGCAACCTGCAGGAAGAAAGATGGAAATGTGGGAAACGGTTAGCTGCTAAATGCTAACTGAACCGTTTTAAAGTGTGATGAAGAACACGCTAATGAAACTGAATGTTAGTTCAGCAAAAACCGGACCACCAGAATTATGACCATTTAACTAAAACAGCCAAAAAAAGTAAAAAATAAAAAGGAACTGAAAAGAATTCAACTTTTTGTTTTTTTAAACAAAAGTTTAGAAGCTACATTTTTTATGTTGTTTGAACAAGAATGAAGAACCCAAAACATTGAGATCCCATCAGGATCAGAGAACCGTAAACATTTAAATCCGATCAGGATCAGAGAACCGTAAACATTTAAATCCCATCAGGATCATAGAACCGTAAACATTTAAATCCAATCAGGATCAGAGAACCGTAAACATTTAAATCCGATCAGGATCAGAGAACCGTAAACATTTAAATCCGATCAGGATCAGAGAACCGTAAACATTTAAATCCGATCAGTATCAGAGAACCGTAAACATTTAAATCCGATCAGGATCAGAGAACTATAAACATTTAAATCCCATCAGGATCAGAGAACTGTAAACATTTAAATCCCATCAGGATCAGAGAACCGTAAACATTTAAATCCAATCAGGATCAGAGAACTGTAAACATTTAAATCCCATCAGGATCAGAGAACCGTAAACATTTAAATCCAATCAGGATCAGAGAACTGTAAACATTCAAATCCCTACAGCATCAGAGAACCGTAAACATTTAAATCCGATCAGGATCAGAGAACCGTAAACATTTAAATCCAATCAGGATCAGAGAACCGTAAACATTTAAATCCGATCAGGATCATAGAACCGTAAACATTTAAATTCCATCAGGATCATAGAACCGTAAACATTTAAATTCCATCAGGATCATAGAACCGTAAACATTTAAATCCAATCAGGATCATAGAACCGTAAACATTTACATCCGATCAGGATCAGAGAACTGTAAACATTTAAATCCCTACAGGATCATAGAACCGTAAACATTTACATCCGATCAGGATCAGAGAACTGTAAACATTTAAATCCCATCAGGATCTTAGAACCGTAAACATTTAAATCCAATCAGGATCAGAGAATCGTAAACATTTAAATCCGATCAGGATCAGAGAACTGTAAACATTTAAATCCCATCAGGATCTTAGAACTGTAAACATTTAAATCCAATCAGGATCAGAGAATCGTAAACATTTAAATCCGATCAGGATCAGAGAACCGTAAACATTTAAAATTACAAGCAGCAGTGTATATATGTATAATGTATGTTTTTGGCCACTTTGTACTTGTAGTGAGTATCAAAAATATAGGCAACTTTTACTCTCTCCTCGACTACACGTTTCCATTGAATATTTGTACTTTTTACTCCACTACATTTGAAAGTACAGTCACATTTACTCATTACATTTAGTTGAGTAATTTACTTGAGTAAATGTGCCTGTAACCCTTCCTCTTCACAGAAAAAAATAAACTAAAACATTTCAAAAATGAAACATTAAAAAGTCTGTCTTATCTCGTCGTTGTCCCTCTGAGACTTTGGAGGCTGCAGCTCCTCACACATTTAACAGTTTGTGCAAACTTAACAATAATGATGGGAATTCTGGTTCTTCTTAGCCATCCGACTCTTTTAAACAAAATAAAAAGTGTTCTACATATGTATGCTTTTATTTTTCCTTTCAGATAAAATGTACAAAAAATGATGAAAACTAAAAATGATTTACTATTCAACCTTTAAAAGGAAACAACATATAATCCTGCAACAATAACCCAAAATACTCATTAAAATGTGCAAAACTAAAAGAGATAAAGAAGGTTTGCAATGATTTAGGTTGGTATTTAGAAATAACAAATGTCTGAGCTTTGTGAAGCTGATCTGGTTTCTTCTGTCAGTAATGATCTGTCTGTTCTGGAGAAGGTTGTTCTCAGGACTCTGTACAGGTTGGTTGTTTGAAACTATTTTCTTCCAGACTCTAAATTCTGCGTTCATGTGATTTTTAACAGTGAAAAGGTTTCTGATTTTTCTCCGTGTTCCGGTTTTACTTATTTTATGTTTTGTGTTGATGTTTTTTGTGGTTGCTGCACCTCTGTCTCTCCCTCGTGTGCATCTCCTTCATGTGCACATGAAACCGTAACAAAGTTTGCACCCCCCCACTGATATCAGCGCTTTGACTGCATGGCGGCTCTGCGCAGACACGTATTGATCAATCACGTGCAGCTTGAAGAGAAAAAAACCAGAGAGGATTTGTGACAATTTATAAAAATGTGTCCTCAACTAAAACTCTTTAGTCTTCTGCTGCAGATGACTGAACCAGTGTTCCCTCGTTTACTGTGGGAGTTACGGTCTAAAAATAACTGGTGAAAGGGAAATCTGTGAATCAGGATTCCAGATGTTTCACTCCTCACTACACACTTTACACTTTTCTCAGACAGACATGAACATTTTCACACTTTTCTCTCTTGTTTAAACTCTGAAAGTTCAAACCTTTGTAGAAAAAGAAGTCCAGGATTATAGAATGAAGACAAAGATCTGATCACAATCAAAGATTTATGAAGATCAGGAGAGCTGCACGTTCCGTTTAGTTTTGGAACCCCTGATAAAGACAGAGTTCAAACAGGTGCCATTAATACAGGTAACGAGTGCAGGACAGAGGATCCTCTTACATAATAGGTTTCAGGTTTGTAAGAGCCAGAAATGTTGTTTGTTTGCAGATGACCACATACTTATTTTCCACCATCATTTACAACAATGTGATTTTCTGGATTTATTTTCCTCATTTTGTCTCTCATAGTTGAGGTCTAACATGATAAAAGTTACAGGCCTCTCTTATCTTTTTAAGTGGGAGAACAATTGGTGGCTGACTGAATACTTATTTGCCCCACTGTATCCAGTGACATTATGATATCTGCTGACTTAGGAAACTGTACAGTGCTAGTTTTGTTGGACCTCTGCCCGGCCTTTGACACTGTTGACCACTATATCCTGACAACAAGGGCCAACAATGATCTGGTTGGGCTGTGTGGAACAATCTTAAAGTGGTTCTCCTCCACATATTTGGCTGGCAGGAGTTTTAGTGTGTCTGCGAACAACATATTAGTCTAAAAAGATGACCCTTGGGGTACCTCAGGGCTCAGGCCTGGGGCCACTTTTGTTCAAGGGATGGATTGGATTAATGTAAATAAATCCATATATTAGTCATGTCTCTCACCACCTCTATGCAGATGACATCCAGCTGTACTGTTTCTTTATGAGACCCACAGACTGAGCTCCTTAATCAACTGCCTCTCTCAAATAAAGCAGTTGCTAAGTGAAAGCTGCCTTCAGCTAAACTCAGACAAAAAGGAAACACAGATTATTGCCCCAGACAGTGCAATCCCTGCCATTAAATGTCGGCTAAGTGCCCTGAGCCATTTGGCAAAACCCAGCCAGAGAAACCTAGGAGTTGGAGTGATGTCTCATGAGCATAATTTTAAAGATCTAAAGATTTGTTCTTTTCAGCTGCACAACATCTCTAAACTTAAATCCATGGTTTCTAAACAAGAACTAGAAATGATAATCCATGCCTTTGTGTCCTCACATTCAGACCACTGCAACAGCCTTTTCACCTGTCTAAAGAAAGAGGAACTGAGCTGTCTGCAGCTGCTCCAGAACTCGGCTGCTTGGCTTTGACTCGCTCAAACAGAAGAACACACATTATCCCAATTTTAAAATCTCTTCGCTGTGTCCCAATCACTTTTAGAATACATTTCTGAATCCTAGTCCTGACTTTTAGAGCCCTACATGGACCAACCCCTTCATATATGTCAGACCTTATCAGTCCCTATGCCCCCTCCAAAGGCTGAGATCCTCAGGGAAAAACCTGCTGATGGTCCCCCCGCACACATTTTAAAACCCGACGAGACCGTTCATTTAAAGCGATGGCTCCCAGACAGTGGGACAAACTCCCACTTTCCTTGCATTTACTAGACTCTATATATATATTCTATAATTTTATGTAATTTTAACTGTGCTGTATTTTATGTGTTATTTTTACATATTTTGTATGTGTTGTTTTATTTTTCTCCTTTAAAGCACTTTGTGACTGCTGTCTGGGAAAGGTGCGATATAAACAAACATTACAGCTGGGCACATGTTCTTAGTGAACCTGGCATTCTTCTGAGACCAGAGGATGCGGTTAATCATTGAGCCTTAGTCTACTGCCATGGCAACGGCCTTCTCCAATCACAGTGGAGCAGCTAAATGAAGACAGACGGCTGAGAGTGAAGGTCACACAGAGTTGTTCTGAAGACCTGCTCAGCTTCAGTAAAGCTAAAACAATGAGATCTCTAACCACCCGGACTTCAAATGCAGCCTTAGTTTGCTGCTGACTGCATGTAAGACAAAGTTTAGGGAGCAGAAGATGGTTTCAGTCATACTTTTGGTTCTGCTTGTGTCATCCAGAAATGGGGAGTGAACTGCCGGGGGCGGTGGCGATGCCAGGAGCAGTGGGGTCTGGCCAGGTGAGGATGGGCGGAGCAGCGCCAGGCCGAGGGGGGAAGAGGAGGTCAGCTGGGTGAGTGTTATCGTTATTGACAAATGCATCTGGGTCTTACAAAATAAAAGCATTTCCTAGTTCTATGAATCTATTGACAACATGAGTCAAATACCCATGATGCAATGCACCAAGGCTCCAAAGATAATGGTGGTGGTGGGGGGTTCAGCAGCAGGTGTGTGTCTGCTGTGACCTCACTCACTCACTCACTATGGACTCCTCCCATCCCTCTTATACCATGGTCACTTACGAAAGAAATATTAAATAAATCAATGAGTAATATTTTAATCTTGTTATTTTTTTTGTTTAAATTGTTTTTCACAAAAAGTGGACTATTATTTGCGGTTTGACGCGTTGTCATGGTAACAGATAAAGAACTTGCCTCTTGCTTTGCTGCAGCCGGTGACTGAGGACTAACCAGCGGAGGAAAGTGGTTTCAGTCCTAAAGGTCATGTTCAGTGAACCAAAGAATCATTTCAGAGGGAAGTTCTCCTCTTCCTGCGTGTTTTTTTTCCAGTGGATGAAACAAAAGTTTGTTTAAAAGAAACAAGTCCAGAATTCATTTCCTAAAGTGCTCTATCAGAGCCTCCTTCTCCGCCCTCCTGTGTTTCTCTCAAGGCGCTTGTCTTCCCATTGAACCGCTTTTTTCCCTCTTGACTACCCTGCTGCTTATTAAAACCCTGGAACCCTGGAACTTATTAAATGGTCTTTAAATGCAATTGACAAGGTTAATTCCATGCTAAGGAACTTCCTTCCCAGGCGGAACTCATGCGGTTGGATACAGTAACAAGTGGAGGCGGATGTGTCTGGCCCAGCTGTCTGTGGAAGATGTTGAAGATGTGGATCTATTCCTGATGTTTGGATTCCTCGCAAGCCGTCTCAGAGGTGAAACTCACAAGAAGCAAGCTGAAGATGGTGAGAGGCAAGCTGTTGGATCTCTGTGTGAAGATGCTTTGGGGAGTAGAGACTCATAGAGATGGACTTTCACAAGCAGATCAGAAGCTGTGCTGCTCTTGCCCACTTGAGCAGAGTGCTTATGACCCTTGAACTTGTGTGGAGATGGATGCCAACTTGGAGCGACTTTCTGTCCGAACAGAAGGGAGACCGGTCTAAGTTGCCCACATTCCAGACCATCGTGAAATTCGCCTCAAAGACTCAGAGAGACCAGTCAAGGACTCAACCAGCAGGACAAAACACTGCTGGTGCCAGAAAGAATTGTATCTAATCTAACTCCCCTGAGCTGATGGTGCCTTTGGGCTCCATCAAAACATAGCAGCTGTGTGTGGAGACGATTTCTGATGCTCATCCCTTCTTGACCTTTGCATTCCTGCAATCTCCCTCCCCTCCCAAGCATGGTCTGTATGTGTGCTCTGAGGTACCTAACGGACTACAAGCAGAGGTGTCCACCCCCCAATCTTACCCATCATACCTCATGTTTTGTGTCTTTGAACGTATTGTGCTTCTGTGTTTCTAATGGTGTATTTTTGCGGCTTCTGCGCTCAAACATGAGCTGTCTATGTGTACCTCTCTCTCTGTCTTGTTCTGATTTATACTGAAAAACAGAAAAACAAAACATGTCCTTCTGGATTAATGAAGTACAATTGGATTGAAGAAATATGCACCATGAACTCTGATCAACAAACTATTTCTGTAATTTATTAATAATAAAATGATCTATAAACAAGTGTTTTAAGTTTCTGTTGCTCCGGTTACCAGGTCAGCACAATAATACAGGACATTAGGCGCCCTGCACTTGTGTTTTAACAGTTCTGATCTTTTTTCTCAGAATGGACTTTGATGATGAGGATGGAGAGGGGCCAAGCAAGTTTTCCAGGTGAGACTGCAGAGATGCTTCTGGTTCTGCCTCAACAGCTGTTTTGGTTCCGGGGAAAATGGCTCCACTTCCTAAAACTCCCCCTTCACCCCTTTTTGCTGTGTGTCAGAGAGAACCACAGTGAGATTGAGCGGCGCCGGCGCAACAAGATGACCCAGTACATCACAGAGCTGTCAGACATGGTTCCAACCTGCAGCGCCTTGGCCCGGAAACCAGACAAGCTGACCATCCTTCGAATGGCTGTCTCCCACATGAAGTCTATGAGGGGCACCGGCAACACCTCCACAGATGGAGCCTACAAGCCCTCCTTCCTCACAGAGCAGGTAGATGTCACCCGGAGCGGGTCCAGTGCTGGTGGGAGATGTCTTTAGCTGCAACAGTCCCAGGGCAGATCTCACTGTGATGTCATACTGGGACTCTGGATTGGGTGGAGTCTTCTTCTGGCAGCAGCAGGTCTTCACGCTTCTTCTGTGAGGAGCATCAGTGCAAACCAGAGTTTACATGTTCAGCTGCTCCTCCAACCCAAACATCAACATATGCTTACTGTACAGTTCTGACATCACACGGCCCTGATGGATCTGTTCCAGGCCCGGATGAATCTGGTTCTGGTAAAGTTCTTTCACGATTCTCTGTTCCCGCAGGAGTTGAAGCACCTCATCTTGGAGGCGGCGGATGGCTTCCTGTTTGTGGTGGCAGCAGAAACAGGACGGGTGATCTATGTGTCTGACTCTGTGACCCCGGTTCTGAACCATCCCCAGTCTGAGTGGTTTGGCAGCACTCTGTATGAGCAGGTCCACCCTGACGATGTGGACAAACTGAGGGAGCAACTGAGCACATCAGAGAACTCCATGACAGGTGGGTTCTTTCTGGTAAGATGGTATCGTACTGGTTCTAACCGTGGATTTCAGACTCCTTTATTGGGTTTCAAGCTCACTGGTTTTTTTCTCCAGAACTTTACTTAGAACTTCACCTTAACAGGTTTAATGCCTCAAACAGGTCTTGAGGACTTGCCTCAAGACCTGATTAAATGATCATGATGAGCATTTACAGAAAGACCCTCATGTGCAGATACATAAATGTGTGACCCCACCAACAGCTGCCGTTTACTTAGCAAAGTTGAGGGTTAAGGCTTAAGTAAACAAAAGTACACAAAAGCAGCAAAAGTACTCCTACACAGCTGCAACTGGAGGGCAGCAGCACTCCTCCCAAGAACCTCTGACTAACGGTCCCAAAGGAAGTCTCGGGGGAGCAGGGTCACCATCTGGGGTTGTTGGTGGAGTGGGGTCACCTTCTGCAGTCCCAGATGAAGTCTTGGTGGAACTGGGTCATTGTCTGCAGTTCTTGGGTCACTGTTTGCTCCCATCAGAGGGTTAGACCAGAGGAAAGACATGTTCCTCAGGTCATCAGGTCTGTCTTTGCTGGACAGGGCGCATCCTGGACTTGAAGACGGGCACAGTGAAGAAAGAGGGCCAGCAGTCATCCATGAGGATGTGCATGGGATCCCGGCGCTCCTTCATCTGTCGCATGAGGTCAGCCTCTGTCCCCCCCGCACATGTCACAGGTGTGTTCCTGTCAGTTTCTGATGTTGGCATGTGTGTAGGTGTGGCAGTGCTCCGCTGGACCACATCTCCCTGAATCGTCTGTCCAACATGAGGAAGAGATACAGGTATGGAGGAGGGAGACTTCAGAGAAAGCCAAACCCTCCCACCCGGGCAGAGGCTCCTGTGTGCGGCGGGGGGGCTCTCTTTCAGGTGACCCGCTGAGCCTGATGGGATACATGTTGTTTGCAGGAATGGCCTGGGACCGTCCAAAGAGGGGGAGGCCCAGTACTCTGTGGTTCACTGCACCGGATACATCAAAGCTTGGCCCCCTGCAGGTAAACACACACGCCTCAGAGCTTGTCTTTCTGGTGCTGGTTTACCGAGCTGTGAATGTTCTGCACCAAAACACATCACCTGAACCAGTATGTACCAGCCAGACCTCTCTGCTCTTCTGGATCCAGTCTTTAGTCAGTTCCTAAAATGTCAATTTAGCTTTTTCAAACTTTCTATAAATGTCTCCTTTTTTCATTTTTAAATGGTGCATTTGGTTACATGACTCCTCCTTCCTGGTGACGATGCAAACACAGCTTCACCCACCTGTTGTCTATGTGGGCGGAGTCTTGTTTCAGAGTGGGGTGACTGTTTTATCGAGAAAGGCGAGGGGGTGTCTTGAATGTTCAGCAATATTGCTGGAATGGTGTGAGGGGCAGAGTAAGATCCTAGATCCTCTAAACTTCAGGAAAACCTGAGGAGCGTGCCCCCCCCAGCCCTGTCTCAGCTAATGCGTTTCTGTCTGTCAGGAATGACCATCCCAGAGGAGGACACAGAGGCGGGACAGACCGGGAAGTACTGCCTGGTGGCCATTGGGAGGCTGCAGGTGAGAGAGGTCTTCCTCAAAGTGGGGGCTTTTCTGCGGCAGGTCTGTTCTGTGTGTGTGAGCAGCTGTCCTGCTGGCCCCCCTCCCAGGTGACCAGCTCCCCCGTGTCTATGGACATGAACGGCCTGTCGGTTCCCACAGAGTTTCTGTCGCGTCACAACTCAGACGGCGTCATCACCTTTGTGGACCCACGCTGCATCAACGTCATTGGCTACCAGCCGCAGGTCAGTGCAGCAGCGCCCCCCCCCCCTCCAGAGTCTTCTGGGTTTTCTCCTCCCAAAGTCATGGTTGGGTTTGCCCTGCAGGACCTGCTGGGTAAAGACATCCTGGAGTTCTGTCACCCCGAAGACCAGAGCCACCTGAGAGAGAGCTTCCAGCAGGTAGGAGATCTGCAGCTCCGCAACAGGAACTGTTGCTTCCACACCAACAGGCCCTCTGCCCCCCCCAACACCTATATAGCGCTTTTCTAATTTGCTTGAAGGCCCAAAGTGCTTTCAAGTCACATTCACACACTGATGGCGGCACCGCTGACGAACACTGGCGCCAACCTTCCATCTGAGGCAATGTGGGGTTCAGTGTCTTGCCCAAAGACACTTCAACACATGGGTAGGCAAGGTGGGAACCTGCAATCTTCCAATTATAGATTGACCACCCTACCGCTGCTCCACAGCCCCCCTGTTAGAGAGGAGGAACCAACAAACACCTGCCTTTCTGCTGTCTGTGGGGGGCAGGGGGCACAGACCTGTCTGTCAGACCTTCAAGAACACCAAACCAATTGTCTGGACCCAGTCTAGCTGAGGTCTGGCCTCGGGGTCAACCGATTAGTGGTCCCTGACATACTTGTTTTATTCCTTAAGATCGGGATCTGCCTTTTCTTTAATCTGCCGGGCTGATTTTAAGATGGTCATTTTGGCTCAGGTGCAGCAGCGCCGCTCTGCCTCCAGCGTTGTCCTGCACGATCAGATTGAGTCTGCAAACCACACGTGTCACGCGCCTAGAAGCAGCAGAAACCAAACTTTTTGTGGTTGTGTTTTGGTTGGGTAAAGCTTAACTGGAAATACTGACAATGCAACGGTCACATTTTTCTCAGAACCCTTCGGTTCAGTTCCTCCCAGCAGTTTTTGATGTTTGCTCAGACTGAACAGCATCATGTCTGCAGGCTCTTCAGGCCCAGCTCCTGTCAGAACTGAACCTGATCTGGACCTTCTGCTCCTCTGCAGGTGGTGAAACTGAAGGGTCAGGTTCTGTCCGTCATGTACCGTTTCCGCATGAAGAACCGCGACTGGATGCTGATCCGAACCAGCAGCTTCACCTTCCAGAACCCCTACTCTGATGAGATAGAGTACATCATCTGCACCAACACCAATGTCAAGTTAGTTCCTGCGGGGGCTGCTGAATGTGTGTGGGTGTGGGGGTGCTGCTGGTTGTGGGGGGCTGCTCACAGTGTGGATGTGTGTTTCAGGCAATTGCAGCAGCAGCAGGCGGAGCTGGAGGTGCAGCAGAGGGATGGCCTGACAGCCTACGACCTCTCCCAGGTAGGTCCAGCCAGTTCTGTGCTCTAACAGGGGTCAGGAACAGGACCGCCTCTCTAGATGTTCCTCTGCAGCCATGGTCCACAGAGGTTCCTGTCTCACCTCAACTGTCAGTCTCTCCAGCACCACAGAACCCAGAAGGAGCTCAAAGCAGATCCTTGTTGTCCCACCTCCACCTTGATCTCCTCCATCACTCCTACAGATCATCTCCTCACTGTCTTCCAGCTCTCATCCTCTTCTTTCCCATAACTTCATTGTTTGATCAGCTTCATTTTTCTGTAGTTTCTCCAACTCTGATTCTTCAAAATGGACCCTGAACTTTTCTTCTGCCTTCCTCACACTTCTTCTCACTCTCAGAAGATTGTGTCCAACAGTCAGAAGTTGTAGATCACGTTCATTCAGTCCCACATAAACTCCAGATGCCTTCAACTGGTTCTTCTGCTTTCATGGGGTAAATAGATTTCCCCTTAATGTCCCCCTTAGTCAGATGGGGATGCCCTCTTCTAACAGTCAGATGCCCTCTTCTGCCCCCTAAAGGCCGATCTATGAAGTTTTTTTACTCTGTAGCTCATCAGTCCTGTACTTGGTTCAGTGCTTGTGTTTGCTCACTAACAATAGCTGCCCTATCACAACTGCCCCAAGCTTTTTGAGTTTCCATCATGGCGTCTCATCAGGTCTTCTTGGAGTTTCATGGAGGACCTCCCTGCTCGCGGTCAGTGTTGGTCTAACAGGCATCCTTCCCACCCCAGGTACCAGTTGCAGGTGTGAGCGGGGGAGTCCATGAGGCGGGGAAAACCATCGACAAGACAGAGTCGCTTTTCTCACAGGAGAGGGACCCTCGTTTTGCTGAAATGTACAGCGCCATCTCTGGCTGTAAGCTGCATTACACCACCCCGCAGAGCTCAGGTTCTGGTCGTCTGCCGCTGACCTCTATGTTTGTATGCAGCAGCAGAGAAGAAGATGATGGTTCCATCCTCCACCGCCGGAGGACAGCAAATCTACTCCCAGAGTTCTCCGTTCCAGCAGGGTCATTCTGGAAAGAACTTCAGGTAAAATCTCTGGGATCTTCACTTCTGCCCCTCAGGACCTCAGCACCAGAACCTCACTTCCACCTCGTGTCTTTGTGGTTTAGCTCTTCGGTGGTCCATGTTCCTGGAGTGAATGACATCCAACCATCAGGCTCCTCCACCCAGAACCTGGCTCAGATCTCCAGACAACTGAACCCAGGACAGGTGGCGTGGTCAGGGAACCGGCCGCCCTTTTCTGGACAGGTAACACACACACGTGAACACACAGACACACACAGGGAAACACATCTGAGAACGATCAGACTGGACTCCACCCACTCATTACATCATCAGCATATGACTGGCCAAAGCTGAGTCCCTGATTGGTTGAAGTGAATTCTTAGCCAAAGTTCAGAGATTTTAACTCTGGAAACATTACGCTTTGGCGCCCAAAGCGTTCTCCAGTCAGACTGACGCACCATTCCGGACGCACCACACCCAACCTCAGATGGCATCTGTACACTGACTTAACATTGAACCTGAACGCTCCCGACGCCGATTCACTGTTATGAACGCAGCTTAAGAGAACCTGAAGGATCAGTCTGAAGGATCCTGGATCAGACCTGAACCGGCTGCTTGCAGAGGCAGAAACTGGTGACGTCATTCCAACGGTTTTGTAATATTAAGCCAGAACCCGTTCAGCACCGCGGCGCCCCGTCAGGCTGCTCTCCTTAGAAAACTGGAAGATCTCAATCTCTTTATGTATCCCAGTCCAGCAAGGCCCAGTCCAGTCCCTTCGGTATTGGTTCCAGCCACAGTTACCAGACTGACCCCGCCTCCTACAGCCCCCTGTCGTCTCCAGCCACCCTCCTCCCCCAGCGGGAATGCCTACTCCAGCCTGACAAACCGCAGCACCGCCTTTGGTAAGCCTGTGTTCTGCTCGTCTTTGTCCTTCACCGCTGGGGGGTCTGCTGCACCTTCTATGTCTGCAACACGTGTGATTGGTTGTAAGCTTCCAGTTTCTGTGACATCACTGAGCTCCGCCTTTAGATGTCCATCATGCTGCTTTTGATGTCTGTCAGGTGGAGAATTTACAAACGCAATGATGACAGCAGAACCTGGTCAGTGATGACCAGCAGAGGGCGCTATGACACCACCAGCAGATGGACATGCATATGTGTAAAACATGTTAGCTTTGGAGACAATGTTTGATAAAATGACTGTCCGCAGCCTGTGGCGAACCTGCATCCATCATCAGACGTCCTGCTGGCTTCCTCACTCATGAATGGCGTGTAGCCCGCCTGGTCGGGCATTATGCTGGTGGTTTGGATCCTTTGAAGATCTGATGTGAAGACCCTCTTCAGGTCTGCCTGTCTCTCCTGCAGATGTGTCGGGGGACAGCAGTCAGAGTGGGGGGCAGTTCCAGGGCCGGCCCAGCGAGGTTTGGTCCCAGTGGCAGAACCAGCACCATTCCCAGCCGGCCGGGGAGCAGCACTCACACACCAACCCCGGCCAGACAGAAGTTTTCCAGGTAAGGCTGCTGGGGGGGTGGGGCTGAGCGGTGTGGGCGGGGCTGACCCGTTTCTCTGCTATGATAGGACATGCTGCCTATGGCTGGAGATCCCACACAGGGAGCAGCTAACTACAACATCGAGGACTTTGCTGACCTGGGCATGTTCCCCAACTTCTCGGAGTAACTCCGCCTCCTCCACGCTGCATCCACGCCATCTGTTCTCTGGTTTACAGGAACATCTCATCTCTGTCAAGAGGAAACAAAGACCAACGTTTGCTCTTCATCAGCCAACAAACAGGCACTTATTGGGTAGGGGGGGGTGTCTCTATTCCAGCAGAAGCATCTCCTCGTCTTCATGGTCGGCGTGATTCACCACAGGATGTGGAGAACCCACTTCAGTTTCATCGTGTCAGAATGAACCAGAACCACTTCTGGTTCGTCTCAGGTCTTCAAAGGAGGTGTTTGAATGTTCTTCTGTCAGGGAGGGGGGTCTCCTTTCTGTTCTCATGTTCATCCACGTTGATGTTTGTTCAGATGCAGTGTTCTTCACTTTCTGCTGGGATGGACTCTAACAGGAATCTCTGAGGCCTGCAGACCTCATGAGCTCCGTCTTCCCTCGTTTTTTGATCTGTTGAGGACCAGATGACGTGAAGAAGACGGTGTCCTCATGTCAGGCCCAGATGATGTTCAGAGTGAGCTCCTGTCTCCTCTTCATCTCCTTTCTAAACCATCAGACTCTTCTGTGTTTCTGGTTCAAACCAGTCCGATCCGGTTCTTTACCAGCCGGACCTCTGCTGCCGGCTCCGTCCTCTGGGGGGAGCAGCACCCATGAAGGGTTGTTGGACTGAGGGGTGGGGTCTTCTGTTGTACATATCATGTTTTTGTTCTCCTGGTGTTCTGTCAGTGCTCGTTACGCTTGTTAAGCCGTCTGTACTTCGTTAGCTGGTTAGTAGCACCTGAATGAGGTGCATCAGTGTGACCAACCGTGATCGTGACAATAAAGTCTTCATCCTACAGACCCTCCTCATCCTCACTGAACCTTTGTCAGCACTTCAATACAAAGACCCACGCATCATGACGTGATCACACAAAAACACCAAACGCTGCAGTTCCTTAGAGAACCACAGGAGGGAGTTCCGTGCAGAGTTCGCTTTCCAGACTGTTCTGTTCTGTTTTTTTCAGACCCAGGAATGTATGTTTTTGAATTGGCAGGTGGGCAGACCCAAACAAACTCATTTAGCTTTCAGTGGTCGTTCTCAGTACACTGGGGTGGGCGGAGCCAGGATGACATCGTTGCACCTGCTCACTGATAACGACAGGAACCTGGGAGTAATCCGATTACTGGACAGATGCAGATTCCTATGCGGAGATCACACGAGTCGACAGCCGTCTGGATGTTGGAGCTCAAATCCTGAATGAAGATGAAGCAGCTTTTTGGTGGGTGGGGTGGGTGTGTGTGAGTGACAGATCCAAACCACGGATGACATACCAGCCTCGCTCATAAAAAGGGTGTGTTGCATCACCCCCCCTCCAGCCTGTTAAAATGTTTCCATCTGCAGAACTTCCTCATTCCTCCCTGATACCCCCCTCTGTAGGCATGTGGGTACATGCTGCCCCCGTCTGAGGACAGCTGATAAGAATGCCCTGACCAGGTGGCGCTCCTGCATGGGGGAAAGGTCATACATATCATCACAGGGGTCATAGGGGGCGGGGTCTGCGTTGGTGCTGGGTTCCTCTGCGGTCTGCATGTCTCCATGTTGAAAGAATGAACCTCCTCCAAATGGGGGGGCGCTCATGCCTCTAACCCAGATAGTCTTCAAACCAACTCAGCCCCCTCCTGCGTGAGGAGAGGAAACTCAGTCCAGTCAGACGTAGACAGACATGAGGCTGAAGAACCAAACTGACAGCAGGCAGAGCTGTTTGCTTCTGGTTAGGTAGGTTCCTCCTAGGAGCCAGAGATGAAGAAATGTCAATCAGAATGTTTTGGTTCAGCCCAGTTCTCCCTCAGAACCGTCTGGAGCTTCGGTGAGCCCACAGCTGCCAGAACAACAGTGGGATGGCAGAGTCCAGACATCTGCTCTCATCGTTGTGTCAATCTGTTTATTTTCATGACACCAAATAACCGTAGAAACACCGAGAGAAAAACTGCCTTCATCAAGAACGTAGAGAAATCTACAGGAACGCTGCCTGGTTCTGTCCCTACAAATGATTGTTGTTCCGCAGAAAGTCAAACAGCTGCACCAACCATCTATGCATCAAGACATGATGATGGCACAGAAAATGGCCCTTTGTTCGTCCATACGGGCATGGCAGACGGCGGTTTTTGCATTGTTGGTTGTGGTTATTGTAGGTCTTTGTTACAGTTGATTGTTGTAGTTTTCTTGTTGCCTGTTGCACGTTGGCATTGTTGATTCTCTGTTAAAAACGGTTTGCTGTTGGAAGCTGGACCAAAAACCGGTCATTTCAGAATGGAGGCCTGCAGTAGAAATGGCTCTGTAACAGCTGCAGCCCTTTGGCATTGGACCGGTTCCTAACTGCTGTGGTTTGGGCTTGAACCGGGTCTGCTCCAGTCTGGTTTAACGGGGCAGTCCACAGTACTACCAGTTCAGGCTCTGTGACATCATATCCACGCCACAGATCAGCGGCTTCTGTTCACACCGGCTGGGTGACCCGTGTTTAAGCCGCCACTTTCAATGAAAAGTCTTTGCACACACGCATAGACCTGAAATTCACCTTTCTGCGTCTGGAATGCTCTGGAATGCTCTGGAATGCTCTGGAATGCTCTGGAATGTTCGTGATCAGGTGTCGCTACACAAGTTTTTTAGTCCGGTCATGGAATTTACATACAAATCCAGCGTTCATTGATCATGCACTGAAAGTTCCACTGGCTGAACTTTTTGATGCTTAATTGCAGCAACTGTGACCAATCGAGGACTCAGTGACGTGTGGGTAGCGTCCTTGTCCTTACAGAAGTACCAACTGTTGGCAACAAGATCACGAAGGAGAAACGAATAACTGCGGTGTGTGTTTGGTCGGATTAAAATGACACCAAAACATACAGAGCTGTGAAAGACAAAGTCCAGAGCAGGATTAACACCGCTTCATTGTTTCACACTGACCCTCTTCCACTGGAAGGCTTCCACTCTTCCAGTGGAGAAGAAGAAGTCCCTCCCTGCTGCCTCCCTCTAGTCCCACCTCTGACTCAGCTGTAGCCCACTCTCCATCATCATGGTCCGGTTCATAACCATCATCGCCCTCTTCATCCGTTGGCTAACAGATGGTATGCAGGTTGGATTTCTGTTCAGCCATTTGGATTGCCGGCTCCTGAGATTCCTGCCGGTCGGCTCCTTTTTGAGACTTCTGGTAACTACCTGAACCCTCATCTGGCTGCTGTCTGCGACGCGGATCCACGAGACCAGTTCTTGCACCACAAGCAAACAAACACTACTTGTTGGATTACCTAAAACATAAGAAATCGTGGTTATTTATGCAGTGAAGCACAGCATCATTTTTAATCATTTAATGTTTGGTGTGTTTGCAGGTGAGGGAGGGGGGGAGTTTCATGCCTTCACATATAAGTGAAGAATACCACAGCTGTCCAGTGACCACAGCAAGCTTCTTCAAATATTTGACAATGATGTTCCATTGTTCCATCAGTTTCATATATCGCCTTTCTTTTACTAAATGAGCAAACAAAGCTTGTTTTTTCTAACTGTGAACAGAAAAACCCTCAGCAGGTCCAGAATAAAAGCATTTGTGATGATCTTCCACCTTCATACGCTTTTGGACACAAACCAGAGCGCTCCTGGACAGGAGGAGCAGGGGATGACCACCTTAGCACGACACCAGCAGGGGCGACATGTGAGGGGCGGACCCCCCTCAACCTACAAACTGATCCATGCAACTTTAATCTGCAGATTAGAAAGAATTTTTCTGCAAAGAAAGTTTCAGAACCAAAACTCTGTTTTCTTGCTTTCAGACCCAAAGTGTTTACAGATAAACTCACATTCACAAGCTGATGACGCCAACATGTGACCACCAGGAGCAGTGAAGCTTCAGCGTCTTGTCTATGCTAGGACACATGGATGGTCAAGGCAGGAATCGAACCTGCTTCGGACCGCTCTACCTCTGTCTGACGGCCGTCTGAACCTTATTCTCACCTTAACATGTGAACTCCAGAAAAAGTTTGCAGCTTTCATGACCTCCCCCAGTCAAAGCCTCCTAACGGTTGTTCCGCCACCACCTCTGCAGGTACGGCGTGATGCCGGAGAACATCATCCTGTGTGGGTTGATGGGAGGAGCCTCCAGAGGGTGTTTTGATGCCCTTTGACCTCTGCAGGCGCAGTGACTCGATGGAGGGGGGTCAGACCTCCACGGGTGTTGAAGGCCCAAAGCGTTTTTCAGTCACATTCACACACTGATGGCGGCACCGCTGCTGAACACTGGCGCCAACCTTCCACCAGAGGCAATGTGGGGTTCGGTGCCTTGCCCAAGGACACTTTGGCACATGGGCGGGCAAGACGGAACCCAAGAGTGTCAGAGGTGACCGTCCTACCGCTGCACCACAGCTGGCCCAGAAGATGTTCACGGGTCACCTCTGAAGCCCCTGAAAGAGCAGCAGCTCCCAGGCTGGAGCCCTGGGGGGGGTTCACATGGGGATTTTCAGTGCAGATGCTGACTGAGCGGGTTCTGATCCGACTCGCCATGATGCTCAGATCCCCCTTCTGGTTTTAATTTGGGTGACCTGATGACGTCACAGATCACTGCAGGTCAACATGTGGCCTCAGGAAAAGGGGAAAACCTGCAGCCCACTGCCCTCTGTCTCACCTGCTCAGGCAATGAAGGGAAGGCAAAACATGACGTCACAGATCACACCTGCTTCTCCGTTTCCCATGTTGATGCTCACCTGAGGAACTCTGTCTCCTGCCTCCGGTACCCTGCTCTGCCAGTGACGTCATAATGCCACAGCGTCTTAACACCCGGCAAACGCCAGAGCCGGGGGCGTGGCTTGGCTCCGCCGGAGTAAGCGGGAGCGGCTTCTCCTCGCGGGCTCCTTAAGCGGCGGGTGCGTGTTTTCAGCTCAGACAGCGCGCGCCACAAGACGCTGGAGCCACAGGTGAGAAAAGCGCGCGCAGCGCTGCAGCAGTTCTGCACCCCTGAACACATATCTGCGCGCGCGCACGAGGCCGCACACGCGTCCCAGGTAAGTGGAACCTTTCCTCCCTCGCCCCCCCGACCTCTGCGCGCGGTGCACTTGAACGTTCTGGCCTCGCGCGCAGCTGTCAGCGGTAAACAGCTGATAGTGACGTGGAGGCGCGCGCCTCGGGGGACCGTGTGACGTGGCCGCAGAAAGGCACGTGCATGCACGGCCATAGAGCGCGGTTCTGGTCCTCCTGCTCTGAGAGCGTGCGCGTGTCCAAACAGCTGATCTACGTCCAGAATCTGAGACCAGAAACCAGTTCTTCAGAACCAGAACTGAAAGAGTCCAGTCCAGTCGAGATGTTGGAGGTCAGGTTCTGATGTGGCAGCAGGTTCAGTCTGACCCGTTTACCAAGCAGGTCATGTGGCGGTTCTGTCCAGCAGGTCGTGTGGACATGATGTTCTGATTCAGATGGTTGTAGAATTCTGGGTTTGGAAGGTTCTGAAGGTGGATCTCATGAGGATGTCCACGTGGAAAAACCTGAGCTTCGGTCCTGATGATGACCCGTGTTAGGTTCTGAGAGCTGATGTTTCACTGCAGCGGAACCTGAAAGACCACAGAACCACAAACGTCTGGGCATTTCCTCTGATGGAGCTTCAGCTTCCTGTCTGATGGAATGCTTTGCCCTGGTTCCTGGACCATCATGCTTTGCTGCAGCTGCTGCAGGCGTGTGCCAGCCTGCGTGGTGGGAGGAGCTTCATGATTGTCACGTAAAGAGTCTGCATCTGCAGGGGGTCTGGCAGCTCGTCTTCAGTCCTGACATTCTTCAGCGTTACCTCTGACCTGCCAGTAGCCCCTCCCACCTCAAAGATGGCCCCTCTACTCACCTGCCCGTTTGACTCTCACACGTGCACGTTTGTGTATTGAAGCTGATGGAGAACATCCCGACTGAGGAAGATGAGAAGCTTCAGGATGAAGGCTGACCTCCCGTCACTCAAACTCCCATAGATTATCTCTGTAATCTGGAGGAATGCATCATTACGCAGATTATTCCTGACTTCAGCAGGACCCGCAGTGCACGTGTGTGATGTGCACTGTAAAGGGGTCTGAGATCAGTGAATTTAGGTTTCTAAAAGCTGCAGGATGTCCTCCAGAAATGGGGGAGGGGGCAGAAGCATAATTAGAGTCTTCAGAAAAACATCTGGATTAAGATCTGTAAGGAGGTGGGGCTAACTCCAGGTAACCATGCAGAAGGGTCAAAGGTCCACCCAAAGACCCCCCCCCCCACCTCCCCTTAGACACACAGTTCTGCAGCTGTGGTGGAGCGTGCAGCAACCTTCAGAAGGAGCTCCACAGATCCAGATGCTCTGCCTGAGAAGGGCTTTCAGGTTAGTTTGAAGTGAAGGAACCATCAGATCACCTTCAGTTTTCAGCGTCTGAACCACGTGGTTCTGAACCCCCCCCCAGCTCCTCTGAGATGTTCAGTCTCTGAGGATCAGCTGCCACGGAAAGCGCTGGAATGCTCCTGCGTTTGTTATGGCGCCGGGAGGATCTGCAGATAAACGCAGCCGAGTCTGGATGTGTATGTGTGGGGGGGCTCCTCCCTCTGAGGATCAGGGAGTGTGCAGAGAGGGGGATTTTGTTCTGGTCTGTTGTGGTTCAGTCAGACCTGAGTTAGAATCCATGCTGTGACTACCGACCTGCAGCATGTACCTGAGCTGTAAGAGAGAGAAGTAGGAGGCAGACATGAGCGTCTTTCTGTCTTTTTGGGAGGGGGTCAGACATTCAGAGGAACTCGGAGTGGATGGATGGAGGGACATGTTTTTAAAAATGTAGTTTCATGTAAACAATGAAAATACACATGAGTGTGACAGGGAGGTGCTGCTCTGGAACCAGAAACAAGGTTTTAAAAAGCAGAAACAAGACTCTGAGTAACTGTGACAGTCAGCCTGGATGACAACACTGACTGTGAGTTTATGGAGCAGAGGTCATGTGGTGCAGAGTTCAGGAGGCAAGAGGCAGATCTGCTGAATGTTGGTGGAAAGACGAGCTCATGGAGAGGACTTGAAACCGTGTTCTGGATGGAGCGGGAGCAGTGACGCTGCTTTAGGACGGCAGTGATGGAGTCATTCACTCCAGAAAATACTCCATTTATAAGCCAACAGGCAAAACGGTTGATTTACAACTATTTAGTTAAAGGAAGAAAAGACTTTGATCCCAAGCACAAATGCATGCATGCATACAGTGCATACATCAACATGTCTGTGTGCGTTTCCTCATCTTTTCCTTTTTATTTTCCATTCCATTTCTGAGTAAAACATGTCAGGTTTAATATGTTTTATGTGTGTTTTGTCTGTTTTGTTTTTATTGCTTAAACCAATCCAAAGGACCGTCTGTTCTCCAGAGAACATGGTCATGGTCACCTTCAGCTCCTTGAAGATAATAAAAGCTTATGTTTCGGTGGACCAATGGAAAGTGTCTGCTCCTTGTTCTGGTCAGTTATTGGTGAGTCTCCTTCGTATGCTCCACTCAGATCTGTGGCTTCAGAAGGTTCTCCGAGGTTCCCCTGGAAAGCTGCAGAGTTCAGCAGAACTGTCTTCTGGAGAGATGTCCCTGGCTTTGTTTCCTGCAGACAAAGATCAGTATGTTCTTGTAGACCAAAATAGAAGTGCAGATACAAAAGGCGTCAGCAGGTTCCTTCTGGTCCATCTGGCTCATGTTTAGACAGAGCTGCAGCAGAGCTCCACCCAGCACTCTGAACTTCCCCTGAGGGCTTAGGTTACAGACTATTCTGGGACTTCACGCTGCTTCTGCACATCATTGTTTTTGTTCCATGAACATGAGACGAGCAGCTGCAGGAATGTCCCGGCATCTGTGCTGGTCCAGAATCCAGAATCCTGTCAGCGGTTCATACTGAGGACCGGGATGCGTGTGTGAAACTCTGGAACTCAGCTGGAACAACTGCTTTGTTCTGGAGCGCTGCTGTGCAGCAGGAACATCTACAACACCTGGGATTGGTCTAGACCTGCAGGTTCTCTGATGTCACAGAAGGAACATCCATGCACAGACTTGACAGAGGGAAGGAGTGAAGGAAGCCCCGCCTCCTTTTCTTTGAAGGACTCACCTGTTTGGTTCCTGTTTTTTTCAAACAGACAGATTTGAGTCATTATGAAGTAGAATAACAAACAGAAATGCTTCAGTGACACACGGCTGGGGCATCTCTCCAATATTCTGTTGACATTATAAACCAATTCTCTGGAACACAAACCTGGATCCATGTTCAGCGTGGAATGTTTTAGAACATTCTGATCCGGAAAGTTCTGACGTCTGGACTTTTCCAGAATCTGGTCCAGCTTTGGTTCTTCTCATTTGTCCTGATGCTTGGCTGCATCCTGTCTTCATGCCAGATCTACTGTCAGGAGAAGACGGTCCAGAGAATCGTCTGACCGCTGTCCTCTGGGGAGACGTCTGTGGAGGACGGCTGGCGTCTGCCCCCCTCCCCACACGGCAGGATGAGGGCGGAAATGTCGGCTGCTCTGTAATCACTTGCATTTCTCTCCACGCCCTTGAATGTGCGGCTTCTTCCAATACATCCAGGAATGCAGATCATTTCCATCCCATAATCGCCCAGATGACCCCCCCCCACACACACACTTGAGGGGAGGAGCACCTCCGATGTGAAGCTGCTTCCATGGAGCTGTTAAGGTTGGGGGGTTCTCTGGGGTCAGCCTGTCGACTTCAACCTTTCCCCCTCCCACACACACTGTGGCCAGCAGCAGGTCCTCACTAACGGCTCCACCTCTGCTGACAGTTCTGGCCGGGTTCTGAAACCACCGCATTGATGCTGGGCCTTCTGCAGTGTCAGATGGGAGCGGTCCACACTGCAGATTTAGACTTTTTTGTATTATTATCAGGACACGTCTGTTTATGAAAATGGAAAAAAATGTCTTGTTTTCACCAGATATTATTCACAATTTAAGTTCAAAGAAGCTGATAAGAAAACTCAGATGACCCAGCATTCTAGCAGCATTTAAATGCATCAATCTGCGGATGTGAAAACATTCTCACATCAGATTTGTACATAAATGTGGTTTTTGTGTGTATCAGACAACTGGTGAGTACTTTTTGTATGCTGTGTAGTTAGTTTCAAGCTGCTGTAATTTCAAGTATATTGTATGTTTTTTTGTATTTCGTCATTCTTGTACATGTGAATAACCAAGTCCACACAGTTACACACAAAACGGATGAGTTACAAATCAAGAATTACACACACAAATCTGAGTCGATTTTCACTTTTGATCTGGATCCTGGTCTGGATCCTGGTTTGGATTCTGGTCTCTGGATTCTGGAGTGGATCTTGGAGTGGATCCTGGTCTAGATTCTGTGTTGGATTTGGGTCTGGATCCTGTAGTGAATCCTGGTTTAGACTCTGGTCTGGATTCTGGAGTGGATCCTGTTCTGGATCTGGGTTTGGATCCAGGAGTGGATTCTGATCTGGATCCTGGAGTGAATCCTGGTTTGGATTTTGGTTTGGAACCTGGAGTGGATCCTGGTCTGGATTCTGGTTTAGATTCTGGTCTGGATCCTCGAGTGGGTCCTGGTTTGGATTCTGGCTTGGAACCTGGAGTAGATTCTGGTCTGGAGTGGATCCGGGTTTGGATGGATAACAGATTGGCTCAGACAGCTTCACTGTCAGTGACCACTGAGAAGATCCTTCCTGCCTCCTGCCCTGAGTATGCGTCATCTCCGGAGAACGTCCGTTCTCTCCATTTTCATAGTTTCTTCTTCAAACAGGTTCCTCTGCTGCAGAACGGGGCTATTCAGGAGGTTCGTAGGAGTTCAGCAGATATGAAGTCCGTGGTGGTTCTCCTGGTAGTTCTGCTGTCCCCCAGCATTTGCTCAGGTGAGTTCTGTCAGCTTCACCTTTTGTGTCTCTTTTAAATGTTTGACTTTAGTTTCAACCAGACGTTTGTTTTCCTGCTTTTTCTTGACCTTTACAGAAATAATAAGGAATTATAATAATACATTTGTTTTTAAAAGCTTCTTTCAGGACTCTCAAGGCCACTGTACCAAAAATGGAAGAGAAATAGGAGATAGAATATTAGAAATAGAAAAGAACATTTCTAGTTTCTCCAATGTTTTTGATTTGTTCTCCTTTTATGTTAATATTCTGGATTAACATACAAAGTTTAACAGTGCTGAAAAAACGGTTCCTGTGATGACATGACCTGGAGGACTGAGAATCTCACAACCGGGTTCTTTAAAGGTTCCTTGTCTTGTGGGTTCTCTAAGGTTTTGTCATTTTCTGGTGTTTCTGGTTAATAGCTTCCTCTGTTTCCTTATTTCTCCTTTTGCTGGTTTGGTTGTTTCCTCACAGTAATGTCATGCGATTCGTTAATCATGACCTGTAATGAATTATTTCATCTAATGAATCTATTTTGAATGAAACCTAATAATTGTTGTGAAAAGCAACATTTTCATTTAAATGTGCACAAAATACATCTAAAAGAGTGGTTTCATGAAGTTTCTTACTATCCCAGACTTCCAACCCTTACTTTGACCCCTCAGGGGGTGGGAGTGCGGTTCAATCTGGAACAATTAAGAAAAAAAACGGAACAACACAAAAACACAAGAACAAATCTTTTGGGTTAGAATCTGTAAATGAACACATTAAGAAGTAGCTACACTTTTCGGAGCCATCCGAAAGTCATTTTTGATTAATTATATAACCATGAGGGGCCCCAGCCAGGGTCTGATTGTACTGGTCCCAAACCCAGATTAATACAAAAGGTTGTGTCAGGAAGGGCATGCGGCGTAAAATATTTGCCAAACCAAATGTGCAAATCTGACCTTCAGATGGAAGAAGCTGATTCGCTGTGGCGACCCCTGAAAGGGAAAGCCTAAAGGAGAAAAAGAATACCCGCAGCAGTCACTGACTGCTAACAGAAAACATTCTGCGCCTTTGAGTGAAAATTTGATTCCCGCCACATGCATGAAAATCACCAAAATTTGCACACACCTAGTGCCAGGTGAACCTGAATTTTTGAATGAAATAATTTCGGTATAATCCACTCCTAACTCTGACTGTGGGCGTCCTCCACGTTGGCACACGTGGCTCTCACCGTCCTTTGCACTACTGAAGGGAGCTCCTGCAGCTGTCGCTCCACAGTACCTCCTGCTGCTGTGGCATCCTCAACTCTTCTCTCGCTTACCCTGACCTATCAATCTGCTACGGTGCCCCTCTGTGTTACTTTATTTTATAAATACAGTTTGATGGGGTTTGTTCTGCGGAACGTTGTCCAACAGGAACCATCGGCTGCATTTTATCATTTGTCATTGTTCTTCCAGTTTGTCCAGACCAAGAACCTGGACTCCAGCCATGGATGCCGGGACACAGCGAGAAGCATCACGTTACCATCAGCTCTGGTCAGAAAGTTCTCCTCACTGCTTCAGCTACCGTTCATTCCATCCAGATCCTGAACGGAGGTGAGTTAATGCAGGACAAAGCTCGAGTGCCTCCACATTCAAACATCCACAGAAGATGTCTGACCGACAGTTTTTGCTCTGAGCTGCACGGCTCGTTGGTCAAGGCCTCAAGTATACAAGTGAGATGGAGGTCAAAGGTCATAGACCTGGACCAAGTTTGCTGGTTTTCGGTTTTCATTGTACTGCAGTTCATGCTGCAAAAGCATGGTCCATCTTGGACCAGAGGATGAGGGAAGATGCTGAAGACCCTCACATCTGTGTCCTGCAGGAAAGCTGGTGGTTGCCGACAGCAACCGGCCCATCCTTCTCCGGACCAAGAGCATCCTGATAGGGAACAATGGCGAACTTCACATAGGAAGTTCAGACTGCCCCTACAGAGGAAACTTCACCATCTCGCTGTTTGGAAGGTACGTCTGCCCCCCTCCAGCGGGTGGAAGGTTGGCGCCCGTGTTCCGCAGCGGAGCCGGCATCAGTGTGAGAATGTGTGATTGGGACGGTGACGTTGTGCTCTCTGCTCACAGGCTGGACAGCAGCGAGAAAGAGCACAGCTACTTCGGCAGGAAGTTCATCGGCGTGGGGACGGGGGGGACACTGGAGATCCACGGGCGGCCCAAGCTCTCCTGGACCTTCTTAAACAGCACGTTGCATCCGGGAGGGGGCCACCACCAAAGCTTCCTGCTGCAGCGAAGCTGGGGGAGCCGCGGCATCTTGGTGCACGTGATCCACCCTGACACCGGGGGGGTGCTGCAAGCAGACAGGTAGGCCTCATGGAGCATGCTCAGTGCCAGGCCATCAAACGCTTACATTTCTGTTATAACACCCCCCTCAAAGGTTCGACACGTACCGCAGCAAGAACGAGAGCCGCCGCCTCGCCGAGTTTGTGGGCCGTGCGGATGTGGGACTTATTCTGGCAATCCTGGTAAATGACGAGGCATCAAGCAACTTGGAAGAATCGGCCAGGGAGGGGCTGTCCAAGCTGGGGAGTAAACATGTCCAAAGTCTGGGATTCAGGTGTGTTCAGAAACACACAGGTGCAAAAACACACACACACACAAACACAAAAAAAGACATAAAGAAACACAAAAAAATACATAAAGAAACACAAGACACACACACACAAACACAAAAAAACACATAAAGAAACAAAAAAACACAAAGAAACACAAGACACACACACAAAGAAACACAAATAACACATAAAGAAACACAAAAAAACATATAAAGAAACACAAGACACACACACACACAAACACAAAAAAACACATAAAGAAACACAAAAAAACATATAAAGAAACACAAGACACACACACACAAAGAAACACAAAAAAACACATAAAGAAACACAAGACACACACACACAAACACATAAAAAGACATAAAGAAACACAAGACACACACACACAAACACATAAAGAAACACAAAAAACATATAAAGAAACACAAGACACACACACACAAACACAGAAAAACACATAAAGAAACACAAAAAACATATAAAGAAACACAAGACACACACACACAAACACACACAAACACATAAAGAAACACAAAAAAACATATAAAGAAACACAAGACACACACACACAAAGAAACACAAAAAAAGACATAAAGAAACACAAGACACACACACACAAACACAGAAAAACACATAAAGAAACACAAGACACACACACACACAAACACAGAAAAACACATAAAGAAGCACAAAAAAACACAAAGAAACACAAGACACACACACACAAACACATAAAGAAACACAAAAAAACATATAAAGAAACACAAGACACACACACACAAACACAGAAAAACACATAAAGAAACACAAAAAACATATAAAGAAACACAAGACACACACACACAAACACACACAAACACATAAAGAAACACAAAAAAACCATATAAAGAACACAAGACACACACACACAAAGAAACACAAAAAAGACATAAAGAAACACAAGACACACACACACAAACACAGAAAAACACATAAAGAAACACAAGACAACACACACACACAAACACAGAAAAACACATAAAGAAGCACAAAAAAAACACAAAGAAACACAAGACCACACACACAAACACAGAAAAACGCATAAAGAAACACAAAAAACACATAAGAAACACAAAAAAACATATAAGAAACACAAAAAAAGACATAAAGAAACACAAGACACACACACACACAACACAAAAAACACATAAAGAAACACAAAAAAACACATAAAGAAACACAAAAAACACATAAACACAAGACACACACACACAAAGAAAAACAAAAAAAGACATAAAGAAACACAAGACACACACACACAAACACAAAAAAACATATAAAGAAACACAAGACACAACACCAAAAAAACACATAAAGAAACAAAAAAACATATAAAGAAACACAGACACACATACACAAAGAAACACAAAAAAAGACAAAGAAACACAAGACACACACACACAAACACAAAAAAACACATAAAGAAACACAAGACACACACACACAAAGAAACACAAATAAACACATAAAGAAACACAAAGAAACATAAAAAACACACAGAAACACATAAAAAACACATAAAGAAACACAAAAAAACATATAAAGAAACACAAAGAAACATATAAAGAAACACAAGACACACACACACACAAACACAAAAAAACACATAAAGAAACACAAAAAAACATATAAAGAAACACAAGACACACACACACAAAGAAACACAAAAAAACACATAAAGAAACACAAGACACACACACACAAACACAGAAAAAGACATAAAGAAACACAAGACACACAAACACATAAAGAAACACAAAAAAACATATAAAGAAACACAAGACACACACACACAAACACATAAAGAAACAAAAAAAAAACATATAAAGAAACACAAGACACACACACACAAAGAAACACAAAAAAAGACATAAAGAAACACAAGACACACACACACAAACACAGAAAAACACATAAAGAAACACAAGACACACACACACACAAACACAGAAAAACACATAAAGAAGCACAAAAAAACACAAAGAAACACAAGACACACACACAAACACAGAAAAACGCATAAAGAAACACAAAAAACACATAAAGAAACACAAAAAAACATATAAAGAAACACAAAAAAAGACATAAAGAAACACAAGACACACACACACAAACACAAAAAACACATAAAGAAACACAAAAAAACACATAAAGAAACACAAAAAACACATAAACACAAGACACACACACACAAAGAAAAACAAAAAAAGACATAAAGAAACACAAGACACACACACACAAACACAAAAAAACATATAAAGAAACACAAGACACAAACACAAAAAAACACATAAAGAAACAAAAAAACATATAAAGAAACACAAGACACACATACACAAAGAAACACAAAAAAAGACAAAGAAACACAAGACACACACACACAAACACAAAAAAACACATAAAGAAACACAAGACACACACACACAAAGAAACACAAATAAACACATAAAGAAACACAAAGAAACATAAAAAACACACAGAAACACATAAAAAACACATAAAGAAACACAAAAAAACATATAAAGAAACACAAAGAAACATATAAAGAAACACAAGACACACACACACCAAACACAAAAAAACACATAAAGAAACACAAAAAACACATAAAGAAACACAAGACACACACACACAACACAGAAAAAAGACATAAAGAAACACAAGACACACAAACACATAAAGAAACACAAAAAACACATATAAAGAAACACAAGACACACACACACACCACACTAAAAGAAACAAAAAAAAAACATATAAAGAAACACAAGACACACACACACAAACACAGAAAAACACATAAAGAAACACAAAAAAACATATAAAGAAACACAAGACACACACACAAACACACACAAACACATAAAGAAACACAAAAAAACATATAAAGAAACACAAGACACACACACACAAAGAAACACAAAAAAAGACATAAAGAAACACAAGACACACACACACAAACACAGAAAAACACATAAAGAAACACAAAAAAACATTTAAAGAAACACAAAAAAACATTTAAAGAAACACAAAAAAACATATAAAGAAACACAAGACACACACACACACAAACACAGAAAAACACATAAAGAAGCACAAAAAAACACAAAGAAACACAAAAAAACATATAAAGAAACACAAAAAAAGACATAAAGAAACACAAGACACACACACACAAACACAAAAAAAACACACAAAGAAACACAAATAAACACATAAAGAAACACAAAGAAACATAAAAAACACAAAGAAACATAAAAAACACAAAGAAACATAAAAAACACAAAGAAACACATAAAAAACACAAAGAAACACATAAAAAACACAAAGAAACACATAAAAAACACATAAAGAAACACAAAAAAACATATAAAGAAACACAAGACACACACACACAAACACAAAAAAACACATAGAGAAACACAAAGAAACACATAAAGAAACACAAGACACACACACACAAACACAAAAAAACACATAAAGAAACAAAAAAACACAAAGAAACACAAGACACACACACAAAGAAACACAAATAAACACATAAAGAAACACAAATAAACATATAAAGAAACACAAATAAACACATAAAGAAACACAAGACACACACACAAAGAAACACAAATAAACACATAAAGAAACACAAATAAACACATAAAGAAACACAAATAAACACATAAAAAAACACATAAAAAACACAAAAAACGCATAAAGAAACACAAAAAACATATAAAGAAACACAAGACACACACACACAAAAACAAAAAAACACAAAGAAACACAAAAAAACATATAAAGAAACACAAGACACACACATAAAGAAACACAAAAAAACATATAAAGAAACACAAAAAAACACATAAAGAAACACAAAAAACACATAAAGAAACACAAAGAAACACGAAGAAACACAAAAAAACACGCAAAGAAACACAAATAAACACATAAAGAAACACAAAAAAACATGTAAAGAAACACAAGACACACACATAAAGAAACACAAAAAAACACATAAAGAAACACAAAAAAACACATAAAGAAACATGAATAAACACATAAAAAAACACACAAAGAAACACAAAAAAACACACAAAGAAACACAAAAAAACACATGAAGAAACACAAAAAAACATATAAAGACTTTACCTGCAGCTATCTTCCTCTGACCATTCCCAGTTCATCTGAATGCTTCTTCTCTCCCTGTAGGGACTCTTGGACCTTCATAGTGAAAAAAGGCGATCCTTTTTCTGCAGTGGAGGACCACAGCCTGTATGAAGGTAATAGTCAGATCTCTAAGATCTCTGCAGGCCCACCGTTCTTACCTGTATTTCTGAACAGGAACGAGAGCCTTTTCCAAGGCTCAGAGCGTCGCAGTCTTCCAGTCCAGATCCGGGGAGCGATTTAGGGTCACAGCCAGCAGCCAATGGCTGCAAGGTAACTCCTTCCACCCTGTGAACATTTTCGTCTCAGCCAGTGAGACCTCGGATTCCACATGGAGACTGATGTTTCAAGCAGCTGGTCATTGTGTGGTTCATGGCTTGTATTCAGACAAGGCGCTGTTTGTCAGATCCCAGCGCAGCATTGCAACCCCAACCCCTGACTTTAGCTGGTTGCGTGTTGCTGGCTGCTTGCAGCACAGTTCCTCAGCATTTGCAGATGCTTGTGACCTGAAGGGTTCATCATAGCTCCACTGGTCTTTCCATCTTACTTTGACCCAGGTGGGATTGAGCGTTCTGTGTGGAGTGGTCCATGGACTTGGATAGTAAAATGCTAATACAACTTGGGGCGAGTGGGCTGAAGTCCCAGCCCTGTGGTGGGGGTGGGATCAACTGTCGTGCTTTAGCCACCAGGACTGCTTCTCCTTGGTGAATTCAGAGTCTGTTCGTTCATGTACAGGACCTGTCCCGTGGAGACTCAGACACTGAAGTGTTTAGTGGTAGAGAACCCTAAGGCAGAGTTGGAGTTTTCGTGGTGCTGTAGACCCTTGGACCTTCTCAGGTGGGGTTTGAAGGACAGTTCTCCTTTGTGTGTCAGAAATGATAGATATGATACGATGGAACAATTCCATCGCTGGATGCTGCTAATCCTGATTTAATCCATAAAACAACAATCATATGAAAACATTCCAAAAGATATTTCCAACAGATCCACAAAGCATGTCGCTGCCTCCCACCTTCACCACAGAGCACACAAACATGCCTGGGTCATGAGAGGAGCACGTGTCACAGCTGAACGTCCAGGTCACACTCCTCTTCATGAGTGAACTTTCCGGTTCGTCTGAGCGAGCCAGAGCTGTGGGGGAGGGGTGACCGCTGATGATTGACAGCTGTCAGAACTGTTTGTCAGATGAGCTGCAGACTAAGCTGTGATTGGTCAGTGTCTTCAGTCACCACACCCCTATGGCTCAAGTTCCAGAACTGAACTTGACAGAACCCCCCCAAACCAGTGTGACTGTGCATCCCACAGAGGCTGAGTGGTCTGACTGGTTCGATCGCGATGATGAGAGGGGATCAGGAGACTGGGAAAAGCTCCAGGACCTCCTCAAAGACTACCCCGACCGGCTGTGCAGCAGTCCACTGGACATCCAGGTGAGGATTACCTCAGTATGTGCTGCACAAATGCATCAGAACTGTTCCATCTGCTTGTTTCCATCCAGGCTCAAACCCTTGACGGTGTGCCGTCCAACCAGACTGGAGACGTGATCCACAAGAACGACAAGAAATACGGCTTTGTGTGTTTGAACAGGGACCAGCCCCACGGCTTATGTCACAACTACAGAGTCCGCTTCCTCTGTGGGAAAGCAGGTCCGTGTTCTCTCAGTTCTTCTGACATGGACACCAGGAATGAAGATAAGAGAGAACTTTGGAATTGAGCTTCCACTTTCTCATGTCCTCCTGCAGTTCAGCCCCAGGCCTGCATGTCCATCGACATGCTGTCAGGAGACTCCATTCTGGAGCTGGCTGACAAGCCGCTGGGCTGGGAGTCTGGAGATCGAGTGGTGGTGGCAAGTTCAGACTTCTCTATGTACCAGGCGGAGGAGTTTACCCTGCTACCTTGTCCCAAATGTTCAGAGCACCAGGTCAAGGTCAAAGGTTAAAACATACTTGATAAAAATGAGTTCTACTCAATGAATGGATGGATGAATGGATAAATTGATATACAGATGGATGAATTATAGTTAGATAAAGACCTGGACAGATGAATGGATGAAAACACGAATATATGAATATTTGGTGGATGGAAAGATGGATGGCTGACAGATGAATTGATGGAATGGTGATTAAATGGATGGATGGATTTTGGGTGGATGGAAGAATAGGCAGATAGAAGGATAAACGATGGAGGTTATGCAGAAGGATAAATTGGTGAATTGATTCTGGATGGAGGAAAAGGATAGATGATGTGTGGGTTGAAGTTTGATGGATGGATACATGAATGATGGAGGGATGGATGAGGAAAAAACAGATTACTGGAAAATCAATAAGACAAAAACCAGAAAATGTTTTATATCATATTATTTTATTCAGGAGAAACATACATTTAGAAAAGAAATAAACTAAATGTTTAGTAAACTTTATACAAAAGTTTGGTTTCGTTTAAACAGACGTTCTTTTCATTTGAAACAATTAAACCTGTTTTCTGTTTAAAAACTTCATCTAAACAAAAAAGTACTAAATGTGATCCACAAAGAGCTCAGATACACAACTGTGTGAGTCTGTGTGCCACTGTTAGTGTGTGTGTACTTGTGGGTTTTTGTGTACTTGTGGGTTTGTGTGTGTACTTGTGGGTTTGTCTGTGTAATTGTTGGTTTGTGTGTGTACTTGTGGGTTTGTGTGTGTACTTGTGGGTTTGTGTGTGTACTTGTTGGTTTGTGTGTGTGATTGTGGGTTTGTGTGTGTGATTGTGGGTTTGTCTGTGTAATTGTGGGTTTGTGTGTGTGTATTTGTTGGGTTTGTCTGTGTAAATGTGGGTTTGTGTGTGTGATTGTGGGTTTGTCTGTGTAATTGTGGGTTTGTGTGTGTGATTGTGGGTTTGTCTGTGTAATTATGGGTTTGTGTGTGTGTATTTGTTGGGTTTGTCTGTGTAAATGTGGGTTTGTGTGTGTGATTGTGGGTTTGTCTGTGTAATTGTGGGTTTGTGTGTGTGATTGTTGTTTTGTGTGTGTAATTGTGGGTTTGTGTGTGTGATTGTGGGTTTGTCTGTGTAATTGTGGGTTTGTGTGTGTGTATTTGTTGGGTTTGTCTGTGTAAATGTGGGTTTGTGTGTGTGATTGTGGGTTTGTCTGTGTAAATGTGGGTTTGTGTGTGTGTATTTGTTGGGTTTGTCTGTGTAAATGTGGGTTTGTGTGTGTGATTGTTGTTTTGTGTGTGTAATTGTGGGTTTGTGTGTGTGTATTTGTTGGGTTTGTCTGTGTAAATGTGGGTTTGTGTGTGTGATTGTTGTTTTGTGTGTGTAATTGTGGGTTTGTGTGTGTGATTGTGGGTTTGTGTGTGTGATTGTGGGTTTGTCTGTGTAATTATGGGTTTGTGTGTGTGTATTTGTTGGGTTTGTCTGTGTAAATGTGGGTTTGTGTGTATAATTGTGGGATTGCGTGCGACTCAGCTTTAGGAGAACACACACAGCCCCTCTCACATTTTTTTTCTATGGCCATTCATGCAGCCTCGCTTGTGAGCGCGCTCAGTGGCCTCCTCTCTCTCACACGTGGCCTTCTTCGGCCGGTTGCTCCGTAGCTCCACCAGGCAGAGGTGAAGCCTCATTTCCTCTGAAGCCCCGCCCCCTTAACAAGGCTCTGCCGTTGCCTCTGTGTGCAGGGAAGGCGCGGTTTGTGCATCTGGGGGAGCCAGTGGACGGGGTGGACATGAGGGCGGAGGTGGGCCTGCTGACCCGGAATGTTCTGATCCGTGGAGAGATGGAACCCGGCTGCTATAGCCAGGAGGCTTGCAGGTTTTTCACCTTCGACACGTTTGGGGGCCACCTTAAGGTAACACCCCCACCCCCACCAGCCTTTACTGTGCCCCCCCCACACACTCACACACATAAAGATACACTTGCACATTCCCGTTCTTCCCTGGGGGGTGTGGGCTGGTTGATTGTCAGGTCGTCTCCTCACTGGGGGGGGCGGGGTTCCCCAGGTGGAGCGGGGTTTCAGGGCCGTGCACCTGTCAGGTGTGGAGCTGCAGCACATGGGCCAGCAGACCATGGGTCACTATCCGGTCCATTTCCACATGAACGGAGATGTGGACGAGAGGGGGGGGTACCACCCCCCAACCTCAGTCAGTCAGCTGTCCATTCACCACTCCTTCTCCCGCTGCGTCACCATCCACGGCTCCAACGGGCTGCAGGTCAGGCCAGATCTGCTCAGATGTTCTTTTTTAGGGGGGGCAGGTTCTTCTGCATCATGGTGGCTGGTTTCCTCCCCCAGGTAAAAGATGTGGTGGGCTACGACACTCTGGGACACTGCTTCTTCACTGAGGATGGCCCAGAAGAGAGGAACACAGTTCCAGCACTGCCTCGGTCTGCTGGTGCGCGCCGGGACGCTGCTGCCGTCAGACAGAGACGGCAGGATGTGCCGGAACATCACGGAGGGCGCATTCCCAGGGTACGCGGCCAACCCCCGGCAGGACTGCAGGTGAGGCGTCATTCTGTGAGGTTGACATGGGGAGGGAAGCCGCAGCAGACAGGAAGCCATGGAGAGCAGACGTGTGGCTTCAGCTGAGTCTGGAGAACAAAAGTTCAGATGTTTGGAACCACGGCTCAGGTTCCAAACAGCTTCACATTAAGGGAACGTTCTCTCACATCCTTCTACAGGAATTCTGGGAAACTGATTCTCCACTAACGGAAGAAGAAAACCATTTGGGTTCCCAGGGAAACCCAACAAATTCAGAGATGAAAAACTCCTGAATTAGTCAAATACTGTCAACATGCAGATCAATAATGAAGTGGGCGTGGCCACAATCAAAAAGCGCTTTACTCTGAGTGGAAATGCAAATATTTTCTATCAAAGAACACTCACTGCAGCTGGATCTTCAGTGGTGGTGGTGGTGGTGGGGTTCCTCAGATCCCTCTGCTCTGACCATCCAGAACATTCTGGTTCGGTTCTGGATCCAAAACCAAAGAACTGTAGAGAAAATGAAACGATCCGTTTTTTTTTTTGCTTTGTCAGCAGGAAGCATTCCAATTGGGTGGTAAAAGAGGTGTGTGCACTGTTTCTGTGTGCATGGGAGCTCCTCCCACTCCATACTCCTGGTTCTGGCGTTTGCCTGACAGCAGCTGGAGCTGATGCTGCAAGGCATTGTGGGATTTGGAACATTGAAAAAATGACACTTCCTGTTTGATGAAAGCCTCAGAAGAGCGTCGCTGAAGGAGGACGCGGCTGATTCTGGAACCACACACACACGCACACACACACACACACACACACACACACACACACACACACACACACACACACACACACCCACACACACACACACACACACACACACACGCACGCACACACACACAGTGATGAAGATGACGGTTGGATGGGACTCTCCACGAGCAGCAGTGAACATCAGACTCCGTCATCCTCAACGTCATCAAGTAAACGTTCGGAACCTGAAGAGTTCTAAGTTCTGCCTTTCTGCTTCTCCATCTCAGCGCCGCCTCCACCTTTTGGATCGCCAACCCCAACAACAACCTGATCGACTGCGCAGCTGCTGGTTCTCAGGTGAGGGGGGGTGGGTGGGTACATGTGATTGTGAGGTTCAGATACATGCACGTATGTGCACAAATGTTTTGTGTGTCCTTTTCTGTCGTGCAAATGTGAAAGCACGCGCATGTTCTTTGGAAATGACAGGAAGCAGGATTTTGGTTCATCTTCCACCACGTGCCCACGGGCCCTTCAGAAGGCCGTTACCCCCCCGGACAAAGTGAACACACCCCAATGGGTCAGTTCATCAACAACAGAGCGCACTCCAACTACAGAGTAAGTCCCAGAAACCACAGATGAATGAAGAAGAGCAGAAGGATGAAGAAGTGAATGAAGATGGAATGAATGATAAGCCGTCTCATTGCTCTGTAGTCCTGTAGCCCTGGGATGGAATGGGGTGGGGCAACCCTCTTGGGGCCCACAGCTGCTCTAGGTGATGCCCTCCCTGTCCGTGGGATCTTGGGGGCTGGTCCTGTCCTAGGGGGTCTGTGGGAGGGGAGCTCCTCTATCAGTATGGGACCTCAGAGGGTTGGGTAAGGGGGCTGGGGGACAGTTGTTTCACCTTTGAGGGTCAGCCTGGAAGCTGTCCCTGAACTACCCTCCTTCCTTATACCCCTTATTCGGGTGAGGGTTCAGCCTGCGATGCAACTCACAAGTGGTGGTGGGCTGCCTGTCTGGAGCTGGGGGGGGTTCTCCAGAGGTGGGAAGTGGGAGGGGACTGGGGAGTTGTGAGTGGATTAGCTCTGCGACTACTCACTGTTTTAACCTGTTTGCTTTTTATGTCACAGCACCTTGTGCTCTACTTATGTATGATGAAAGGTGCCATTCAAATAAAGTGACTGACTGACTGACTGACTGACTGACTGCCCAACAGGTGGACATCTTCTATGTGCTGTCGGGCGTCGGTTGCTCTGGCTGCCAGTGCTGCTGCAGGAATGTTTAAGTGTGTGTGGACAGGCCCCGCCCCTTTAGACTAACATTTACACCTGACAGCAATGATAGTTAGCCTCCAACACCTTGTTGCTTTATGATTCTACCCCCCCCCCCCCCAACTTCTGTAATCATCCACCAACTTCCTTAAGTCCCCCCCCCCCCCCATTTAGTTTTGTTCCCCCCCACACACACACATCCCTCTCTCTTTTTCTTTTTCGTGAGGTCCAATAAAAACACTACAGTCATGATCAATATAAATAAAGCTTATCCTCGAACCTATAGGGGGTTTATACAAGATTAGAGAGTTGTCCCGTTCTTTTTCAGGCTGGCATGATCTTGGACCACGGAGTGAAGACCACTCCGGCCAACAGCAGGGACAAGAGACCGCCATTGTCCCTCACCGGCGCCAGGTGTGGTGACGTATCACGGTCCTCTGACTCCTACAAATGGCTGCAGGTTCTTGAGTCTCCAGCAGGGGCAGCGGACTGAACAGGAACTGTTTCTGAAAGGAATGTGTTTGGAGAAGAAACACAACAGAACAAAATTACAATGTTTGACATTTCTTTTAGAAACCTGACTGGTTCTGCTGCAGAAAACAGAACTTTGATCTGGAAATTCATGAATCCAAAAGCAGAGGAGGAAATCATATAAAACATAAAAAATTAAAACTCTGCTAATTAAATGCCAGATGGATTTTCCTTTAAAGTAATTTCTTGTGGTTTTTTTGGCAAAAACCAGCTGATAGGAACTCAAAAGAAAACCGAACTTTCTCTTTGTGCCTTAAGGTGGAACTTTTTATTTAAGGAGCTTTACAGTTTTCACCTTTGCTGAGATGGTTAGGTTTCAGAACCAAACTTCAGATGGGAACCTATAAAAAGAATCAATAATGGATCTATTATGTTAAATGGTGTATTCAGTGTTTTGAAAGAGCCAGTTCCTGAAGAGGGTTCTAGTGTTCCTTTGACCTCTTAATGACAGAACATAGAAACCCTTCTGTTCTGTTCAGGTATGGCCCCCATCAGGATGCAGATCCGTCCAAACCCAGAGTCCCTGCTCTCATCCGCCACTTCATATCGTACAAGAACCAGGACCACGGAGCCTGGCTGAGGGGGGGAGATGTGTGGCTGGATGACTGCCAGTGAGTTCCACGCACTGAACCAAGAACTGAACCATGATTGTGGATCTCATCATTTCTGAGCCTGAATATGGTTTAGAAGAGCAGATCTAATGCTGCGTTCACACCAGCTGCGGGTGATGCATTCAAGAACCCGTTATACGTGGTTTCATGAACGCGCAGTCAGCAGGTGGCTTTCACACCGGACCGCTGCCGGACACGCAGGTAGCGGTAGGGTTGGGCTTATCTTTTGTGGTTTTACTGTTTACTAGCGCTTGCCTGCCACCTATGTTTGGTGTGAAAAGTCAACGCAGTCCAAATCCCGCAAATCTTGCTCCAGCCTTTTTGTTTTCACAAATGTCCGTCTTGGTGTGATCATGTTTACAACAGTTGGTACTTCCATGTTTTAAAACTAATGCTACCCACAAGTCACAACTAAATCAGAGTCCCTGATTGGTCATAGTGCCGCATTGCTACAATTATACATGAAAATGTCCAGCCGGTTGAACATCCAGCACGCCATCAATGAACGCCCGATTTGTACGTAGAACAATTTTGACCTGACTTAAAAACTTGTATAGCAATGCGCAATCATGAGCGTTCCAGACGCGGAAGCCAGTAATTCTGGTCTACGCCTGTTTGCATAGACTTTTCATTGAAAGTGGCCGCTTGAACATGTATCAATGCAGCCGGTCTGTAAGCTCCTTAAGTCGTGCAAACCTGCAACTGGTCTTGTGGGGGTGTCACATTCATCTGGTTGGAGAACGAATGGGATGTCCAGGAAAGTCCTGCGTTTCCTGAAGGTGTCGTTCATGGTCCCTCTGTCCTCCGCAGGTTTGCAGATAATGGCATCGGCCTGACGCTCGCCAGGTAAGACAGATCCAGTACTTCAGAATGTTGACGTTTGATGGAGAACATTTGGACGGTGAGTCACAGTGAAGTCCTTTCTCCTCTGTGTCTTCAGTGGAGGAACGTTTCCAGATGATGACGGCTCACGTCAGCAGGTGCAGAACTCCCTGTTTGTTGGTGAAAGTGGTAATCGTGGGACACGTGACACAGACAATGGCGCCTGGGGTCCAGGAGGAATGGACCATTCCAGCAGAACACTGCCGCGGGGCGTGTGAGTGTTGGGGTTCAATTCTGGAAACCTCCTAGCTTAACAATCTGCACAACGTTAGACTGATGAAACCGTGTTTGTGTGTGTGCATGTGTGTGTGTGGGGTAAGAGTGGATCCTCCTCCTTCTCTCCATCCATCAGCCATCTCTTTGGTATTCCCCTCCTTCTACCAACAGAGTCCAACTTTGCTCTCGTCTCTGTTGAGTTTCATGTTTTCATTTTTGTCTCCAGTCAATCCTTTAATCTGCTATCATAAGTTTTCTCAGTTTTCCTGCCTCAACCAGAATATCCTCTACTTCTTTCACAAATACTTCAAGTCCTTTTAGATCATGGGTGTCAGAATCCAGGCCTCGAGGGCCAGTGTTCAGCATGTTTTTTATTTGCTAAACACACCTGATTCAGGTAATCAGCAGCAGATGAAACAGAATTTCTGGGAAACCAGCAGGAGGCCGGACTTGGACATCCCTGTTCTAGAGTTTGCTCCAAAGACTTCTGAAAATGTTCTGGTTCTGATGAAATGGAAGTCTCTTAAATCTATTTCTTCCCTGAGAAAAATTAAAATCCTAGTTTGGAGTTTCCTCATCCATTAGCCGCAATTTCCATTCAAAATGGAGGAAATCTTTGCGTTTCCGCTTGTACTTCCTCCACTGACATGTTCTCTTCTTTATTGCTTTATTTAAATCTTGAGAATCAAGATAAATCCTAACTTTGTTCAGTTTGACTATGATTTACAACCAATCGATTGGGTTGTTTGTATATCTTGGTATCTGCTTTATCTGTGTTTCTCTGCAGGGACTTTCCTATCCGTGGCATGCAGATCTATGACGGGCCCAGTCAATGTTCACAATTGTACATTTAGAAACTATGTAGCATTGGACGGACGGCATACCAGCGCCTTTGGGTTCAGGCTCAACAACTCTTGGCAAAGCTGCCCCAACAACAACGTCAGCAGTATCAGCTTTGACCATGTTCCTGTGAGTCTGCATGAGAAACGTCATAGAACACCAGTTTTCAGACAGTTTTACCCAGAAGGGGGTTAAGGGTCTCTCACAGTCTTGTCTGGGATCTCAACCCTCAACAAACCAATTTGAGCTGCAGGAGCTTCAACCCTCTTCCAATCCAGACCAAAAAACAGCAGCACTACACTAGTACTGGGTTTTTACCTTTTACCTTCAGGATTGCCTTAATCCTTGGTGGCAGAGATTCGAACAGGTACTGGAAAAATTCCTCAAAGAGTTTGTTCCATTTTTACATGACAGCATCACACAGTTGCTGCAGATTTGTCAGCTGCACATCCATGATGCAATTCAATTTTATTTCCATAGCCCAAAATCACAACCATCGCCATCTCAATGGGCTTCACACCGCTATAAGAACATAATGTCAATCATAGAAATATAAACAATAGCTGGTTACTAAACTAATGGAAACCGACTAGTGTCAGCAGCAATACTCAGCTGGAATGTGGAGTGGTAACCATGCTCAAATGGTGCTAAGGGTCCCAAAGTGTGCCAAGAAAATATCCCCCACACCATTACACCACCACCACCAGCCTGAACCGTTGATACAAGGCAGGATAGATCCATGCTTTCCTTTTGCTGAAATTCTGAGGCTATGAAACATGCAATAAAAAGTACGTCACTAAGAGCGTGTAACATAAGTACTTTAAAGTGATATTTATTTCTGCTAACAATGTCGTTTTAATGAAAAATGTGTAAAATACTCTCAACTTTGACGTGTTTGACATGTTTTGTTTTTCATTTGCCAATCCCTCCTCTGGTTCGGTTTGCTGTCTTTTATACAACCAGGTAGTTGGCGCACTTTGCAGCATCCTCCCCCAGCACCTTCCTTCTTTTTAAACTGTCTTTTTCAGCTCCACCCGGCCTTTTTGATCCATTCTGATGGGCGGTCATTCCTCTGCTATGAAGGTAGACGTTAGAACTGCTAGCTTTCTGCTAAACCGTGGAGCACGAGGTTCCACTGGGGAGGCTTTGGGCTGAACCAATTAGAGAGGGGTGTTCAGCACTTGAAATGGTACATTCTAGCAGCCACACATTGAGAAGCAAACACAAGGTTTGATGACAATAACTTTCTATTTGTACTATCCTAACTGGCGGCCCAAAGATAAAGCGGTCCACCTGGAAAAAGTCTGGAATCTCCCGAATACCCAGCATGCCATTGCATCTCAGTAAGATTCAGGATTCCTTCTATGCCGTGTACAGCACAGCACTTTCTCCTCTCTACAGATGACCTCGCGGGTGTTTTTTGGGGAGCCAGGGCCCTGGTTCAGTGAAATGCACATGGACGGCGATAAAACCACCATCTTCCACGACGTGGACGGCTCCGTCAGCGAGTATCCTGGAGCTTTCCTGGTCAAACAGGACAACTGGCTTCTGCGTCACCCAGACTGTGTGGATGTTCCTGATTGGAAAGCTGCGATCTGCAGTGGGCACTACGCCCAGGTGGGTGTGGCCTTGCTGCACACCTGTGTACCTCACTGCTCAGGTGTTCTCTTTGTGTTTGTAAGACTTGAAGAAGCTGGTAGAGCTACAGAAGTCTACACTGCCATGAGATCAACTTTTAGTTTGACCAAAAATTATTTGTAATTTGGTCTGCTGTGGAGCAGTGGTTAGCACTCTCGCCTTACAGGAGGCCGTGGTTCAAATCCCAGCTGGACTTTTCAATGTGGAGTTTCCATGCTCATGTGTGGGTGTTCTCCAGACACTCTGGGTTTCTCCCACAGTCAGAAAATAAGTTTCACAGACTAACTGAGTACTCTAAATTGGCCCTAGGTGTGTGGTTGTGTGTCCCTGCGACCTGCCCAGGGTGAACCCCAGGATTGGCTCTGACAACCCTGTGACCCTGAAAGGGATTTAGTGGGTTAAGAAAATGGATGTAATGATGTAATTCGGTCAGGTTGGCTGTCTGATCTTCTGATTGATCCTGAACTCTGAAGTTCACCACTGTGCTAAAAGTCGCTCCTAGAGAAAAAAATCCATTAGACTGGTCCCATCAGAAGATCATGAGAGATGTTCACTCATGCCATTGTGGTGCTCAACTTCTTCGAATCCAAACATGAAGGGCTTGACTTCTAAAAGCCTTCCAGAATGTCTGAACTTGAGGCAGCTTCATCTCCACAGATGTAATCATCCTCACATGCACTGATGTTCTCACTGTGATCTCACAACCTGGTATCAAATCCATGTTTGTGCTTCAGGTTTACATCCAGATACGGAACCCTGCCAGCCTGAACATGCTCATGGTAAGGAATGAGTACCCTGACAGGCCGCTGGCACTAGAGGGCGCTCTGAGCAAGAAGAAACACTACCAGCAGTTCCAACCAGTGGTCTCTTTGGCCAAAGGTTACACTGTTCACTGGGACCAGGTGGCGCCGGCTGAAGTCACCGTGTGGCTAATCAACTTCAACAAGTTAGTGACTGCAGTGCATGAGGACAGAGCCCACGAGCACCTATTCCATCATGTTACTTCAATGGAATGAAGTCTCTTCTGACAAGCATGAAGACAGAAGATGGTGGATAAATGAAGGGATGGATGGTTTCATAGATGAATGGGTGGATGATGGATGGGTGGGTGTGCTCTTAGTAATGTTAAATCCCTTCTAAGATGCCGGTGGTGCAGTGGAGAATGAATTACTCTCAGGGTTATTTTAATTTTCATGATTAAAAGAACTTTATTTTTCAGGTTAGTCCATGGTTTTTTAACAGTTATTACATCCATGATAGTTGGTTTGATCTGCAGCTTTTTCTGTCAAAAGACATTAAATCAAAGGTTTTGTGTCAGTTAGTCTCTGGATCCTCAAAGGCTCCTTCAGCTGTGACACTTTGTAGCTGCAAGGCATTCTGGGATCAGCTGCATCTTTTCTCATGTCTTCTAACGGCAGCGTTGGAGCCCCTCCCTCACCTGTTGAGGTTATTCTCCTTCGTGATGGAACAGGCCTTCACAGCTCTAGAAGCTGCTCCTGAACAGCTTCAGGACTTGAAGGTTGTCCTTCAAAAGCCAAACGTTCATGAAAACAGGATCCAGGCTGGAGCTGCAGCGTCTCCGATGAAGGGCACGAGGCTCATACTTTTGTGTCTCCTTCTCTCAGGAACGACTGGATTAGTTTGGGCATCTGCTACCCCCCTGGCACCACCTTTACCATCATCTCCGACATCCACAACCGCCTCAGCAAACAGACACACAAAACCGGCGTCTTCATCCGGACCAATCAGAGTGAGAAGCTGGAGCGCTCCCGCCCTCCCAGAGGGTACTACCTCTGGGAGGAAGAGACCGGGTCAGAACCACACACCCACCCACCATTTTTAAATGTTAGCAGCGCATGGTCACTTTCTATTCTACTAGTTCAACAGAAAAAAATGTTAACGTTTGATCATAAATCTGGGTTTGTAACAGCAACAGTTTTGGATCAGTCAATATTTTCCATATGAGCCTCCCAAGACTTTCTGCAGCAGCTGTGGCACAGAGGTGGAGCGGTCAACCCCTCATTAAAAAGTCACAGATTCTCCTGCTTTCTCTGGCCATTTGTCAAAGTGCCCTTGGGCAGGACTTTGAACCGCACATGACAGCTCAGTGTGTGAGTGTGGTTCTGGGTGAATGGGACAAGAAAGGCCTTCAGGTCTTCGGGTGTATTCAGACTTGTCACGTTTGGTTTGCTTAAAGTGAACCAGAGTTCGTGTTCCGGATAATCCAGAACTCATTTTCCTTCTGAATACACTCAAGGTTCTGAACTTGATCCGGACCAAATGAAGCGATTTCACTCCAAACCAAACGAATTTCCCGGTCTGAATACACCCTTAATGAAGGTAGAAAAGTATGCACCATTTGTAAGTATGAACATCCTTTCCCATTTATGATACAAAGCCAGACCTAAAACTTGGTGCCTTGAACCTTTTCATCTGTTCCCTCTTACTCTAAAGATGCCGTTTTGGTTTCATTTAGCAATGAAATGTATTGCATGTGAACACATTTTTATCATGATGATCCTTTTTAGGTCATAAATGACTCTGATCAAAAAACAACTCATAACAAGAAAAATAACCAGAACTGCAATGCTGATCCTTCAGAGTAAGAGCCTGGAAGAGTCCATAACAAACTGGAGGGAATCAAACCAGTGCTTAACACATACTTAAGTTTCATTATTTCATTATAACGTAGCACCATAAGTGAGAATTTTGTAATATTTTAGTAGTATTTTTATTGCTTGTGCTTTTTGAAGATAAAGAATTCACACTTTATGTTGTGTTTTAAGTGAAGTGTTTTCTGTTTATTTTGCAGTAAAATACTGAAATAACATTTAATTGTTATGAGACTGCTACCCTGTGTGTGTCTGTGTGTGTGTGGTGCTCTGCAGTCTGCTCTTCCTAAAAGTGAAGGCCCAGAGCAGCAGGGAGAAGTTTGCCTTCTGCTCTGTCAAAGGTTGCGAGAGGATCAAGATCACGGCTGTCATCCCTGACAAAAGCCCCCCCAGCAACTGCATGAGCCGGGCCTACCCCAGACACTCCCAGCTGCCTGTGGTGGATGTTCCCATGCCCAAGAAGAAGAGTAACAGCGAGGTAAGCTATATGTCTGCGTCTCTGTCTGCGTCTGCGCATCTGCGTCTGCCCATCTGTGTCTGTCCATCTGTGTCTGTCTGCGTCTGCCCATCTGCATCTGCCCATCTGTGTCTGTCTGCGTCTGCCCATCTGCGTCTGCCCATCTGCATCTGCCCATCTGCGTCTGCCCATCTGTGTCTGCCCATCTGTGTCTGTCTGCGTCTGCCCATCTGCGTCTGCCCATCTGTGTCTGTCTGCGTCTGCCCATCTGCGTCTGCCCATCTGCATCTGCCCATCTGCGTCTGCCCATCTGTGTCTGTCTGCGTCTGTCCATCTGCGTCTATCTGCCTGCATCTGTCCATCTGCGTCTGTCTGTCTGTTTGACTTTTCTTAGGCTTTTGGAGTCTTTTGTGGTTTAACAAGTGTTTCAGGGATTTTGTTTGCTTTTTCTTCTATCGTTGTTGTGGTTGCTTAACTTCCTGTTAGCTCTCTTGCAAACGTTCCACTATATTATCTGTTTGTTCATGCCTTTTTGCTTCAACCATATTTTCTTCTTTTATGAAATCCTTTACAGTAATCTTTCAATGATGACTGTGCAGTTTTTAGCCCAAATCAAAAAGCCTTTGTCATTTCTTTAGGCATATTTTATGCCAAGCAGCAGTAGCTCATTGGAAAATGCAGTTCTTGTTTGTGGGTGGGACGGTTGGTGCAGAGCAACCCCGCCCACTCCCCAAGGCTGGGAGCTCTGTTTGCACCCTCACACGTGAGTTGATAGCCCCAAGCTAGCATTAGTGGTGCAAGAATAATGGCGAGCAATATTGGATCAATCCAGCCATGCCGTTTTGAGCCAGAGGCCAGCTCGGACGAGAAAAATGAACGCATGCAAGAGGTCGGAGGAACGGAGTGGTAAGAGAGGCTTTGGCACACCCCCTTTCAGGAAGTGCGTCATCAGTTTTTCAAGCATAAGTTTCTGATCCAATTAATTAATAAAAACTCAGAAACGCTGTTACATTTTTTTCTACAGGTCCTCTATTGTGAGTAAAATGCTACAAGAACGTTAAAAACACAAAAGATAATTTTCATTGAGTGTGTCTTTAAGCTGCGTTCACGTCGAATGGACTTCACTTGGCAGAGTTGTAATATTAAGTTCATGTGCAATCAGAGGTCCTGCGGCGCGACTTCAGCACCAGGTGTGATGCGGTGGTCCAGCAATTTGAGTGTGGGGCGTGCCCAGAGTTCAGTAGGTGGAGTCCAAAACCAACACAGGGAGAAGCTGATTGTTCTCCTCGACCTTTATGATAAGATAACGCAGACAGACTGAAAGTGCAGTCATTCAGACGCAGCTCCTGCAGGGGATGGTGAAGCTCATCGTACCGGGAGAGTCCCTGAATGACCTCATGAACCCAAACATGGAGATGTGATTATCAGTGTTTTTGTAGAGCTCTTGAATAATGAAATGAACAAACCTGATCTCTTAACATCCTCCGTGTCTTTCATGCATTGTAAATGAGATCAACACAGACAATGCTCCCTGCTGCAATCAGGCTAAAAACATTTGGGGGTTGCTCCTCCCACTCATCTGGGGCGTCAAATTCATCGACATTGTTGGAGAGGCGTACAGCGGCTAATTCACCACCAGTAATTACACCACACAAATATAGGCGGCCAACGCAAATTTGACGCACAAATCGTATTCAGTGAGAACACAGCTTTAGACACTGAATTTGGTTTTGCTGGAAAATCTTCCTAATCTTCCATTCAGATGAACTTTTTTCCTCGCCACCGTTGGCCTTTTATGTAGTCTCTAAAAAAACCATTAACGTGATGAAGAAAACCTAAAATGATGTGGGCTGAATTGGGTCATCGTGGTACAGTGTTCCCTCGCTGTTTCACAGGTTTTTTCAGCAAAACATTGCATGCTTTTTTATTTCAGCAATACACTGTTCTGCGTCTTGATTGGCTGTTGATCTCGTCAGTCTCTTCAGTGTTGTCTTCTGTACTGACAGGCTGCATGAGCATCTTGACAGATTTACAGCTTTCCAGAGTGAAAACAAAGACTGTATTTTTGTGTGTCTGTGTGTCTGCGCATCTGTGTTTGTGTCTCTGCGTCTGTGTCTTTGTCTGCGTCTGTGTGTGTGTGTGTGTGTCTGTGTCTGTGTCTTGTGTCTGTGTGTCTGCGTCTGTGTTTCTGTGTCTGTGTCTGCGTCTCCGTCTGTGTGTCTGTGGGTGTGTGTCTGCGACTGCGTCTGTGTGTCTGCGTTTGTGTCTGCATCTGTGTATCTGCGTCTCTGTCTGTGTGTCTGCGTTTGTGCGTCTGTGGGTCTGTGTCTGCGACTGCGTCTGTGTGTCTGCGTGTCTGCGTCTGTGTGTCTGCGTCTGTGTTTCTGTGTCTGCGTCTCCGTCTGTGTTTCTGCGTCTGTGTGTCTGCGTCTGTGTGTCTGCGTCTGTGTTTCTGTGTCTGCGTCTCCGTCTGTGTTTCTGCGTCTGTGTGTCTGCATCTGTGTGTCTGCGTCTGTGTCTGCGTCTCCGTCTGTGTGTCTGCGTTTGTGTGTCTGTGGGTCTGTGTCTGCGACTGCGTCTGTGTCTCTGTCTGTGTGTCTGCGTCTGTGTGTCTGCGTTTGTGTGTCTGCGTTTGTGTCTGCATCTGTGTGTCTGCGTCTGCCTTTCTCAGCAGCAATCAGAACACTTCCTAGAGGTCAGGCTGGAGTCGTACACCACTCGGTTCTTCCACATTAAAGAGGATTTCTCCTTTACAGAGGTACTTCAACACACTCCAACTCTGGGGTAGTTTTGGGGGGTTGGGTTGCTCACCGGTGCTCAAACAACAGCCCAGGCTAAAACTCCTCTGAACTATTTTACTGAGCAATCCTAAGTCCTGGTCTGGATGTAGATCCAGAAACCTTTTTAGGTTTATGAAGGTACTTCTTCTCGCCATCCTAGGAGAACCTGATCTGGTTCTTTTTCTGTTTGGAGCAGAACCGAGTTTTGTAGGTTGATGCTGCCTTTGTCGTCAGGTAAGCGGCAGGAAGTTTTATCAGCTAGAAGATGGGATCCAGGTGACTGTGATTGATGGGCATGATGGGGGCGTGGTCGGGAGCAGAAGCTTCAGCACCGCCATCCTTCAGGGTGTCCCTGCCCAGCTGGAGAAGTACATAGACGGGCTAAAAGACTGGTAAGATGCTGGAGGCATCTCGGGGGGGATGGGGTCCGCAGCAGTGAACACAGAATGCAGCTACCACAACAAACACCGACCAAACTCTGGGATCAGATTTGGTTGAAATTCGGATTACAAGATGTCCCTAAAATCTTGATCGTCTGGCTTTTTTCAGCTCCATTGTTCTCATGACATCTAAAGGTCACCTGGGAACCAGAGGAGGCTGGATCAAGGTTCTGGACAGACTTGGGGTGAACAAAAGCATCAAGTTGAGAGGTAAGCTGTAGTTGTACCTGCAGAGCCCTGTGTGCCGTCTGACTGTTTTATGATTGTGGTGAACTAGTGCAGTTACGGCTGAGAACCAAAGTTTTCGTGGCTGCATCTTCTTTGAGACTCATTGAAAGCTGAAGGTCTTGTAGCTGGGGGGTCACTAACATATGATTTGGGCTTTCTGCAGACAAGCTGGCCTTGGTGGGCTTCAAGGGTTCGTTCCGACCTGACTGGATCTGGCTGGAGTTGGACAATGACCACGCCAAGATCCATCTGATCTTACCTATTCCTGTTGTCCCCAAGATGAAGCTTTGAATGAGGCGTAGAGAGGACCAAAGAGCTACACCCGCGCCCCCCCTCCAAGAAAAGAACTGAAACTCCCCACATGTCCTTAAGTAAAGGAACTGCTGGACTTTGACCTTCTGGTTCTTCAGGCGGTTGGTCCAGGACTTTCTGGTAGAAGACCTCGCTCCCCATGACAGGCCGAGGGGGCGCTTTAAGACAGGTGGTTGTCTGAGGGGGGGGACATGCCTCTGATGTGTACCCTGACACCGGGGGGCACCAGAGTTCTGAATTTGCTGAAGAGCTTCGTGTTTGGAACCATTCAGACTGTGTGGATGAGTGGGGGGACTTTTGTGGGACAGTGATGTTGACGAGAAGCAGAACCGGTACCATCACCTCTGTGCTCCTCATCATGGCTGAAAGTTCTGGTACAGCATCTGCTGTCAGGCCAGGACACAGACTGAGCTCCAAAACAGAACCACCCGGGCTTCCAGGGACCAGACAGTAAACCTGTACAGTCTAATGCAATGAAGGTATCAACAACTTTACAGGCTTTTGACTGCAAAATGACCCCCATGAAGTGGATCAGTGTGATCAGTCTGGTGACCCGTTTCAGACCGGTCCAGTTCTCCCCACACTGGTGTTTAAGCTCAGAAATGTTTATTCTGATCAAACTCAGACTCATCAGATCCATACCAGTTCTGGTTCTTCTATGGTTCTGTTCCTGGAAGATTTGATGCTATTTTATGCCCCTCCTCCACAGGAGGGGGAGGGGTCAGATCTTAACCCGTCAGGTCAGGACATCAGAACCGCTTTATTCTGAGGTTCTGCATATATGCTCTGTTACAGTTATCGGATGTATAGTTCCCAGAAAACTGAATAAAACGGTTTGGGATCAGAGCCTCTGATTGGTCTGTTTGCTGACCCAATAAAGACACCAACTGGTCATACAAAACGGTTTATTTGAGTTCCAGACGGTGAAAACAAACTGAGACGTTCTCCTTTAAGAGCCTAGAGGTCCATAAAGAACCAGAATGAACTGGGTTCTGCAGAACACCCCCACATAGAAATTATCCTACATTTTAGCATAAGAACTAAAAGAGTTCTGGTTCTGAGGGCTGGTTCGCTCTGAGCACTGATGCACTGATGGGTCCAGCAGAGGCCCCAGAGGCCTGGGGGGGGGCAGCATCTCTCCTTCATAGGTCCTGCTTGGCCCGGTTGGGCTCCTTCTCTTTGCTCTTTTTCACTTGGTTCTGCTTCTGTTCATCCGCCGCCCCCCCAGCAGCCCTCCCTGGGAACACCTGACCTTCCACCGTGACGTCGGCGCACCGTTCCTGGGCCACCAGGAAGTCCTTTACCTCCCAGGCCAGGCTGCCGTCCCTTAACATGAAGATGACCCTGTTGGAGCCGACCACAAACCTGGGGGAGGAGACAGGTTATTATTCACGGAGGCTGGACCTTCTGCTGCATGACAACAAGAAGGTTGGTCCTCCTTCAGGCTGGGAGCTCTGAGCTGTGAGGCACACAGCTGCAGTAGCGCCCCCTAGCTGCTTATAGAGGAGCAGCAAAACAGCTGATCCGTAAGCTGGTCTGATCCAGAAGAGAGTGGATGTGTTCTGCCTGAAGGTTCTCTTCTTTTGTGTGTGAGCACGTCAGCCGTAAACAACTTCACTAAACCCTCAACAGCTGATAAAGGGCTGAACTCAGACGGGAAAAAGTTGAAATCCACAAACCGGGTTGATCAGAACCTTCAGGTGGAAACCAGATTCTGACATTGATGGATCACACAGCTTTCATATAACCCCCCCCCCCCAACTGAACGGTGCGGGCCCCTCCTCTGCAGGCGTACCTCTGGATGTCAAAGTTGGCGTTGAAGAGGCTGCCCTGCCACAGCCCCGTGATCTCCTCCGTCTCCTTCTCCGAGGGATCTCCGGACACAGTGGCGAACACCATCAGCGTTCTGCCCTTCTTGGACATCTTCAGGAGCTCCTCGGGCTTGGAAGGGTCCACCTTTGAGAAGTCGACGGGGGGGAGGCGACCGTCTGTGCTCTGGCAGGTCGCCCTCTTCGATGTCATCATCCTTCTGAAAAACAAAGTGAGATGTGCTGCTCAGAATCCAGACAAGGCAAGGAGGGGGCGCTGCTGGGACCGGTCCTGACCACACCTGTAGAGCACACACACGCAGACACACACACACGCAGACATAAAAAACAGACACACATGCAGACACACACGCAGACAAAAAACAGACACACACGCAGACATAAAAAACAGACACACACACACACGCAGACATAAAAACACACACATGCAGACACACACACACGCAGACACACACACGCAGACATAAAAACAGACACACACGCAGACACACACACACGCAGACACACACACGCAGACATAAAAAACAGACACACGCAGACACACACACAAATAAAAAACAGACACACACACACGCAGACATAAAAAACATACACACACACATGCAGACACACACACACGCAGACATAAACAGACACACACAGACACACACGCAGACATAAAAAACAGACACACACACGCAGACGTAAAAACCAGACACACACACACGCAGACATAAAAAACATACACACACACATGCAGACACACACATACACGCAGACATAAAAAATAGACACACACACATGCAGACACACACACGCAGACAAAAAACAGACACACACACACAGACATAAAAAACAGACACACACACACGCAGACACAAAAAAACAGACACACACACACGCAGACATAAAAACACACACACGCAGACATAAACAGACACACACGCAGACACACACGCAGACATAAAAAACAGACACACACGCAGACACACACACACACACGCAGACATAAAAAACATACACACACACATGTAGACACACACACACACGCAGACATAAAAAAAAGACACACACACACACACACACACAGACATAAAAAACAGACACACACACAAAAAAAACAGACAAACACACACACACACAAAACAGAAACATACACAGAAAAACACAAATGTGTGTGTGTAGGTGTGTGTTTGAGACAAGCTAACACTGACAGCGACAAGCACCTAAGAGACGCACACGCCTTCCTTCAAACATCAATGGCATTCTGTGTTTATCTTCCGGGTTCGGTCACATGACCGTATTCTGAATCGGCGGAAAGCGCGTGAAAACAGCAGCAGCGAAAGCGAGCAGCTCCGTTTCAGGAAAGTCTCCCGCCCATTTACAGATTTTTATTTTTATTTTTTTTAGATCAGCGCAACCTCTCTCGGTTAGCAGGGAGCACGTGCCTCCAGCGCGGATGTGACCTCACCTCCCACTGCTCCAACAACCGCGCCATGTCCGCGTCATTGTAGTCCCTGATGTCCTTCTTCTTCTGGTTTTCACCGGCGCGTGCCGAGCTAACACTTAGCAAACACGCGAGGAGCACAAGACGCGAACACCAGCCACCGGCCGCCATGGTTACAGATGGAACGCTGTGATTGGCTGAAAGTGCACTGTCACGAGACCTTCAAAAGGAAGATCAGGGGAAGAAGCCCTGCTAGGGATTTCAAAATAAAAGCAGACTTTTTTTTTTATAAACGGATTTCAAAATACAACACAGTCAACCAATTGTACTACACATATATCTTCAATTACAAACAAATTCCAACGTTTAACGATATCTTGTTACAAAATAGTCAACCCAACATAAACCCCCCCCCATTGAAATCATATTTTGAGTTAAATTTAGATTTTCAAATTTGATGCTTGTTCTAATAAATGTAAACTATGTGAATGGATCTAATAACCAGCATTGGAGGCTCAGCGATGTTGTATTCACTTATGAAATGATCATCTATGAATCATTCTGATTTCCCATTAAGTGACTGATTAACAATGTTAATGTTTATAACATACCAATTATATAAAAATGAAAGAGTTGTTCCATAAAACTGTGAGGAGAAAAGTTGCGTTTGAATGAAAGAGTCCAACAGAACACAACTTGTTGATGAAAATGAGCTCATTTGACAGGAAGCTTCCCAACAGGAAACAGACATTTCAGCTGAAATTTAAGCCACCCAATTTACCAAAGAGATGGTTTGGGAATATGTTCCATAGACTGTTTTGATTCTTCAGAAATCTTTTAATTTATAGAAACTGATTAAAGTCAGTAAAAGTCAAATCCCTGAATCCTCCATCAGCTAAGAAGTTTTTCTGACTTTTTGACTTAGGTTTTTCCATAGAAAATTTAATAATAATCTTGTCCAAGTTGGAACACTGAGTTTGGGTGACATCTAGTGACGAGAAAACAAAAGGAGCTCCACACATCACTTCTGCTTTTCTAAGACTCTAGCATGCATTGGTCAGTCCCTGGTTAAGCAGCCATTAAACGTCTTTTTGGCAGACTCAGTAACAGGAGTGAATGATCACCTAAATCTTTATGTTCTTTTGATATTTCAATACCGTGATATTTAACTGATTTTCTTTTTTACAGGAACACCACAAACTTCATTAGCAGCACATTTTAAAGGTAAAATTTCACATTTTTTTAAATTAAGTTTTAATCCAGAAACACTAGAAGATGTGGATATAACAGATGAAGCGTTTCATAAATGTAGTATTGTCTGCAAGTGTAGACATTTTAGGTTCTTTACAGAATACCTCAATTCCTTTGAATGTGTCTGTTTGAATTAGATCATTTAAAATTTGCTCCAAAATATATGGGGAAGCTGGACATGCCTTTCTTCATTGTGTGGGGCAATCTTTTTTGTTAACAGATTCATTAGAAATTCAGAAACCTCAGTGAGAGTATGTGATAAAATTCAATCCATCATTGTCTGGAGATTTGTTGTTTGAGGTTTTTAATTTCCCATTTTATCTCTTCCATTGTTCATTTTTCACTTGCTTTTTTCAGTTTTGTTGGTAAAATAAACATATCAGAACTGTCAAGACAGTTGTTTATGTAAAGATCTCTTTAAAAATTTGACATGTATTTTGAAACGGAATTGCAATTTTCAGTTACTGAATTGTTTCTATTAAATTTGGACAGTGAATTTCTTTCTTTTTGTGGAAGTTTTACTGGCTGGATTCTCTTGTTTTAATTAACACCCCGCGAATGTGCGGTCGGGGCGGAGGGACTGCATCTGTTTTTATAAATGGTTTTAAATGTAAACAACATTACGCATCGTCCCCATACTCCAGCTTTGAACTGACCGCATTTGAGCTGGGAATGTTCGATCAGGTGCTGTGTGCTGTTGTTTACAGGCCTCCCAAATACAACAAGGACTTTTTGAATGATTTCTCTGACTTTTTGGCTGAAATCATGCCTCATTATGACCATGTCCTTATTGTTGGGGATTTTAATATACATGTGGGTTGTCCTGATAAGCCTGTGTTTAATTTAGAAATTCATGATATTGCTGTATGAGATCACCTGCCTGTAATCTTCGAAGCTGATCTTAAGCGGGCTGCAGATAACTCTAGTGCGCCTCCTCGAAGTTGCAGAATTTTCAACCCTTCTTCCGCCAGTCAGTTCTCATCTGTATTTAACCAGTTCATTACCCCCTTCCCGACTGCTGATGTTGAGGAGCTTAGCTCCTGGTTTCAGTCAAAGTGCACCAACATCCTGGACTCTGTGGCTCCTGTGAAGACAGTAAAGCCTAGATCTAAACGTGAGCCCTGGCTGAATGATGGAACCCGGGCAGCCCGGAGAACTTGCAGGAAAGCTGAACGCAAGTGGAAGAAGGATAAGCTACAAGTCTCACTACAAATTCTAAAGGACTGCTGGAAATCTTATCAGACTACTGTTAATAGAGCAAGACAAGAGTATCAGTCGAACATCGTTGTTTCTAATCAGCACAACCCACAAGTACTGTTTAAAACTATAGACTCTCTCCTTAATGCTCCACAGGTGCAAACTTTAGAAGCTTCCTCTGTTTTGTGTGACAATTTTCTGAATTTCTTTATTGACAAGGTTATAAACATAAGAGCTGCCATTACTTTTCCCTCCGCTGACCCCTCAACCCCTGTTTTCTGCTCGGCCACTTTTGAGACATTTGAGCTGGTGTCATTATCATTTTTAGAAAAGTTGGTTAAACAAAGTAAGATGTCTGGTTCTTTGTTAGATCCCATCCCTCCTAAGCTATTCAAAGAGGTCTTCCCTGCTGTATCTCAGACCGTTCTGGCCATTATCAACAGCAGTCTGGCCACTGGTGTTGTCCCTGCCACTTTTAAACATGCACTTGTTCAACCCCTGCTTAAAAAACCCAGTCTAGACAGTTCTGTTTTGGCTAATTTTAGACCCATTTCCAAGATGCATTTCATATCAAACGTTTTAGAGAAAATGGTCTACTTACAGCTGGAGGAATTTTGAGCACTCATAAAATCTATGAAGTCTTCCAGTCTGGTTTTAGAGCCCAGCACAGTACAGAGTCGGCTTTACTGAGGGTGAGCAACGACATCCTATTGGCAACTGATGCTGGAGATCATGTAGTTCTGGTTCTGCTGGATCTATCAGCAGCATTCGACACAGTTGACCACAGTATTTTAATTTCTAGGCTCCAGAACTTGGTGGGGATTCATGGTACTGCACTAGATTGGTTTAGATCGTACTTAGCAGGATGGACTATGTGTGTTAATATTGATGGCTTTAAATCTAGAACAGCTCAGGTGTCTTTTGGAGTTCCACAAGGTTCAGTTCTAGGGCCACTTCTATTTTCCTTATATCTGCTTCCACTGGGGTCCATTCTAAGAAGGCATGGTGTTTCCTTTCACTTATATGCTGATGACAGCCAGATCTATCTGCCGCTGAAAAGGGAGAATGGTTTCTCTATTAACCCGCTTGTATCATGTTTGCATGACATTAAGGATTGGTTGGCCATGAGTTTCCTGAGTTTTAACGAAAACAAAACTGAAGTACTGGTGTTTGGACCAAATGATCATGGAGGACCGTCCCCAGCTGATCTGGGTTTTTTGACAGGGTTTTTAAAGTCAGCTGTTTCTAACTTGGGTTTTAAATTGGACAGTCATTTTAAACTTGATCACCAGATCAGATCAGTGGTGAAGCTGAGCTTCTATAATCTTTCAGCAACTTTCAAAGGTGAAACCATTTTTATCACCTGCACATTTTGAGACAGTGATCCACGCCTTCATAACTTCTCGGCTGGATTACTGCAACTCTCTGTACCTTGGACTAAGCCAGACATCTCTCTCACGTCTCCAACGTGTTCAAAATGCAACTGCCCGTCTCCTGGTTGGAGGACGTAAGCGAGACCACATTACACCGATTTTATCAACGCTCCACTGGCTGCCTGTGCATTTTAGGGTTGACTTTAAGATTCTTTTATTTGTTTTTAAATCTTTATATGGTCTTGCCCCAATGTACCTCTCTGAACCGCTTTCTCCTTGTTCGTCGGCCCGGTGCTTCAGATCAGCTGATCAGCTCCTTCTGGAAACACCGAGGTCCAGGCGGAAGCTCAGAGGGGACAGAGCCTTTGCCATTGCTGGTCCAAGGCTCTGGAATTCTTTGCCTTTGTATATTAGAGAAGAATCATCACTGTCCACTTTTAAAACTCATTTAAATACTAACTTTTATGCCCTTGCTTTTAACACAACATGAGACTCCAGCTGTTTTTACTGATATTTTATTTTATTATTTTTATTGTCTTTTTATCTTGTGTGTGTACAGCACTTTGTTTTAGCTTCCTGCTGGTTGAAAGTGCTTTATAAATAAAGTTGAGTTGAGTTCTTTATTCCTTTTCTCTGTGCAAAAAAATATGTGTTGTTCCTTTCATCCTCTTCAAGCCATTTCATTCTGGACCTTGTAAAAGCTCATTGGGATTTTTCTGTGAAAAACTTGTCTTGTTCTTCTTGATGTTTTTGCAGTTGTGTTAGCTGCTCTTTATTTTCATTATCATCTACTAAATCAGCTCTAATGTTTATTAAATATATATAAAGCTTTTAATATTTTCCATATGGATTATTTTTCTAATCCACAGAATTGATGATTACATTTGTGCTGGTTTAATGGTTTTGACATCTGGACCTTGTGGTTTTAATATAGTTCTAATCTATTCTCAACATAAAGAGGATATGTCAAACATTCATTCATCTTCTAAACCACTTTTTCCCTTTTGGGGTCGCGGGGCTGCCAGAGCCAAACCCGGCTACTCATGGGCGAAGGCAGGGGACACTCCTGGACTACTCATTTTATATTATATTATATTATATTATATTACATTATATTATATTATATTTATTTAATATTTAATTTAAATACAATATTTTAAATATTTATCTGTTATCTTAACTTGTAGCTGTTTATCTAGACGTTTATTAGACATATACTTGTTATTCAACCATGAAGTTACAGAATTAATTAAGCTCATTTTTCTTTAATAGTTCTAGCGCATCACCTGTCCGTCCGGGGTTGAGGATCTCTCCTTCATGTGGGAAACCCTGAGGTTTCTTAGTTTCATTCAAAGACCATCACCTTCATACTCCACCCGAATATATATGCTTGTGTATGTGTGCAAAGTCACACTCACGTGTAAAATATAACTTCTTAAACCGTGTTGTGAGTTCTTCCCTGAACACCAGTCATTTAGTTACTGTTTTGACAGAATCAGAACCAGAATCTGGACTGTGTATGTTGATCATACCAGGATCAGCGGAAGCTCACAGCAAACGTTCCCAGCACCGGGCTTTTATATTGAAAAGGCGCAGCTTCCGGCTCCTGTAGCAGGCTAAGCTAGCAGCGGAAACTCCGCCCCGGAGGCGTCTCCTGGCAGCGCGGCGGTCCATGAGCACCGGTCCTGGACCCTCTGGAGTTCTGGGCCCCCGGCGAACCGAAAACGGATTTTCTGACCACAGCAGCGCGATGCAGTAGCCGTGTTCCTGTGGGGGGCGGAGCTTGCTGCCAGTGGACTTTTACCGCCTCGCTCTCCGTACCGTTGCCGGTGGCTGAGTGGACCACACCCTCCCCGCTTCCTCATAGTCCCGCAGCTAGAGCGCGCCTCCCCGCTGGAATCTGCGGGAGGAGCGGGTCTTCCTCCGCCTGGACCGCGCTCCCGAACCAGAAGGCAGTTTGGACTTTCTAGAAGTTCTGCATGAATGTCCGAAGGCAGCGTCCGGCGGGCTGCGGTCCCGAACCGAACCGCGGAGCAGGACGATGCCGGAGCAGCTGCTAGCTCGTCCGAGCGGATCTCCTGGACGGACGGCGACTCTGACCTCTGAAGAAAGGATGGTGCTGGCCTCCACCTCTGGTGCTGGTCCTTCTCTGCCCCGGAGGAGAGCTTCAGGACTCGGGCTCCTGCCAGCAGCAGACCGCGCGGGGAGCTTCGCGTGACCTCAGCCCCACAGGAGCGGGAACAGGTGAGCCGAGGCCACAGGTGTGTCTGTGACGGCGAGGCGGCCTGACGGTGACTGGCTGTACTCTGGTTGCAGGTTTGTGGATCCTCAGAGGTGTTGGAGCAACCGTGACCTGTGACCTCAGCAGGAGCTTCTCCCTCCAGGATCTGCCTTCCTTTGGACCTTCCTGAGACATCAGCTAACCGAGACCCTCTGACGGACCTCGCGGCTGTGGGCGTGTCCTAATTGGCTACAGGGATGCAGCGTGACTCCTCCCAGCGGCTGACTTCACATGTGACGCACAGCTGATGATGTCAGACTGAAGGTCATCAGGACCCATGCACAGGACTTTGAGGAGCGTGTAAAACTGAAGCCTCGCCTCCCCTCCAGACTCCCGTGGCGATGGCGAGTGCAGGCACATCAGCTGGCGAGGGGTCAGGGGGCACACTCGGCGGCAGCCTGCAGCACAGGAAGCGCCTGTCCTCCGTCTGCGACGCGTGTAAGGGGAAGATGCAGCTGGTGGCCGACCTCCTCCTCCTGTCTAGTGAGACCCGGCCGGTCATGGCGTCCGACGGCGTGCCGCTGGCTGACACCTTCGACCAATGCCGCGACACGGTCATTGCCAGGACCAAAGAATTGTCCATCCTAACCCACGACATCCAGAGCCAGCTGAACATGGGTCGTTTCACTGACGTGGGGGACCGCCTCCTGGAGATGGCCGACCTGGTGGTGTCTCTGACTGAGTGCTCCGCCCACGCCGCCTACCTGGCGGCCGTGGAGAGCACTGGCTCCCAGCCCTGTCTGCCCGGTTTGGTGGATCGCTACAAGGTGACGCGTTGCCAGCACGAGGTGGAGCGCAGCTGCGGCGTGCTGCGGATCACCGCCCTGCCGGACCTGACGCCGCAGCTGCTCCTGGAGCTGTCCCAGAACATCTCTACCAACCTGAAGACGCTGACCGACGCCTCCTCGCTGGCCAGCGAGCGCTCTCGGGACCGCTTCGCCAAGGAGCAGTTCAAGCTGAGCGTGAAGAGCATGAGCATGAGTGGAACCGCCTTCCTGGCATGCGTGCGCGAGGTGAAGAGTCAGCCCAGCGAGCTAAGCCGCAGCCGCTGCGTGCTCTTTAGCGCCGCGCTGGTGCAGGCCGTAGCCGCCCTGGTGGGCTTCGCCACCGAGCCGCAGTTCCTGGGCCGAGCGGCCAGCCTGTCTGCAGAGGGGAAGGCGGTTGCAGACGGCGGTGCTGGGCGGAGCCATGAGTGTAGTCTCCGCCTGCGTGCTGCTCACTCAGGGGCTCAGGGACGTGGCCCAGCACCCCGACAGCAGCGCCAGGATGTCCGAGTACCGCGAGCGCCCTGCGCAGCTCAGCCTGCGCTGTGTCCACTGGCTGCACGCTGCTCACGCAGGCGCTGAGGGAGCGCTCCTCCCCCAGGACGCTGCCTCCTGTTGCCGTGCACGTTGGGAAGTAGGGGGGTGCTGGTGGATCAGAAGCACAGAGGCTGCGGACTCTGCCAGGTTCAGTGCTGGACTGTGTGTGGTGTGAGCGCATGTGAGCCTGCAGGTTTGATTCCCCTGTATTTATTTAACCGTTAAGCGTCTTCCTGACATGTGCACGGCCCTGCCTGCTCCACAGACACTGGTGCACGGCTCCGCCCCCACCAGAGCAGTGACTGCAAAGGGAGCAGGGACCCGGACCACACAAATGTCATCGGATGAAATGTTTGCAGTTGGAAGCTGGGATCCTCCCAGCCTCACCTCCATCCTCTAAGTTTCCTGTCAGAGCTCCTGCTCACAGAGGCGGAGTTTACTGCAAACCAGGATTTGAATGAGTGTGGATCAAGTTGACATTAAAATCTGATGAAGTTTGTTTCTGGAACTCCATGTGGTTTTTCATGGCAGTTTATATGTTGATGCGTTTGTACGTTCACATGATCGTATGTTCATACGTTCATGTTTAATGCTTCATAAAAGTGGAGCATAAAAGTATTCAGTCAGCCACCAATTGTGCGTGTTCTCCCACTTAAAAAGATGAGAGAGGCCTGTACTTTTCATCATAAGTTTACCTCAACTATGAGGCAAAATGAGAAACAAATTCAGAAAATCAAAGAAACTGATTTTTAAAGAATTTCTTTGTAAATGATGGTGGAAAATAAGTATTTGGTCAATAACAAAAGTTCAACTCAGTACTTTGTTAAATACTCTTTGTTGGCAATGACAGCAGTCAAACGTTTTCTGTAAATTTACAAGGTTTTCACAAACTGTTTCTGGTATTTTGGCCCATTCCTCCATGCAGATCTCCTCTACAGCAGTGATGTTTTGTGGCTGTCGCTGGGAAGCACAGACCTTCAACTCCCTCCAAAGACTTTCTATGGAGTTTAAGTCTGGGAGAATGGCTAGGCCGCTCCAGGACCTTGAACTGCAATAACGAAAGCACTCCTTCGTTAGCTGGGCAGTGTGTTTGTAGTCATGCAGAAAGATCCAGTCATGTTTCATCTTCAATGCCTTTACTGATGGAAGGAGGTTTTCACTCCAAATCTGACCTCTCATGGCCCCATTCATTCTGTCCTCGTCCTGAAAAACAGCCCCAGAGCATGATGCTTCCACCCCCATGCTTTACAGTAGGTATGGTGTATATGCAACTCGGCATTCTTTTCTCCTCCAAACACAAGTTGAGTTCTTACAAAAAGTTCTATTCTGGTTTCATCTGACATTCTTGGACATTCTCCAATCCTTTCTGGATCATCCAAATGCTCTCTAGCAAACTTTAGATGGGCCGGCACATGTACTGGCTCTAGCAGGGGGACACGTCTGGCTCTGCAGGGGGACACGTCTGGCTCTGCAGGGTTCGAGTCCCTGGCGACGTAGAGTGTACCTGATGGTAGCCGTTGTTACTTTAGTCCCAGCTCTCTGCAGGTCATTCACTAGGTCCCCCATGTGGTTGTGGAGTTTTTGTTCACCGTTGTTGTGATCATTTTGACCCCACAGGGTGAGATCTTGCGGACAGCCCCAGATGGAGGGAGATCAGTGGTCTTGTAGGTCTCCCATTTCCTAATAATTGTTTCCACAGTTGATTTCTTCACATCGACCTGCTTACCTGTTGCACATTCAGTCTTCCCAGCCTGGTGCAGGTCAACAGTTTAGTTTCTGGTGTCTTTAGACAGCTCTTTGGTCTTGGACATAGTGGAGTTTGGAGTGTGACTGTTTGAGGCTGTTCTTGCAGTTTAATGGCGAGTGACACTAATGTCGAAGTGCAATTCTGCCACCAACTGTGTAGGAGTGTGAGTCAGAGTGGAGGCTGCCTCACTAGTCCGTTTATTTAAAAAAAACTAAACTGACTGAGGGTGTGGACAGGTGTCTTTTATATAGATAAGTGGTTATCACAGGTGCCATTAATACAGGTAACGAGTGCAGGACAGAGGATCCTCTTGCAGAAGAAGTCACAGGTCTGAGAGCCAGACATCTTGTTTGTTTTTGACCAAATACTTATTTTCCACCATATTTTACAAACAAATTCTTTAAAAATCAGACAATGTGATTTTCTGGATTTGTTTTTCTGTTGGTCTCTCAGTTGAGGTCTAACATGACGAGTTACAGGCCTCTCTCATCTTTTTAAGTGGGAGAACACGCACAGTTGGTGGCTGACTGAAACCTTTTTCCCCACTGAGTGTTTATATGTTCATACGTTATCATGTGTAAATGTTCACACATTCATACGTTCTGGTATTAATCTCAGAGAAGGTGGTTCTGACCTGAAGATAGAGTTGCTTTAAGGTTCTGAAGGAACCGTGTGTTTCTACTCACTGAACCAGTCTCCACCCTCACTTGATCTTAACCTAACCAGCAGTTCTCTGTCTTAGATCCTCTGATCAATCCGAGAGTTACAAAGCTGCACGAGAACCCAGACTCAGCTGGGATTCAAACCGTCGTGTGAGGTGAAGGTTCTCAAATGTTGGTTCTTCTGGGTCGGATGCAGCTGGTTGGTTGATAGCAGTGCGGGTCTTTGCTCATTCCAGAAGGTTCTTATTTTCCTTTCTATTCTTTACACATTATTTATTGATTTATTTTTACTTTTTTCCGTTTGTTATGCATCATTTATTCATATATCTATATTTGTATTCATATTTATTTGTATTATTTCAGCCGTCAGTCCAGAAAGTTTTATTCTTACAAAGATGTTTCCACAGAAACAGGCGTGTGGGCTGGGGGGGGGTTCTGGGCTCGGCACAGTAACACAATCAGCTGAACTTGAGTCCAGCGGTTCTCTCCTGCGGTGCTCGGGTCGGTTTACAGGCCGCCGCTGTCTCCGTTTCTCTGAAACTCGAGTGCAGGAACTCGATCTTCTGTGAGACACGGCGCTGAGACACCCGTCATTTGTTCCTGTTTGCTTTGATGCGATTTTTAAACCCAAACCGGTAGCAGAACCATCTGAGCCAGAACCATTTGAGCCAGCACATCATCCCGAGCTTAGAAGACTGGTTCTTTTACGATGATCGAGAAGTTCTGAACCAGAACCAGAATGCAGAGTGGGAGCAGACGCAGCCTGGTGCCCCCCCCCACCTACCTGCTGGTGCAGCTGAAAACAGGAGGGGCCCCACCCATGCTGTGACCTTTGAGCTGCCAGGACCCAGATCTTTTTTTGGACTGGGTCTACATCCTGTAGACGGAGCAGCTTTTCCTGTCTGTGGTCCACTTCCTGTCCCACCCTCCCCGCAACTAGCTGTCCTCCCCCCTCAAAGACAAACAAGAGTCAGACCGCACCCCTCTCTTTGGACTCGGTATGATCCAAATGGACTCTTTCAGATTTGGACATCTCCAGGCCTTAACCCCAGACCAACCCCTCAGAAGGAGCAGGGGGGAGGAGGCCTGGACCCCCCCTGTAAACAGCTTAGTGCAATGGCCGCTTTAGGAATGAGCAGTGATGAAAGTCAAACTGTAAGCGCTATGAAGAGGTCGTCCTAAAAGGTCGTGTCAAGCCTTTCTTAACAGAAACCTTCAGGTTCTTCAGCAGGTTCTCCACATGGACCGTCATGCTACAAAGAAGCCTCCATAGATTTCAATATTTACATTTGGAAAAAAAACTGTGGAGACAAGTTTGATTTATCAGTAGGACAGAGAAGACGGACGACGCCAGACCTTTCAGACATTTAAAAATAGAAATTGATGGTAAAGCAGACGAAGCGATGATGCAGTGACCTTGACGCTGGCGCCGTCCCCGTATCCCTGTGCAACAGACTCCTGCAGCTTTAGCTTCCTGATTCTCTGGTTACGTTTTTGTGTGGGATATATTACTGATATGGAGGTAAATGTCAGACTGATCACTAAAATGTCATTTTTTTCAGTAAAAACTTCCTCCTTCCATATCTGGAAATTATAACAAGGCATCAATCGTTTGTTTTTTTTAAATAATTATGTTAATCAGCAATTCAAAAGTGATGGCTGATTTTGATTATTTAATTTTCTATAAATTTTTATTTATTGTTACTTTTGTAAGTTTCAAGTGATTTCAGTGAGAATTGTGGGTTTTTCCTTCTTTAACTGAGGGGTACCAACAATTTTGTCCACGTGTGTATGTGTTGTCAGCAGGGCTGTGGAAGCTGACCTGAAGTCTCCAGTCACAATCCTCAGAAGACTTATGTAAGTTGTAAAGATGAGGGCCTTGCAGAGAGCTTTGAGGTACTCCACAAGTTAGTTAATAGAAACAAACTTACCATACAGTCAGAAGCGAAGCATTTGGGAATGGTTCCAGAGACACACCATTGTGTATATTCAATGAGAGGAGTGATGGTTGAATGCAGTAATCCCAAATGACCAGCATCCATGGCTCCCTGGATGTCATTTACTAACCTGGTTCAGGTCGTCTCTGGCTCAGCCAGAAACCAGACTGTTGCAGTTGAAGAAACAAGCATCTGCCCGTCTATCACTGGTTTAGCAGGTAATTCCTCTTTAAAGTCTGACTTGGGTCTGTAATCATCAGATTTTCAGCTGTGTTGGATCTTCTCTAATAGAGCAGAAAATAACGATTTGGTCAAAAACAGAAGTTCAGCTCAGTCCATAATGTGTTTTAATGACAGAGGTCCAAGTTCTCTTCAGCACGTTTGGTCCATTCTTCATCCAGATCTCCTCCAGAACTGTGATGTTTTGGGACTTCCACTCCTCCTCAGATTATTTTTGCCCAGTCCCCTGCCCTCTTTAATCCAACCTCACCAAATTAAAGCAAGTGTTGAGTTTATTCAGCTTCGAGTTGAGTTTCAGGCTCAGGATTAAAGAACCTCCTTTAAGAAATGGATGCTGCTGGTGAGGAGATCACAGCAGTGCAGTTGTTGGTTACAGCGTGCACGCCGCTCCCTCCCTCGTGGAGGATATTTTGTGTGTTGTGGACGAGAATCTGAGGGCACTGACACTTTGAATGATACAAGAACTTAGTTTTGGAGCAAAAATGACCCGTTTTGGGAGAGAGATGAGCTTTTGCTGCTGCTGTGCTTCAGGAGACGAGTCATCCTGAGGAATGACCACAGAGTTTTCAGCCATCTAGCCTGGATGTACAGCGCCACCGTGTGGCCCCTTTCAGGAGGGATTCGCCCTTCAGCCTGGATTTGGGCTGTTTCTACTCAGTAAGTCAGAGACTGTTTGACTTTAATCAGACGACCCCCCAGACTCTTTGCTGTGATGTCAGAGCTGTTTTTGTACTCACCTGATGGAACTTCAGAATCCATGGCTGTCCGACTGTGAGGGGCAGTTGATCCAGACATAGTTATTCCTCCTGCTGCTGAGAACCTGGGGCCGTCATGGAGCGATCATTTTTTATCATCAAAACAAAAACATCCAGATTCTGACCACTGGGTCTCAGCTGTCCTTGAGCAAGGCATTGAGGGTTGTTGGAAACATCATTGACCAGAACAGGTCTGGCTGCAGTGACACACTTCTGCCAGCAGAGGTAAGTGCAACAAAGCTGTGCAAATGTGGACAGAAAACAAACACAGGTTTGTGCAAGTCATGACCCCCCGCCCCTGAGGTGGCGTGGAAAGTTCAGTTCAGGAGCGCGCACGTGTGGAGAGCCACAGAGACTCCATTCATCCTCTGCTGCAGACCTGCTGTGGCGTCCTGCAAATGCAGCTGAAGACTGCCGGCTTTGTTTGATGCAAAGAAGGTGCGTGTTAGAGGGGTGGGGGCGGTCCTATCACGATCCAGAAGAACTTTGTTCCTCTGAACCCTGCTGAGGAGGAGGAACTGCCCGCCTGCCAGTCAGACCTCTGGACCTCACCTCACCACGTTGGGTGACGATGAGCTAAAAGATCAGGAGCTGCAGCACTGGAGTCAACGTGGTGAGTCTGCGCAGTCACTTCTTCTGCTCTGTCTGCAGGCCCATCACCAGCCTGTCAGAAACTTTCATCTGCTGCTGTAGAACCAGCTGTTCTCCTGAATCAGACTGGGTTCTGGAGTGCCGCTGCTCCTGGACAGGAGCTGTGCTCTGGGACAGGAAGTTCTCAGTGGACGTTGTTGGAGCCACACCAGCGCAGCAGACGCACATGGTCAGAGAAGATCCAGGACAGCTCCGCCTCCTTTCCACTCTGGCACAGCCGTGATCATCAGGAGGATTTTTTTTACTCAGAAAAGTGTCACCTGAGGTCATACAGCTAGATGACCTGCCCAACATCCTTCATCACATCATCCTCATCATTGTGCAGCTCAGTGCCACCACAAAGATCCTGGATGACCTTTAACCTTCTCTTGATGTCCCGTCGTGGGCTGTGTCGATCATCTTCTGATCCATTGCCGAAGCGTTCCATCAGTCTTTTAACAACAGTTATGCCGTTTTTAGCCAAAAACCTTTGTGGTTTTCTAGGACATAGTTTCTGCAGAGCGGCAGGGGTTCATTAGGAATTCACCTCTGAGTTGTGGGAGGGACTACTGGCTTAGAAATCGACATCTGCTCATTTCCCATCATCCCTTTGTTTTCACGCTCTCCCGATAGCTTACAGCCCCTCACACCCCAACCCTACATTAGCGGTGCAACAAAACTGCAGATCAATATCGGAGCTATCCAGCTGTACAGTTCTGATCCAGATCCCAGCTCAGGCGAGGAAAACAAAGACATTCATGTGGTCGTTCCAATTCTTTGTCTGCTTCTGATGCACAGTGGTTTAAATTAAGAACTACTCCAAAATGTTGTTTTAATCTTAATGTTCTTTATAGACGTCCTCCAGAAAACTGCTAGACGAACATGTCAAAACACCAACTTCATAAAAGTGGGTTTTTAACAGGTCTCCTGCACTTTTCTATCTGTCAGAGGAGGACAAACCAGCACAGCCCCCCCAGCACAGAACCTCAGTCAAAGTACCCGAACCTCTCAGGTCCAGGTCCTCAGCTGTCAGCTTCTCTGCCGGATCTGCCTTCAAGTCTTCCTAAGTAAGTTCAATCTGAGCTTAACCAGACCTGGAAGGAGCTGCAGAGGAGTCCTCCTGACTCCAAAGCTCCTCCCATATAAGGAACCAAAGGGTTCATTGAAGTTTTGGCCTCGCTTACTGTTTTGCTTTCAGCACGTTTGTTCTGAAAGATGTTAATGAGGTTCTTGTTCTGAAGGACCAGTGAAAGCTGCAGCTCTGCAGCTGAACATGGTTTCTGAATGAGTGAGGGCGACTGCGTCTGCTGAAAGAGATGCTCTGCTGGCTCCTCCTCCATCTCTGGCCTCTAACTGGATCTTCTTATTGCCCTCCAGAGCAGCCTTCTCCATTAGGCTGTGGTCTTCAGGGAGAAGCTGTCCGCTGACTGAGTGCACACACTCCCACTCTGATATCCTGCCAGCAGAGGAGGAGGAGCCAACACCGCAAACTAGAGGATGGAGAGAAGGTGTGGGGACCAGGAGGCAAGCAGGAGCTCCAGGAAACTGGCCATGCTCCCCAGGTACGTTCTCCGCTTGCCAGCGGCTGCTTTGACGCCACACTTGGTGACCAAACCTGTGACTCTGCAGGGCTCTGGTTTTCTGTCGCTCCAAAACCTATGAAGACGATCCAGAGGACAGAAGTGCTGCCAGGCTGATAGACGTGTGCAGAGTGAAGGGGAACCGTGGGCCGCAAGGCTGGGGGGGCACACAGCCCCCCCCACAGACTCAGGAAGGAGACACAGCCAAAAGCCAACCTTCCTCCCGTGGAGAATTCAGGAGGGGCATCAGGATCTCCATCGGCTTCAAGGTAAAACATCTGGAGGAAGGTGTTCCTGTTCTTCATAGATCTGGAAACGTTCTAGAAAAACGTTCTCCATAGAACATCCGCCTGAATCCTGTTCTTTGCAGAACATCTGCTCGGATGAGTTCTCCCATCTGGACAGTGTCAGTTCAGAGGATCAGGTGGTCGGGGCAGACGATGCTCTGCTGGCTTGTTTAGACCTGAATGTCACGTTTTCAGCGTAAAACGACATTGTTGGTTCTATCAGGAACTTCTCCTGGTCAAAGTTCCTGACGGATCTTGCCACGGAAACCACCAGGCTGCAGATTAAGGATGTGGGCTGTTGTGACTGTCCTCCTTCCTGAAGCTTACCGCTGCCCTCTGCAGGGTAAAATGTGGAACCATGATTAGAAAACACTAACTTCCTGTCGGTGGTTGTTCTCTGAGCTCCAACAGTTCTAACCAAGTTCTCATGAAGAACAAACGTTCACATGTAAAGCTCAGAGGCAACATCATCATTTGAACTTCCTCCAGGAGAGCAGCTTCTGGAGGATGTGTGTCACCAGAGGTTCTGCTGAGGAGGTCCACTCATCATCTGACAGCAGCATGAAGACGGAAGACAAGAACCTCCACCTGGACCCAAAGACCAGAGGACCGCTGCACCGGTGAGAAGCATGTCATCCAACCACGTTGCTTTGATTTGACATCAGCAGGATTTGGTTCTACAGAACCGACCTAAACTGCTTTCTTGGTCACACTGTGATGAGTTTGATCAGAACCAAGACCTCTAGTGGCATTGCTCAGCCCTGCCCATTTAACTTTAACCATCAGTTTACTCAAAAATGAATGTTTGAGACGGAGCGGGCTTTCAGGAGATCACCTCTCAGCTTTCAGGAGTTGAAGGTGTTCGAGTTCTGCTCAGTCGACCCGTTTCACATTCATAAAACCGAACCGTAAAAACGTTTCCTCTGAGTTTCTGAAGCTCGCTCTGGGTTTGGTCTCTGGTTTGGCTGGGAGATAAACCGGGCAGAAATCCTCTGTGGATCATGGTGTTTGTGGGGTTCTTCATCAGAACCGTCAGCTTCATGGACAAAAACCAGCTCTCTCTTTCTGGTAGACTTCACAGCTCCTCTGGGACGATCAGCGATGAGACCTCAAGCACTCAAGCTGAGGTAAGAGAAACCTTCAGAACCAGGGAGGAGGTGAGTTTTTTCATCTTACAGAAGTCTGTCAGAAAAGCCTTTCTGCCACACCTGAATGTCTGAGAGTTTGTTCACCATCAGAACCAAATGTTCTGAAAGTTGAACTCTGTCCTTTGGTCTCCAGAAAGTGGACCCCCCACCCTTATCCGGACTCACAGATGAGGGGCTGACATCCAACAACAACAACCATCTGAAGGTGAGCGGTCCCCCGCTCTTGTTCCTCAGACTCTCAGGTGTTCCTGCCAAAGGCGGGGGGCCATACCTGACAGGATGGGGCGTCTTGACGCAGGAGAACCGTGGGGGGGTGTGAAAGAGTGGAAGTTGTTTCACTTGTCATCCAGGAGGTCAGAGAAACCCTCTTTGAGAAGTGAAAAGTCATCAACCTAACAAACGAAGCCCAGGGGACCTGGAAAATGAGCTGAAAGCAGTTTTTACCTAAAATCTGTTAAAGAACGGATCTGTAGGATTCATCCGTTCAGAGAATAGATTCCTAAATGAAAGGTCAGTGAGTCTGCTTTGAAAATGGGCCGGGTCTGTTTCTCTGTGGACTCAGATGTTCATCCAGGACAACAATGAGGAGACGCTCCAGCAGCAGACCCAGAGCGCCGCTACCCGCTCTACTTCAGCTGGTAAGTACCACCCCCCCGCCTTGGTTCTGGTTAAAAGCAGGTTGAACTGGGTGCTGTGTCCACACCCAGGCGTCTGTCCGTACTGGATCGGGGATCTGGACAGCCTGGTTCTGAAGACCATAGACTGTGGAAGATCTGGTTTTTCAGGAGCGGGGAAGTTCCTGTCCCAGCAGCTGGACTGCTATTGCCCCCAGTCTCAGGTATTTATTCTCCACCCAAACATGGCACCCCCCACCCCCCGGCTCTAGCTGGAGCCCAGCAGAACCAGGACTTTTCTGCTTCAGTCATGTCAGGATGGGCGGGGGCTTTGAAGACTATTTTTCTTGTGTGGTTCTGTCCAGTCTGTTCACCGACCGCGGCGGTGCTGGAGCTCAGCTCAACTATTCAGTTCCTGCGGCTGCGCGCACGCCTTCGCCATCTGGACCATCGTTCTGATGAAGAGCCAGGAACAGGTAGGAACCAGAACCTCTGCCACCAGAGGACCAGTCTGACTTTGACCCCCCCTCAAAAAAATATCAGGCTGGTGGAATTTGAATGAAAGAAATAAACTTCAATCTGGATTTCCTTTGTGTTTACTGTACTTGTGATCCATTAAAAATAAAAGGCAGAGAGGTGGCTAGCCCTGTCCCACAAACCGCATCAGCCGAACCAAACCTCAAACATAGGTCTCAAATTCCCGGCCTGGGGGGCCAGCGTCCGACACGCTCTCTAACTTACCTGTTGGATAAACACACCTGATCCACATGTTACCACAGTTTAACGGCTGTTATCTGACAAAATAAAAGCGTCTCACTCAATCATGAAATAAGTGACTCTCAGAACCAGAAGAACCATTCTCTGTAGTCAGAGGGACAGCTGAAATGGATTTAGCTGATCCGGGTCCTCCTGGACTCTAGGGACCAACTGTGTAACTGTGTTGGCGTCTGTAGCTCAGAGGGAGCTAGTCCCAGTACAGATCCCTGAAGGTCATGTAAGAGTTTTCACTTTGGAGGTTTTTATTCCTCATCTTTGACTGATCAACTCCTCAGGGTCTGGGCTTCAGCATTGTGGGGGGCCGGGACAGCCTGCATGGACCAATAGGCATCTATGTGAAGAGCATCTTCCCTGCAGGAGCAGCTGCAGCAGACGGACGGCTGCAGCAGGGTAAGCACGTGCACGCCATCACACCCGCCTTCAAACGCTTTGATCTTCTTCAAGAACGTGGACATAAAGGAAAAAGAGCGTTGGTTTGAAGCAGGAGAACCATCTGAGGTGTGACGGAGTGAAGAAGCCCTCCACAGTCTGAGCTCCACCCGTCTGTGTGCAGGAGACCAGATCCTGGAGGTGAATGGAGAAGCCCTTCATGGAATGACTCACAGTGAAGCTCTGCAGACGTTCAAAGTAAGTTTTCCTTCAGGATCTGTTGCTAGTGACGTAGAGAAGCGGTTCCAGCTAAAGGTCTCTGCCGTTCTTGCATCCATACTAACAGGAACACATGACGTTCAGTTTGGGTCAGTGGTTCCGCTCCCCACGACAGAACCGATGACCCAAAAAAAGGAAGTTTCATAGTCAAACAGCTGAACTGTGATGGAGTTTCCTTTAAAGGGACTGCACATGCTCCCCCTCCATAGAGCGGCCATCAGGCCCCCCAGCACCTGCATGATGACCTGTGTTTCTGCAGCAGGTCAGGAAGGGGCTCCTGACTCTGGTGGTGAGGACCACCCTGCGTGGGGAGGGCCCGTGCGGACAGGTGCCTCGGCTCTGTGAATCGCAGACCCTCAGCTCGGCCGGAGTCGGTTCCGGCACAAGTGGGCCCAGAAGTGCGATCGACTGCGGCGAGTCTGGAAGTGAGCCGGGTCAGCCAGCGAAGGCCAGAGACCGGGTCATGATGGAGGTGGTCTTGCAGAAAGGTCAGAGCCTCACAGAGCTTTGCAGTGGACTTTTATTTGCTTCCAGTCCAGCTTCCATCTTTTCTTTCAGGTTTGTTGGGATTTTTTGGGAGAATCATCACAAACACACGAAAATTAGACTTTAAAGGGTTTAGAGGGCAGCAGAACATGTCCAAGTACAACCATTTTGAAAGTGCTTCAGCTGCCTAACGCAGAAGATCAACCAGGAGGAAGCCTGAAACTGTGGGGTAAAGAGTGCAGGTGTTCCACAGCAGCAACCATTTTGGTTCTTAGAACTGGTTTGGTTTTCAGGAATCAGTTTGGTTTTTCAGGAACCGGTTTGGTTTTCAGGAATCAGTTGGTTTTCAGGAATCAGTTTGGTTTTCAGGAATCGGTTTGGTTTTCAGGAATCGGTTTGGTTTTCAGGAATCGATTTGGTTTTCAGGAATCGGTTTGGTTTTCAGGAATCGATTTGGTTTTCAGGAATCGGTTTGGTTTTCAGAAACTGGTTTGGTTTTCAGAAACTGGTTTGGTTTTCAGAAACTGGTTTGGTTTTCAGGAATTCGTTTGGTTTTCAGAAACTGGTTTGGTTTTCAGGAATCGGTTTGGTTTCAGGACCGCATTGCTTCTGAGGAGACGGTTTTGCCGCTACATAAGTTAAAGTTCAGCCTTGCTGCATCTCTGAAGCAAGAATTTGACGCATAGTTCAGGTGAAAAGTTTATGAATCTTTAGAAATAAACCCATTTCAGATTCAGAAATAAACAGAAGAAAAGCCACTGAAGTAGACATGTAGGCAGAGGGAGGTGGACCTGTCTGAAAGATCATCTGTGAGAACAAAAAGATCCAGCTCCCCATGGAAGTCCAGACCTCCTGCCAGTCCTCCTCACAGCCAGTCCACTTTGTTCGGACCGTATCGGTGCCGTTGACCTGAGAGCAGAGGATGAACAGTTCAGAAAACAAATGAGAATGGTTTGATCCGGACTTTTAACATCTCAAAGGAGGCGGGGCTACCATGCTCTCCTTCAGCTGTTTACAGAGGTTCCTTTAAACACAGAGCGAACATTTCAGAAGAACAAACAGAAGTTTGTGTGCCTTCACACGTCTGCAGACCTCCATCCTCTGCAGTGTTATCTGGTTCAGGATGTTCTCATGAAGGAGGAGGAGCTCCAGTCTGAGCAGAAACTGATCTTGTTGATCTTATCTTAGAGGCTGGCGTTGGTTTGGGGATTGGACTGTGCTGTGTTCCTTCTGACATCAGATGTGCTGGGATCTACATCCACACCCTCTCCCCGGGATCCACGGCGCACATGGACAGCCGGCTGCGGTAAGTTTAGACCTGCTTCGCGGGTCCTCCGGAGGTCCATACCCTGATCGTCCCGGTACCTAGAATGTCTGTTGGCCTGAACCCACAGCATGAACAGTTCAGAATAGAATAGCATGTAGCATGTAGAATGTGTGGGTCTCAATGTGTTGGTCCCAAGCCCAGATGAATACTGAGGGTTATGTCAGGAATGGCATTCAGCGTAAAACCAAATTTGTAAATCAGACCTATGATAGCCAAACCGGATTGGCCGAGGCCCGGATTAACAATAACCGCCATCGGTGCTGCTCAACGTCAGGGTGAACACACAAAAACACAAAACAAAATTAAAATTAAAATTGGATCTCGCACTTTTAACTGAACAATGTCTTTCTCCAATTTTACTGGTTGTATTGTCAGATCAATGAGCTGAACTGAGTTTCAGCTGAAATGAAAGGAAAGGTGAACTAAACTGTGGTGAGAGCAGCCATGTTGTTCAGTCCAGAGACAGAGGAACTGAGGAAAAGACAGGAAGCAGAACTGGAGGCAGCAGAGATGAAGATGCTGAGCTTCTCTTTGGGAATGACCAGGATGGATCGAATCAGGAATGAGTCCATCAGAGGAGCAGCACATGTTAGAGGTTCTGGAGATAAAGTCAGAGGTCAGACTGAGATGGTTCAGTCATGTCCAGAGGAGAGACGGTGAATATATTGGTAGAAAGATGCTGAGTCTGGAGCTGCAGGAAAGAGGTCCAGAGGAAAACCAAAGAGGAGGTTTATGGATGCAGAGAATGAAGACATGAAGGAAGCTGGTGTTAGAGGATGCAGAAGACAGGGGTAGATGGAGGAAGATGAACAGAATTGACTTTTTAATTTAAATTGTTGGTCTTCCCACAGCAGCAGAGCACAGGGCAACAGTGAGTTAAAAATAAAACGATAAAAGACAGCACAAGGCAAAATCTAATAAAAAATACAGAAACACAATAATGAACAGGGGGAAAGTGTAGTGTGCAGTTTGTGTCTTTACAAAAGGGCTCATTTGGGGGTGTTGAGCATTCGTGGTGTGGGGTGGGTGGTGTGGGTCAGATCCATTAAGGTAGTTTTTGGCAGCGGGATTTTGATCTCAAGGGGGGGAATGAGGCAGCCAATGCTGTTCTGGGCTGTGTTGATGACCCTCTGCACAGCCCTGGGTCCCACACACTCAGGGAGTGGGTGAGGGTACGCTCCACGAAGCAGCGGTAGAAGCTCACCAGCAACCTTTGGTCCAGGCAACGCCTCCTCCGGATGCAGAGGAAGTGCAGCCGCTGCTGAGCCTTCATCACCATAATGTTCACTGACCAGGACAGGTCAGCAGAGATGGAGGAACCTGATGGAGGGGACACTGCCCTCACCTCCATTTGTTTCCATTTGGACAAAACTGATCTTATAATAATGAATATTTCTGCCTCTTTTGTTCTGAAAAGCTGAAACGTTGTCTGCTTTGTCGACGGTCCGTAGGAGGTTAATCTGCAGAGAAGCTTCTTTAGGGCCTGAACTCTAGTTTGGATCAAACCAAAGCCTGCTCTTCTGGAGGTCAAAGGGCACAACTACAGTGTGGTTCACTATAGAAGACAGACATGCATGCATACTTTCTAAGAGACTGATTTAATATTTAATAAATATTAATCCTCTTCTTTTGTATGTTTATGACAAAATTTGATTGAGTTGTTTCTATAAATCCTTGATCATTTAGTTCTTCTGTTTCATGTTTTTTTTTGACTGAAGGTTCTTTGAAAAGAAGTCCTGATGGTTCATCCTGTCATTCAGGTTTGGAGACGAGATTGTGGAGATCAACGGCACGCTGGTGCACAGCACCTCGCTAAATGATGTTTACTCACTTCTGACCACGTGCAGAGCAGGTCCAGTGCACGTCATCATCAGCCGACACCCAAACCCCAACGTACGGCACAGACTGAGAACAGACCAGCTTCTTCAGCGGCTCTGCAGCTGAAAACCTGATGTCCTGCTGTGTGCTGCAGGTTTCAGCGCAGCAGCTGAGGGCCGCCATCGCTCGGGCCGTGGAAACCAGCCAGCTGAGGAGGGGGAGGAGCTACTGGAGCATGGACGGTAACAGCTGTTTAACATCATAACTTGTTCATAGACATTTGCCTTTTTTATCCCCAGAGAGCTGTAGTTCAACATACACAGCAAAATGAAATAACTTAACATGCAAAGAAACCCACACTTTTCCAGTGAGGATAGCAGGCTAATGCGACACAAAATGCAGTTAATGCGGTGTGTGAATGGACAGGCCCACCCTCTAGACTGACAATTAAACCTGACAGCAATGATGATAAACCTCCAGCGCCTCGGTGCATTATGGGTATTCCCTCCCCTTGTGCCCTTACCCTCCCATCTCTGACTTCCTTCTTCTCTCTTTTTCCATTTTCTGTCTGATGCAAAAGTCGTACACAAACATAATCAACATAAATAAACTTTAAAAAGCGTTTATTCAAACATACACCTTGTGTGTGTGAAGATTCATAACCTCGTTGTAAAAGTAAAATCTGTCCAACACAAGAGGCCTTCAGCTCTGATGCGTTTGCTCGGCTGTTGGACGGGACACGTTAGAAAAACAAAAGAATATGCATGGATGAAAGCGTCAGGTGACTTTGGGAATGTTGGGTTTATTTTGAAAGAGTGAGGAGACTTTGTGATTGCCAGGCTTCCCCAGTCCAGATCCATCCAAACAAGAACCTGGACACTCAGAACCTCTGTGTTCTGGAGATGCTGGACCACGGTCTCCATCCTTCTGAGACCTGCAGCAGATTCACATCTGAACTCATACAGTTCATACAGTGCAAACATTTTCAGACGTTGTCTTTTATCTGCTGTCACGCAAATATTGAATGACGAAGTGAAAGACTTTTAGTCTCATGTCTGCTGAGGTTTGGTCGTTTGGAATGAATGGTTCTGTGTTCTGTTTGGGGCTCTGGCAGGAACCTGCAGGGGCTCGTGCTTCCCCCACAATCATCAGAGGTTCAACCGCTGCCCTGAGAACAATGTCCCTCAGACTCAGAAGACCATGACGCGCTCCTGGAGTGACGGCTCCAGTGGACAGCGATATGTCTGCCCCCCCCGCCATCACAAACACCAAATCCACCGCGACTCCAAGGACACACATGAGGTGAGTCAAAGCACACAGGTCACATGGGTCTCCATAGCAGGAGGAGTGGGGAGAGTCTGACCCGACCCGTCCTTCAGTCAGCTCCAGGGTTTCTGGGCCGGGGAAGGACACACACACACCCCACCCCCCCACCCCCCCACGATAAAGACCACATCAATGATACTCTCAGAGGGCGCTCCATCTCATCCAGAGCACAGAGGAACCTCCTCTTCCTCCTCTTCCTCTCTCAGAGCCTCAGAGTCTGTGCGGCTCACCAACATTGTTTCCATCTGAGCTCGGAGTTTCTACTCGGAGAGAAAGAGCTGCAGACTGACCAATGAGCTGGTACGTCTGCAGTGGTGTGGACTTTGTACCAACCCCGAACAAAAGGGACACCTGAGTCTAATGACAAGCAGGCGCCAGAGGCCAGTGGGCGGGGCTCAGACGCTCCACTGGTGTAGTGTTGATGGGGGCGAGGACATGCTTTGATGAGGACCAGGTTTCAGAAATGCAAACCATCTTCAGGTGTGATGTGCAGGTTGAACCCCCCCCAGCAGCTGAAGTGCAATGGTTGAAGATGTTTGCTCATTTAGATCAGAGGTTTAAACCCCAGACTGAACAGTGTTTGTGTTCTTTGACAGAAGGACGCTACACCACTAGTTCCAGTTATGAACAACTTTTTTATCAGGAGACTGTTGCTGCAGCGTGTGTGTGTGTGTGCATATGTGTGTACATGTGTGTGTTTGTGTGTGTGCAGTCCTCCAGCAGGGTGTGGGTGGAGCAGCGTTGGCGTTCCTGGCTGCAGGATGCCGCCTCTGAGGACGGCTACAACGGGGACTCCAGCAGCTCCAGCAGAGGCTCTCCTGTGACAGACTTCACAGGACTGGGGGTGTCGCCCCCTGCTGGATGCCAGGTCAACCTGTATTTCACGCTTGCAGAGATGCTCCAGCTTTGATATTTCTTCTGCTTGTCCATTTATCCAGACCTTCTGGTACAGTTCTACAGCTGTTCCCAGTATTTTAGGAAGACACCTGCTGGTTCAGGTGGAGCTGACATTCATCTAGACCTTCATGGACGTCATCTAAGTTGATGCATCTAAACCTCTTTCTGAGTCAGCAGGTTTTCTGATTTGTGGTCAGATGTTTCAGGAAGGTTTGTCCAGACAAAGAGGCTGAACAAGACAGAGAGAAGGAGAGGAAACCAGTTCACCCGTTCACCAGTTCGCCTGTTCACCCGTTCACCAGTTCAGTAGCATTGCTCAGGAGGAAGTGGGCTCTCTCCTCCTTTTAAGGAAATTCTTGAGATTTTGTGACTTCCTCCAAGTGTGGGGGGAGGGGGCTTCTGCACCTGTGCCCCCCCCCTCCATGAAGATCCTCCTCTTAGATTTCAGACTTTGAGGTATTTGCTGCCAAACCCATAGGTGTGCCATAGTAATGCCAGTGTTGCCCCCACACTCAGTGCACATGCTGTCAGAGGAACGTGCACATGCGAGCTCTTCAGCACTGCAGAAGCGACGTGCACGTCTGACGTGTCACTTCCTGTTTGTGTGATAGGAAGAAGCAGGAAGAGCAGAAGCGGCGAAGCGCTTCGCAGAGTCGTCCTCTCGACCAGACGGAGAGTTTTCCCTCCAGCTGCAGCTCACAGGTAAATTCACCTGCTGTGAGGCCCCGCCCCCCACTCCATCACATTTCTGTGCGGGGTGTCCATGCTGGACTTCCTGTAGGGGTGGCTGGGGTGGTTTGTTCCTCTTTTAAGAGACGTGAAGTCTTCGTCCTCCCCGGACTCAGACTGGGTTCATGTGAGGCAGCATTTCTAGTTCTGAGGGGGGGTTTAATACCACAGAGCTGGCGCCAGAGTTCCTGTGCCCATGCCCCCCCCCATGTATGAAGCTGTTGGAGCCCCTCCAGGTCCCATGTCAGTAAGACTCTACTGTGTTTCCTCTGCAGGTCCTTCAGACGTTCTCGGCTCACAGAAAGCAGCTCTTCGCAGACAAGTCTGTGTAGATGTTCCTCTGCAGAACCCCTGGATTCCTCCTGTCAGACCACCCCCCCCAGAAGAACCCATCTACATCTACCCCTCCAGTCAGCCTGGGAGAGAAAGCCTCCACAGCGTCTCTGCTGCCATGACTGAAAAGGAACTGAACACCCCCACACTCTGTCCAACCTCTGGAGATGCTGAAGATGTGGCCCCAACACTTTCAGAACCAAAGAAGGGCCCCCCAGTGGCACCCAAACCTACATGGTTTTCCCAGAGTTTAAAGAAGATGAAGGACGACCAGGACCAGAAGAAGCCAAGCTCCGAGCTGAAGTCCTCTGCTTTCTTCAGAAGGAGCTTTGGGGGGCGGGCTGCACCTCCTCCAGCCCACATGTCCATCAAACAGAAGATTCATTCCTTTGAGAACTTTTCCAGTCCTGAGGGTGGAGAGAAAGGGAGCTGCAGGAGGCCTGTAGCCCCCTGCAGCTCCCTCCCTGCAGTGGACAAGGAGGTCCACTGTGCCTCGCATGGAGATCAAGATGTTCGATTCTCAGCAGAGAAACAGCCAGATGCACAGCCGCCTGAGGAGAAGGAGAACCACACAGCCGTCTCTGCTGAAGGCCCCTTTCTGCAGGAACATCTACAGGAAGCTGAGTCCACTGGAATGGGTTCTTCTTCCTGCCAGCCATCTAATGAAGACCCGCCCTCCAACCCCCCCAACTTGGCTCCAGTCCGCAGTGATGACTTAGCATCTGAAGCAGCAGAAGTGTGCAGGGGTCCTCTGCCTGAAGCTTCACTGGAGCCCACAGAGCACGACTCAGAAATGACTTCTGCCCCGCCCACAGAGAGCCAGGCCACGACCCCCCAGGATGGAGAAACATTTGGAAGGATCCTGGCCTTCAGTGCTCAGGTACTTCTGCCCTGGTTTGAAGCTGCTGAAGGAGAATGTCCTCTGGATGGGCTCTGTCCTCCAGAGGTTCCAGGTGTTTCCTTACACATCAGCAGCTGATCTTCCTCCAATCTGATGTTCTTCCAGGTTTCTCAGGCCCTTCTGGACTCAGCTCCTTTGTCCCTCCATAGCTGTCTGTCCTCTGCTGAGGCTGTTGGTTCCCCTCCAGGGTCTGAGCTGGACCACTCCCCGCTGGGTTTTTCTGTCAGGTGAGGCTTCAGCTTCTGTGTTTCTCCTCTAAACTCAGAGGAACCTGGTCTGACTTCCGTCTGTCTTTAAAACCCAGCCTGGCATCTTTGAGGGATTGTGCCAAAGAACGAGGATCAAACTCGGAGCTTCGCCGCTCCACACGTGCCGATGCTGTCCTGTCAATCATTCCTTCAGAGGAGATGCAGAGGTGGATCAGGGACGTTGAAGTTTTGGATGAAGAGGCTCTAAAGGTGAGAAGTTCTGGACTCAAGGAGCTCCTCCAGCTGATCAGAGACAGACGTCTGACCCTCATCCTGAGATGATGATGATGATGATGACTCTTTTCTAACACAGTCTGAGCAAAAGCTTTCACACCAAATGTGGTTCAAGAGGATCAGCTGCCTCTTCTTTGCTGCTTCTCTGCTTGCTGCGTGTCCAAAAATATGTTCCTAAGCTTAACACCGGGGCCGCGTGTGGGAGGAGCTACCAGCTACTGTTTTTAGCCTGATCGCTACACGGAGCGGCGTCTGTGTTCATCTCATTTATAACGTATGGAAGACATGGAGGATGTTGAGAGTTCAGGTTTATTTATTTCCAACAGATTTATAAAAACATCGGTGATCCCGTCTCCATGTTTGGGGTCATGAGGTCATTCAGATTCTCCTGGTACAGAGAGCTTCACTCCTGCTGTAAAAAACTGGATCTGGACGCCCACTTCCGCGGTCTTTCCATCTCTCTCTGACCCGACTTTGAAGGCTTGCTGTCCCGCATTAACCCGAGAGGGAAAAATATAAAGATCAGGAGGCCTGAACAGGCTGCCTCTCCATCCAGCAGCGGCGCTCTGTCTGGCTGTGAGCTCGTCTCCCAGTAACCAGCTTAGTGAGTGTGACCCCCCCCAGCTCCATGGGTCCTGCCAGACTGTTAGGGGTGTACCTGCCTTTAACCAACATTACCTGGGATGGGTTCAGAAAACCCTGCTGCCCCGTAAGGGCAAGAGCGGGTTAAGAAAATGAATGGAAGTTCAGGAGAACTGTGGATCGATCCACCATATTGGATGTTCTCTTCCCGCTTGTCTCTGAAAACGTCACTGATTGGTTGACGTAACGCAGATGACCTCCCCAGAGTTCAGATTTATTTAACTCTGGCTCGCCGTGGTGCAGTGTAATTTAAGGCCAGATGCTGCCAGACCGCCTCGCCGCTCCCCTCACTCAAATGGCGCCGCAGGACCTCAGATTGCGTCTGTACCATTGACTGAACTTTGAAACCAGCCGCCTCTGCTGCGTGAATCGCACTTGGCGTGAACTCAGCTTTAGAGCTGCTTCCCAACTGACCTGGGGGTGCGGGGGTGGGTGTAGTGCTGACATGCGGCGTCACAGGTTTGGGGGTGGGGGGATTCACGGTTTGGTTTTCATGAGCAACGGAATGAAAAGATGATGCTCTTCTCTCCACAGCATCTCGAGGACATTCATGTGGTGATTCTGCTGAAAGAAGAGGGGGTGGGGCTTGGCTTCAGCATCGCCGGAGGCTGTGACCTGGAGAGCAAAGCCCCCACAGTAAGCTGGACAACCGGGGTTTGACCTGCAGCGTTTAGTCTGAAAACATGTTAGTGATGGAAGAACAGAAGGTTACTGAAACATCCAGCAGTCAGCAGTCTCTCCTCAGAAGTCCTGGTTCAAACCGTTTGCTGGATCTGAGAACTGGACTGAGTAACTCCTCCCCCTTGGCGTTCCAAATAGGAAGTACCTGCTGGCTCCAAGAAGCCAAAATCCCATAGACTTCTATAGAGAAAGGAACAGTTATTACTCTGTTGTTCTGTTAGTCAGAATAACCTTTCTTGCTCTGATACTTTATTATAACGGGTTCTTGATAATCCTCATTTTTTTAGAGATTTTTCTTTCGTGACGCCCGCTGAGACAGCTGTGTGGTGATATTGGGCCATATAGATAAAAATTGAATTGAATTTAGTTCAAAACATTCAAGTTATAGCCTGACTGATCAGATCCCTCAATAACAGTAGGCGGAGCCTGCTGGTCACCATGTCCAACGTTTAAAACGTTTCATAGGGGTGTGACTTTTCAACAAGCTCACTCCTGATTGGTTTAGAGTGAGACCAACTTCGATCAATGGCGACTGAATTGATTTCTTTTGGTCAGGCCCGGAAGTAAACCATTTTTCAGGGTGAGGTCACAATCACTCTGTCCAGTTCTCGTGTACAGTCAAAGGCTCAAATCCCAAAGAGGTCTTTTCTGCGAGGAGTTTGCATGTTCTCATGGTTCATGTGTGGGTTTTCTCCTACAGTCCAGAAACTTGTAAATGCTCCTTGTGAGCCCGCATGGGGTCATCTAGGGGGGGTTGGTTCTCAGCCTCCTCTATGGGGGGGCCCTGGCTCCCTGTGCTGCTGCATTGCTTTATCCAGTTACAGGTTGGAGGCTGGAGACGTTGAGTCTGAGTGAACTGGGTTTCTGCGACTTCCACAATTCTCTAAAATACTTAAAAAGTTGTTTAATATGCACTTAGAAAAGTTCATTGAGAAACATTCAATAATCATTGAAGGACAGTACGGCTTCAGACCCAACAGAAACACATCCATGGCTGTAATCGATGCTGTTGAAGAAATCACAAAAGCTTTAGATGATCAAAAGCATCAGCTGATAGATTTATTGATCTTAAAGAAGCATTGATACTATAGACTATCAAATTTAGCTCAATTCACTTGAACAGTATGGAATTAGAGGAGTGGCATGGAAATGGTAAGCATAAACAAAAACATGGTTTTTACTATATGATCTGAGTACAACGCCCTCACTGATATCGATCCGCCTGCTCTCTTTCAAACGTGATTGTTTTGTTGTTATTGATGTCATTGTCTGAACTTTTGTGTGAGACTGATTGTGCTGTTCTTTAAAAATGTTTGAAAAAACCTATAAAGTTCATCCAGCCTCACCCGTTCACGGATCAGCCCTGCTTTCCCAGCAGAAACGCTGCTGTGGGAAGCGTTCTTGAAGTTGGATGGATGGTGGAACATTGAGTTTATTCAGAACCTCCAACTGTAAGAATAAAGTCTGTCCAGCTCCAGAATGTCTGCGCTCAGCTGTTAACTAAAGCAAACAAACACAAACATTAGAGTCCATGACAGCAGAAACAGGTGTGTGTATCAGCCTGCTTCTTTCTTCAGGTCCACAGGGTCTTCCCCAGCGGTCTGGCGGCTCAGGAAGGAAGTATCCATGTTGGCGACCAGCTTCTGTCCGTCAATGGGCAGGCCCTGCAGGATGTCGCGCATGCCACCGCCACTGCGGCGCTGCGTCTGGCCCGCAGCCTGAAGCTGGCAGTTGTTGTCATCTACAAGAGGGCGCAGGAGGTAGGCGGAGCCTCTGGAGGAGAAGACGCTGCTTCTGCAGGTGAGTCCAGGCACAGAGACACTCAACACAAGGTGACCCCACCTGACCTGCACGTCTGCTGTGTTGCAGCTGAAGAGCGGGGGGCGCTAATGAGCATAGAGCTGGAGAAAGGAGCTGGGGGTGTTGACTTCACTTTGGAGGGGGGGAAAGGCTCCATTCATGGAGACAGACCCCTGCTCATCAACAGGATCTTTGAAGGTGGGTTCACCTGTCGCCCTCAGTGTCCGAGTGCGTCCACTCAGACAAGTGTTCAGTTCAACTCCTGAGCTGTGAAAGTTCAGCTCCTTCACTTTACCGGAAACTTTTATTTCATCCAAAATTTTATCAGAAACATTTGAGCGAAAACTTTATTTTTTCAAAACTTTTTTCATTGAAAACTTTTATTTGAATAAAAATACATTTTTCAAATCAAAAACTTTAATTTGATTAAAAACCTTCACTTTGTGGTAAAAACATTTTTTGTTGGAAACTTTATTTTATCCCAAACTTTTATTTTATATCAGGTGACGCCCCCTCCCTTAGCATGGATGGCGTGCTTTTGGAGGGGACCAGGGAGGTGTACGTACTTTCTACCAACTCCATCCACTAGTCTCCGCCCACTTCCTGTTGTTAGCAGCTCTTTGATCACATGACTTAACAGATAGCGGTCAGTGTCTCAGGTCTTGAGGAGGCCGGCCACCCCCCCCCCCCTGCATCCCAGGAGCCACAGGTCTGTTCCTGAGGTCTCTGTGAGCTTTGACTGACAGGTGTTGTATTTCAGGCGGAGCAGCGGAGCAGAGTGAGCTGCGGCGTGGGGACGAGCTGCTGATGGTCCAGGGCATGGACCTGCAGGACATGACCCGCTTTGAGGCCTGGAACGCCATCAAGGCTCTGCCGCAGGGCCCGTTCACCCTGCTGGTTCGGAGGAGGGAGGCTGCCCCCCCAGGACATCTGAGACGTGAAGGGGAACCTGCTCCTGTCAGACACTCAGCAGCTCATGGGGGCGCTGCAGCTCCTCCAGGTAGAGGAACTTCCACTCTGAGTTTCTGAAAAGACCTCCTCCTACCAAACCTGCATCTGCATCCCCCACTGCATTACAATCCCTCACATCCATGTTGAAGTCCCCCCCGCTGCCCTGATGGGGGGGGCAGCTGCCGTCTTCCTAAGCAGACTGGTATCTTCTCAGTCCGGTTCTTCATGCTCCTTCACACCTCCTCCAAGCTGCACTTTCTCAGCCTCTGAGCTTCTTTTCTCAGAGCCTCATGGACACTTCCGTCATCCTGCTCCCCCATGTTCCTCTGCTGAGCCTCTGGGTGGTTCTTCACAGCTGACCTGCAGCATCCTGGTTTCAGGTTGAAGGAATGGTTCCTCAGAGTTCGTGTCCTAAAGGTCTGGCTTTTATAACAGACCCAGAAATTGCTTTTTGTCAAATAAAAGTTCAAACTCTGAAGTTTTGTCTGAAATCCGCTGCACTAGACTCCACAGTAGACGAGCCCTTTGACTTTCATTTGAATGTTGGCCTGCCTCACGTTTCATGTCTGTGAGAAAGGTTCTTACAGGCTATAAGGAACTGCAGAGAACCTTTCCACAAACTCCACATTAGAGCTGCTCCTCTGAGGTTCTTGTTGAGAGAACCTCCCCCTTAGATCCATGCAGTCCAAAGGAGTCCCATCTCATCCAAGTCACAGTTACGTCTTCTTTCATGGTGAGTCATGCGTGATGTCATAAAGCAGAGTCCATTGTAAATCTGAATCAGGTTTGAAGCCGAGTCGCGTTTAAAAGCTTGGATTGCTGTCTATGGGATTTTGGATTCTTGAAGCCAGAAGGTACTTCCTGTTTGGAACGTCAGCGGGGTGGGGCTATTCAGTCACGTTCTCAGATCCAGTTGTGGTTCTGATGAGAAAATCCACTGATCTGAACTCTCACTGACAGGAATTGGGTTTTTATTTAAACTCTTTATTGAAATATACGAGCAGAACAGGGAGAATGAGAAAGAAGCAGCACAGCCGCTGTTCAGGTGAGGAACAGGAGGATTTAGACTAGTGACTGACAATACAAACACACAGACACACACAGTAACACACACATGCAAACAAACAGACAGAAACACACAACCCCCCCCCCTCTGCTCTAAGTGCTCTTGTCTTCAGGTTTGCTGAGCCGCCGCCCCATGCTGGGGTCAGAGCGACAGAGCAGCTTTGGTCAGGTTGCTGTAGAAGTCCATCATGCTGGACGGGAAGAAGGAGTCCACTACTGAGCGGGGGAGCAGCCCCCCCAGGTCCGTCTGAAAGAAGCTCAGCACCTGGGTTCTGTTGGGTTCCCTGGAAGACAAGAACCCAGAATGTGAGCTGCAGGCACAGCGCCGCCTTTGGGGGAGGGGGGTGTGGCTTACCCTGCTACAGGGACACAGAAGCAGCCACAGGGGGTGGTTGAATCCTCTCACATAACCTGGCTGTGGGGGGCAGCTGGGGTGGACCACATTGGTGGCTGGTTGAAGACAAAAGGGAGTCATGATGGTTTACGTCCCATAAGCTCCTCCCACCCACCTGAGCTCCAGGTGGGGTCAGAACAACCCCTCCCATCTCAGAAAAAGGACAGAAAGTCCCCCTCACCGTTTGAAGAGATGGTTCCATCCTCATAGCGCCTCACCACAATCACATCCACAAAGTCTCGGGGGGCGATGATGCCCATCGCTGCAGAGGGGGTGACGGTCCTGCAGACGGACACATCCTGGGGGGGACAAATCCAAAAAAGTCTGACAGAAGAAAACCCAGAGTTTTGTAAGAGCATGGACATGCAGAGGTCTCTGTCTGAACACCGACATGCAGGCGGCTGCACGTTAAAGCACGCCCCCCACCCCACCCCGTTTCTCCACAGCAGGCCCATGTTATTGAGAAATGCTTATGAACAAATGAAGACATTCAGCTGGTCATGGAAATACAGACCAGGTCTGCCCTCCATGTTTAGTCTGAAGAACCGAGTCTCTCGAACACGTCAGGCATTGCTAAGCTTCACAAGTCTGCCTGAAGATGGCGGATCAGACGCTACGATATCCAACAGCACCCAAATGCAGCGCCTGCATCCTTCTCAGACACGCTGACCTTCAGAACTTTAAACCCACACACCTTTCTCACCTGAGAGATCTCTTCCAGCAGCTGGAACTTCTTCACATTGGCGTCCCACTTGACTCTAAGGCCATCCGGGTCTGGTTTCAGACACTCCCACACTTTGTCAGGACTGGCGCTGACAAGCCCCTCCCCTTTGTAGCTGTGGGCGGATCACAGAGCAGGAAACAGTGAGGAAACCCTGACGGTAACAGTTTGGTTAGATGAGGTATGGGCACAGTCATGCGTAAACCTCTCTGTCCTTCTCAGGATTCTCTCATGAACCACGCGGGCGCAGCAACACTCCAAAAACGGTCAGTTGGGAGGCGCAAAGTCAAGTCTGCTCAGGTGAACTCTTTCAGAAAAATTCCCAAAATATGAGGAACCAAGAGATCTGAGGCATGAAAACATTTTAGGGGTACCAGCCCTCCCAGCGTGTGACCCGGATGACCCTGTTCCAGCGCTTCCACTGTTGGACTTACTTGTGCAGAAGGTGATTGAATATTTCAGGTGGATTTTTCTGCCAGGTTTGAGGGATCAAAGGATTTAAACATGCAGATGTCCTGTTCACCTCCCACCCCCAGGGACCACCTGCTGGAAACAGACCTGAAGGAGCTTCAGATGATCACTAAAGCCGGTTTGTCCTTTGAGTCTGCAGCATCCCCAGGAGTCCCGGAGGACCCTGTAGCTTTGCTGCTGATCACAGTGACGAGCGTTCCAATCAGCTGCTCAGAGATTCTGGAGGAGATGGTTCCCAGGTATGTGTGCAGCTCAACACAGGCTCTCCATCAATGATGGTCTCTGTCTGGGGGAGAAGGTCGCTGTCATCTCTTTGGTTTTATTCATGTTGAGTTCAAGGCGGGAGTTATCACGCCGCTCCATGGAGCCCTGTATCGCTGAGCTGGGATGCCGTGATTGGTCGGTGGACAGAGACAAGAGGACCGTACCATCAGCGAATGTATCAAGCTAACAGTTCTGATGGGACGGTCTGCAGTCGTCTGTACAGAATAACAATGAGAGAGAGAGAACATGGCCCTGAGGAGAGCCTGCAGATGAGCAGAGAGTGTCAGACAAGCAGCTGTTCACCAACACCAGGATCCACCGGGTGAGCTGGTGGGCGATGCTACAGCGTGACGGGCTTCTCTGCAGGGATGTGTGGCTGCATGGAACTGAAAGCCGATGAGAAGTCCGCAGACAGGAGCCTGGCTGTGGTGCTGGGCGTCTCCAAATGCTTATGAAGGATGTTCATGATGAAGATCTGTCCGTCAGAATCACCTCTGCCAGCCTGGTAAGCAAACTGAAGAGGATCCATCATTGGGTTGGTTAGCTTTGTGACGTGATCCTTTTGATCCTCTCCATGGACTTCATGGAGATGTAAAGAGCCACAGGCCAGAGGTCATTCTGGACCTCAGGTTGCCTTTTTTCTTGATGGGGATCAGTGTGGACCATTTCCAACATGTAGGTACTGTGCTGCTGGACGGAGAGCTCAGGAACAGAACCCCACAGGTGCTGTCTGGTCCTGGAGCGGAGTTCCTTTGGAGGGCTCTCACCACCTCTGCTGTGTTTATAACGAGGGGAGAGGCTTGTGTTCTGAGGGAGACATGAAGGATTCATCTGTTGGTCTCAAATCTAGTGAAGAAGGAGCTGAGGTTGTTGGGAAGAGAAGAGGAGCTTCTGCCTGTGATCTGGATGGGTTTCCGGGTAGATGCAACAGAGTTCGGAACTGCCATGTTTTTGAGGCGCTGCCAGGCAGCGCCAAGATTCCCTGGAGCAAAAGCTGTGGTCTTCTCTGCTGCACCTCCTGACCTCCACCTCCAGCCTCACTGCAGGAGACATAAGCTCTGTGCATCTTTTTATTAGTCTGCCCAAAAACAGTCAGGCTTTTGGAGCGTAGAGCCCGATGCACGTGAAGGATCTCTTTATCATTGAGTTCTACAATAATATTGTTACGATCCACCATCCACCCCAATCTCTGATCCTGGTTTTGTGCAGAGCGCTCAGGCAGAGCCGAGTCTGGCCCTGTTTCCTGGACTCTAGATTAGAATAGAATAGCAGAACAAAAACGGAGCTTCACCAGAAACAAAGAAAGGTTTCTTACACTTTTCCTGGGAACTCAGACGAAGGACGCCACGACACCACCACCAGGTTCTGTGGAGAGACAGCAAAGGGATGAGGTCACTGACTGTGGTTTTGACATCCCCAGAGGGACATGAATGGTCATAAATGGCGAGTACATATATAACGCTTTTCTACCTGCAGGAACACAAATATTGAGGAACGTGATGAAGAACTGCAGGAACACATATATTGAGGAATGTGATGAAGGACTGCAGGAACACATATATTGAGGAATGTGATGAAGAACTGCAGGAACACATATATTGAGGAACGTGATGAAGAACTGCGGGAACACATATATTGAGGAACGTGATGAAGAACCGCAGGAACACATATATTGAGGAACGTGATGAAGAACTGCAGGAACACATATATTAAAGGAACGTGATGAAGAACCGCAGGAACACATATATTAAAGGAACGTGATGAAGAACCGCAGGAACACATATATTAAAGGAACGTGATAAAGAACCGCAGGAACACATATATTACAGGAACGTGATGAAGAACTGCAGGAACACATATATAAAAGGAATGTGATGAAGAACTGCAGGAACACATATATTGAGGAACGTGATGAAGAACTGCAGGAACACATATATTAAGGAACGTGATGAAGAACAGAAGGAACACATATATTGAGGAACGTGATGAAGAACTGCAGGAACACATATATTAAAGGAACGTGATGAAGAACCGCAGGAACACATATATTACAGGAACGTGATGAAGAACTGCAGGAACACATATATTGAGGAATGTGATGAAGAACTGCGGGAACACATATATTAAGGAACGTTGATGAAGAACCACAGGAACACATATATAAAAGGAATGTGATGAAGAACTGCAGGAACACATATATTGAGGAACGTGATGAAGAACTGCAGGAACACATATATTAAGGAACGTGATGAAGAACAGAAGGAACACATATATTGAGGAACGTGATGAAGAACTGGAGGAACACATATATTAAAGGAACGTGATGAAGAACCGCAGGAACACATATATTACAGGAACGTGATGAAGAACTGCAGGAACACATATATTGAGGAATGTGATGAAGAACTGCGGGAACACATATATTAAGGAACGTGATGAAGAACCACAGGAACACATATATTAAGGAACGTGATGAAGAACCGCAGGAACACATATATTAAGGAACGTGATGAAGAACAGAAGGAACACATATATTAAGGAATGTGATGAAGAACCGCAGGAACACATATATTAAAGGAACGTGATGAAGAACCGCAGGAACACATATATTGAGGAATGTGATGAAGAACTGCAGGAACACATATATTAAAGGAACGCGATGAAGAACCGCAGGAACACATATATAAAGGAATGTGATGAAGAACCGCAGGAACACATATATTACAGGAACGTGATGAAGAACTGCAGGAACACATATATTGAGGAATGTGATGAAGAACTGCAGGAACACATATTAAAGGAACGCGATGAAGAACCGCAGGAACACATATATTACAGGAACGTGATGAAGAACTGCAGGAACACATATATTGAGGAATGTGATGAAGAACTGCAGGAACACATATATTAAGGAACGTGATGAAGAACTGCAGGAACACATATATTAAAGGAACGTGATGAAGAACCGCAGGAACACATATATTACAGGAACGTGACGAAGAACTGCAGGAACACATATATTGAGGAATGTGATGAAGAACTGCGGGAACACATATATTAAGGAACGTGATGAAGAACTGCAGGAACACATATATTGAGGAACGTGATGAAGAACTGCAGGAACACATATATTGAGGAATGTGATGAAGAACTGCGGGAACACATATATTGAGGAACGTGATGAAGAACTGCAGGAACACATATATTAAGGAACGTGATGAAGAACAGAAGGAACACATATATTGAGGAACGTGATGAAGAACTGCAGGAACACATATATTAAAGGAACGTGATGAAGAACCGCAGGAACACATATATTACAGGAACGTGATGAAGAACTGCAGGAACACATATATTGAGGAATGTGATGAAGAACTGCAGGAACACATATATTAAGGAACGTGATGAAGAACCGCAGGAACACATATATTACAGGAACGTGATGAAGAACTGCAGGAACACATATATTGAGGAATGTGATGAAGAACTGCAGGAACACATATATTAAAGGAACGTGATGAAGAACCGCAGGAACACATATATTACAGGAACGTGATGAAGAACTGCAGGAACACATATATTGAGGAATGTGATGAAGAACTGCGGGAACACATATATTGAGGAACGTGATGAAGAACTGCAGGAACACATATATTGAGGAACGTGATGAAGAACTGCAGGAACACATATATTAAAGGAACGTGATAAAGAACCGCATGAACACATATATTACAGGAACGTGATGAAGAACTGCAGGAACACATATATTGAGGAACGTGATGAAGAACCGCAGGAACACATATATTAAGGAACGTGATGAAGAACCGCAGGAACACATATATTGAGGAATGTGATGAAGAACTGCAGGAACACATATATTAAAGGAACGTGATGAAGAACTGCAGGAACACATATATTGAGGAACGTGATGAAGAACTGCAGGAACCATATATTGAGGAATGTGATGAAGAACTGCGGGAACACATATATTGAGGAACGTGATGAAGAACTGCAGGAACACATATATTGAGGAACGTGATGAAGAACTGCAGGAACACATATATTGAGGAACGTGATGAAGAACTGCAGGAACACATATATTAAAGGAACGTGATGAAGAACCGCAGGAACACATATATTACAGGAACGTGATGAAGAACTGCAGGAACACATATATTGAGGAATGTGATGAAGAACTGCGGGAACACATATATTGAGGAACGTGATGAAGAACTGCAGCAACACATATATTGAGGAACGTGATGAAGAACTGCAGGAACACATATATTAAAGGAACGTGATAAAGAACCGCATGAACACATATATTACAGGAACGTGATGAAGAACTGCAGGAACACATATATTGAGGAACGTGATGAAGAACCGCAGGAACACATATATTAAGGAACGTGATGAAGAACAGAAGGAACACATATATTGAGGAACGTGATGAAGAACCGCAGGAACACATATATTAAAGGAACGTGATGAAGAACCGCAGGAACACATATATTACAGGAACGTGATGAAGAACTGCAGGAACACATATATTGAGGAATGTGATGAAGAACTGCGGGAACACATATATTGAGGAATGTGATGAAGAACCGCAGGAACACATATATTAAGGAACGTGATGAAGAACCACAGGAACACATATATTAAGGAACGTGATGAAGAACCGCAGGAACACATATATTTAGGAACGTGATGAAGAACAGAAGGAACACATATATTAAGGAATGTGATGAAGAACCGCAGGAACACATATATTAAGGAATGTGATGAAGAACCGCAGGAACACATATATTAAGGAACGTGATGAAGAACCACAGGAACACATATATTAAGGAACGTGATGAAGAACCGCAGGAACACATATATTAAGGAACGTGATGAAGAACAGAAGGAACACATATATTAAGGAACGTGATGAAGAACAGAAGGAACACATATATTAAGGAATGTGATGAAGAACCGCAGGAACACATATAATAAAGGAACGTGATGAAGAACCGCAGGAACACATATATTACAGGAACGTGATGAAGAACTGCAGGAACACATATATTGAGGAATGTGATGAAGAACCGCAGGAACACATATATTAAGGAACGTGATGAAGAACAGCAGGAACACATATATTAAGGAATGTGATGAAGAACTGCGGGAACACATATTAAGGAACGTGATGAAGAACCGCAGGAACACATATTAAGGAACGTGATGAAGAACCGCAGGATCACATATATTGAGGAACGTGATGAAGAACCACAGGAACACATATATTAAGGAATGTGATGAAGAACTGCAGGAACACATATTGAGGAACGTGATGAAGAACTGTAGGAACACATATATTAAGGAACGTGATGAAGAACAGCAGGAACACATATATTAAGGAACGTGATGAAGAACAGCAGGAACACATATATTAAGGAATGTGATGAAGAACTGCAGGAACACATATAATGAGGAACGTGATGAAGAACAGCAGGAACACATATATTAAAGGAACGTGATGAAGAACTGCAGGAACACATATATTGAGGAACGTGATGAAGAACTGTAGGAACACATATATTAAGGAACGTGATGAAGAACAGCAGGAACACATATATTAAGGAACGTGATGAAGAACAGCAGGAACACATATATTAAGGAATGTGATGAAGAACTGCAGGAACACATATAATGAGGAACGTGATGAAGAACAGCAGGAACACATATATTAAAGGAACGTGATGAAGAACTGCAGGAACACATATAATGAGGAACGTGATGAAGAACAGCAGGAACACATATATTAAAGGAACGTGATGAAGAGATGCAGGTAAAGAGAGGTGCCAGATGTTCTAGAGAAGGGTTCTGGTGTGTGACTCATGTCCGGCAGACCCGGACTTTGATCCAGGGGTTGCTCCCGGCCTGATGTGTCCACGTATCCGTGAAGCATCACGTGACATGTTTTTTTCGTGCTCTTTGCGGCGTGCCCGCGAGCTCGGGGTACCGGGAAAGCGCTCACCGACTTCTTACAGACCATCCAGCCGGTCTCGTCGCTCCGGTAGCTGCGCATGCGTTCCGCAGCCGCTTCTGCCGTTTGCTGTAGATCCATAACGTCTCGCGCGTCCGCCAGCACCAGCTGACGTTCTTCTGGCACGCGGACGAAGCAGATGACAGGAAGAACCGCACGCGCCCAACAACAGGAGGATGTCTCGCGTGTACTAATGCCGGCATCTGGCGCGAGGACGTGAATAACTCTGCTTGGTGACGTCACCTCGAGCAGCGTGACGTATAGAAGCACTCATGCCAAAGCTGGCGCTTCAAGCACTAAGTGTGACTTCCGCTTTATTTTCAAAATAAAACCATTTCCCACTCCGACGCAGAAATGAAAGTTTCAGCAAAGAAATCCTTTAAAAATGAGGGTTTTAGAGTTGAATGCGATATTTCAAAACTGTTGGTCTGGATTGAAGTCATAGAATATACACAGCAGCATTAGGAGTTTTCTTTGACCATAGTTCTTTATTGTGAGCTTTGACCTGCTGATTCTTTTGGACCTCATTGCAGCATTCATTGTTCTGGTTCGTTTGGACCTATGGGGGCTATCGGGTTTTCATAGTTCATTTAGAGAACTATATGAATAGCATGGGCTCTGCTTGGATTTGGGTTCTTTTTGTTTAACTGGACATTCTCAGTTTGTCTGAAACAACAAAGCTGCTACTGCTGCATCTGCCCCTGTTGCATGTGCCCCTGTCGCTTATGCCCCTGCTGCATTTGTGGGGTTGTTGAATATTCTGAAGATTCATTTGAATGACATTTTTATTAGGTGAGTGCAAACTTCGGTGACTCTTCGTGCGTGTAGCGGGGGTCAAATGACTCATTCGGTGTGAATGCACCTTAAGTGACCAATTTTTCTGCAATTTTTGATATTGGGTGGAAAATGCTGATTGGGGGTATGATGACTTGTATGCTAGGTTGGGTAGTAAAGACGGACAGACTGACCTAAACAGATGAGCAAGGCTGAGAGACTGAGACGGGAAGGACATGCAGCAGTTTAGGATGATTAATGATGAGGATGGTAATGTGTTGACAGGTGTCAGTTGAAAAGATGGAAAAATACTTGTTGATGAATGAAGAAAATGGGAGAAAAAAAAGAATAGAAGAGGTGATTGATGTGGAACACGAAGTAACGATTAGTTATTTCCTCTAAGTAAAGAAGTAAAGATTAGTAAGGGGGAAGTGAGAGGGGCATTGAAGAGGATGAAGAGTAGAAAGAGACTTGGTCCTGATGATATACCTGTGGAGGTATGGAAGTGTCTATGAGAGATGGCAGTGGAGTTTTGACTGGGTTGTTCAACGGGATCTTAGGAGGTGAGAAGATGCCTGAGGATTGGAGGAAAAGTGTGATGCTTCCATTTTTAAGAATAAGGGAGACGTGCAGAGTTGTAGCAACTACAGAGGAATAAAGCTGATGAGCCAAACAATGAAGGGATGGAAAGAGTAGCTGAAGCTAGACTAAGAGCAGAAGAGAACATCTGTGAGCAGCATTTCATACCAAGAAAGAACTCTACAGATGTAATGTTTGCTTTGAGGATGTTGATAGAGAAGGTCAGAGAAGGTCAGAGAGATGCACTGTGTCTTTGTAGATCTGGAGAAAGTTTATGACAGAGAAGAACTGTGGTTTTGTATGAGGAAGTCTGGAGAGACAGAGAAGTATGTTAGAGCAGGACATGTATGAGGGCTGTAAAACAGCGGTGAGGTTTGCTGTTGGGGTGACAGAGGAGTTCAAGGTGGAGGTGGGATTACATCAGGGATCAGCTCTGATCCCCGTCCTGTTTGCCATGTTGATGAACGGATAAGGTTAGACAGGAATCACCATGAACTATGATGTTTGCAGACGATACTGTGATTTATAGTGAGAGCAGAGAACAGGTGGAGGAGAAGCTGGAGAGGTGGAGGTTTGATCTGGAAAGGAAAGGACTGAAGGTCAGCAGCAGCAAGATAGAGTTCATGTGTGAATGAGAGGAACCCAAGTGGAAGAGTGAAGTTATATTGGTAGAAGGATGCTGAGTCTAGAGCTGCAGGAAAGAGGTCTAGAGGAAAACCAAAGAGGAGGTTTATGGATGCAGAGAATGAAGACATGAAGGAAGCTGGTGTTAGAGGATGCAGAAGACAGGGGTAGATGGAGGAACCTGATTGGCTGTGGCGACTCCTGAAGGGAAAAGCTGAAAGGAAAATAAGTTTTATCTCCTAATTTATAAAGGTTAGTTTTGCCATCTTCCACTGCTATGGATCAACTGCTTTTGTGATTGACAAGTTGAGCTGGGCTTTGAGTTGGTCATCATAACTCACTTTGGCAGAGGGTAGAGACACATTATATAGTAAAAGACGTTTCTGCTGAGACTGACCTATAACCTGAAGCCTTCTTTAGGCCATAAAATCTGAGTCATCTGAGTTATTGTGTCTTTGATATAATAAGTCCCCCCCACATTGCTGGGCTCCAGATGCTTCTGGAGATGAGCACTTGAGTCACAGAAATCTCTGTAGGAGGTCAGAAGAAGGCGTTCCAACCGTTCTCTTTTGGGGGCCATGCTACAGATATTTAGATGACCACCCAGAAAACCCTGATTTTCATTTTGAGGATCCCATGTTGTTCTCAGGTGATAAAGAGCCTAAAGTCCTTTGAATGAGAGACCTAAACTGAAATGACTTCTGACGATGGTCATTTTTAAAGCTTGGTTGAGTGTGCATGTGTGAGTGTGCACGTTTGTTAATGTGTTGGTGTAAGAGTGTACTCGTGGAGCTGAAGTTGTGTTTTTGAACACGCTTCTGGCCCTTTAAGCACCCCCCTCCCCTCCCCAGGAGGATAAAGCTGCCTGTGCCCAGCAGCAGCAGCAGCAGCAGCAGCAGGTGGTGCTGGTGCTGGTGCTGGTGCTGGTGCTGGTGGCGGTGACGGAGGTCTCCTCAGCATGAGTTTGGTCTCGGAGCCTGTGGACGGCAGCAGGTCCTCGTCTGCAGCCAGGAGACACCGGAGTGTGAGGAAGTCTTCCAGGAGGATCTTCTCCTCTTACCAGGACCACCAGCAGGGGTGAGTGCCCTCATCCGTTCTTCTGTTGGAGTTTTAGTGCAGCCGTGGCGGTCACCCCTGAATAGGGGTTAGGGGGATCCGGTTCTATCAGAAAACCCCACTGCCCCCCACAGATGGCTGTGTACTGCAGGTTCAGAAACATTTCTGATTTGTCTCCTCGTAAAGCTCCTCAGAGGATGAAGGCAAAGATGATGAGCGGGTGGACAGCAACGACCCAGAGGAAATGTTCCAGAACATTCAGTTCCAGAAGGAGATCATCGCCAACATCCGGAGCCGACCCTGGCCCATGAGGCGGAAGCTGAAAGTCCTGAAGTAAATCTTTTCTCCTTCCGTTCTTCCTGCCTGTGGTTTCCTGTGATGTGTCTACAGGGGTCCAGATGACCCGTTGAATGATGATGCAGCAGCCTCACGTGCACCGTGTGTGTGTGTGTGTGGGGGGGGGGGGGGTGTCAGATGACCCAGCGATCTCGGTCTGTGGACCTCCGTCCTCTGTCCGGTTTGGCTGAAAAACTCTGGGAGTGTGAAGCTGCAGAACCCCCCCAATCTTTGAAAAGAAAAAGGGGAGGGGGCAGGAGCAGGATGGGGGGGCTGCTGAGTGTGAGCATCAGGTAATTGCCTTTTATGGGCCGTTTGTTATCACTGCTCACTTTTACTGCCGTCATCAGCGGCGCTGGCGAGTCGAAAACCAAACATCTGCCACGCTTCCCTCCTCCCACCCCCCACCCCACCCAGAGGAGTCGGAGGTTTGCCTGCAGATCTGGAGAGCATCTACCATCACAATCAGTTTGAGGATTCTCCCGTTAATCCTCCCAGTACTTTTTAAAGATGAACTGAAGGAGCAGAGAGACCTCCGCTTGTGGAGCTGCAGATCATCCATCTCTCTGCTGGGGGGTGGGTTTGGGGACATTAAGCTTATAGCTGGTGTTAAACAACCCCCACCCCCAATAAAAAGCTTATCATGAAGAACAATGTGGTTGAGATGTCATTGGAGAACCAAATGGATTATCTGATCAGTGAATTCTGGGAGGTTCTGACCTCTACACCCAGAGTTCCTTCTGATCTCGGAGATCCTTTTAGAACTTCTTCAGATAGTTGGTTAACTGGTCTTCAGTCCAGATGTTGTTCTGTCCAACCGACCTGCTCTAAATGGGTTTTGAGTGGCCGGGACCATGCCACGGACACCTCCATGATGCCTCTGAACTGGAAGAAGGGTTCACGCTCAGTAGTGGGGAGCTGACGGTGAAAAGTCAACTTTTACAGAAAAGACTTTCTTCATGAAACGCATCCTGATGAAACCTAAAGCAGATTTAGACTGATGGCTAGTCTAACTGTCCATACGGTGGTCAAACCTGTACAGGGCACACAGGTGACCCACTCAAAACATCAAGGTCAGAGACTGCTGGGTGGATCCGGGGATGTGTTGTCAAACTCAAAAATGATCAGAATAATCCATAAATGAGTGTCTCTCTTTGTGAGTTTAGTGTGTGTTTGTGTTTTCAAGGCAGGCCAGAGAGATCGTTCTGAAGTATGAGGGCCGCCTTACCAGAACCAGAGGATACCAGACGGCAGGAGCAGATGTACGTGGAACTCTACCACACCTTCATTGATTTAGAGCTTCACACACAGGGTCCACTGGACTGGTTCCACAGAGAACCGCTCCAGCCACGCCAGTCCAAACACTCGTTGTTGTTTCTGTTTTTTTCTGTTACGTATTTAGATGTTTCAGTTATTTCCCCTTTTTAAGCTGTGTCAGCGAGTTCATCTGCTACAGTTGAGTTTTTCAGACCAGTAGTTTCTGCTTTTTTCCTGCTGCAATAGTTTAACCTGCTTCCGCAGTTTGAAACGGTTCAGCTGTCATCATCAGTCTGGCCTTTCATCTTTCTGCTTCAGCCATAGCTTCCTTAGGTGTTTCAGCAGCTGCAGATCAAACTTTGCAAGCAAGAACAATGGATCTGCAGGCTCTGTCTTCACCCTGGATCTTTACCTTCTCGTCAGGAAAAGCAGCTTCTTCTGTGCTTCAGAGCTAAAGATCATCAGAGTAACCCACATGCTGAGATGGGAACAGTATCAGTGAGCCAACGTCAGCAGCTGCAGCAGCATGAAGGCTGCAGACGTGGATTTACTGCTCGGCTTGATGAAGCCGAAGCTCCACCCTCATTTGAATGAAGAGCAGCAGCTGAATTTACAGCCGGTCAGGTTAATTAAAGCTGGGAATCGGCTCTTTAGTGTCCTCCGTTCAGAACTGGCTCTAAAGTTCTAATCTGGGGGAGGGAGGAGGGTTAGTGCTGCGTGTAAATGCAGAACAGTGAACTACAATAAACCAAACTCGACCAGCGTCCAGCGGCTCAGGGCTGCTGTGATTGGCTGTGCAGACAGCAGCTCCTCCTCATGACGGTTGAAGCAGAAATGCTGAAGCTGCAGCTTCTGGTCTGATGACGCCGTAGCCTGGCATCGAAGAACACTTCAGGAGATTTATGATACTGTCTGGGTTAGTGGTTCAATTCCTGGATACCCCGGAGCTTTGGGGGTGGATGTGTCATCCAGGGGTGTACTGTGGGGAGGGCATGCTCAAAGTTCAGTCCGTCTAAAATGTTAACCCCCCCTCCAGCTGCTGAAGAAGATCTCCCGTCTTCTCTACAACATCGTGGTTCTCTTCATTCCATGGGAAGTGAGGATCAAGAAGATTGAGAGTAAGTCTACTGCTATATCGGGGGTGGGGTGGGGGGTGACTTGTGTTTCTTTTTCTCAGGTGTGTCTTTACCTGTGCAGGTCATTTTGGGTCAGGTGTGGCATCCTACTTCATCTTCCTCCGCTGGTTGTTCGGCATCAACATCGTCCTGACCATCATGACAGGAGCCTTTGTCGTGCTGCCAGAGGTCTGGGGGGCAGAAGGGGTGCTTCTGTTTCTGCCCCACTTTCTTTTAATATGAAAGAACATACCCCACATGTATTTGTCTGTCACGAAATTCTCCTCGTTTCATGGATCTGAGCACAAGTAGATCTGCTGACGTTCCTGAAAGGAAAGGCATAGATGGGCAATGGGTGAAGAAAGGAGGGATTGTAAGGAGAGGATGGAGAGATGATTAGATTAGATTCAATAAAATTAGATTAGTGTAAATAAGATTAGATTAAACAAAATTAGATTAGATTAGATTTAAAAAAAATAGATTAGATTAGTGTAAATAAGATTAGATTAAACAAAATTATATTAGATTAGATTTTTAAAAATTAGATTAGATTAGATTAGATCAGATTAGATTAGATCAGATTGCATCAGATTAGATTAGATTAGATTAGATTAGATTAGATTAGATTAGATCAGATTGCATTAGATTAGATTAGATCAGATTAGATTAGATTAGATTGCATTATATTATATTAGATTGTATTAGATTAGATTAGATTAGATTGCATTAGATTAGATTAGATTAGATTAGATTAGATTAGATTTTATTAAATTAGATTAGAGTAGATTAGATTGCATTAGATTAGATTAGATTAGATTAGATACAAAATACAATGTAGGTTTACCCAGAAATATAATAGCAGTCAGTTCAGGATAGAGGGATGAATTCTAAATACATCTCTAAATGGATGGATAATCAGGGGATGATGCAGAGATAAATGGTGGATGACCCAAACCCTGAATGGTTGATGGAGGACGGACAGCATCCATTTTCTTGCTTCTTGTTTACTAAATGCAGTTTGTGAAATATTTTCAGAATCTTTTCAACATTCTAGTTAAACCCACATGACTGGATGATGCTTTGTTTTAGCTACAGAGAATCACGTTCACATTTGGACTCAGCGCCCCCTTGTGTCCCAGTATGTTGCTACTCATTCAGTTTTTTCTGCAGGTCCAGCAGGCTTACTTGGCTTGCAGGAACCTACTATTGGATTTATCTTTGTCTCTGACCTACAGACATAAGCAATTTCCCCACACATCACTTAAACCCCCCCCCACCACCACCACCACCACCACACACACACACACACATACAGCCTTTAATCTCATTCCTCTATTACCTGATCTTCATCTCTCTGTTCCCTCATGCTTTGCTGGCTCTAACCTCCTATTATCTCCTTCCTGCTTGGAGAGGAAAATTCTCCATAAATACTTGGATTGCTTCACCTTCACATTTTACCCCTGTTTATGTTTAATACCAGAGAAGAAATTCTAGTTTAGCACATCTGCTACAGAAAACACTGCAGTTTTGTTTGTTCTTTACTGATATCATGCATGCATCCTGCACTCTGTCACCGCACTTGACTCACTGTTTTTACACATGGAGCTGATATGGTTTCTCTTCAATTCCAAATTAAGAGTTTCCAGCACTAACCTTCAGGTGTAAAACGTGTGGGCGCTAACCTTCAGTGTAAACGTGTGGGCGCTAACCTTCAGGTGTAAACGTGTTGGCGCTAACCTTCAGGTGTAAATGTGTGGGCGCTAACCTTCAGGTGTAAACGTGTGGGCGCTAACCTTCAGGTATAAACTTGTTGGCGCTAACCTTCAGGTGTAAATGTGTGGGCGCTAACCTTCAGGTGTAAACGTGTGGGCGCTAACCTTCAGGTGTAAACGTGTGGGCGCTAACCTTCAGGTGTAAACGTGTTGGCGCTAACCTTCAGGTGTAACGTGTTGGCGCTAACCGTCAGGTGTAAACGTGTTGGCGCTAACCTTCAGGTGTAAACGTGTGGGCGCTAACCTTCAGGTGGTAAAACGTGTGGGCGCTAACCTTTCAGGTGTAAACGTGTTGGCGCTAACCTTCAGGTGTAAACGTGTTGGCGCTAACCTTCAGGTGTAAAAACGTGTGGGCGCTAACCTTCAGGTGTAAACGTGTGGGGCGCTAACCTTCAGGTGTAAACGTGTGGGCGCTTAACCTTCAGGTGTAAACGTGTGGGCGCTAACCTTCAGGTGTAAACGTGTGGGCGCTAACCTTCAGGTGTAAACGTGTTGGCGCTAACCTTCAGGTGTAAAACGTGTTGGCGCTAACCTTCAGGTGTAAACCGTGTTGGGCGCTAACCTTCAGGTGTAAACGGGTGGTGGGCGCTAACCGTCAGGTGTAAACGTGTGGGCGCTAACCTTCAGGTGTAAACGTGTGGGGCCGCTACCTTCAGGTGTAAACGTGTGGGCGCTAACCTTCAGGTGTAAACGTGTGGGCGCTAACCTTCAGGTGTAAACGTGTGGGCGCTAACCTTCAGGTGTAAACGTGTGGGCGCTAACCTTCAGGTGTAAACGTGTTGGCGCTAACCTTCAGGTGTAAACGTGTGGGCGCTAACCTTCAGCTAGAAGGTTCATGCCTGCTTCATGCAGCCTCTCTGGGATCTCATGTGTAACCAGAACCTCTCCATCTCTACACTAGTTGCTAGCTGGAGCTCCGTTTGGAACCACCAGAAGTAAAACTATCCCCAAGGAGCACATGGCCTCTGCCCAGGACCTGGACACCATCTGGTCTCTCGGGGTGAGCCTCTTCTTTTGTTTTACGGTTCGGTTGACTTTAGGAGGCTGCAGTGAATGATGCTGCCTGACCTCTGAACTAGATGCTGTTTCTCGTCTGACTCTGGATCTGATTCCTGCAGGGTTACCTGCAGTATTCTGTGCTCTTCTATGGTTACTATGGACGGGTGAGGAAGATTGGCAGTGCCGGCTATAGGCTGCCTTTGGCTTACTTCCTGGTTGGAATGGCTGTTTTTGCCTACAGTTTCATCACCCTGCTGCGAAAGTAAATCGTCTCCGTTTTTTGTTTGATGGAACTTCATAACTGTCTTACATGTTTTACAAAACTCATTCTGACCGTTTTCTTCTCTGATTATTTGCAGCTCAGAGAGTCTTTTGTCATTGTGTTGTTTTTTAACAGGTTGTCATGCAAAGGGTCAAATCCTCAAATGTAGCAGAGTTTTATCTGTGAAGGGACTGCATGGGGGTGTAGTGGCTAACACGCTCAAACCCCGGTTCAAGTTGTGTCCTTTTTTCTGCAGTGTCTTCCTAGGGTCCAAAAACCTTCTTCGTAGGTTAATTGGCGACTCTAAACTGTCCCTTGGTGTGATTGTTCGTGTGGTTGTGAGTCTTTGGCGCTGTGACGGATGAACCCAGCTTTTGCTCAACAGTGCTGGTAAGCTCCAGCCTCCCTGTGACCCTGAACAGGAATGAACACGTTTAGGAATGGACCAATGGGGATGTGCAATCAGCCTGTCAACACGTGTCAGCAGCGCCCCCTGCAGGGGGGTATATGGATGTGGATCAGCACAGAGCCGAGTTCTTTTTTAAATTTACAAAGCTGTCCTACAGAATGGCCAGAAACTCCCGCCTGAGCTTGGCCAGTGCGTCGGACGAGAACTTCACCTTCTGCTGGAGGGTCTTCTGTGCCTGGGACTACCTGATCGGAAACCCCGAGGCTGCAGAGAGCAAAGGCGCAGCGATTGTCAACAACATCCGGGTCAGAAATGTCCACACACGTGCAACGATATCAATTTTTACTGTGTATCAAGTTCATGGTGTTTCTGCACAGGAAGCCATTGTTGAAGAGCAGCAGAAAAAGAGAGAAACCAGTTTGTGAGTTTGCCGCCTTTTTTCAGAACTTTCACTCTGAAAGCCTCCAGCTTTGACCCACTGACATGTATCACTGCATTAGTTTTATTTCTAAAACACTTTTCACAGAGAACATTAAAGACCCCCCCCCCCCCCCCAATCGCACTCAACCATGAATGACCTCAATCCTCCATCAGCAGTTAGATCTGAAGGACAAACATCTTTGACATGAAGCTACAATCGGACATTTCTCTTCATTTTGATGTTTAGCTTAATTCAGTCTAAACAGAAACGTGTTCTGCTGCTGCCGTCCTGGTGCCTGGTTCCTCAGTGAACGCCTCAGAGTCTGAGAGGAGCTGCGTTTGTGTTCATTCAGGGCAGTGCTCATCAGTCTGCGGATCCTGGCCAACATCCTGGTGCTGCTGTCCCTCGCTGGCAGCATCTACATCATCTACTTTGTGGTGGACCGTTCCCAGAAACTGGAACAGGAGAAGCCAGAGCTGACGCTGTGGGAGAAGAATGAGGTCAGAGATGTGGATCTGACAGACCAGAAACCAGAAGAGATCCTCAGCTCAGGGTTTCACCTGGTTCCCCTGAAGGTGCTGTCATCTGTCCCTGCAGGTCAGCGTGGTGGTTTCTCTCATCACCATGATCGCGCCTTCTGCCTTTGAACTTGTGGCTCAGCTGGAGATGTACCACCCAAGAACCTCGCTAAGATTTCAGCTCGCCAGGTAACCCCCCCTCAGTCCTGTCAGCTTGGGGGACGCCGTAAGCAGAACATTCTGTCTGACGGTGGAGTTTTTCCTCACAGTAAAACAAGAAATGTATTCTGAATTAAAACTGACCCGCGATGACATTCAGCCCACCTCTGGTTAACACTGACCACACCCACTTCCTCATGGCTGATGTCCATTTATACAGCAGACACAACACCATGTTCACCACCTCCACCCCACCCACACCCCACAGTGACGATGTGTCTGTCTGTGTCCACAGAGTTCTGGTTTTATATCTGGGGAACCTTTACAGCCTCATCATCGCACTGCTGGATAAAGTCAATAGCATGAGCTCTGCAGTGAGTCACACTCACACACACACACACTCACACACACACACACACACACACACGCACACACAGACACACACACACAAACACACACACACAGACACACACAAACACCTACAGCTGTGATGGTTTTTATGGTTCAAAGGTGAGTCTTTCCTGAAGATCCAGAAACCAAATGCTCAAACAGCAGCGTGTGATGGTCAGACTCAGAACACCGGTGGACCGGTCCTCTTCAGGAGTTCTAACACACTAAGCCTATCACAGCAGGGACCTTCAAAGGTCCAATGGCTGACCAGTTCCGTTCTCTGTCTCCAGCTCCCATCCAGCCTCTCTAATTGGTCAGACTCGTCCTCCTTCCTGGCCACTGTGTCTCAGAACGAGATGGTCAGTGTGTCCACACAGGCAGAGGTCTCAGTGTCTCCACATCACACCAGCACCGCAACAATGGCCACCACCATGCTGAACTTCAGCAACAGGAACAACGTGGGAACCTTCATCAACCAGACAGCTTTGTTTGAAAAGAACAACCGTTCTCAGCAGGAGCAGTGCTGGGAGACCTATGTGGGACAGGTGTGTTCCAGCTCTCATCGGTTCTGTTCCATGAAGATGTTTGGGCCTTTTGGATTCATCTCAGTTTCCTCTCTGCTGGAGACACCAACAGATCTTTGTCTTAAGTCAGACGTTCTGTGCAGATGTTCCAGTGTTTTTCCCCTTCGCTTTGTTTTTGTCCACAGGGTCTTTTAGTTTTCTGAGTACTGCTCTGTACACCCCCCCAACCATGTAGGTTATATGTAGGTTGGTTTTCCATAATCTGGCGTCATTGGAGCTTAATGATAATCATAAAAATAAAAACTCTAATTTTGTACTTTTAGTGAAACACTTGGAGGCATCCTGACCTGTGTCCAGAACCTTCATCAGAAACAGATCTTCACCATCAGAGAAAGGATGTATGTTTGTGTGGAGTTCAGAGCTTTCATGACTGTTTACTCTGAGCAGAACCGGGAACCGTTTCAGGAACCGTTTCAGCTTTAATGTCCATCCAACCTCACATTGGTCCACAGAACATCATCTAACGGCACACTGGGTCTCAGTCGAGTCCAACCAGGCAGCTTTTCTGGAGACACAGCTGCAGTTTTCGTGTGCAGTCATGCAGGCTCAGGACTGTGTCTGTTTGTGTGTTTTTGTCTGCATGTGTACTTCCAGGAAATGCTAAAGTTGTCCATCATTGACATGATTTTCACCGTGGCCAGCATCTTACTTATTGACTTCATCCGGGGGTTGGTGGTTCGATACCTGAGCGACTGCTGCTGCTGGGACCTGGAAAGCAAATTTGTAAGTAAATTCTGACTTCAGTTTAGGGTTAGGGTTAGTATTAGCAGATGGGTGGACCCATCGACTGTACATTTGCACTGGACTGAGTGACCCCTCCCCAATGTCGTTCCAAACAGGAAGTATCCGCTTTGACAGAGTTCATGTAGCCTGATCCTGATTGGTGAGAGTGGTTTCCATAGAAATGAAACTCGACTTATCAGCTCACTGACGTATGGCTCCAACGTTCGCATTGCGAATGATTTGATTTCATTTATTTGGAGCTAGAAGAAAACCATTTTCATTGGGAAGGGAACACACTCCATCACGTTCTACCATACTGTTATTGGTTTAAAGCAACAAAGTTTTGCTTTTTTCCACATTTGAGGTTTTCCACACATTGTTTAGGTGAACGGTTTAAATTTCAGCCAATAGTTTTAGCTAAACACACAAACAGTTAAATGAACAGTAGGGGGCGCCAATTCCAACGCTTTTGGTGCGGCTGTGGTGTAGTGGTAGGGCGGTTGGCCTACGATTGGAAGATTGCAGGTTCATTTACCGCCTTGCCCGCCCATGTGTCAAAGGGGCCCTTGGCAAGACACTGAACCCCAAAGTCTCTGGTGGAAGGTTGGTGCCAGTGTTGAGGTGCGGCGCCGCCATCAGTGTGAATGTGTGACTGGGGCTGTAAAGCCCTCAGAGCGTGTTTTCCAGACTTAACGTGTCTTCTTCTCCTCCTCCTTCTTCTTCTCCTTCTCCTCCTCCTACTCCTCCTCGTCGTCCTCCTCCTACTCCTTCTTCTTCTCTCAGCCTGAATACGGAGAATTCAAAATTGCAGAGAATGTCCTTCACCTGATCTACAACCAGGGAATGATCTGGTGAGCGCCCCCCCCCCCCCCCCCCCCCCCCCCCCCCCCACCACCACCACCACCACCACCACCTCTCCGCCCCAGTGCTTATCTGTGTTCAGCTCATCTCAGAAATGTCAGCCAGCAGCAATAAATATGATGAAGGTCTGTATCTCCTCCTCAGGATGGGGGCCTTCTTCTCCCCCTGCCTTCCTGCCTTCAACGTCCTCAAACTCATCGGTCTGATGTACCTGCGGAGCTGGGCGGTCCTCACCTGCAACGTCCCCCACCAACAGGTGTTCAGAGCTTCCAGGTTTGATACCTACACACTCACACACAGACACACAAACACGTGCACACTAAAACCAAAAGATTAAGAAGAAAGAGGAGCAGAAGAAGAAGAAGACCTAAAAGCCAAATGTTCACCAGCCATCTGAAGAGGATTCAGACATATTTATGGGCATTTAAACTTTCAGAGAAAATATTGTTTTAGATTTCATTTGGATCAAACAACCTTGTTGTCTGCCTTTATGCAAACATCGTATTTACCAGCTTTATGGACCTGTTTTTCTGCCTGGGTCCATATTGTTTTAATTTGTTTGGCATTATGCTGAAATAAAGTAGTTTATAAAAATAAGAAAAATAGGATGTTTACACTTAACCTCATTTATATTTGAGTTCATAACAGGCAAAGATGATGATCTTCCACATTCTTCAGGAAGACTTAAAGACTCATTCCAGTCTTTGTTTTCTTTCATTTTTCTGATGCTGGTGGACGTAGATCAAGAAAATGAAGCTAAAAACTGCATTTCTGAGGATTTCTCTGATCAATTCATAATGAATCAGGAAGAGACAAAAAAAAAGGCGTTTCAAAAAGATCATGTTTGTGACGTAGAAAACATGCAGGATCTGAAACAGCAAAAAGAGCAGGAGAACCTGCTTAAACATGCTCAATGTTTGTCAGAAAAAGGACGTTTCTGCAGAGAACTAGGTTGGTTCTGCAGCACTTCAACCTCTCTTATCTCCTGCTGCCAGATGGTGAAACATACACACACATACACACATGCACACTACAGTGATTGTGCCGGGATACATTTTTGTCTCAACAGTCAATAAAAATCAGATTTCCTGCTGAAGAAGCAAAGAGGACAGCTTAATGCACTTATTTATGGAAGCTTTTATGTGTGTGTGTGAGTGTGTGTTTTGGTGTGGAGGGGGGGGTCCACTAAAAGTGCCTTTGAGGTTCAAGGTTCTGCAGATGTTTCTCAGCCGTTCTACAGATGTCTCTCAGCTGTTCTGCGGCTGTTTCTCAGCTGTTCTGCAGATGTTTCCCAGCCGTTCTACAGATGTCTCTCAGCTATTCTGTGGCTGTTTCTCAGCTGTTCTGTGGCTGTTTTTCATCTGTCCTGCGGATGTTTCTCAGCCGTTCTACAGATGTCTCTCAGCTATTCTGTGGCTGTTTCTCAGCTGTTCTGGGGCTGTCTCTCAGCTGTTCTGTGGCTGTCTCTCAGCTGTTCTGCAGATGTCTCTCAGCTATTATGCAGATTTCTCTCAGCTGTCTCTGAGCTGTTCTGCGGCTGTCTCTCAGCTGAGGAGAAACATGTTTGAGCTTATAAGACTGCAGTATACATAAATGCTGTCCTTTCTCAGCTCTGTTTAAACCAGTGATGATGTCATAGGTTTCCGAGTCTTTGCTGGTCCTTATGAAGGTTCTCTGTAATGTTTTGACACACTTGGGTTTTCAGGTTTAAATAAAGCACAGCTTTATTACTGCCGGTGTTTTAGGGAGAATATCCTTGTCATCTTAATCTCTGGAGGTCTTTGTTAAGAGCATGGTTGTGTGGGTCCGATGACGAGGACTTCCAAACACGGAGAAGCAAATATCCTTATGGTTTTCCGAGTTTAAACAACAATGCATCCGATTCCGTGTTTGTTTTACTCTTTCAGGTCCAACAACTTCTATTTGGCGATGCTGCTCTTCATGCTCTTCTTGTGCATGTTGCCCACCATCTTTGCCATCGCGAGGTACAAACCCTCTCAGCACTGCGGACCCTTCAGGTGAGCCATTAGACTCCATCAAACATGTTCCAGAATGCAGGAGCTTGTTGGGATGTGAGATGCTGGGAGGAACACTCAGAGGCACCAGAAGTAAAATGTTTCTTCTCCTTTTCTGTAGGATGATCTTTCTGTACTCATTCCACACATACATTACTACCTGCACAGGTGAGAAGACAGGTGTGATAGCTGTGACTTTCGTGTTTCAGTGGTCAGGAGAAGATCTATGACATCATCTCGGAGACGGTGGCCAGCGACTTCCCTCTGTGGTTCAGCAAAGTGATGGGTTACGTCAGCAGCCCTGTAGTGGTTCTGCCGGCGGTGCTGCTGCTGTTGTAAGACCACACACCTGCTGAGGCATGCACAACAGCACTGCCAGCACTATGATGACCTCCAACCCCCCTGTGTTTCAGCATGCTGATTTACTACCTGCAGGCCATTGCCAGGTCACTCAAGTTCACCAACAACCAGCTGAGACTGCAGCTGCAGACAGTGAGTGTTCCCGGAGAGCCACTAGTGTTTCCACCATGTTTGGGTGTTTAGAGACATGCATTCTTTCTGCAGATTTAACCTCAGAGCTTCTTATTTTAGACACCCTTTATTGTTATAATAGAGGTTTTGGTATATTTGAACAAACCCATGGTTAACTTAAAACTAAAGATTCTTTTTAAGAGTCATTTCAGTTTATATACAAGCCATTTTCCTGTAGCTTTCATCGACGTGGACATTTTTAATTTCCTCTTAAAATTTCTCACAGAAACAAAAGAAACTGTTTTGAGTTTAATCTTTTTTTTTTAACATTTAAAATATTAATTGTTGTATTTCCTATTTAACAGGTTTCAACTCATTTTAATGTCAAATTTCAAAATGAACACCTTCTTTCATAACATCCATCCATACTTTTTTGTGTCGCTAGGTTGTTGGAGCCTATCCAAGCTACTTTTAGAACAGGTTACCAGTCCGTCACAGGGCCACACATTCACACATAAAGGACAATTTAGAGAAACCATTTCTATGAATCATGTTTTTGGACTGAAGGAGAACCTGGAACTTCTACTGCACTTTACTGCCTTCTCAGAAAACCCAAAGCGCTTTACAGTCGCAGTCCCATTCACACACCGTAATGGTGCCAACCTGTAACGATCAAGAGCAATGCAGGGTTCAGGGACACATCAGCACATGGGTATGCAGGGTGAGAACCAAACCTGTGATCTTCTGACCAGAGGTTGACCACTCTACCTCTGAACCACTAGAACATGCAAACTCCACTCTGAAAGATCCCAGGCAGAGTTTGAACCAGGACCTTCCTACTGTAGGGTCAGAGTGCTGACCGCTACACCACTGTGTAGCTCCTTTTGGTGAATGAGTGTTTTGGCTTCGTTATGACACTGCAGCAGCTTCACAACAGTCTTCTTTTTCTGTTACTAAAATGTGATTTTAGGTCAACGTTAGAATGAAATTAGGTTTAATTCTTTTGTTTTTCAGCTTTTAATTGTATAAAGAAATCCAACATGAATGAGTGAAGTGAGGAGTGAAGTTGAAGCCACGGCACTGATGGACAGTCTCAATCAGAAAACAGAAAAGACCTTCAGAGAAAAAGATGCTCTGCGACCAGGGGCGTCCACTGCCGCTTGAGGACGGGGTTTGGGTATTCCTTCACTACCTGCTGCTGTTTTCCTGGATTAGGGTTACATATGTGACATAGGAACTAAATGAACTACATCACAGATGACAAATAGTTAAACTAACACGACAAAGACTTTGGAACAAAGTTGTAAATAAAAAAAGCTGGTGGAACGACGACGGTCATGTCAGAAAAGAAAGCCTTAAATCTACAAGTTCTTGTTTTCTCCTCTGAGAAATTGGATGCCATCCTGTCACTTTCCTGAAGGATTCTGGGTAAATCTGTTTGTGGTTGACACTTCTATTGAAGTCCATGAAGCTCTGGTTCTACAGCCAAAGGGAAATTGGGACAGCAGTCCACGTGAGCTTACACAGTGGATGGGGACATCCGATCTAAGGGGGGAACTGGGACGTCATGCCTGAACTTTGACTGAAGCTCTAGATTGGTTGAAGTTTTAAAGTAGAACTGTTCTGTCATGTTCCCAGGAACGGATGGAAGACAAGAAAAAGGTCTTCCAGCTGGCTGCAGGTATCTGCTATTCTCTTCTTTGTGCTTTTGGAGCTGCTCATATTTGACCCTGGACTCTGTAATCTATCTTAGCACGACTGCAAACTCCAGAAACCACAGAAGAACAGAAAATAGACCAGCAGCTGAGCGACGTGACAAGTCTGGGAGCGTCCGTGCACACGGATTCTCCTGGATCGGACGGTAGCGAAGTCAACCTCCAGTCTCCTGCCAACAGCAGCAACAACATCCAGACCATCGCCCAGGCCGCGTCCCGGCCAGACCTGAGCAGAGGAGGCCAGAGTCCAGCTGTAACCGGCGCATCTAAACCCCAGCCTCCTCACCTGCCAAACAGGTTTCAGCTGACCTCCATCCTGAACGTAGTCTTCAGTGTGTGTGCTGCTTGCAGTGTGCAGCATAAGGAATGAAAATCTGTGATGTTCTTGATTGACATGATGGATCAGACTTCTGAGATGATCCACAGGTTCATTTTGGTCCTGCAGCTTCACGTTTATCAATCAGTCTTATTAACAATAGCGGTTAACCAGAGGCCGCTGGGACTCCTAACCCTCACCGGTGTGCTGCTGTCCTCTTCCTCTATGAGTTTGTATGTAGACTGCAGCCCTCAAACCCTCACACACCACGACTCCAAACCCAGAATGTGTTCCTGCTGGAACCACATGAAGAGTCAGAAAAAACTTCCTCTGAAATCTGGCTTTTTAGACGGGTTTGTAAGATGCTTCAGCATCTGTTGTTCGGTGTTTCATGTGCGTTCTCCGTGGTGGGAGTCCATTTCCTGTTCTGACAGAACATCCTTTTTCCTCTGTTCAGGAGGACCTTGCGTGCACTCCACCCCGTGCAGACTGCAGGGATAGTTTCAGCGCAGAGTTACGACGCCTTCCGGGGTCACTCCACCCGTCTGGTTTTTGTCAACGAGCACGAGCCCCGAAAGAAGCTGCTGCGCTCGGCCACGCGCATTCCACGCCATTATGTGGTGGAAAAACCGGCAGAGGTCCTGGAGCTGTACCCACGCAATGTTCGCCGCTACACACCGCGCCCCACTCACCACCTGCCACACCCTCATCGATGCCACACATCGCAGCATCTCACCAAGGATGGCAAGTATGACGGTGAGAGGGACAGGAGCCGCACGTCTCTGGCAAAAGTTGCCCGGCCGCGCTCCCTGTCTGACCTCCAACAGCAGACCCAGTTTTACATCCGCAAACACCTAGAAGGCCACAAAGACGGCCTTCGTGTCAGATATGCAGTTCAGGAGAATGAAGTGGAGGACGGAGAAGTGCACTGGGGAGATGTGGAACTTCACTCATCATCCCGAAGCAGCATAAGAACCGAACCTGTTTTGGTCCGAACTCGGCATCATGTCTACCCAGGAGGACGATGTCCATCTGCAGTCAGAGACAAGACTGCAGAGTCCAACAACAAGTGCAGTTCGAAGACACACCTGGAGACAGAGTCCGACTCGGCTTCTCTGGCCTCGAGCAGTGACCAGCAGAACAGCAGCTCCGACCAGTATCTACAGGTCATCCACAGCAAGCAGCACCACCTCAGGTCCGATTCCACACTGACCAAGCACAGATCGGAAACCAGCTGCAGCTGCAGCCCGTCTGACAGTTTTGTCTGCTCCAACGTCTGACCTGTCCTCTGGAGGAAAGTCTTCTGATAAGCTGCTCCTGAAACTGAACTTCTGACTGTTCCTCAATGCTTGGATTAGGAACCACAAAGCAGAACCAAAACGCAGTTCAGGTTTCAATCTGGTAGTTTTTTATGTGTTCTTTGGTTCCACTGAACATTGGGTTCTTTGGGTCTTTGGGTTATGTTAGTCTTTCTCTTTTCTCTAATTCTTGACTTCTTGGGTTGTGAGGTATTCGAGTTCTGGATTTAGTGAATTGTCAGGTTTTACGTGTCATAGGGTCAGGAAAAAACGGAAGTGTTTCTATTTCTTCACTTAGAAATAAGATACAATATCAAAGTGCAGCTGCAAAGACTGAAACTTATATGAAACACATTTAGATAAGACTTTGATAAAAAGTCATTTGTTAGCTGTCATGTCCTCTTAGCAGTGATCCCACCACCAATGTAGCAGCTGCAGTGTTTGGACCCATCCATCATGAGGACGGAGCAATGATTATGCCACTGAAGCATGGAAGCAACAGCTTCATACACCTGCTGACCCTGACCAATCAGAGAGAAGGAAGGTGTATGACATCACATCCTGAAACGCTCTGAGCAGAAACTTTGCTCGGTGTTCAGCAGACTCATGCAGAAAAAGGAGAACAATTGGAGAACTGGAGACTGCTGGACTTGTGACGGACGGACGGACGGACGGACGGACGGACGGACGGACGGACGGACGGACGGACGGACGGACGGACGGACGGACGGACGGACAGACAGACAGACAGACAGACAGACAGACAGACAGACAGATAGATACACACGTGGACAAAATTGTTGGTACCCCTCAGTTAAAGAAGGAAAAACCCACATTTCTCACTGAAATCACTTGAAACGTACAAAAGTAACAATAAATAAAAATGTATTGAAAATTAAATAATCAAAATCAGCCATCACTTTTGAATTGCTGATTAACATAATTATTAAAAAAAACAAACTAATGAAACAGGCCTGGACAAAATGATGGTGCCCATAACTTAATATTTTGTTGCACAACCTTTTGAGGCAATCACTGCAATGAAGCGATTTCTGTATTTGTCAATGAGCGTTCTGCAGCTGTCAACAGGTATTTTGGCCCACTCCTCATGAGCAAACTGCTCCAGTTGTCTCAGGTTTGATGGGTGTCTTCTCCAAATGGCATGTTTCAGCTCCTTCCACAGATGTTCAATGGGATTCAGATCTGGGCTCATGGAAGGCCACTTTACAATAGTCCAACGCTTTTCTCTCAGCCATTCTTGGGTGTTTTTGGCTGTGTGTTTTGGATCGTTGTCCTGTTGGAAGACCCATGACCTGCGACTGAGACCAAGCTTTCTGACACAAGGCAGCACATTTCTCTCCAGAATGCCTTGATAGTCTACAGATTTCATTGTACCTTGCACACATTCAAGACACCCTGTGCCAGATGCAGCAAAGCAGCCCCAAAACATGACTGAGCCTCCTCCATGTTTCACCGTAGGGACAGTGTTCTTTTCTTCGTATGCTTGGTTTTTGAGTCTATGAACATAGAGTTGATGTGCCTTACCAAAAAGCTCCAGTTTGGTCTCATCTGTCCAGAGGACATTCTCCCAAAAGCTTTGGGGCTTGTCAACATGCATTTTTGCAAATTCCAGTCTGGCTTTTTTAGGATTGTTTTTCAGCAGTGGTGTCCTCCTTGGTCGTCTCCCATGAAGTCCACTTTGGCTCAAACAACGACGAATGGTGCGATCTGACACTGATGTACCTTGGCCTTGGAGTTCACCTTTAATTTCTTTGGAGGTTGTTCTGGGCTCTTTGGATACAATTCCAACGATCCGTCTCTTCAATTTGTCATCAATTTTCCTCTTGCGGCCACGTCCAGAGAGGTTGGCTACTGTCCCGTGGGTCTTGAACTTCTGAATAATATGAGCCACTGTTGTCACAGGAAGTTCAAGCTGTTTAGAGATGGTCTTATAGCCTTTACCTTTAAGATGTTTATCTATCATTTGTTTTCGGATGTCCTGGGACAATTCTCTCCTTCGCTTTCTGTTGTCCATGTTCAGTGTGGTACACACCTTTTCACCAAACAGCAGAGTGACTACTTGTCTTCCTTTAAATAGGCAGACTGACTGATTATGAGTTTGGTAACACCTGTGATGTCAATTATAGAGGTACCATCATTTTTGTCCAGGCCTGTTTCATTAGTTTGTTTTTTTTAAAATAATTATGTTAATCAGCAATTCAAAAGTGATGGCTGATTTTGATTATTTAATTTTCAATAAATTTTTATTTATTGTTACTTTTGTAAGTTTCAAGTGATTTCAGTGAGAATTGTGGGTTTTTCCTTCTTTAACTGAGGGGTACCAACAATTTTGTCCACGTGTGTAGATGGATGGATGGATGGATGGATGGATGGATGGATGGATGGATGGATGGATGGATAAATGGATAGATAGATAGATAGATAGATAGATAGATAGATAGATAGATAGATAGATAGATAGATAGATAGATAGATAGATAGATAGATAGATAGATAGATAGATAGATAGATAGATATGCTTTAATAATCCCAGGGGGAAATCATTGGGTCTGCTGTAACCCATACAAGATAAAGAAAAAAGAGAGAACAATAAAATAATAAGAGTCTAAATGATAAAATTCACTAAAATATTCACCATATAAAAGTCATGATAAAAACAGTAAACATAAAAAACCCATAGCAGTGAATTATCGTCCAACAGTGGAGTCATGGAGTCTGATGGACCTCAGGATGAAAGAAGATCTCAGCTTCTCTGTGTTGCACTTTAGGCAGAGCAGCTTATTGCTGTAGGAGCTCTTCTGCTTAGAGAGGACAGAGTTTAGGGGGTGGCTTGTGCTTCTCCTCACTGCAATGAATTTGGAGGTCGTTCTTGCTTCCAACAATGTCTCCACAGAGTCCAGACTCTCTCCAACAATAGACTCTGCTTTTCTCACAAGTCCATTCAGTGACTTCAGATCTTTTTTTTGCACTGCCACCCCAGCATACTATGGCATAAGTGAGGATGCTGGAAACAAATGGCTGATAAAACATATGTAAAAGCTGAAGGTGGGATGGACATGGCTGCAGTCTGGAGGAGGATCTAAGTCTGTGCACACCTTCAGGTTGTGAAAGTGTAACTGCTGGAAGATTTTTAGCACATTATGCATTACAAACTTGTATTTGTGAGTCTTTGTAAAGCATGTGTGTGTGTTGCTGTGAACATTCTTGCATGTTTGCTTGAGAACGTTGATCTCAGTTTAGCCTGGAGCCTTCAGAAGGGGGGGCACTCCTTCATGGTGGACCACACAGACATAGGTTCAGGACTAACAGGTTCTGATAGAAAAATTGCTTCTTTGAATAAAAAAGTCGACCAGAACTCTCCAGCGGGTCGTGGATTCACTGGTTAGAATGTTTGTGTTCATCAGCAAACAGAAATGAAGTCAGAGGTTTCAGAAACAGGAAGTTTATAAAACCACCAACATGAAAGAACAGGTGAGTTACTGCAGAACAGGACCAAACTATATTGGTTTTATTTCTCTTTTGGTTGGTTATTTATTTGTTTTGTTTTTTGCGTATAAAAATTTTAAATGTACCTGAGTGTCTGCGTTCTCCTGCATTCATGTGAGTGTCTGCGTTCTCCTGTATTCATGTGAGTGTCTGCGTTCTCCTGCATTCATGTGAGTGTCTGCGTTCTCCTGCATTCATGTGAGTGTCTGCGTTCTCCTGTATTCATGTGAGTGTCTGCGTTCTCCTGCTTTCATGTGAGTGTCTGCGTTCTCCTGCATTCATGTGAGTGTCTGCGTTTTCCTGCATTCATGTGAGTGTCTGCGTTCTCCTGCATTCATGTGAGTGTCTGCGTTGTCCTGCATTCATGTGAGTGTCTGCGTTCTCCTGCATTCATGTGAGTGTCTGCGTTCTCCTGCATTCATGTGAGTGTCTGCGTTCTCCTGCATTCATGTGAGTGTCTGCGTTCTCCTGCATTCATGTGAGTGTCTGCGTTGTCCTGCATTCATGTGAGTGTCTGCGTTCTCCTGCATCATGTGAGTGTCTGCGTTCTCCTGCATTCATGTGAGTGTCTGCGTTGTCCGGCATTCATGTGAGTGTCTGCGTTCTCCTGCATTCATGTGAGTGTCTGCGTTCTCCTGCATTCATGTGAGTGTCTGCGTTGTCCTGCATTCATGTGAGTGTCTGCGTTCTCCTGCATTCATGTGAGTGTCTGCGTTGTCTTGCATTCATGTGAGTGTCTGCGTTCTCCTGCATTCATGTGAGTGTCTGCGTTGTCTTGCATTCATGTGAGTGTCTGCGTTCTCCTGCATTCATGTGAGTGTCTGCGTTGTCTTGCATTCATGTGAGTGTCTGCGTTGTCCTGCATTCATGTGAGTGTCTGCGTTCTCCTGCATTCATGTGAGTGTCTGCGTTGTCTTGCATTCATGTGAGTGTCTGCGTTGTCCTGCATTCATGTGAGTGTCTGCGTTTTCCTGCATTCATGTGAGTGTCTGCGTTCTCCTGCATTCATGTGAGTGTCTGCGTTGTCCTGCATTCATGTGAGTGTCTGCGTTCTCCTGCATTCATGTGAGTGTCTGCGTTCTCCTGCATTCATGTGAGTGTCTGCGTTCTCCTGCATTCATGTGAGTGTCTGCGTTCTCCTGCATTCATGTGAGTGTCTGCGTTGTCCTGCATTCATGTGAGTGTCTGCGTTCTCCTGCATTCATGTGAGTGTCTGCGTTCTCCTGCATTCATGTGAGTGTCTGCGTTGTCCGGCATTCATGTGAGTGTCTGCGTTCTCCTGCATTCATGTGAGTGTCTGCGTTCTCCTGCATTCATGTGAGTGTCTGCGTTGTCCTGCATTCATGTGAGTGTCTGCGTTCTCCTGCATTCATGTGAGTGTCTGCGTTGTCTTGCATTCATGTGAGTGTCTGCGTTCTCCTGCATTCATGTGAGTGTCTGCGTTGTCTTGCATTCATGTGAGTGTCTGCGTTCTCCTGCATTCATGTGAGTGTCTGCGTTGTCTTGCATTCATGTGAGTGTCTGCGTTCTCCTGCATTCATGTGAGTGTCTGCGTTTTCCTGCATTCATGTGAGAGTCTGCGTTCTCCTGCATTCATGTGAGTGTCTGCGTTGTCCTGCATTCATGTGAGTGTCTGCGTTCTCCTGCATTCATGTGAGTGTCTGCGTTCTCCTGCATTCATGTGAGTGTCTGCGTTCTCCTGCATTCATGTGAGTGTCTGCGTTCTCCTGCATTCATGTGAGTGTCTGCGTTGTCCTGCATTCATGTGAGTGTCTGCGTTCTCCTGCATTCATGTGAGTGTCTGCGTTGTCCTGCATTCATGTGAGTGTCTGCGTTCTCCTGCATTCATGTGAGTGTCTGCGTTCTCCTGCATTCATGTGAGTGTCTGCGTTCTCCTGCATTCATGTGAGTGTCTGCGTTGTCCTGCATTCATGTGAGTGTCTGCGTTGTCTTGCATTCATGTGAGTGTCTGCGTTCTCCTGCATTCATGTGAGTGTCTGCATTGTCCGGCATTCATGTGAGTGTCTGCGTTCTCCTGCATTCATGTGAGTGTCTGCGTTGTCTTGCATTCATGTGAGTGTCTGCGTTCTCCTGCATTTATGTGAGTGTCTGCGTTCTCCTGCATTCATGTGAGTGTCTGCGTTCTCCTGCATTCATGTGAGTGTCTGCGTTGTCCTGCATTCATGTGAGTGTCTGCGTTGTCCTGCATTCATGTGAGTGTCTGCGTTCTCCTGCATTCATGTGAGTGTCTGCGTTCTCCTGCATTCATGTGAGTGTCTGCGTTCTCCTGCATTCATGTGAGTGTCTGCGTTCTCCTGCATTCATGTGAGTGTCTGCGTTCTCCTGCTTTCAGGTGAGTGTCTGCGTTCTCCTGCATTCATGTGAGTGTCTGCGTTCTCCTGCATTCATGTGAGTGTCTGCGTTCTCCTGCTTTCAGGTGAGTGTCTGCGTTCTCCTGCATTCATGTGAGTGTCTGCGTTGTCCTGCATTCATGTGAGTGTCTGCGTTCTCCTGCATTCATGTGAGTGTCTGCGTTGTCCTGCATTCATGTGAGTGTCTGCGTTCTCCTGCATTCATGTGAGTGTCTGCGTTCTCCTGCATTCATGTGAGTGTCTGCGTTCTCCTGCATTCATGTGAGTGTCCTGCGTTCTCCTGCATTCATGTGAGTGTCTGCGTTCTCCTGCTTTCAGGTGAGTGTCTGCGTTCTCCTGCATTCATGTGAGTGTCTGCGTTCTCCTGCATTCATGTGAGTGTCTGCGTTCTCCTGCTTTCAGGTGAGTGTCTGCGTTCTCCTGCATTCATGTGAGTGTCTGCGTTGTCCTGCATTCATGTGAGTGTCTGCGTTCTCCTGCATTCATGTGAGTGTCTGCGTTCTCCTGCATTCATGTGAGTGTCTGCGTTCTCCTGTATTCATGTGAGTGTCTGCGTTCTCCTGCATTCATGTGAGTGTGACTCCAGTTTTACTCATTTCAGATGAGAAAAGTTTCCAGATAACATCCCTGTTTGCTTTCAGGAGAAACATAATTTTGAATGTCATCAGCAAAAATTACCAGAGCTTTTACCCCAGAGGCAGCATATATTTCTATTTCGATTTAGATTTAGTGTTTTTAGTGAGTAAATTTACATATTAATGAGCTTCAGTCTGTTGGTGAAAAGTCTGGCTGCAGCAAGGAGTGTGCACGTATCACGTGAACAGCACTAACAAGCTCCTTGTACAGTCTGCAGGATTTGTGGGGTTGATAGAAGTAAAAATCTGTACAATACGTCTGCGTCTCACCTACTTCCTCCTTACTTATCCTTACATGTTGTAGAAGTGTTCACTAAGACCTGTCGCCCGTAGAAAACCACGAACATTTTCTCTTCATATGTCTTGCAGGTCACCTACAGACGGCCCATTTGAGATAAAGGCTTTAAGAGAACAGTAGAAGAAAAAGAAATGTTTTGGAAGGGAAGCAAACACTGAGGCCAAAACCTTTGCTTATGTGTGTTTGTGCGTCTGTGTTGTTGGTGTCAGTTTCACCAATATCTACTTTGCAATGATTGTGCACAGAAGCTGAGTGCAGGTTCAGAGATGTTACAGGAAACGGTCATTTTCTGTAAAACCTGAAACCAAAATATCTATTTGCTGAACCCACAACCCTCTTCTCGATAAACACACTCACACATGCACACACACACACACACACTATGTTGTATATGTATTTAAATATGTCTATAAAAAGTGTAAATCAAAGTTGGCGGGTAACAGTTTGTAATTCAAATCAAATCAAGCTTTATTCCTACAACTGTTTTATCATAGTAGAATGCTGCACACCAAAAATACATACATGAATGTAAAGTACAATCACTCCGTTTGGAGGGTGTCTTCAAGGGTGTTCAGGTCAACACTGAATGTTCAGTGCAGAAAACAAAGTCCACTTTTTCCAAGCAGTCTTCACCTTTCTGCTGACATTTTAAGCATTTGATCTCAGTATCTGTCGACTGTAAGCCTTCCAATGAAGACAAACCTCCTTGTGGTCGTTTGCAGACACCATGATGATATTTCTTGCTGTGACCAAAGATCCTTGAGGAAACATCAAAGTTTGCCATAGAAACCTCCACACACAGAGGAGAATGTTTCAGTTCTGGAATAACTAGAAAACTTTGATAAACATAGATCAATAAAGGTTGATGCTACTCTAATAAAAAATCAGAGTCCCAAGACCTTTGAAAACAGTAGTAATCAGTGTAAGAGTGTCTAGGAGGTAAGATGCCAGTGATGTAGCAGTTGGCCTTTCCATATTGCACCGTTGGGTCTCCCATCTACCATCACGACGTTTTAATCTTTGCTTAAGCAAAAAGGTTCACCGCTTAGATTCAGCTCCAGCCATTATCTTACAGAGAAAGGACAACATGTATCAACAACAGCACGGAGTTGTTTTCCTCTCATAGTAACACAGAAAACACAGAGTGGCTTCTGCAGGTGAACTCTTTCTGGTTGAATCAAATTAGGGTTGTTCTTGGTGGAACTTCAGTCAGTTTTTCTTTGGCTCTACATTTCTGCAGTCATCTTTTGTGCACATATTGTCTCTTTCCACCAGGGTTCCTATTTTCACCATTTAGTTGACAGTGGGAACTGCACCTCGTTACTATTAGCTGTGCGAGGCTTATAGTTGTCGTTTACTTGCTGTGTTATACATTGAGAGACAATTTTGTCAGCAGAGGAGTTATTGCATGAAAATGGAAAGCTGCTCAGATGTGGTAGCAAAGAACCAAGAATGCATACACACAACAAAGCAAAATCCCCCTTTTGAAAGAGAAGATGGAACATGCAGTTAAAAACTAAGCATTACTGCGGAAGATGCTCCGATACATTTTCCGCATTTGTGGGACAGAACAGTCCTCATGTGGGTTTGTATTGAGCAGAGGTTTTTCCTCAGATGATTGTGGGACTTTCTGAGAAGGTGGAGATGTGACGACTCAAAAAGAGCACAGATGTGGTTTAGCTGGTCCTTATCACAGACCTGTGGTGGTGTTCTGTGGTCTGTGACAGCATCATTTTTTCATTCCTGGATCTTTAGGGAAGAACGAACTTGTCCTGTCGGCCCTGGTTTTGGATGAACATCCACAGTGACGGAAACAGTTGTTACATCCTTCATACAGTTTTTAATGTGGTGCACAACAGTTTTTCTGAACTCCTGCAGATCAGCGTCTAATTCCATAAATACATTCCACTCAGCAGCTTCTGTTACCCTCCTGTAATGCTAAGACGTTCTCATCTGTTCAAACTCTCACCTGCCGAGACCACTCGGACCAATCGCTGTCGACTGACTCCAACATGGCGACGAGTGTATCATGGAAAAATGGCATCTGAGTCAGCTCCATTTCACTGGAGCAGAAAGTAAGGCATTTTCTATGGATGACATCACATTTGCTCAGTCCAGGTCTCTGATACAGTCGATTACTGTATCCTGCTCCAGGTTTTTTGTCTTTTTCCTCTTCGTAGGTGGACACGATTACGAGCAGAGATCCCTGGTGCAGCTGGAACTCTTCATCCCTGAAACAGCAGTATTTTATTCTTGTTCATTCCATCACAACCCGCTAGTCTCTTTAATAAAACCTAATGATAGTGACTGAGCCACATTTAGTCTGATGAATGTTCAGGCCAGTCTTCATTTGTCTTTCTCATCTCCCTGACCTGACTCCTGGATATCACCTCATGACGGGACGGGACTAAGAAACCTCAGGGTTTCCCACATGAAGGAGAGATCCTCAACCCCGGACTGACAGGTGATGTACTAGAACTTTTAAAGAAAAGTGATCTTAATTCATTCTATAACTACATGTTTAAATAACAAGTATATGTCTAATAAACAAACACGTCTAGATAAACAGCTACAAGTTAAGATAACAGCTGAATATTTAAATAAACAGGCGAGGCGAGGTCATGGCCAAAGACAGGAGCACAGACGATCCACCTGGAATCAGAAATATCTCCCGCTCCCCCGTTGGGGAGTGGGAAAGAGGGACAACATGTGAATCGCACTGCACCAAACAGAGGCATGATAAACCAAATAAAATAAAGCAATGGTAGATGACAAGTGATGTAACGAAGATTGCAGGTGGGGGGAGAGGGGTTGGGAGAAGGATACAGACCCTGGTTAGGGTAGGGAAGAGTGGGGGGTGGGGGTGGGGGGGGTGTAGGAGGCGGACGAAGAGTGAGTAGAGCCAGTGTGGTAAATTTAATTACAGTAAGTGAGGTAGGGCAGCAGTAAGTTAAATATTCTCTGATTACTAGCTAGTCTGACAGTAATCCTGTACAAAGAGGAATGTTTTAATCCTAACTTTGAATGTAGAAACTGTGTCAGCCTCTCTTACATGAGCTGGGAGTTTATTCCATAAAACAGGAGCTTGGTGGATAAAGGCTCTACCTCCAACTGTGCCAACTGGATTCTAGATTCAACTGGGAGCCAGTGAAGTGAAGCTAACACAGGAGTAATGTGTTCTCTTCTGTTGGTTCCTGCTAACAATCTAGCTGCTGCATTTTGAACAAGCTGAAGACAAGCTGCTAGCAGCGAGTTACAGTAATCCAGCCTAGACGTAACAAATGCATGGATGAGTTTTTCAGCATCACTTCTAGATAATATGTTTCTGATCCTAGATATATTGTGTAGGTGAAAAAATGCAGTTTTACAAGCCTGTGATATGTGAGCCTTAAATGATAAATCCTGGTCAAATAAAACCCCCAGGTTTCTAACTATGGGATTGGAGGCTATATTTACACCATCCAGGGAGACCATCTGAACAGGTAGGGTATCTCTGAGGTATTTTGGACCTAGTATAATGACCTCAGTTTTTTCTGGGTTTAGGAGGAGGTAATTAACTGCCATCCAAATCATGATGTCACTAATGCAGGCACTAAGTTAATGACTCTAAGCGGTCATTCTGGTCAGGTTTAATGGATAGATACAGCTGTGTATCATTGGCATAACAGTGAAAATTAATCCGGTGTTTCCTGATTATATTCCCTAGAGGCAGCATGTAAAGCATAAACAGGATGGGTCCTAGGACTGAGCCCATATATTTGTATGACATAAGACACACAACAACGGTACGCTCCAGAAATGAGCCTAAAAGAAACTGTTTCACACATCTGCACTCCCCATCAAGGTGGAGGTGGGACTGCACAAAGGATTAGCTTTGAGCTCCTTCTTGCTTCCATGCTTTGGATGTGAAAAAGGTTTATTTCAAGCAATCAAATCAAGAAAAATGCATCAACAAGACAACCAACAGAGGTGTCTACTCATACATAGACAGATCAAGCAGGATAATCATAACATTTATTGGAAAATGCTCATACATTCATCAAGTAACTAATTCAGTTATAAGTCTTACTTATAAATAAACATATTGGCTCTTTTTTATATAGAACATGGCACAATGAAAGTCTTAACCATTAAGATTGTCAAAAGAAGTTCAATAGACTGCTTGAAAGATAGTGGGAAAAAGCAAACTAAAGTAATCCCATCCCTGCTCTGCCTTACTTACTCAGATATTTATACTTTATAACACAGATTCAGGTCGTTAAAATACCTAGGTATCAATAAGTCACATGACAAAGATGAAGTGCGTCATAATTACGTAAAAAGACAAAACGTATTTTCAGAAATCATAACATATGCAGATCAAGTATCAAATATCTTTGCAGATTATTTGGTATTAGTAAACTCAAAGTGGGGTGAAACCAATGAATTTCACCATCTTCAGTAACTGACTTAGTAATTCTTTTATTTATTTTTTTATTTTTGTTCGGTCAAAGTCAGTGTCTTTGTCTCAGGTGAACCACGTTGCAGATATGGTAATGCTGTGAAATAAAAGAGTTCATATTCTGTCAATTGTCCAATGATAGTGTTCCTTCTTCTGCTGCCTGATTGACAGCCATCCTTCTGCTCTTTACAGAGTTTATAAAGTTCTCAGAGTTGTAATGTCTGCTGTGCAGACAGTGGTCAGAGTCTGTGTCCTTCTGCAGCTGATATCATTGCTGCTGAGAAAGTTGAGGACAGGTTATCTGCAGGTCAGAACTTTCTGCTGAAAATCAGGGTAACAGTTGACTTTAGTAGATCCCAGGCACCATGACTTTCATGAAGTTATGGTTGTTATGCTCAGACATCTGCGATCAAACATGTCTCAAAGTCTTTCATGTTGTTCAAAACCAGAACCGGTCTAACAATTCAGTTTAGCTATGTCAGCGTTCCTTCTGGTCAGATGGTTGTTCAAATAAACAGCAGATCCTCTCAGATGTTTCCTTTGTTTCAGCAGCGATATCTTCTGCTTTTTATTCACAAACCTGATGATGATCGCTGGTTGATCAGTCTCCTTTCTCCTGGGAAGCGGGTGGCAGGTCTTCATGATATTTAGATCCAGAGAAATCCCTTTAGACTTGAAAAATGATTCTTCTTGACTTTCAAACATCCTCACCATCACTCTCTCCAGGATCAGAAGTAATGGTAGCTCAGTTAGCATTAGCATTGCTAGCTCCGTTACTGCTGTCTTTTGTTCTGAGTTTGATCTGTAATCCAGTTAGGATCACATTATTCAACTTGGCTTGTTGTTCCACCTCATCCACTCGATTCTCCAAAAGGTCAACCCTGTTGTCTTGTTGCTCGCTCTGGGTTCAAAGCTGTCAAATCTCTTCAGCGAGCTCTAAAAGCTGTGCTAGGTCAGCTTTGAGGTCTTTGAGCACTTTTCTGATTCTCTATTGTCACTTGTTGCTTGGTTTTTCTTCGAGGCCATGGTCAGCCATCATTTTTCTGCAGAAGTGTTACTATTTTGCAGTAATCCTGTGATGAATCAAATTTAAGACGCTTTAAGACGGTGCTCGCTGCCACAGCTGCAAACAAGCGACCTCTTTCTTTGACCAGGAACTAGCAATGGACAGACTGACAAAGGAGGTTAGACAGGAATCTCTGTGGACTATGATGTTTGCAGGTGAAATTGTGAGCTGTAGTGAGAGCAGGAGCAAGTGGAGGAACATCTAGAGAGAAGGAGGAAACAGACGGAGACGTTTGGACACATTTAGAGGAGGAACAGGGATGATGCTGGTGAAAGGATGCTGAGGTTGGAGCTACCAGGAAAAAGAGGAAGACTAAGAAGGAGGTTCATGGATGAAGGGGGACTTGAGGGTGGATGGTGAATAATTTATCTGAAGTTCTGATCTTTTCTTCTCAAACGAGACCTTCTCTGAAAATCCCTGAAGTCCAGAGTCTGCTGTGGTGAATCTGCATGGTGACATCAAGAGCCGAAAAAAAAGAGAAAACCACAGACTGGAGGGGTCTGCAAAAACTAATGTGAGGTTGAACTAGATCTCGTAAATGCTGTAGGCCATCACAGTAAAAAAAAACAAAATGTATCTATGACCACAATGGTCCTTTTATCAACAGATGTCCTTTGTTTTTTTTCTGGAGGATCAACCACACAGCGTGCTCAGTTTGGAGAAATTCAAACAGTACAATCTTTATCAACAGTCATTTATTTAAGCCAAGAGTCTCTTGTTCAGCTTTAGGGGTGAGACTATTGACCCTTTTATCTGACCGAGATGTGCCTTTGTTTCAGTCATAGGAAGATCTATGTTGTTAAGGATCTCCTCAGAATGTGGAGCATGAGCTGCAGGGGTTCTTCACAGAAACGTCTTAACCTGTAGGATCTAAGTAAACAGAAAAAGTGGCATAAATTTAAGAGAAAAAGGAGGGCACAAAAAAAAACACTGCTGTGATGAATCTGCAAGGTGACAGTAGACTGACTGCATGGTGACAAACCCTAACATAACCCTACACCAAACCCTGATCCCAGTTTGTTTTTCATGCATTTTTGTAGCACCTTCAAACAACCTCGGTTCTGAATTGTCAGTGAAGGCTCTCATTTATCCAGATGAGGCTTTCTAAAGTTGAGTCATAACATCTAGACTTAAACTAAAGATCTGTAATCCAGATGCTGCAACACAACTTATAGACATATTGTAGGTTGTGAATTGGGAATTTAGGTAAGTTGAATTGACTGTACATAGATAAGTCATGTGCATCGCTTATGATTAAACCCTCCATTTCCCAGAGTTCCTAGTGTTACTTTGGTCAAAACTACACTACAGAACTATTTCCATTCTTGCACTAACAATGAAAAAGTATGGGGTGCCATTTATAAACTGGTGTAGTAAAATTTTAACAGCAATATTTTTGATTATTTAGCCTCTTTTATCAGAAAAAAAATAGGTTTGGTTTTTTAAATGTGTTTTTTCCACCTTTTAATTTATGTATTTATAAAATTACATTTACTTGCTTAATATTTAGTTTTCAAGCTAAATATTTATTTATTTTTTAAGTTAAATATGTATTTTATAATTATATATTTAGTTTTCAAACTAAAGTATAAAAACAAGGGCGACAACTCTGGCACAAAACAGTTCAGAGATGGAGCAAAAATCCAGCTTTTATTTTGGTAGGCCACTTCCGCTTATCGGCAAGTTAATTTACATATAAACTAAACATTTAGCTCCAAACTAAACATTTAGCTCCAAACTAAATATTTAGCTGTAATCTAAACATTTAAATTAGACTTTAATATTTATCAATCAAACAAAGATTTAGTTACAAAAACTTAAATATATAAATTTTGGAAACTAAATATTTAGTTTGAAAACTAAACATATAATTTTAAAATAAATGTTTAACTTAAAATTAAATATTTAGTTTGTAAGTTAAATATATAATTATAAAATAAAAAATTTAACTTAAAAAAAATTATATTTAGTTTGCAAGTTAAATATATAATTATAAAATAAACATTTAACTTTAAAATTAAATATGTAGCTTGCTAACTAAATATTAAGCAAGTAAATGCAACATTTATAAATACATGAATTAAAAGGTGGAAAAAACACATTTGAAAAACCAAACCTATTGTTTTTCTCATAAAAGAGGTTAAATAATCAAAAATATTGCTGTTAAAATTTTACTACACCGGTTTACAAACGGCGCCCCATAAAAAAGCTTTGAAAACAATGAAGATGAATGACGGACACACTTCTGGTTTAATGACCGCCTGTTGCTCTTTGCTGTCTGAGATGCTGCCAGCAGCAACCAGAAAGGCCAGCGTGGAGGACACATCCCACTGGTACCGGCCGTCTTTGTCACATGACCTTTGGGTTGACTGAGTCCCCCCCCAGAGCCGAGCCTGTCAGGGAGGGCTCAGTCTCTGTATTTCAACATTTTCCTGCACATTTTTGCACATCATGGCCCTTCCTTTAAACCCACGACATATGCACGGCCAACTAGTGCTAGTTCTAAACCCTGAACTAGTACGAGCGTTGCACAGCTCGCAGAATGATTCCAAAAAAATGCAAAGAGACAAAAGTGGAACAGATTACTTTTTCAGTCTGACTTCAACACTCTGTGTTAATGTGCACACTGCAGTGTCTCACCTGGCCTTTGGGAGGAAACAGAGTTCATGCTGTTTTCCTCAGAGCAGGGGTCATGGTAGCACTTTCGGTACGTTGGTGGTCTCAGCACCACTGGACAGCTATCACCATGATGACCTGTCACTATGTGCATGCACTGGACCACTCGTGATTGCAGGCCCCTCCCACAAGACAAAGAGCACTGAAACAGCCAATGAAAGAATGCGTTGGAGACGAAGTTTTGTAGCCACGAACCCTTAGCCCTTTTAGGTCACCACTTTTCAGCTGGATCAGACAAGTTTAGAAAAGTTAGGCTGCGTCTGATGCTGCTGATCCACATCAGCAGGTTTCTGGATTTTTTAAGGATCTGGCTACAGTTGCTTTGCAGTCAGTTTACTGAGAGTTGTACCTTCGACCATTCTCCAAACTTCCAGTGGTAGCACTCTGAGTCATTGCTGCAGGGCTCCTCTTCAGTTGGTCTGGACTGTGGTTCACACGGACCCTGAGGGTTTGTGCACTGCACTTTCCTTTTTCGAACACCAGGACCACAGGCTGAGGAACACTGGGAGGAGAAGACACAAAACACAGGATGTCTTTCTGCAAAAATGTGTTTCTTTATGGACTGTTGCTCTGAGCCTTCATCCCATCCTTCGATTTAACATCTTTCAACACAGATATGAGCAAAAAGGAAAGAAGGAAAGCAGTTAGAAAGACAGTCAGCGCAGAATGATGTACTTCCTGTCAATCTGATGATACATATGATTCATTTTGAAGAAAAAGAAGGAAAAAACTGAAGAAAAACATTTAAAAAACAGAAAAGTCAGTGAGACAGATGATGGACCCTAAAAGAAGATGACAGAAAAAGTGTTTGGCAGCTGTCATGTTTCACCCTCTCTTGAAGAAGATGAGAAAAGTCGGGATTGGATGCACCTGAGACCACTCGGAAGCCTCCCACATGGTTCTGCAGAGGGTCCCCTCACAGTCCTGCAGTGCAGAGGGCTTTTCTCCAGAGCAGAAGTGCTTCTTGGTGTGGATCAACGAGCTGTTCTGAAGTTCCTGAACACAGGAAACTTCCCTCTGCTGAACACCTGGACCACACCTGGCAGAGCACACCCCCCACTGGCCTGCAGCCCACCTGACAACACATGAGGCAAGGACACTGCAGGTGGGCCGATGTGTGTGTCTGCAGGTGTGTGTGTCTGCAGGTGTGTGTGTCTGCAGGTGGGTGTGTCTGCAGGTGTGTGTGTGTGTCTGCAGGTGTGTGTGTGTGTCTGCAGGTGTGTGTGTGTGTCTGCAGGTGTGTGTGTGTCTGCAGGTGTGTGTGTGTCTGCAGGTGTTTGTGTCTGCAGGTGTGTGTGTCTGCAGGTGTGTGTGTGTGTCTGCAGGTGTGTGTGTGTCTGCAGGTGTGTGTGTGTGTCTGCAGGTGTTTGTGTCTGCAGGTGTGTGTGTCTGCAGGTGGGTGTGTCTGCAGGTGTGTGTGTGTGTCTGCAGGTGTGTGTGTGTGTCTGCAGGTGTGTGTGTGTCTGCAGGTGTGTGTGTGTGTCTGCAGGTGTGTGTGTCTGCAGGTGTGTGTGTGTCTGCAGGTGTGTGTGTGTCTGCAGGTGGGTGTGTTCAGAGGTGTGTGTGTGTGTCTGCATGTGTGTGTGTTCATAGGTGTGTGTGTGTGCCTGCAGGTGTGTGTGTCTGCAGGTGTGTGTGTGTGTGTGTCTGCAGGTGTGTGTGTGTCTGCATGTGTGTGTGTGTCTGCAAGTGTGTGTGTTCACAGGTGTGTGTCTGCAGGTGTGTGTGTGTGTGTGTCTGCAGGTGTGTGTGTTCACAGGTGTGTGTGTGTGCCTGCAGGTGTGTGTGTCTGCAGGTGTGTTTGTGTGTGTGTCTGCAGGTGTGTGTGTGTCTGCAGGTGTGTGTGTTCGCAGGTGTGTGTGTGTGCCTGCAGGTGTGTGTGTCTGCAGTGTGTGTGTGTGTGTGTCTGCAGGTGTGTGTGTGTGTCTGCAGGTTCTTGTCTTACTTGTAGTGGCAGGGCTGAGAGTTGCAGGGCTGGGTTTTAGGCAGTGGTCTGTTTTCCGGCTGACAGAAACTGTCGTTGACAATCACCATACTTCCGTTTACTATTCTCAAACAGGAAACGACAGTCTTTTTCTGCCCTGCACACAAACACACATAGGCTTAATGGCCAAAGTTAGTGTACTGTTAGAGGCAGAAGAAAGCTGGTGTCGGACCGCTGGCTGTTTTTAATGGTGAACTTGGTTGTTGTTGAGTAAAGACATGACTGGAGCCAGGCCTGAACTGAAGTTCGTCAGCAGGGTAACTGACTTTCTGTGATGAGAGACATGACCTACCCCCTCCACACTGAACACTGCAGTCCTGCCAGGTACTGTGGGTCCAAATAAATAGATGTATTGGTTCTGTCTGCTCTTCTCTGCTGTGATCATGGGTCGTGTTCAGTGACATGGTGTACTCATAATGCAGTCCAGAGCTTTGGTTATGGAACAGGAGCATCTGCAAAACACCAGAGAGCCCATCAACACCCTCAGACTTTAACGTTAGCTGCAGAAAATGAAATCACTCAAACATGGTAAGTTAAAAAAAATTAACATGTCCTTTTCTCAAAAGGTTTTGATTTAGGTCAGTGTGTTTCTGTTCACTTCATCTACTTACAGTTAGGTAGTGGAGCAAAAACACTTCCACCTGCATGTCATTCACACCGTATCTCCCTGCTGCTATAACCAGTATATGTTCCCTCTGAAGAAATGTCCCCCCTCCACATTCTGAATGGTTCAAACATGGTCTTACTGCACATCCCAGCAACAGGACGACTGCTGGAGCAACAGCCTGGCATGTGTTGGAAGACCAGAGCAGAACATCACATCTCTTAGGAGTCTGTGCTCTGTCTTCCCCTCTAGTCACCGGCGGGAGCCATCTCCAGAGTATTGACGCACTACATCTCCCAGCCGCTCACCAAACGTTCAATGAAAATCATCTCCATATGACTTCAGCACTGCACAGAGCCTCGCTCAGGGCGAAGTATTGTTTATGCCATTCAGCCAGCATACCGAGCATTACATCCTGATCTGATCTTCTGTGTACTTGACCCTGCTTTGACCCTGTATGCCTGCCGTCTGCCCACGGCCCTCGCCTGGACCCAGACTGCTTTTGCTTTATGGACTTTTAGCTGTGCTTGTATCCTGTCATCCTGTCCGTGCTAATAAACCTGCTGTACATGGAACCGTCCTAGACCATAGTAGGACTTGCATTAACACCACTACGGTTGACAGGTATCTCCCTACAGTAAAAATTGAGCTGGTTCAATCAAATTTCCATAAGGAAAAACTTCAATTTGTGAAACAACCATTAGCTTTGGTACACGTGTAGCTTTTAGAGCCTTGTTACAGAAAAAAATGTTAGTCACCTGGAAAATTCCAAATGAGGCTGATTTTCAAGATGGAGGATCGCTCAGGTGCAGTTCATCATCTTATATTCTTAAATTGTCTTTATCTCCAAAATTCACAAATTTTCCCCAATGACTTTGTACAATGCAAATATATACAAATTGGTGTAGCAACAAGAAAAATAACCTCAATTAAGGCAAAACACTTTTCTGGATATATACAGTACTTGCCAGTCCGTTTCAAAAACAGTCTGAGCAGAAAGTTTATTTTGTTTGTTTGTTTTCTTAAATAACTTTACTGATTTCCCTTAAGCTGTTTCCTATGACATTGTAACATGTATTATTTAGTCATTGACAAAGCTGTGGGTAAACTAGTGGTACTGGACATTATTTTCCTTAATGTTACATTACGTCAACAGCAGACCCACCGTAAAGCCTTGAAACATCAAGATGTGGTGGGATTTGGCTTTTATCTTTGAATAACGTCATGTCTGGATAGGCCTCCATCAGGGAGATCTTTGACTCCCACATCCAGGAGAGCTTCGAACATACATGTACTGAGGGAGGCTGGTGACAGTCTGAATGGACCATGTTCACCACCTCTATTGTCTCTGCTGCTGTTTGGAGCTGTGGTCGCAAGGTGTCTGGTGCCTGTTGTGGTGGCACCTAACCCTGTGGTGGACACCAAAAGTAAGGGATGCAGTCAAGCTGAATAAAGATTCTTACTAAACCTGGCTGGAAATGGGACCCCAGAGGCACCTGACAGGTATCGGCAGTCTAAGCGATCTGCGGACTAGGCTGTTTTGGAGGCAAAAACTTGGTCCTGGGAGGAGTTCGAGGAGGCCACGGAGAAGGACATCGGTTGGCCTCGAAGAAGTTCTGGCAAACCGCCTCAGGAGGGGAAAGCAGTTTTCTGTAGGCACTGTTTTCAGTGCAGGTGGGGAGCTGCTGGGGACATTGTTGGGCGGTGGAAGGAATACTTTGAGAATCTCCTCAATCCCGCTGACACGCCTTCTGTAGAGGAAGCAGAGGCTGAGAACTTTAGGGTGGGGCTGTGCATCATCCGAGCTGAAGTCACTGAGGTAGTCAATGACCTCCTCCACCGGGAGTGGATGAGGTCCGCCCTGAGTACCTCAAGGATGCTGTGGGAGTGTCTTGGCTAACACGTCTCTGCAGCATCACGTGGCAGTCGGTAACTGGAAGACAGTAGTGTTGGGTCACCTTTTCAAACTGGGGGACCAGAGGGTGTGTCCAACTACCAGGGAATCAATCTCCTCAGCCTCCCTGGGAAAGTCTATGCCAGGGTACTGGAGAGGAGAGTCCGATAGTTGAACCTCAGATCCAGGAACAACAATGCGGTTTCTGTCCTGGTCGTGGAACTGTGGACCAGCTCTACACCCTGTCTAGGGTGCTGGAGGGTTCGTGGGAGCTTGCTCGTCCTGTCCATATGTGCTTTGTAGATTTGGAGAAGGCGTTCGACTGCGTCCCTTATGGTGTCCTGTGGAGAGTGCTCTAAGTATGGGGTCCGGGGAGCCTTACTCAGGGCTGTCTGGTCTCTATATGACCAGAGCAGGAGCTTGGGTCACATAGCCGGCTGTAAGTCAGACCTGTTCCCGGTGGATGTTGGACTCCAGCAGGGCTGCCCTTTATCACCGGCTCTGTTCATAGTCATTATGGACAGAATTTCAAGGTGCAGCCAGAGGCGGTCTGGTTTGGAAACCACAGGATTTCCTCTCTGCTCTTTGCAGATGATGTTGTCCTGTTGGCTTCATGGAGCCAGGACCTCCAGCATGCACTGGAACAATTTGCAGCCGAGTGTGAAGCTGCTGAGATGAGGGTCAGCACCACTAAGTCTGAGGCCACGGTTCTCGACTGGAGAACGGTGGTTTGTCCTCTCTAGGTGGGTGGAGTGCTCCTTCCCCAAGTGGAGGAGTTTAAGTATCTTGGAGTCTTGTTTACGAGTGAGGGAAGATCGGAGCGTGAGATCAACAGGCGGATTGGTGCGGCGTCCGTAATTCTGCGGTCACTGTACCGGTCTGTTGTGGTAAAGAGAGAGCTGAGCCCTCAAGCAAAGATCTCAATTTACTGGTCAATCTTTGTTCCAATACTCACCTATAATCATGAGCTCTGGTCATGACTGAAAGAACGAGGTGCCGGATACAAGCGGCTGAAATGAGCTTCCTCTGTAGGGTGGCTGTGCGCTCACTTAGAGATGGGGAAGAAGCTCGGTCACCCAGGAGTAGAACCGCTGCTCTTCCACATCGAGTGGAGTCAGTTGAGGTGCCTCAAGCATCTGGTTCAGATGTCTCCTGGGCACCTCCCTGGGAAGGTGTTTCGGGCATGTCCCACTGGGCGCAGGCCCAGAGGAAGACCAAGGACACTCTGGAGAGACTATGTCTCTCGGCTGGCCTGGGAACACCTCGGGGTGCCCCCAGAGGAGCTGGAGGAAGTGGCCGGGGAGAGGGAAGTCTGGGCATCTTTACTTAGACTGCTGCCCCGTGACCCGGTCCCGGATAAGTGGAAGAAAATGGATGGATGAAATATATTAAAATTATTAGATTTTTATTATGTCTTAATCATGAATCATGAAAATGTAGTGATTTGATATTGTTTTATTTAATCCATTTGGAATACATTCAATTTAGCCATGTGATGTATATCTAACTTAAATTTTCATCAGATTACATATATTGATACCAAATTAAAGATTTTGTACATAAAATGGTGGCCATCGTGAAAAATTTGCCACCATTTGGATTTTTTAGGGGTCTAACGTGCTTTTCTAAAAAAAGATATTCAGCTGTGTTTATTCCAACTCTGGCTCTTGTATCATAAAGTGAAGTTTCACATGGTTACTCTGCCTCGCTAAAAATGAGACTCAGAAGACTCCTGAAGACAGTTTTGATCCTCAAAAATAAAACAATTTTAACATGTCAGGGAGGAGACTGTGGTAAGTTACAAAAAAAACCCTCTAAGTCATGCAAAAACTTTTTACATTTTTCTTATGAATAAATGATTAGTATTGAATCATAATTCTGGAGCCACAGCTTTAATTACCATTGCTTTTCAGTAACCCAATCTGAAAAAAACAGAGATTTTGATTATTGTTTCTAAAGTTTAAAGTATAACTCATGATCCCGGAGTCTGACACACAGAAGCTCATTTCTTTACACTTATCTGGATGCACACAGTATCTGTACAGAGCAAAGTTCAGTATCAGCAGCTCAAAGACAACTTTACCATCAGATGTAGAGGGGTCTTGGTAGGTCCTTTGATAGACATCTTCTCCCAGTGTCCCCTCCTGACATAGCGCACAACGGTCCCAGCCAGCTCAAAATCTCCAGGAAGTTCAATCTTCCAATTGCTGTTGATGGAGTTCTGTGTTGAGTCTTTCACAGCTGTAGACACACAGTGAACGCACAGTTAGAGACATCACACATTCGATCACCTCTGTTCATGATAACTGGTACAGCAGCACCTACAATCATCGTTTTTTTTCATCACTGAAATCCTATTTAGACTCAAACAGTGATGTTGTTCATTCATACTGTGTCTCAGTCCTTTATAGATGCAGTATATTCTGTTCCACAGACACGCTCACAATGTCTGCAAATGATTGCACAGAGCAGACCACACTGAGGTGGACTGGACTTTGTTTGGCAACATCTTTCAGTGGTGGAGGAGGTTTTATGTCTTTCACCCAAGTGACCAAGACACCTGACTCCTGGTTTGGGTGAAGTGGTGCCTTGATGGACACTTGGGTTCAATCACTGTACTTGCTATGAATAACCTGTTACTGGCATGGAAGTCCATAACAAACACCACTCTGGTTTACTGGGGCCTTTCCTCACAATAACAACTGTCCTTGCCCATGTGTAGGTGGTGCAGACGTAGAGCAATCCTTCCGATCGGACGGTCGGTTCCCACCTTGCCTGCCTATGTGTCAAAATGATCATCAATGATAGTTGTGTCTTCTGGTTTAGTGTCTGAGACAAATCCATAGTACCTGCAGTAGTGGTTTAAAAAAAATCAACTGGATTTTTCTATTCCACTTTCCAGGGAGGAAGAACTGTCTTCCAGTAGTTACAATTACACCCACCTATTTCTTAAAACTGCTATAGTCCTATTGGGGGTCAGTGGGTTGATAGAGCCAACTATTGAAGACCAAAGGCGGGATAGACCCTGGACACTTCATCAGTCTATCACAGGACCACACACACGCATGCGCGCACACACCTAACACTTCAAAGTCACCTGTTAACCTATGACACTGCACACATTAACAACTCAACGAACAGGATTTGAACCAGGCCACTACCCCTGTGAGGCAGGAGTGCTAACCACTACACCACTATCTGTTGATTGAACCCTTTCCACACATCGCTGCAGAACCCCCCAAACCTGTTCTTAGGAAAACTCGCCGATCAGACTCTTAGTTTGAATCAAAACTTAGTAAATCAATTTCAAAACAAATGTCCAATTTCCTGATGCTGAGAAACATCTGGAGAACTTTACTTTCAATGTATCCTAGTGGGGGTGGGAGGAACTGCACAAAGAATCACTAAACAAAGCGAGGTAAAAACCCTGTCTGTCTGTCATCCATTCAGCATCTTCACCCAGAAAGCTCTGTGAGGGTTTGTCTTCCACCACGCTGATCCTCCACGCTCCTGCGGGAATGATGGCCGCCTCCACATAACCTGACAGGAGGACAGAGACACGGGGCGACACGTCAAACAAACTGTACAGACACGAGGGCTTCTAGAATCCCGGATCAGTACCGGTTTCTACATATTTGTGTTTTCTAGCAAAGTAATTCTTTGATTGCTTTAGGCTAACACAACAGGAGGTGGATCATAATATTTGAAAAGCACTCGGAGGTTTCCTGGGCTGTCATGGGGACTCAAGCTTTTGGCAGCTTTGTCATCAGAATCTGTACATAGGGTTCCACAAGGACACAACTAAAGCTGAAACTCCAGTAAGACCGCCCATTACAAACCCCAGCAACCTGTCATACCTGGAGAGAAGTAGGACCCCCTCCCCGTCTGTGACTTCAGTACATGTGGGTGCATACCCACCAATTCCCCTGGTGTGGTTGTAGTCTCCTCTGATGACCTCACAGGAACGTCCCTGTCCATCACAAACTCCACAGGAGTCTTCCTGGGCCAAGGAGCCGATAATGCCGTCACATCCCGTTTTCTGCAAAAGAGAAAAGATGAACCGGAATCCTCAGCAACCAGTTCCTCTGTGTTCTCTGGCAAACAATGTTCCTTTGGTGTCCTTTAGGAATCTTCATTAGATTTGCATGCTTTACAAAATGTAGAGGGTCTAATGAAAATAAAAGCCTTCACTAAATCACACAGCCCCACCCAGAGGTACATGCATACTTAGGGGGTTTTGGGGCACATTGAAAGTATATGAAATAGTTTGTACATTACAGCATTTCACAACGTGGTTGTCTGTCTTTAACCAGATATTTTGGCCAAAATAACAGCAGCTCAGTGTTAATCTGAAGTGACAGCTGGCCCATCCAGATGTGCAAACATTGTACTGAAGATGTCATGGCATCAGAACTTATAGTGTTCTTTTCCTGAAATGTTTTGTCCCTCATCAAAGCAGCTTTATCAGTCATCACAAACATCCAACTGGGATTCTGGGCTAAGGTTCAGCTAACAAGCAGCAGCCAAACGCCAAAACGAGAAACAAGAAGCCCAGAGAAGACGAGATGAAAACTGGTAACAAAAAAGAAAATTCATCTGGTTTTCTAACCCAAGTTTGAAAGTTATCAAACAGCCAAAAACAACTGTACCTGTTTGGGAATAAAGCTCTTCCAATGCTATGACTTTGGCAGTTATTTATTAAGAGTCAGCATGCAGGGGCAAAGGGGATCCATAAGGTTCAGAGTTCAGACAAGACATATGTGGTCAGGAACCAGGGATATGTACATAATGATTGCACTTTGACGGTTGTACCTGACACCTCCCGTTAACACACAGGTCCGACTCAAACGGTCCACAAGGAGTCCCATCAATCACCCTGTCAGCCAGCAGCATTGGGAGGCCTCGGCCCATGGAGCTGCAGAACAGCACACAAGGCTTCTCTGCTCATGCACGCACACACGCGCACACACACACACACACAGTCCACTTCAAGAACAGCTGCAGAATTGACAGGAAATACATTGTTCTGACAAAAGACAAAGATCTCTGGTCCACACCTCCACCTTTACAACTTCCACACCTATGAGTCTTGACAGGTGAGCAGACAAATGAGGTCATTTCAGATCATACAATGCTTTCTGAACTTCCTCCAACTGTCTCCACATCTCACCTGCAGAACTCCTGACACATCAGTTGTGGGAGACATTGTCCAGGAGGCCTCCTGCAGTGGACTCAGTGTTCTGAAGGTTTGCGTAAGTTTGGGGCGGCTGTGGTGCAGTGGAAAAGGGCAGTCGGATTTCAGGTTCGATTCCTGCCTTGCCCGCCCATGTGTCAAAGTGTCCTTAAGCAAAACACTGAACCCCACGTTGCCTCTGATGGAAGGTTGGCGCCAGTGTTCTGCAGCGGAGCCTCCATCAGTGTGTGAATGTGTGTGTGTGAATGGGTCAGTGACTGTAAAGCGCTTTGGATCTTTAATGAAGGTAGAAAAGCGTTATATAAGTACACACCATTTACCATTTAAGGTGCTATGAGGATCAGCCTTTCTGATGGAAACCATATGGACTCAGTCTCAGAGGAAGGAGACAGTTGAAGGTCTGAACCTCAAACATCTCTTATTTAAAGAACAAAACATCATCTTTCTTCTTGTTGGCTGACTCTGTTTGTGAGGATCTGAAAGGCTTTATGCTGCATCTGTTCTTCTACTGTGGTAAAAGAGGTTCAACCTTCCAAACTGAACCTGTACATCCCTGACCACAGACTGACGGCAGCAATGAGGGCCCTGTGAGTCAGGTGTCTTGGTCACTTGGGTGAAAGTCAAAGATGCCCCCAACACCCTGCGGTTGTTCTAGTGGGATATGAGGGCTTCATCAGTCACATGTGCCTTACCGTCATCAATAACAGCCATCAGCATGTCCCCGCTGGTTCTGCTCCTCCGATCTAACGTCTGACACTGCAGGTCTCTGAAGCTCAGCGTTCCTCTGGGGCATGGTGGGCCTTCACACAGTCCATGTTCCACACTAGCGTTTGGGCAGGGCCGACCGTCTGGACCAGGCCTGTGCACGTGCAACATGCACACATGGTTGAACACAAAGCAGTGAAAGATCTGAGAACAGAGTGGAGAAAGAACTGCTTTCTTTGTAAGTAATGTGTTCCACAGTTTGTAGGTTTTCTGTTTCTCTGTTTTCTTCTGTTGACCAATAAAGGTTTGATGTTCAACTCATGCAGATAACAGATAAAGTTTCATGACATTATCCTGATAAATGTGTGCATGAACATGTGCACAGCAGTGTGCGATCACAGGCACATGTTCATGAACAAGTGAATGGATGTTGGTGTTCATCGCTCGGCACATCCCCTCACGGGTCACCACAGCCAATCAGCTTTCACTGATTCACACAGGTGGTTTGGATTTTATCCGGGTTGGGGGCTGGCACAAGGAGTCCCAGACTCAGGCCCCTTTTGGCTGCATAGTTTAGAGAGCAGAGTGAAAGGCCATCTCTAAGGACCCGTTCTGGGTTCAGCTCATTATACCCCCCCAACTGGACAGCTCAGTTGGCTGAAAGGATGTGTGTATAAAATGTTTTCACAGATAATGTGGACACACATAAACACACACATACGGAGGGTTGTCACACTTCCTCTGTCTGAACCAGACTCCGGTCCCACAGGTCCTGCTGCAGAGGCTCCAAGGACTCCACAGGCTCCAGTCTCCATCCACATGCTGAGGCAGGTAACTCTTACTGACACACTCTCCAGCTCTACACCACTGACATGCCAACACAAAGAACACTGACTGCACACTCTGCCAAAGCATGTTGGCCATCAGGGTGACAACGTGTCAGCATTAGTGACTCACCTTGTCTGTTCCACACTCTGTTCCTTCAAGAGGAGCGTCCAGTTTGGTCTTACAGAACTCCTCCCCTTCGGTCAAACACCAAAGACCTGCACACATGAGGTCCTGAAAACCCAGAGGAGCGTTGGATCAGAAACCTGTTTGTGGATTTTGTGAAGAGCACCTAAGAATAAAACATAACTGGCAAGTGAATTGGATGAGGGTCTAATGCAGATCTGGTAGAGATTGAATCTGGTTTTGATGTGGATTGGATATACATGTGGAGTAGACCAGATGTGGATTGCTTGTGAATGGATGTATAGAAGTGCACGGCAGTGTGCACAGACATGTACAAAAACATACCAACAGATCAACACAGTCAGATGCTGACTGGCTGAGGATTGTATGTGTATCAGACGTGGATGATAAAGAGATTGGATATGAAACCATGTGGATCAGATGAAGACTGAATGTTGAGCTTGTGAAGAGCACTTGTGGATCAACCAGACTTAAATAAATGAGGTGAAGATCAAATGTGCAAAAGGTGTAGACTAAATGTGGATCTAATTGGATTGGATACACACAGGATGTGGATCTGGTGTTGATCTGTTCTCAATTCAGAATCAAGAAAGCCTCTTGGAAAAGACATGAAACATCATCAACTCCAAAAACAAAGTCCAGACAACCTTTTTTTAATGTGTTTGCTGTGGAAGCATCCTGGAGGAATGAAAATGTTCACAGAAAGTTTGATTGTGGTACCTGCATCTCTTTGCAGAATGTTGCATTGATTCCAAACAGGATTTGGCATTGCTCGTTTACACTGTGGTTCATTCCAGGCAGCTTGGACCCCAGAGGGACTTGATACTGGCTCCTGTGGTCTGTTTGCAGTAGACAGTCACTGGCTTTAGATCTGTTTTAAAAATGTTTCATTTCAGTTTTGGCTTCTCCTCATAGATTATAGGTTATTACTGAGGAAACTTTGTGAAAATAAAGATGCTTATACCTGCTTGTGTATGCCTTAACATATGGGAGTTTGAGCTCAACACTACCTTCAAAGCTTAGAAATGACCAATAAGCAAAAACCTCAGTGTTGTGTCCAGCTTGCTGTCAGAACTGTGGCAGCCAGGAAAGTCTGGGCACGAATCATCATTGTATTTCAAAAAAGGATGGATCTGATTTTTAATAATAGAAATAATAATATATTTGATTGAAATGGCGCCTTTCTGGGCACCCAGGGTTGCCTTTCAGGTAGAAAAAAACACAGTTACGAATAAAACGATAGTTAAATTAATACAATTATTAAAAAAAAAAACAGTAACATTAGAAATTACATAAGAACGTTAGGCAAGTCTAAAGAGTGTGTTTTTAGTTTAGCTTACAGATATGGAAGGGCGAGGTTATGGAGCGCTTTGAAGGTCAGTATGAGGATGTTGTTGGTGATCCGATGAGACACTGGTAGCCAGTGCAGGTGTGATGTGAAGAGTGGAGGAGGTTTGTGTTGTGATCTGGGCAGCAGAGTTGTGGGGCAGTTGGAAGTTTGTGAATAGTTTTTACCTGAGGAAGACCTCTAAGTCATTACGGCTGCACGAGGACCAGGACAAGTCACTGGGGTTTCTGCCCTTCACCCATTCTCCTGACATGATGTGGGACCGGCTGGTGCAGTTGGCGTGATCTTCATCGTGGCTCATTCCCAGGCTAAAGAAATGATATGGAGATATCATAGCGAGGCAGGACTGGTCCTTCAGTAACAGTTTTTGACGTGATAGGATTCTGTAACAGTGATTCATATTGATGATATTGTTGACAATGTCTTTACTGAAGACTGAAATGTGTTACCATTTCTTATGATGTCTTTTTTAAAAATATTTGTGTGGATTTTTTTGGATTACATGTAAGACAGAAGAGAGAGGGATATTCGAGATGGGAATGAAAGTAGTAGAAAAGTAAAGTGGTTCATAATGTTGCTTTGGATTATTCTGATGTGGAAAAACACAGTGGAATGAACTTTATCAAACTCAAATGTGAATGGATTTGACATTTATTCTTGTTTACTTGTTTGTTTGTTTGTTTGTACACATATTTATTTACACTTGATCATCTTGAAGAAACACAAGAATCTGGAAAACTTCACTGTTCAGTAGCAGCTATTTATCTCTGAGTCTCACTGTTGAAGCTTTGGAGAAAGATGTCCTGGAATGATTTGAGGTCAACAGCTGCGTTTCCATTGACTATGAAATTGCATAAATTGGATTTGGGAGAATACATTCGCTTTATGAAAACACAACAATAAAAAAAAAACTTGCAGTGTTAGTGTAAAAAAGTTTCTGCTTTTGGAGGAGGTGGTTTTTGAGGCGTATAGAAATGGACGTATTAACTGCAATGGAAGCACTTTTTCTAATTAATGAGTGACATGAACTTCTTTTTCATAGAAACTGGCTGCCTTGGGCACTGTGCAGCGGGCGTCACAGCATCACACAGCTCATCTAAAGTCATGTGGAACCACAATTTCCCGAAATGGCTTCATCCATAGCCACTCCCCCGTGTAAAGAGTTTGCCGCTCCATGGCCTGAGTAAGACGCCAATGTCTCCTTTGAAAGATGATGATGAGCACGAGCGCTGTGGCAGAAATGTGAATATATCTTGTTGTGTTATCAAACAGAAAAAAAGGTTCCAACAGTTTACTTCTGTTTACATACATT